>CM066321.1:11884493-12614493 GCA_033807775.1 Saussurea involucrata | reverse complement strand
AGCTTGAGGGTTCGCAAACTTACTTAAACGAATCGAATGAACGAAAAGGTTAAAGAATTTGTACCTTAAAACTTCACAAAACTTATCAGCTCATCGATCGATTACTCCTTTAATCTCGGCCTAAAAAATATCCAAAACTTAATATTAATCTACTTGACGACTTGAAGGCATATCGAAACGAATTCGATTAACGACTAAAATTAAAACTAAAACTAAAATTGAACTAATTCCTATCAACTCACACGCTATAGATAAGAACAAACTAATGGGCAAAAGACAACACCAAACTAACTATATATATACATATATATATACCTATTTTATCCAAGCCACATTAGAGTTTGTTATTCAATTAAAATTAATAGTTATCCAAAATTTTAAAAATATTTTCATTTTCTATTTATTTTATTTTCTAATGAATTATGTGGTCTAAATTCCTTCTCGCCTTCTCGCATATGGTATCCCTTCTCGCATGATCCTCCCTCTATATATATATACATACATACATACATACATATATACCTATTTTTTCCAAGCCACACACGGAGCTTACATACCGAGACTCGACTTCCATTTGGACAACCCCTCCATGCATATTAACAGTCCAATCGGAAGGTTTACACCTCTCGAACGGCCATAAAGACGGCAGCAAATTAAAGTTAAAATTGACTAACAGAAGTTCAAAACGCAGCAGCAAACTTGATTAAAAACCAAGTCGCTTCGGCCCGTTTTTCCGGCGATTTGCACACCCCTTTTAACCATACAATACTAACTAAACCTACTAACGATAAGCAATTTTTAGGACCACCACCGAGATAGAAAATAGCAGACTTTAGGTTTCTATAGACGGTTTTAATAACCTCCCCGCTAATGCCATTGATTTACATACCGAAACGATGACTTTCGATCCATCGAAACAACTCGATTGCTACCCACAATTAACCATAAACTCGAATCCAAATACCAATCGTATAACTTCGAGATGAGGACATAAACTTACCTTAAATCGACGAGAGAACTGTTAAACACCAGGTAATCAATATGTCATCCATTGATCTTGAGAATCTTGAATTAAATATGAGTTGAGAACTTTCTCTCTCTAGATTCTCTCTCTAAGATATTACAATGAGCTCTCTTGTTATCACTTGCTTAACAACAAAGCTAAGAAATCCTATTTATACCTCTATATTACAAGGCATTAAACACTAAACTACTTTGACTTTACATGACTTTGACTTTCTATGACTTTACAATCACATTGACTTTAACATAAATCTTGATTACAATATAATGCGCTAACATTCCCACCCTTTGGATTCAAGATTTAAAAAAATTGACAGCAGTCTTCAGCTCTTGATCTTCAAAACTTTAACACTGACTGCTTTAAACTTTGAAGCTCTGACAATCTTCAAACAGCTTTATCTTCTTTGACAATCTTCAAACTTTCAGCCTAGAAGAATCTTTTATCAAACTTGAAAAGTCTTTGTTTTTCTCTTTGTAAAGTCATGAGGTCTTGAATATAAACTTCAATCAAGTCTTGAACGTGAATTTCAGATCTTTGCAGCTTTGATCTTTGCAACTTTAGTCTTTGAAGCTTTGAACTCAAACTCTTTAAGCAGTTTCTTGAACCTTGTATCTTCATGTTAATCCTAAATCTAGTGTGTAACAATCAAAGCATATAAGATTCTAGAGAGAGAAAGTCATTGTCATTCATATATCTTGAAAGTAAGTACAAATGACCAAGAGTTACAAGCATTATAAAAGAGTCACTCTAAACAATGATACTACAAGCCTATTTATACCTAAGAGTTACAAGGCATAAAGGCTTAAAGCATACAACATTGACTATTACAAGACACTGACTTTACAGTAAATCTTAAATACAATAATGTCCTAACATTCTCCCCCTTTGGATTCAAGATTTAACAAAAATATAGCAACAGTCTTCAGCACTTTATCTTCAAAGCTTTAACTCTGGCCGCTTTAAACATTGAACTTCTAACCATCTTCAAACACAAAATAATCTTCATTTTACCCTTTGTAAAGTCAATCTTCTTGAACAAAAACTTTACCAAATCATCATCAAGTCTTGTACATGAAATTCAGATCTTTGCCGCTTTAAAAACTTTGAATCTTTAAACTTTTCGCATCCAACAACACATCTGGAAAACTTTTCGCATCCTTCTACATGCGAACATTTCATTGTTCGTATCCTTCTTGATGCGAAATCCTCAACTTCTCGCATTCAACATCATGCGAAAACCAAACTTCTCGTATCCTTCTTGATGCGAACACTTAGCTTTTCGTATCCTTAGCATGCGAACACTATTTTTTCACATCCTTCTTTATGTGAAAACTCTCACTTTTCGTATCCTTAGCAATACGAAAACTTTGAGTTATTTCTTGAACTTTGATGCAAAAACTTTGAATTTCTGAACTTTGTATCTTCATCACTTTGATCTTGAATTGTCTTTGAAGCAACGAACTTTCTCGAAATATCTCGGAACATCTTCTTGACTTTGACAAATCTTTATGCTATTTCTACCCCCTTTATCTTTCATTTATAAATCTCCCTTTTCTTCAGGTTATTATTTCTCCCCATGTTCTTCAGTATACTATTTTCCCCCCTTTTTGATGATTGTGAGCATCATGATCATCAAAACTTTCATTAACTTCAACACTGTCTTTGTTGACCACAAGCAACATTCTCCTCCTTTTTGATCTGATGTATCCGTCAATTCCAAAAGAATTTTATCCGAATCTTTTCAAATTCAGATAAAAGAATGTGATAACCCTGAAACAACAGACGAATTAGTTAAAATGCCTGTAAGTAGCACGGAGCCACTTAGTACAACAGATATACTTTGGAAATGAGATTTTTGATGTTCACTCCCCCAGGGCTTCCATTCAATCATCGAAAAACACAAAGGAATTTCTATGAACGTTATGACAAGAAAACATATTCCTTGTGTGTACGTGCTTGTGTAGAAATGATTGAAGAAACATATGCTTGAAAAAAATAGTCTCAAAGTGTGTAAACTGCTGAGACAACAACAAGTTTTCCACGGACTCAATGTGCATGATCGAAGAGCGAAGGTGGGGCAAATTCCTTCCTTTTCAATATCCAAACCTTCCGAATGAAGATTAGATAGATTATATGCTGCGTCCCCAAGAAAAATTGAAACATTTCTTTGTTGAGAAAGAAATGAGTAGCTGATGGGGTTAAATGCAAGAGTTGGCATGGGCTAACTGCATGTTTCAATGATGGTCACCAAAGAATGTGAACCAATCAGTAATGTGGCTTCTCGGCTCAGAAAAATGGTTGGTGCAGAGTTCTCTTATTCTTTTAACTCTGTTCTCACACCCTCTTTCTGTTTTTAATCCGCTCACTTCTACCCAAACTCTCATTTACATTTTACCTCAGCACAATGAGATACTCAACCGGATGAGTTATCTCCCCCACTCTTTGATATAGACCCCTCACCCCTCAATCACTCAAGGATAACTTCTTGGGTAGGAAACACTGGTTAACGTGAATCCATAGAAGTTTAATAATCTCACACTGATCCCATGAAATTTTGTCCTAAAATGATGTGTTGTTCAACAGTTTAGCTTGAACAAATAAACTTCAGCATTTGAATGACATTGTCATCAGAATGTATGTTCCTCAATAATAATCATTAATATTTGAGTATTTGAAATTTGAAGATTTCTCAAAACAAGGATAAAGAATGAATGAAATGAATTCGAAGGACTTGCTTGAGAATCTGACAATGTATCAATCAGATCAAATATTATGAATGATAATCATAAAAGGATAGGGTATCAAAGAATTGAAATTTGTTTATATGAACAAATATAAACAATCTTTGAATGAAACGTTTAAGTTCTCACGCTGAAAAATATATATATGATGCTCAACAAATTGGAATACAAACGGGAGTATTACCATCAAAAAATTGTTTCATTTTGAGACATGGTAATAACAAAGTCAATATGAAGCTGAACCGGTGTGTATGAATACTCGAAAGTATAGAAAAGATAATACACAAATATTAATCTTTAGAAACACACGGTTAGAAATGATGTTACGGTAATCCGAGATCTCCTTGAAAAACATTTAAAATCACACTTCTAAATTCATGAAATCTGTTTGAAATAGAGAAGTGGTTTGAACATTTAAGGAAAAACGTTTTTCATGCTTGAAAGTTGTTCTTCTTTCAAACAATCTGAGATTAAGGTCAGAAGATACTTACATTCAGAAACGTTTGAGCTCCCCCTCAAATCATTATACAATGATTTAAATTCTTATAAGCTCCCCCTTAACATGTGCAAAGAATCTTCATCTGAATAAAATCTGCAAAATAACAAGACTTGGATTAAAATATCCTTAATCGTGAAAACGAGTTCTGAATTACCAGGATTGAAGTAAATTCAAAAGTCATAGTCATTGAAGACCGAGTCTTGATCTGATATGATCAGAAGTCAAAATCATTGAAGTACGAGTCCTGAGCTGATTTACTCAGAAGTCTAAATCTCTTTAAGTGTGGGTTCTGAACTGAATTATTCAGAAGCCAAAATCTCTTTAACGCTCGGGTTCTAAACTGAGGTATTTAGAAACCATATTGCTTATATTCCCCTTAAAAGTACATGTACTCCTCTTCAAAAATTTGCACAACTTCTCTTCTGTTTTTCAGTCACGTGTGTGGTAAATATCTTCAAATTAGCACTACACATGATGAACCTGCAAAACAGATTAAGCAAATTTTGGTACCCAACGGAACTTGGGTCCTGGTTTGTTAGGTGCAGTTCTCTTTGAAGAAATTATGTAAGTACCGTACCAATAAGAAGCATAATCTTTATGAACAAAATCATTTGTTCCACAGTAAGAACAACAAATTTGCTTGTGTGCCAACCTAATCAGATGATTTGCAGAGTAAATAGGATTAGGTTGAACAGAAGACTTACCTTTTGGAGCATTGTTCTTCTTGGCATTCGAAGTGGAAGTAGATGATTTTGGAGCATCTTTCTTCGAAGTTGTGCCTTTTACTCTCCATTCCATCTTCACCTTCTTGAAGACTGGAATCTCTTTAGGCTTGGAAGAAATATTAACTTTAGGCACATTTGGATTATCATCTGATTTATCGAACAAAGAATTATAGAAGAGATTAGAAGACCGAATTTGATCTTTTGAGAAATCATTTGATCTATTAAATTCTTTTGAAGAAATGTTTTTAAAGATAGATCTTGAAGTCGTTTTAAAAGAACATTCAGAATCATTTGAATCTACAAGCGGAGTCTGAATAATTGATTCAGAACTTGCTTGTTTTGAAACATCAACTTTAAAAATGATGTCTTCAAGTTCTTTGATTTTGTTGATTAAAACATTTTTCTCCTTAAAAATTAGATCATATTTCTTTTGGATCAGATTTTATCTGTTGATCCTTCATAATATCTGTTGATAAACTAGATAATTTTCTTGTAAGATTAAGAATCGCATCTTCAAAATATTTTCGTTCAGTCTCAAAATCTTTTTCCAAAAATTTTCTTTTATCAGTTATCTTTTTGAAAATTTCCATATTTTTCTTTTTAAGATTTGTATTTTCTTTCTCAAAGAGATCTTTCTTTTCTGCAAAAACTTTTCTTTCTTTCTCCAAAATATTTTCTAAATCAGAGATTTTTATGGAAAACTCATCACTTTGAAGACTGTTCTTTTCCTTCTCAAAAAGCTTTTCTTTTTCAGCAAATTCTTTTTTTTAATTATTTAAGACATTTTCAAAATCAGATAACTTCATGGAAAGCTCAACACTTTTTGTCTCAAAAGATTTTATTTCTTCATTAAATTCCACCCTTTCTTTTTCAAGAAACATAACTTTTTCAAAATTAGAGACTTGTTTTGAAAGTTTTATACATTTCAGTTCAATCTCTTTCTTTTCATCAAAAGATTTCTTAGAAAAATTAGATAACTTTTGTACACACAACTTTTTCAAATTTTCTTTTTCTTTTGTAAATTCAGATTTAAACTCAAATTTTTTTCCTTTTAAAACAGTGTTCTCACTTTCCAAATCAGAAATCCTTTTTGAAAGTTCAAAAGATTTTTCTTTGAAAGATTTTCTTTCAGCTTCAAAAGATTTTTCCAAACAGATTTTCTTGTCCTGAAAATCAGTGTTGTCAAAAACCAGTTTCTTAGCAACTTTATCTTTTTCAGTTTGAACTCCTTTTTGCTCTTGTGTCTCTCTTTCAAGATCAGAAATCTTCTTCTTCAATTCAGTATTCTCAACTTTTAGATTTTCTCGTTCAGCTTCGAGAATTGGTATTTCGGGCATGTATAAAATTGCCGTGTCTCTTCTTGTGTATCTAACATTCCCTCTCTCATCAGTAGTAGGCATCTTTCCTCACTAGATAATGGATCTTTCAGAAATTCAGACAGAGTGTATGAAATACACATGGAAAACTTTTTCAGAAAAAGTTTTCTTATCCAACTTGAAAAATTCTGTCTTAACAAACTTTTCGCAACACACTGTGTTCTGTGAACTTTTCGCAACAACCTGATAAGAACAATGAAACTTCTCGCAACAAGCTTAATGTTAATTCCTTACTGTTCGCAACAAGCTCAATACAAACAATCCACTTCTCGTATCTAGTTCAATACGGACACCTCACTATTCGCAACAAACACATGTGAATTCTTTCACTTTATGTATCAAACCAAACCGAGTAGTTTACCCTTCGTATCAGGAACAATACGAGAACTATACTTCTCGTATGCTAAGCAATGCGAAAAACTTGATGACTGATGCGAACAAATTATGATGGATGCGAGTTCTTTATGAATGATGCGAGTTCTTCATATCATGCGAGAACTTAACCAAAAATCACATTTTGTCCATAATTTTTTCAATTCTTGATCAAATTCGATGAAACTTTCCAGATTGGTTCGAAAAATGATTACGAACACTTTTGTAGTTATCACAAAAGTCTAATTCCTCCAAAAATTCAAGATTCGATCAAAACACAGTAATATCAACTTTTCGAACAAAAACTTCAAAATTCGCGAAATCTGGACTGAATTAGGTGAAATTTCCAGAATCAAATGTGTTCAGGAAGATGAAACGCAGGCTATGAACACAAATTTCGATCCAAAATATCCAGAATTGAGAAAATAAAAAAATATGAACAGCGTATGCGAACTCCTTCAAAAATCCAAGAAATCTTCAAGAATCTGTCTGAAATCTCTGTCTGGGCTCTGATTCCAAATGTTAATCCCAAATCTAGTGTGTAACAATCAAAGCATATAAGATTCTAGAGAGAGAAAGTCATTGTCATTCATATATCTTGAAAGTAAGTACAAATGACCAAGAGTTACAAGCGTTATAAAAGAGTCACTCTAAACAATGATACTACAAGCCTATTTATACCTAAGAGTTACAAGGCATAAAGGCTTAAAGCATACAACATTGACTATTACAAGACATTGAGTTTACAGTAAATCTTGAATACAATAATGTTCTAACACTTCATCTCTTTGAACTTTGAACAATAACAATCTTTGAACATCGAACTCTCTCGAATCATCTCGAAACATCTTCTTGACTTTGACAAATCTTTATGCTATTTCTCCCCCTTTATCTATCATTGATATATCTCCTCCTGTAACGACCTGGTTCTCAAACATACGTCAAATAACATATATTGCATAACATCGTTACATAAACAAAGATACATCATAAAACAGGTACGGTCCCTTAGTCTTTACAACCATAATACATATTCGATTAACAAACTTTTATTTATTTATTAATTTACATTATGACTAACAACAAGGTCATTTGTAAAAAACACTTCTTAACCTTCATAACATAAGTCTTCCCAAAACCTATTCACTGATTATCCTTCTTACTTGCTTTTACTTGATCCACGACTTGGAATACATATTTTTAAAACAAAATGATGGTTAGACCTAGTGGTCTAAGTGAGAAAATCCCTGTTAGTTTAAAACCATTTGCACAAACACCATATACATCATTCAAATATAAATACCAATTATAACTCATGCATCGTGTACTTTCCTGTCTCATTTCCATGGCCATATTAGATGGTTGCGAGCCAACTAATAAATTTACTCCGCTGTACTATAATACAGCCAACACCGATGTCCCTCCGTACAGCCAACTCCACCGGTCCTAAGCCCGGCCAACGTGCTCTCGTGTAGTGTAATACTCGTATAAATATAATATACTTTTCAATATATCATACTTCATACATATGCACATAATTACACAAATTATCACATTCTCAATCCACATATATGTATTCCAGTTTGAAAACATTTTATAGTAAAACTCACCTGTTAGCTTATCAAAATGCTTCCAAGCCTTTTCCAAAAGGTTCAGTCTTTCACCCAGAATTCACCGAATCTGAAACAAGTAGATACAATGTCTCTTTACCAAAAGGACACATAAGACTTACTAGGACTAAGAACTTTAGATAACTCTATCTAACTCTTATCCTCAATGTTTCCCGCAAACCCAACTTAAGTCGAGTCCACAGAGATTCCAGTCCTCAATCATACTCTATCCAAGAATCGTCAAAACACAAAGCCACCGGATACTCAAAATCATCTGAATTCTCAAAAGTGACCAAACAGCTAAAGTTTCTGGATACTACAGAACTATCCGGACAACACAAACAATCCGGACAACACAACCTCCCGGACAGCATAAACAATCCGGACTCTAATACTATCCGAATACTTACTGGAAATATAAACAATCCGGATGACATAACAATCCGGATAACAACCGGACACCAAAGTAATCCGGACACCATCCAGTATCTCATTTTAACCGGAAACTTATAGAAAGAGGAACTTACCGGGTACTTGACTGTCCGGACACTAGCAAGAAGAACTACCGGATACTACCAAAAGAAACTACCGGACACATTCAAATTGTGTCCAGGAAACCTTTGTCGGTTTACTCCATTTTTACCTAGAAATCGACTAAAAATTAATCTTAGACATGAAATCGATGATTCTACTCCGATAGAAACTATCTACTAGCAATTACACACATAAAATGTAAAGGAACATACCTCAAATCACCTCCAATGAATCCAATTTGAAGTCCTAGCCAATTAACCTTTTCTTCTTCTTCTTCTTGCCTAAAAACACACACACACACACACACACACACTTTCTGGATATTTATAGTTTTGTAAAAATATCTGAAGTCTTAAGGATAATACTAAACGAAATTTACCATTATAGACCTTGCACTATTCACTAATGACCCAAACACCCCTAAACTTATAAATTCACCTAAACTTACCCTAAACATTCAATTTTAAAGTTAACTAAAATTAACGGAAATAAAATTTAACTAACGAACTTACCCGGGGTATTACATCATCTCCCCCTAAAAAGAATTCCGTCCTGGAATTCGGTTAGGCAAAGAGGTACGTGTACTTAGTCTTCATTTCTGATTCCGATTCCCAAGTAGCATCCCGCCCTTTATGATGTCGCCACTGAACTTTTACTTGTTTGATCTCTTTACCATTCCGCAAGACTTTGACTTTACTGTCTACAATGGCTTCAGGTTCCTCCACGTAATTCAACGTTTCATCAACTTGTATATCTGGTAGAGAAACTGCCTGATCTGGCATAACCAAACACTTTCGAAAATTTGATACGTGAAAAGCATTATGGATCCTGCTTAACTCTGGCGGAAGATCTAACCTGTAGGCTACTTCACCGATTCTTTCTGTAATTACAAACGGTCCAATGTACCTCAGACTGAGTTTACCTTGCTTCCCAAATCGAATGACTCCTTTCCAAGGCGAGACTTTTAACATTACGAAATCTCCAACTTGAAATTCTAACAGTTTTCGGCGTCGGTCAGCGTAGCTATTCTGTCTGTCTTGAGCCACTTTCAGTCGTTCCTGAATCTGAGTAATCTTATCCGCGGTTAACTGAACTATATCTGGCCCCACTAATTGTTTCTCTCCCACTTCGTTCCAACACAGAGGCGTTCGACATTTTCTACCATACAGAACTTCAAACGGTGCCGCTTGTATGCTGGAATGATAACTGTTATTGTAGGCAAATTCAATCAACGGCAAATGCTTATCCCACGATCCCCCAAAATCAACAATGCAGGCCCGTAACATATCTTCCAAAGTCTGAATTGTTCGTTCACTCTGACCGTCAGTTTGAGGATGATACGCTGTACTTAGCTTTATTTGCGTTCCCATTTCTTTTTGAAAGCTTCTCCAAAATCTTGAAGTAAAACGACTATCACGATCAGAAAAAATCGAGATTGGAACTCCATGCCGAGTTACTATTTCGTCGATGTACAATTTGGCTAGTCTTTCCAACGAATAGGTTTCTTTTATTGGCAGGAAGTAAGCAGACTTTGTCAATCTGTCGACGATTACCCAAATGGCATCAAATCCTTTCGGAGTCCTTGGTAACTTCGTGATGAAATCTGTAGTAATCTGATCCCATTTCCACATAGGTATTTCTAAACGTTGTAACTGACCGAAAGGCTTTTGATGTTCAATCTTTACTTTCTTACAAGTGGTACAACCTTCCACATACTGAGCAATACTTCTTTTCATTCCCGGCCACCAGTATAATTGTTGTAAATCTTTATACATCTTATTCGTACCTGGATGAATAGAGAAACGAGATTGATGAGCTTCTTGTAGTACCCGATCACGTAAATTACCCAGATGAGGCACCCAAATTCTGTTTCCCAGACACAGTAATCCACGATCATCTTTTACAAGTGATGTTGATATACCTACTAACCGTTCTGGTTTCAAGTGTTCTTCTTGAAAAGCTTCTACTTGACACTTTTTCAATTCGTAAAAGATGTTAGGTAAGAGTTCAGCTCGTAGTGCAATGGCTTTTACTGTTCCACTTCTTTCTTGAAGACTCAGTGCATCAGCTACCACATTTGCCTTTCCCGGATGATAGAGAATTTCACAGTTGTAGTCATTCACCAGTTCTAACCATCTTCTTTGCCTCATATTCAATTCCCGATGATCGAAAAGATGTTGGAGACTCTTATGATCGGTAAAAATTTGACATTTAGAACCGTAGAGTTAATGTTTCCAAATCTTTAGCGCGAAAACAACTGCTGCAAGTTCCATGACGTGTGTAGGATACTGTCGTTCATGATCTTTCAGTTGACGAGAAGCATAAGCAATAACTTTCCCACGCTGCATTAGTACACATCCCAATCCTAGTTTGGAAGCATCACTGTAAACAACAAAATCGTTGGAACCTTCAGGTAGTGACAGTATCGGCGCGCTACAAAGTCTCTCTTTCACTAGCAATTACACACATAAAATGTAAAGGAACATACCTCAAATCACCTCCAATGAATCCAATTTGAAGTCCTAGCCAATTAACCTTTTCTTCTTCTTCTTCTTGCCTCAAAAACACACACACACACACACTTTCTGGATATTTTCTGTTTTGTAAAAATATCTGAAGTCTTAAGGATAATACTAAACCAAATTTACCATTATAGACCTTGCACTATTCACTAATGACCCAAACACCCCTAAACTTATAAATTCACCTAAACTTACCCTAAACATTCAATTTTAAAGTTAATAAAAATTAACGGAAATAAAATTTAACTAACGAACTTACCCGGGGTATTACATCATCTCCCCCTAAAAAGAATTCCGTCCTGGAATTCTGTTAGGCAAAGAGGTACGTGTACTTAGTCTTCATTTCTGATTCCGATTCCCAAGTAGCATCCCACCCTTTATGATGTCGCCACTGAACTTTTACTTGTTTGATCTCTTTACCATTCCGCAAGACTTTGACTTTACTGTCTACAATGGCTTCAGGTTCCTCCACGTAATTCAACGTTTCATCAACTTGTATATCTGGTAGAGAAACTGCCTGATCTGGCATAACCAAACACTTTCGAAAATTTGATACGTGAAAAGCATTATGGATCCTGCTTAACTCTGGCGGAAGATCTAACATGTAGGCTACTTCACCGATTCTTTCTGTAATTGCAAACGGTCCAATGTACCTCGGACTGAGTTTACCTTGCTTCCCAAATCGAATGACTCCTTTCCAAGGCGAGACTTTTAACATTACGAAATCTCCAACTTAAAATCTAACAGTTTTCGGCGTCGGTCAGCGTAGCTTTTCTGTCTGTCTTGAGGCACTTCGAAAGTTTAGAACCGTAGAGTTAATGTTTCCAAATCTTTAGCGCGAAAACAACTGCTGCAAGTTCCATGACGTGTGTAGGATACTGTCGTTCATGATCTTTCAGTTGACGAGAAGCATAAGCAATAACTTTCCCACGCTGCATTAGTACACATCCCAATCCTAGTTTGGAAGCATCACTGTAAACAACAAAATCGTTGGAACCTTCAGGTAGTGACAGTATCGGCGCGCTACAGAGTCTCTCTTTCAATATTCGGAATGCTTCATCCTATTTTGCCTTCCATTCAAACTTTTTATTCTTTCGAGTCAACTTGGTCAGAGGCGTAGCGATACGAGAGAAATCTTGTATAAACTTTCGATAGTAGCCAGCTAAACCCAGAAAGCTTCGTACTTCGGTTGGCGTTCTCGGCGGTTCCCACTTTTCAATTGCTTCTACTTTCATCGGATCAACTTGAATACCTTTCTCGGAAACTACATGCCCAAGAAATTGAACTTCCCGTAGCCAGAATTCACATTTAGAAAATTTAGCATACAACTGTTCCTTCTTCAACAAGTCTAGAATCAAACGAAGATGTTGTGCGTGCTCTTCTTTAGATCGAGAGTAGATAAGGATATCATCGATAAACACAATAACAAATTTATCGAGATATTGCTTACATACCCGATTCATTAAATCCATAAAGGCAGCTGGGGCATTCGTCAGGCCGAAGGGCATCACTAAGAATTCGTAATGACCATACCTTGTGCGGAAGGCAGTTTTCAGAACGTCTTCTTCTTTAACCTTCAATTGGTGATAACCAGATCTTAGATCAATCTTGGAGAAATAGCAAGCTCCAACTAATTGATCGAAGAGGTCATCAATTCTGGGAAGCGGATACTTATTCTTGATTGTGCGTTTATTCAGTTCCCGATAATCAATGCACATCCTCATCGAACCATCCTTCTTTTTCACAAACAGAACCGGTGCACCCCACGGTGAAGAACTGGGTCTGATGAAGCCCTTATCTGAAAGATCTTGCAGTTGCGTCATCATCTCTTTCGTCTCTGGAGGTGCCAAACGATACGGTGCACGGGCAACAAGAGCGGCTCTAGGAATCAGATCTATGCCAAACTCTACTTGTCTAACGGGCGGAAGACTATTCAAGTCTTCTGGGAAGACTTCCGGAAATTCACAAACCACAAGAATACCTTCCAACTTATTCTTTTCTAGCTTAGTATCTATCACATAAGCTAAGTAACTCGGGCAACCTTTATTAACACACTTACGAGCTTTCATCATAGAGATAAGGCAAGACTGATGATTTCTACGGTCACCGTAAATCACTACTGGTCCTTTATCAGGTAAGACAACATTAATCAACTTCTTATCACAAACTATACTAGCCTGATTCTTGGCTAACCAATCCATTCCCACTACCAAATCAAACTCAATCAAAGCTATAGGAAACAATTGGATAGGTACTCCACACCCATCTATATTTATCACACAACTATCAAATACCTCTTTAACTGATACTTGATTATCATTTGAAGTATCTACCATTAAAGCATGATCTAACACTTTAGGCTTTAAATGCATAAAAGCAGCAAAGGAAGGAGACACAAACGATCGGTTTGCACCAAAGTCAAATAACACCTTAGCACGTGTAGAGTTTATTAAGAATGTACCTGTAACCACATCAGGAGTTTCCTCCGCTTCTTGTGCTGTCATCTGAAAGGCACGACCCCTAGCTCTTGGTAACTCTGGCCTTGGTACTACCGGTTTAACACCCATTGGTCTCACTGACGTACCACCCTGCTGTACTCTCCCCCGTGGACAATCATACTGAATGTGATCAGGAGAATTGCATATGAAACAAAATCGAGTTACCCGACAATCTTTAGCAATATGGCCGGTCTTTCCACACCTGTAACAATCTCGAGGATCAACTTGACAATTTCCTTGATGAATATGATTGCATTTTGGACAAGGTCTTTCAGCTGGTCTGAAAGGTGTACGACTATCAAATCTCTGAAATCTGGACTTCTTTGGATCATACTGTGGTCCTTCCCATTTTCTTTTCCCAGTACTCCTATCACCAACATCTCTTCCTCTATCTCGTTCCACATTTTCCGCGGCATTGATACGGGGTTTTCACACCCCGAGAATCTAACCGCAAGTGTACGGTGTCGAATCAAGTAATAACATACGGTAAGTATGAGTATCGAATCCACGGGAACTAGGAACTAAGTATCACAATTACTATAAGCTCTATTAACTGAACTATCGATAATTGAACGGTTGGTATTAAACTACTAATTGCGAGAATTAAATCAAACACAAGACAAAACAGTAAACAGCTTTGGAAAATCAGATAGAGAAAACAGTTGAGGGTTGGAAATCCAATGGTTCTCGCATATAAACGTCCGACTCAATTCAAATACCAGTTATTCCTATCAATGAATACCCAATCTTTATCTAATCCTTGTTCTTTCTCAAGCTACAACGATTTTATGTGCAAAGCATGGTTCGTTTTCAAGCAACCGTGATTTCTATTTTGAAAACATAAGTTTTATCTTTCGATCTCAACATATAGGGTTCAAAACGCATTAAGCTTAAGATTCAAACGGGACTAAGATTTACTCGGTATATCTCTATCCTTTCTTAACTTAGACATGCAATTCCTAATTCTACTTCTCAATTACTTCTCTCGAACATAAATTGAAAGCAATAAAACAATTGTAAGGTAGCTAATCTCACAAAAGCATTAAACACCAAATTGCATTCATTCATTAAAATAGGAAAACTGATAAAGGTCTCAGGTAATCTGTTTACAAGCTTAAACCACATTCATTCCAACCCCCAACATGAACCGGTTAGTTCATGTCGGTGGTGGATTCAAACACAATAGAAAAAGATGGAAACAAGTATGTAGACATGATAATCGTGGCAACTGTAAATGGAATGGTTACTCCCTTCTATCGTGATCGTCTCTACTTCGCGTGATGAACGTGTATCTAATCCTCCCTCTATCGTGGCTCCAACGGGTGTCACTCGGCTCTGAAAATCGCCCTCGGAACTGCTCTGGCCGTCGCGTGAAAGTTGCGTATCGAATGAATGACCTAAATCCCGAAATTAACAGCTTAAAATCGACAAACAGTGGGTTACGCGACCTACCACGCGACTTGCAAGTCGCGTGGCAAGTCGCGCGTATGCTTTTTGCTGCGTGGGTCGATTTCTGGTTTGCGGATCGGGTCCTGCTTCGGTTGCGGGTCTTGGGCTTGACTTTTGGGCTTCCGTTAGGCTTCGTTTGGACTCGTTTTGGGCTCTTTTTAACTTCTTTTCTCGAGGATTACCGTTTTTTAGATAACCTGTATAATTCACTAGATAAACCGTAAAATACACGCCTTTTTACTTGAACACACGCCAATCTCATTGGTTTGAGAACCGAAAATAACGCCAAAAAGTGGCGTTATCAACAACCCCAAACCGAGCGTTGCTTGTCCCCAAGAAAATTAGCGATAAAAACAGCATAAAAGCATATATCTGTGAAAAAAATAATGACTGCACAATTCCCAATCGGTACCAAGTGATGCAACGGTGATTTCCCATACCCGTGAATATCTATCTCACTCTCGCCTCATCCTTATTTTGTCCGATCTATGACCTTCTATTGAGAGTTGAACTCGTGACTGTTCCGATTACATTAAGGTTAGACTAGGGCTGAACATACTAGGGAAAACATTTCGCCTCGACCCTACCTCACGGGATACTCTCATTTCGCTCAAACCTAGGTTATCGCTCGTGTTGTCATGTGTAAGGAATTTATGTACAATAATACGCAAAATATTACATGGCAACTCTCTAAAAAGACGCACAAATGTCCAAAAAGTTGATCTCAGAAGGAATCAAGTAGCAAGACAGGGAATATCGATGAGGGTGGTCGTATACCGTAATCACATCTTCCAAAAGATCATCCAGGTCTTTACAAGGGTTGTAATGGGGCTAAGGTTAAGGCTATGAAACGAAGGGTAAGAGGATCAAAAATCCTTGGCGTGTGAATCATTGGCAGTTCCGAACTTCTCTACTTCAGCCTCTATCATTTGGCCCTCTTTGTCACTATTGGAGTCGCTTTGACTCTCTTATTCAGCTGCTATAAATACTATCTGACTAACTGTATATTATTATTATTTTTTTTGGGGCATCATTGGCCCTCTTTTCTATCTCTTGGGTTACATTGACCCAATTTTGTTCTCATGACTGACCGGAATTCTTTCTTTTCTGCTCTATCTCTCGCTGTTCATTACCGCTTCCGATCGACACACTTTCGGATAAGGTTGGCTATGGCTGAAGGTTTAATGATGGGTTTAGAAACGAAGAGGGTGAGTGTTTGGCTTCAAAGCGGTTTACGGATACACACAAAAGGGGTAAAAAGAAACGATAGTTAAAAACAGGTTAAACAAAACACACAATGCCTGGAATCATATCTTAAGGTTCACACGATGTGGTCTACTATACCCTCACCTAATATCCCGATGGTCGTCTTTGCTACTCAATGCAATAATGTAGCGAGATCATTCTACATTCACGACAAGGAATTCGAAAAAGTGTATAAATCCCTCGAAATGAAAAACGTCTTTTAGGCTCAAAACTCACAATCGGGTGGTCTCCACTAATGTCCCTAGTCATGTCCTTTCCCGGTGCTTCCCTAACGGTCACGTCACTCTCACAAGATTCTTCCCACAATTGTTGGTCTCAATCATTCAAAACAAAAATTTTAGCTATTATGATCTAGACACTCAGAAGTGCAGGAAATCTACGTGCATAACTTGGGCCCGATTGGGCAACCCCAAACCTTACCCGCACATTGTCCCCAATGTGCAAGTAAAGTCGTAGGTGATGCGACTCGAATCATTGTGTAGTTATTACAGTTATCAAAAGGACGGGCAAGGCATTACATAGCAAACAAAAGAAAACCTAAGATTTCTAAAATGGGCACCCCAAACCTAGGCCGTGGCCTAGGTTTGCCAACAAAAGCCAACCCCAAACCTCGGTAAAACCGAGGTTTGCACCGGGTAAAAAAGTTGAGTGTGTAGATGATAAAAATTGAGGCACCCCAAACCTAAGTGAAACTTAGGTTTGTGGCATCTCGCTTAACCAAAATAGACTAAAACATCATACACCACTCGTTTAGCAGAAAGAGTTAGAACATACCTGTTTGCCCGGACCGAGAGGATTTTCTTGACAGATTCGAGCACTTAGAGAAGATGGAGAAAGCATGCAAAACCAAAACACTTAAAGCAAAAGACAAAAGACAAAAAAAACAAGAAAAGGAAACACACAAAGCAAGAAAGGAACAAAGATTGCACGAACAACGAACGAGACACAACAGGGGACTCCCGCGGTTTTGGCCGCGGGATGTAAGTCGCGGGATAACCCGCGTATGTCCCTGTTTCAGAAAACCAACAGGGTGCCCCACGGCTTGCTGCGCGGTATGCAAACTGCGTGGCAAGTCGCGTATGTCTCTGTTCGTTTTTCGATTTTTCGATTTTTTTCATTTTTATGGTTTTTCGGAAATAAAAACATACTCAAAAATAAAAATAATAAAAGAAACGCATACCTTGGTGGGTTGCCTCCCACCCAGCGCCGTATTTAAAGTCGTGGCACGACTGTGTGGTTTTTAGTTTGGCTCAGTATCCGCGGAACTATACCGTCCACACTTACGGTTCTTCGCGGATCCTTCCCTCTCTACTCGACCTCGCTCCTTCTCGAACATTTTGAAGATGACCTTCTCGCCACCAACTCTGAAGGTGATCTCTCCTTCCTCCATGTCTATCAGTGCTCTACTCGTAGCCAAGAAGGACCTCCCCAAAATCATCGGGACCTCTTCATCCTCATCTATGTCTATCACCACAAAGTCTACCGGGAAGTAGAACTTACCGACTTTGATCAACACGTCTTCGATCACTCCATATGGGTATCTGATTGATCGATCGACGAGCTTTAGCGTCATGTATGTCGGACTCACCTCGCCCAATCCAAGTTTCCTGAAAATAGAAAGGGGCATCAAATTAATACTAGCCCCTAAATCACACAAAACTTTATTGAAAGAAAACTTTCTGATTTGGATAGGGATAGAAAAACTCCCTGGATCATTGAGCTTCTGGGGAAGCTTATTCTGAAAGATAGCACTACACTCTTCAGTGAGTGCAACGGTGGATTGGTGATCAATTGCCCTCTTTTTGGAAAGGATCTCTTTCATGAATTGCATGTAAGAGGGCATTTGGGCGAGAGCATCTGCAAAAGGAATATTGATCGTTAGCTTTTTAAATACTTCAATAAATTTTGAAAAATTGACCTCATCCTTATTTGCTTTCAGCCTGCTCGGGTAAGGTACTCTCGGTACCACCGGCTTGACCGGTGGTTGCTTCAGCTTGGGCTCTTCACACTGCTTGCTCTCTTCACCCTCCGAGTTCTCTTTGATTGCACACTCTTTATCAGCTTCTAGTTCAGTCACTTTAATGCTCTCAATCTCTTTCTCCTTCGGACCGGTCTCCCTTGATGACGACTCTCGTAATGGCTCTCCATTCATCTCCTTGCCATTTCTCAGATAAATGGCATTGCATGTTTCCCGGCTAGTCCTTTCGGTTTGACTGGGAAAGGTTCCGGGAGGTCGGTTTTGTAGAGCTTCACTAATCTGCCCCACTTGCCTCTCGAGAATCTTGATGGAAACCGTATTCTGATCGGTTGCAGCTTTGACTGTACTCACCGTGCTCGCTAATCCCTCGACCGTGCTGTCCATTTTCGTCATGAACTTCATGAGCATATCTTCCAGCCCCAGTTTCTTCTCCATCGATGGTCCTTCATTCCTTTGGTGAAAACCTGGAGGACGATAAGCATTATTAGTATTGGAAGAATTTGAAGAGTTAGAAAAATTACCTGCCTGTTGACCGGGTTGACTCCACGAGAAATTTGGGTGCTTTTTCCACCCTTCGTTATATGTGTTGGAGAATGGGTCGTTCCTCGGCTGATGATTCCGGTTTTGGAGGAATTGAACTTGCTCGGGATCTTGTGAATTGCCTCCCTTAAGATGGTTCGTGATCATGGCTAATTGAGCCTTTATCTCTTTAAGCTCGTCCGTCTCTTGAACACTAGCGAATCGTGCAACGGAAGATCGTGGTGTGGAATAGCTATGCTCGGCTAGGTTCTCGATCAACTCGACTGCTTCCTCATACGTCTTGTTCATGAGCGCCCCACCCGCTGCAGCAGTGATGTCATTCTTGAATTGCGGGTGAAGGCCTCCAAAGAACGTTTGGATTATGACCCAACCATGCAACCCGTGATGTGGACACTTCTTCAACATGTCCTTATATCTCTCCCATGCCTCGTAGAGTGTCTCTTGGTCCCATTGCGCGAAGTGGGTAATGTCGGCCATCAGCTGAGCGGTTCTTCCCGGTGGGAAGAATTTCTGGAGGAATGCAGCTTTCAGGTCTGCCCATGTAGTGATCTGATCGGCTGGCAAACCCTCTATCCAAATTTCAGCTCTACCCTTGAGTGAGAAGCTGAATAGCCTTAGCTTGATGGCATCCTCGTTCATGCCATTAATCTTGAAGGTGCTGCAAATCCTCTTGAATGCACGGAGGTGTGCAAGAGGATCTTCGGTCGGTGCTCCTCCATATTGGTTTTGTTGCACCATCACGATGGTGCTTGGCTTGATCTCGAAGTAGTTAGCCGCGGTGGTTGGTGCTTGAATGCCTATGCGGGCCGCTGCCACATTCGGGTCGGCAAACAACCGCATAGGGCGTCTTTCGGGAGGTGGTGGAGGATTATTGCGAAGAGGTGGAGGATTGTTGCCAGGTGGTCTATTGACGGGCATTTCGTCACCCATCTTTAACTGTCTCTTAGCTTTGGTCTCTTGACGTAGGCGACGAGCGGTTCTTTCAATCTCCGGATCGAATTCTTCAATCTCTTTCCCTCGGGTCGTCCTTGGCATAAACCAAGTGGTACCTGAAAAGAAAGAAAGTAAAGTCAGTAATCTAAAAACTGAAAGTGATGAAATAAAGCAAATAAAAAAAATGCTCAATCTAATAGCGCTTATAGATGGTAGTGCTATTAGCTACAGCTAGTTCCCCGGCAACGGCGCCAAAAACTTGATATGGGGTTTTCACACCCCGAGAATCTAACCGCAAGTGTACGGTGTCGAATCAAGTAATAACGTACGGTAAGTACGAGTATCGAATCCACGGGAACTAGGAACTAAGTATCACAATTACTATAAGCTCTATTAACTGAACTATCGATAATTGAACGGTTGGTATTAAACTACTAATTGCGAGAATTAAATCAAACACAAGACAAAACAGTAAACAACTTTGGAAAATCAGATAGAGAAAACAGTTGAGGGTTGGAAATCCAATGGTTCTCGCATACAAATGTCGGACTCAATTCAAATACCAGTTATTCCTATCAATGAATACCCAATCTTTATCTAATCCTTGTTCTTTCTCAAGCTACAACGATTTTATGTGCAAAGCATGGTTCGTTTTCAAGCAACCGTGATTTCTATTTTGAAAACATAAGTTTTATCTTTCGATCTCAACATATAGGGTTCAAAACGCATTAAGCTTAAGATTCAAACGGGACTAAGATTTACTCGGTATATCTCTATCCTTTCTTAACTTAGACATGCAATTCCTAATTCTACTTCTCAATTACTTCTCTCGAACATAAATTGAAAGCAATAAAACAATTGTAAGGTAGCTAATCTCACAAAAGCATTAAACACCAAATTGCATTCATTCGTTAAAATAGGAAAACTGATAAAGGTCTCAGGTCATCTGTTTACAAGCTTAAACCACATTCATTCCAACCCCCAACATGAACCGGTTAGTTCATGTCGGTGGTGGATTCAAACACAATAGAAAAAGATGGAAACAAGTATGTAGACATGATAATCGTCGCAACTGTAAATGGAATGGTTACTCCCTTCTATCGTGCTCGTCTCTACTTCGCGTGATGAACGTGTATCTAATCCTCCCTCTATCGTGGCTCCAACAGGTGTCACTCGGCTCTGAAAATCGCCCCCGGAACTGCTCTGGCCGTCGCGTGAAAGTTGCGTATCGAATGAATGACCTAAATCCCGAAATTAACAGCTTAAAATCGACAAACAGTGGGTTACGCGACCTACCACGCGACTTGCAAGTCGCGTGGCAAGTCGCGCGTATGCTTTTTGCTGCATGGGTCGATTTCTGGTTCGCGGATCGGGTCCTGGTTCGGTTGCGGGTCTTCGGCTTGACTTTTGGGCTTCCGTTAGGCTTCGTTTGGACTCGTTTTGGGCTCTTTTTAACTTCTTTTCTCGAGGATTACCGCCTTTTAGATAACCTGTATAATTCACTAGATAAACCGTAAAATACACGCCTTTTTGCTTGAACACACGCCAATCTCATTGGTTTGAGAACCAAAAATAACGCCAAAAAGTGGCGTTATCAGGCATCTACTGCGGCTGAGAAAGTTTCCGGTCCCTTTGCAATCACTAGACTTCTGATTTCTGACTTTAACCCGAAGATAAACCTTTCCATCTTAAGTCCTTCCGTGGCAACATAATACTCTGCGAAACGAGACTTCTTTAGGAAACGAGCAGTATAATCCCTAACCGATAAACTCCCTTGTTGTAGGTTCATGAATTCTTCCTCCAGTTGTCTAACTGTTGCTTACGGACAAAACTGTCTCTTAAAATCCGTAGTGAATTCGTCCCAAGAGAAAGTTGAATACACATCAGATCCTCTAGAGGTAATGAGAGCTTCCCACCAGTATAACGCATCCGCCTTCAGCATTGCAATTCCATATAGCACTCTATCTTCGTCAGCACATTTACTGGTTTTGAAGATAGCTTCTATCTCTTTTAGCCACCTCATAGCCTTCTCTGGATCTCTTTCTCCTAAGTAGGTTGGAGGTTTGCAACTTAGAAACATTTTATAATCACATTTCCTTGGCACCGGTATGACAGTAGGTGTAATGGGCATCTCGTCTTCCAGATTAGGATATGGTATTTCAGTTTCAGTATTACGAGTTCGGTCGAACATAACCTTCCAAACCCTCAGTGATTTGATAATGACCCTCTCTTATATACTTAGTGAAAATTGTAAGTAAACAATATGTATCAGAGTTTCACTATCGCTGATAAGTACTAAGATCTTACAGTACCGCTGATAGGAACTCTCGCTCTTTAAATTAAACATTCAGCGAACACTGTTCACCATTAATGCTCTGAGTCTGTTCAGTCATTATGATGATCGCTGATAAGTTAGTTGTTTACTTATGATCCCTGAAGACAAGTTTCACGTCAACAAAGGTTCTACGCCGAAGTCGAAGATCAAGCTCAAGAACCAGCGACAAGTCTCCTAATGAACTGATGCGGATCAGCGAAGACTCAGATTTTTCCACTCAACGTGAAGTATCAAGTACAAGCCTTCAGCTATCGCTGAACTTTATCATTCGCTGAATAGATAATGATAATGCTCTGAATCAACGAAAGCTGATCATGAAGTCCTCCGTACAAAGTACTTTTGTCTTAACCACCCTTGCACGACTCCGTACGAAATGTCAGAAAAGAACCTCCGACTGTCTGAAATCGTACAACCACTCTGATACTACACTGTTCATCCATGCGGCTACTAAGGTTGTCAACAAAGGTCAATGACATGCAACCAACCAGCTGATGACACGTGTAAAGTGTATACTGACTTGCATTAAATGCATGTAGTATATAAAGAGATGAACCCACTTCATTTGAAGTAACTTGCTAACTCTGGACAAGTTCAATCTCTTATCTCAAGATAGGTTATTATTAGTAATTTCCTTATCTCTCTTAGTGCAAGAAACCTTAGTGTTCCAACTTGTTTAGATTTAGGTTTATCCTTAATCTTGTTTCCGCAACAAACTGTAAATTGTTAATGATTTATCAATAAACAATTTAGAAAAGTAAAATCTGTGTGTTTGTATTCAACCCCCCCCCCCCTCTATAAACTTGTATAGGCCTTCGGGACCAACAAGTGGTATCAGAGCGGATTTGTTTAATCTCATAATCAAGATCTAATCTATGATATTTCTCTTCCTTGCTATTATCTGAAAATGGCCACCAACACAAACACAAATTATATAGACAATGGTTCTCTTGCTAAACCCCCTAGATTTTCCAGAGATAACATCAACTTATGGAAAAATAGGATGACACTCTTCTTAGAAGGTGTAGACCCTACTATGCCTTACTATCTCGAGAATGGTCCATTCATCCCTGTAAGAAGAAAGTGGCTATAGATACAAAAGCCAGATCCATACTATCCATGGCTCTTCCTGACGAAGTCTACCATTCCGTCATGAATCTGAAAACATCAAAAGCCATGTGGGACACAATATGTGTTCAGTATGAAGGAACGTCTGAAGTCCAAGACTCAAGAAAGATCAACCTAGTAAGACAATACAAAAGCTTCATTTCTGGTAAGAATGAATCTCTCTCTGAAGTTCACCAACGTTTTAATTGTTTAATTATAGATCTGAAAACTGTTGGTAAGGAATATTCTAACTTTGAAGTTCTGACAAAGTTTCTAGAATGTTTACCTGAAAGCTAGGACAATTATTCTATGTGTCTCAAGCTGTCAAAGGATCTAAAATCAATGACCCTTTCAACCTTATATGGCACGTTGCTGAATCATGAGCAATCGAGCCATCTTAAGAAGAATCTTGTAAAAGATTCCAAAAGCACCCCTGTTGCTTTAATCTCAGAGGAACCTTCTACTCAGCGACCCTCGGTCACTATCACTGAGTTAGAAAGTAACTCTGAAAGGTCATCAGATTCTGATTCTTCAGATGATGATGAATCTTTGGCTCTCCTAACTAAAAAGTTCAGGAGATTTTCCAAAAAGAAAATGTTTAGAAAGAACAAACCTCTTTCCATAACTGACAAGCCTAGATCATCAGCTTTTGTTGATAAGGCTACTGCTACTTGTTTTAACTGCGAAAAGACAGGACATTTCGCTAACGAGTGCAGGTCTAAGAAAGTTTCTAGACCCTCAGCTTTTACAAAGAAATCCTTTGTTCCAAGGAATAAAGATGACAAATATTCAAAGCTGAAAGAAAAATATGCTAAGCTGAAAAGCTTTAAGAAGAAGAGTAAATGCTTGATGGCTAACTATGATTGGGCTGCTTCTGATGAAGAAGCATCATCATCTAACTCTGAAGATGATGAAGCAAATCTATGTCTTATGGCCAAGATTGAAGAAGAGGAAGAAAGTTCAGACATTCCCTCCACTTCAACCTCTGCTATTCAGGTATCACCTTCCTTCTTTACCAATATTGCAAATATTGATGAAGCTGATAGTCTCCGTAAGATCGATCTCTTGACTAGAAGTTTATACGAAGCCATGAACGGCAAAACTGTGGTTGAAAACCAAAACCTTGATCTCGCTGAAAAGCTTAAAAACTGCCACCTTCAAATAGAAAAGCTTTCTAAAATTGAAGAAGATTTTAAAGATCAAGTATATTTAAATCAACTAGTCAAAATCGAACGAGCAGAAGCTATCGCTGCATTAAAAGCTGAAAAAGCTACTGTTGAAGGATGGTGTAATTCTTCAACAAAGATCACTGAGATAATAAAGTCTCAGATTCCCCTAAGTGATAAACGTGGTCTGGGTTACAAATATGATACTCCAAAACCAACCACTGAGCGTTCAATGCTTAAATTTGGAACGTTCATATCCTCAGTCGCTGATACTTCATCTTCTCAGTGCTCCTCGTCCAATACACCAATCCCTGAGGAAACTCCTACCTCCTCAAAAGGCAAGGAGAAAATGGTTTATTCAAAACCTACCTCTGTCTCTAAAGACAAAGGTAAAGGAATTGTTATTTACCAGAATCCTCAGAAGGGTACCTTAGTACCAAAGCTGAATGCTTCTAAAGCTTCAGTGACTCATCCCTCTGGATCAAGGAAGCAGATCTCTGGATCTATTCAGCGATCTACTCCTAGACTCAGAGTGGATGTCCTTGGTAAGAAATCTAAAGAACTGAATGTTCGTCCAATTTCTAAAGCCAATAGTTTACTTGGTGCTGGCACTTCTAATTCGAAATCAAAAGCTCAGCATTCAAATGGTCCTAGAACTACTTTTAGTTATAGGAAATGTTATCACTGTGGACTTACCGATCATATTGCTAGTAAGTGCCCTACAGCCACCAAAGCTGAAAAGATAGCTAAGGTGAAGATTGCCCCCAAGGCAAAGAAGACCAACCCTGGTGCAAATCAGGTCAAGGTAAATCCTACCACTGAGGTTAAGAAATTAACCAAAGTGAAGAAAGACAAAGCTGAATCTTCAAATGCTGCGAAGACTGCTGAATCTTCCATTCCAACTACTTCCACTGACAAATGTATATACATGGTTAAGTGGGTACCCAAGAAAAACTAATCTTCCTTTGTATTGCAGGTTAAGAAGGGTATCTAGTATCTCGATAGCGGATGCTCTAGACACGTGACTGGAAAGAAAAGCCTGCCCGCTGAATACAAGGAAGAGAAGGGTCCCTCTGTGACTTTCGGTGGAAATGGAAAAGGACATACCCGAGGGTATGGTGTACTTTCAAATGGTACAACCTCCTTCAGAAGAGTCGCATATGTTGAAGGGCTGAAGCATAATCTTCTAAGCATCAGTCAGCTTTGCGACATGGATAACAAAGTAATCTTTACTAAGGAATCCTGCTTTGTCGCTGACAAAAAGGAGAAGATAGATCTCAGCGGTTATCGTTTGGAAAATGTTTATGTAATAAACATGAACTCAACAACCACTGAGAACTCATGTTTCTTCTCAAAGGCCTCATCTGATGTCAACTGGCTATGGCATAAGAGGCTATCTCATCTAAATTTCAAGACACTGAACACTCTTTCTTCAAAAGAGTTAGTCACTGGTCTACCTCAGCATTCATACGCCAAAGAGTCTTTATGTTCAGCGTATGAAAAAGGGAAGCAGACCAAAGCAAGCTTTAAATCAAAGCAAGTTTCATCAGTGTCATCTCCTCTACAACTACTCCATGTGGATTTGTTTGGCCCTGTTAACAAACAATCCATCGCTGGAAAGAAATATACGCTGGTCATAGTTGATGAATTCTCTCGCTTCACTTGGGTAATGTTTCTCCGTTCTAAGAGTGACACCCCTGAAGAACTCATCACCTTTGTTCGGAAGATGGAAACCCTGAACAATCTGACCATTCGCTCAATAAGGAGTGATCATGGGACTGAATTCAAAAACAGTTCTCTTGATTCCTTCCTTGAGAGTAAGGGTATTTCTCACAACTTCTCTTTAGTGAGAACACCGCAACAAAATGGAGTCGCTGAAAGAAGAAATAGAACAATTATTGAAGCTGCACGTTCAATGCTCAACGATTCTCACCTGCCTACTCAGTTTTGGGCAGAAGCTGTCAACACTGCTTGTTTTACGCAAAACAGGTCGCTGATAGTTAAAAGATTCAAAAAGACAGCCTATGAACTCTTTCATGGGAGAAAGCCTTCAATCAGCTTTCTTCACATATTTGGATGTCAGTGTTTCATACTGAACAACAGAGATGCTCTTGGAAAGTTTGATCCTAAGGCTGATGATGGAATCTTTCTTGTATACTCCTCAGTTTCCAAAGCCTTCAGAGTCTTCAATCGTAGAAGACAAACTGTAGAAGAAACTATTCACGTCACGTTTGACGAATCCCGTTCAGCGAACTCTAAACCGTCCACTGATACTGAAGGACTGAATCAATGGATGTTTTCTCATCTTGGTGATTCAGAAGATATTCCCACTCCTCATGCTCATCCAGTAGAAGATGATAGTCCTCCTATCATTCCAAACATGCAGAACAGTGAAGCTGAAACATCATGGGTCTCAGCTGTTCCTATAAACACTATACCTACCGCTGAACCAAATGCCTCAGACATTCCATCTATCTCTCATCAATCAGTAAATGAAATGACAAATGCAAGTATTCCTCTCTTAGCTGAAACTCCAGAAGTAGCTGAACCCTTGTATCATTTTTTTGGTGTGGTGTTCGTGAGTAACAAGAAAAAAGGGATGGAGCTCAATATTTTCGTATTTTGAAAACCTAGCTGCAGAAAACTTCTGTTTTCCGGAGATTGAACGGTTGGATCGTCGTGATTTTTGGTGAGCAGCTTCACGACATCTTCATCAACATTTTGGACGGTGAGATCGTGGTTTTGAGGTCCGGAGGTCATGGTTTCGTGGGGTTCTGCACAACAGTAACTTTGTGGTGATTTTTCTCCATTCTTGCTCTATTTTGGTTCCATACATCTTGATGTGCTTATTTCCAAGTGTATGATGGTTTTGTATGCCTCTAGTATAATCTAGAGAAGACTTTGTATTTCTCTAATATTGGTGGTAGTGGATTTGAAGCGGCTCTAGTAGTCCCGTGGTTTTTACTCTCGATTTTGAGGGGTTTTCCACGCTAAAATTTTGGGGTCTCATTGTGGTTGTTGATTGTATGTTTGGGGGTTGTTTTTACTTGCACTTAGAATACCCTATTTGTTTGCATCCTCAAAGGTTCATTCGGGTCTGTTTGGGTTAAGCTATGGCTTAATGGGTTACTAAGCATTATTTGTCATTTTATGTGAAACTGCAGTTTCTGTCCCTGTTTTTGTATCGAGTATAACTTCTTCTAGGAATGTCGGATTGGGATGAAACCAGTGCCAAAAGTTCCCTTTATGAGTCTAGTAAGTTTCTTATGTTTTGCGGAAAAACAAGTTCGGACCGTAGCTAGTGTCAAACCGCTGTTTAGTAATGAAAGGTGCTGTTTTTCGCTGTGCAGTTAACCGGTTTTGTAAAATCCATAATAAATTGTAGAAAAATCGTTAGAGCGCGTGCGATATGTCCCTGGAACCCTAAGACATGGGACTTTGTGATTATGGATTAATATTTCTGGATTTATCAGTTTACAAGGGGTTAAACAGGTCCCGAACAGACCTGTGTTTTTAGAGTAAAAGCTGGAATGTGTATGTTATAATTTAGTAGTCGTGGTTTTGGGTTGGGGCGTCACTTTGACATTTGTTAACACGTAATTAGGTGGGAGAAGGTGAGTAAAGTTGGCCGGCTTGTGATTGCGGTTGCGGATACTCGCGTTGCTTTAAGGTGAGTTCTCTCACTGTGTAGTTAGGGGTTGTATGCATGTCATAGTAGTTTGTATGTACTACTGTCTTTGTGGTGTGAACTAGTTGTTTGTGGTGTGTAATATTTGATTGGTTTAAATGCTTAGTATAAATGTGTTACATTACAACTCGGTGGGACCGAGGGCTCGGTGGGACCGAGGAAGTGGAAAGAAACGTTGTGGGAACTCGGTGTGACGAGTGTGTTACATTACAACTCGGTGGGACCGAGAGCTCGGTGGGACCGAGGAAGTGGAAAGAAACGTTGTGGGAACTCGGTGTGACGAGTGTGTTACATTACAACTCGGTGGGACCGAGGGCTCGGTGGGACCGAGGTGTTGGATACATAATTACTTGTAGATGTTTACTCGTTTTATGTAACTGTGGTGTTGTTGCTTATGTGCGGATAGGGGTGATGTGTATATAATTCCTATCTGCACATGTGATGGAATTCACTAAGCTTCGTGCTTACCCCTTCCCAATATCTTATGATTTCAGGTGCGAGTAGCAGTCGGGCATGACGGTACACACGGGCGCAAGGCGAAGATTGTTTAAATTGATTTTTAGTAAATGGGGATTTAATTATATAACTTTCCGCTGCTTAAACTTTGTTGACGGTTTTAAATAATGACGTTTATTCTTATTGTAATGGGATTTGTTAACTTTTGGTTTGATTATAATGAAATGTATTACTTTTAAAAATTTTAAATTCCTTGTAATTTTTGGGACGTTACAATGAGCTTTCAAAACCTCAGAGACATCCTAAAAGAATATGAAAGGACAGTTGTGACGTCATTGCAACGGATAAACCCCGACACGTTTCTCTTTCTGACACACGTTTGCACGTCTCGTTCAAACTTCCAATCAAATGCAAACACGTGTCCGTGTCATGATGATGTCAGGATCGAATCTTAACAAGACTAACAATACTTAGAATTCAGAATTAAAGAATCTGCGGAATAGAACTTTAATTCACACAATCAAAGAACAATATATCAGAAAACACACAGCTGTTTGTATTCATTAATTCGACTCACAAGCTTACAACCAAACCTCAATCTTGATGAACAGGCTCAATCAAGACGACTTCTACTTCTCTAGAAATAGGGTTCTAAACCTTGAGGTTAATTCTCTTTAAAACAAAACGTATTCTTAGACTCTCGTATATCGCGTATATTGTATATCTCCTTTTTTTGAATAGCTATCTATCAACATATATTTATACTAAATAGTTACAAGATAATTATCAAAAATAAATTGATCTTCTGAATCTTCTTTAAGCATATCTTCATCCATTCCATCTTTATCTCCAAAATCTTCGCATACCAAACTTATCACATCAGCAGTATTAACTTCATTCAGCATGAGCAGTACTAATATTTTCCAGCAGCATTAATTCATTCCAGCAGCATTAACTTGACTCAGCAGTACTAACCTTGCTTCAGCAGTATTAATCTTGACAAGCAGTACTAACCTTGTTCCAGCAGCATTAATGCATCAGCAGTACTAACATTCTTCCAGCAGTATTAACTTTGTCTTGCAGTAGTAACTATGTTCTGGAAGTGGTAACCTTTACTGGCAGTAGTAACTTTGTTCTGGCAGTACTAACCTTTACTTGCAGTAGTAACTTTGTTCTGGCAGTACTAACCTTTACTTGCAGTAGTAACTTTGTTCTGGAAGTAGTAATGTTGTTCTGGCAGTATTATCCATACTTAGCAAGTCTTCAGTTCCCAACAGATGAAAATCTTTTCCCGCTCAAGATTTTTTTCTCTCTAATCTCTCTATATAAACAAACTCGTGGTTTATATCTTCCTTTACGCGAACAATCTTCCTCTGCAAGAAAGAATTCACTGTTGCATTTGTGCTTTCTAAAACTTCAAGAACTGTTCATCATCTTTTTCATAAAACATCAAGGTTAATATGTACTAGCAGTAGTAACTCTGCACTGGCAGTAGTAACTATACTTACACTTTGCAGCACTTGTCAAACTGAGTCATACTGAGGTTCTGAGAAAGCTAGTTAGTAACACCAAATATACAAAGAAATACAGGTATAAAAAATTAAAAATCATGAATTTATTCAAGGTTGATCAAGCCCACACTTGCTACCAAGAAAGTGAATCTACCCACATCAAAAGCTTTTGTGAATAGATCTGCAAACTGGTCATTGGTATGAACTTTAGCAACTTGAATCAATTTCTTTTCATTACAGTCTCTAATAAAGTGATACCTGATCTCTATGTGCTTTGTTTTTGAGTGCTTGACAGGATTGTTAACAATGCTAATGGCACTGTTGTTGTCAATGAAGATTGGAGTGTGAAGAAATGTTACCCCATAGTCCAACATCTAATTCTGTATCCATAGAACCTGAGAGCAGCAGCTTGCAGCAGCTATATACTCAGCTTCTGTTGTAGATAAGGACACTGTGGTTTGTTTCTTACACTGCCAAGATACTAGTCTTGCACCCAAAAACTGACATCCACCTGAAGTAGACTTCCTATCCATGTTGGCTCCACCCAAGTCACTATCAGAGTATGCAAGTAAATCAAAAGATGATTCATAAGGATACCAGAGACCTAATCTAGGTTGCCCTCTTAGGTATCTAAAAATTCTTTTGACTGCATGAAGGTGTGATTGCTTAGGTGTAACCTGAAATCTGGCACAAACACATACTGGAAACATAATGTCTGGTCTAGAGGCTGTGAGATACATGAGTGATCCAATCATAGATCTGTAATGATGGACATCCACATCCTCCCCCTCAAGATCTGTAGTGATCTGTTTGTGTGTCTCCATTGGTGTGCTTGCTGGCTTTGAGTCTGTTAAACCATACTTGTCCAGGATGTCTTTCACATATTTGGATTGGTTTATGAAAATCCCATCTTTCCTCTGTTTCACCTGAAGCCCAAGGAAGAAAGTAAGTTCTCCCATGGAACTCATCTTGAAGCTCTTGTGCATTAACTCTTCAAACTCGTTACACATGTGATCATTTGTGGATCCAAAGATGTTGTCATCCACATAGATCTGAACAACTAGTGTGTCTTTCTCTCTCCTCTTAATGAACAAGGTCTTGTCAATGACTCCTCTTTCAAAGTCATTTTTCAAGAGATAGGTAGACAGGGTGTCATACCATGCTCTTGGGGCTTGATGTAAACCATAAAGTGCCTTCTTCAACTTGTACACTCTGTCAGGGTGCAATGGATTCTCAAATCCAGGGGGTTGACAGACATATACTTCTTCATCAATACTTCCATACAGAAAAGCACTTTTTACATCCATTTGGTAGACCTTGAACTTCATGTATGAGGCATAGGCTAGAAATAGCCTAATTGCTTCAATCCTTGCCACTGGAGCAAAGACTTCCTCATAGTCTATACCTTCTTCCTGAGTATACCCTTGAGCAACCAGCCTTGCTTTGTTTCTGATCACAATTCCTCTGTCATCCTTCTTGTTTCTGAAAATCCACTTGGTGCCAATTGCTCTATGACCTTTTGGAAGGTCCACCAAGTCCCAAACATCCTGTAATTTAAACTGTAGCAGCTCCTCTTGCATTGCTTCTATCCAACTTGGATCTTTCATAGCATCATAAGCCTTTTTGGGCTCAATTTGGGATAGAAAGCAAGTAAGTACAGTATTAACTGTATTCTGCTGATCTTGTAGCTCTTGAAGTCTGCTTTGATTCCTAGTCATCATGGGAGAAGCAATGTCTCCTATAACCAACTCAGGAGGATGATTTTTCTGAGTTCTTGATGGATGACCAGGTTCCTCAACTAAGTTCCCATCCAGATTTGACTCATTTAAGTCTGGATTTTCTTCAGCTTCTTCAATTACTTCAGACTCTCTTGAAGTCTGATTTTCCTCTATTCTTCTCTCTTCTTCATTCTGAATGGGTTCAGCTTCCTTTTCTGGTTCACAGAAGTCAACATGATCAATGGTAGGGAGTGGAAATATCACAGACTGAATACTGTTATCTGATGGTGGTGCATCCCTTTGTCCTGCATTTACATCACTACTGAAACCCAAAGAATTAGTGAGTGAATCAATGTCAAATAGCCAATCAGGACCTGAACCAATAGGATTTGGTGTGTTCTCATTGCATTTGACATTGTCACTTTCTTCAATTATTCTAGAAGAGGTATTAAACACTCTGTAAGCCTTACTCTGAGATGAGTAACCAACAAGAAAGCCATCATCTGCTTTGCTATCAAACTTACCTAAGTGAGATTTGGTATTGAGAATTGTACAAGGACACCCAAATGGTTTGAAAAATCCAATAAATGGTTTCTTTTTCAGAAAAGCTCATAAGGTGTCTTGTTTTTAGGCTTTATGACCAAAACTCTGTTTTGAACATAACAAGCAGTATTAACTGCTTCTGCCCAAAAAGTAGTGGGTAATTTTGAATCAACTAACAGTGATCTAGCAGCCTCAATCAGTGTCCTATTCCTTCTCTCAGCAACACCATTCTGTTGTGGAGTCCTAGGAGCACTGTATTGTCTCTCAATTCCTTTTTCCTCACAAAAGGTGTTTAGATCAAAGTTTTTAAATTCAGTCCCATTATCTGATCTAATGACTTTCACTTTTTGATTTGATTGGTTTTCAATTCTAAGAATAAATGATTTGATCAGTCCACTTGTCTCATCTTTAGTTCTCAGAAAATATACCCAAGTAAATCTAGAGTAATCATCAACAATAACTAAACAGTATGACTTCTTGCCAATGCTCATGACATTTGTAGGGCCAAACAGATCCATATGCAACAACTGAAGAGGATTTGAGATAGTGTTTATCTCTTTGGACTTATGAGAAGTTTTGTGTTGTTTGCCTTTGAGACATGCAACACAATGATCATCACATGAATAGACTTTTGATGGTAAACCCCTAACAAGATTATTTTTAACAAGTTTATTCATTGTTTTAAAATTCATGTGACACATCCTTCTGTGCCAAAGTGATGATTCATCTATTGAAGCTTTTGATACCAAACAATTTAGAGATGAATCAGATGAAACACTTTCTAAATCTAAACAATACACATTATCCTTTCTAGGAGTTCTCAATAGTATCATGTTTTCATCAACTACTTTGAATCCAGGAGCAAGAATAATGCATTCAGAATCAGTAAATAATATACTATGTTTCTTGTCACAGACCTGTGATACACTTAACAGGTTGTATCTCAATTGCTCAACATAGTAAACATCCTCAAATGTCATCTTACCTTTTGACACATCACCTTTACCACTTATCTTACCTCCTGCAGGATTATTTCCAAATGCAACATGTCCTCCATCAATTCTTTTGAAATTCTTGAGGCAGGCCATGTTACCTGTCATGTGCCTGGAGCAACCACTATCAACATGCCAGATGCTCTTCCCCTTGAGCTGTTGGTTGCCCTGCACATCAGATAAATCAGTTAGTTTTTATTGGGAACCCAAGCCGAAGTGGTCTTGGGTCTCCCTTGCTCATCAAAGTACTTGCACTGGGTTTTGATGAGATTTTCAAACTTAGGTACTGCAGAACTGGAGTATTTTGTCAATATGATTGGTCTAGCAGCACAAAACTAGAAGCAGTATTAACCTTAGAAGAAGAACTAACAGTGTTAGCAGCACTAACACTGCTAGAAGCAGTATTGTTCTTAGAAGAGGTACTAACAGAGTTAGCAGCACTAACACTGCTAGCAGCAGCATTCTCTTTAAAAGAAGTACTAACAGTGTTAGCAACACTAACACTGCTAGCAGCAGTATTGGCAGTAGTATTGCTTCTAGCAGCACTATCCTTGTCAGCAGTACTATCTGAGGTAGCAGTACTAACATTAGTGCTTTTGGGGATCCACATATTGACACATTCCTTTTCAGTCTGTTTTCTCATGTGGCTTTTGGATTCAGCTTGTTTCTTAGCCACATTATTCCTTGTAGGCTTCCTATAACCAGAAGACTTTTGAAAACTTCTTTGAAAACTTTTCCTTTGGTTAATAGGATTGAAATAACAGTGTTTGGCAAGATGATTCAATCTGCCACAAATAAAACAAGGTTTTGGTCTGTTAATCCTTTGCAGATCAACTCCTTGCTTTTGTGCCCACTGGTTATTCCAATTTCTTTGATTTCCCCTCTTGTTATCATGTTTTTGGGGCTTATTCTCTTGAGATTTCTTGCAAGAACAATGTTCACAAGTATTAGAGTTCACAACAGTGGTCTGTGTATAATGAACTCCCTTTCCCTTTCCAGTCCTTTTCATCTCATTGTTCTTAACACATGGACTTACACATTCCTCACCAGATCCTTCTTTTTCAGTCTTATCCTCAACAACTACTTTATCTAATGGATCTACTTCAGTGGCTCCTTCAGGTAAGTCCTTCCTATCCTTGGTTTCTAATAGGTCTGACTTAGGAGGGATGTAGTTGTTGTTGTAGGGAGGGGGTGTGGCATTGTACCCTATGCCTGGTTTCAACTTACTATGGATTTGAGAGTTGATTATGTTGTCCATGACTTTAGAGGCACAATTAAACTTTTCTATATCAAGTTTAACTTTCTCAAGCTCTCCCTTTAGTTTCTCACACTCTTCCCTGGATTCTCTAAGCTGGAACTCTAGACCATCCTTTTCCCATTTCCAGTAGTTTGTATCATAGGAGTGTTGAAGTTCATTGGCTTGAAAAGCCCTAATCTGTTCTTCAAACTTCTCAACAATTACTACATAGTCTTTTCTGTCCTTTTCTAATCTCTTAAGGTCATCACACATTCCCTGATTGTGATCTCTATACCTTTTAACAGTGTCTATACAAGCTTGAGTACAGAGAGTTTAACAGTCTAGACCATCCTATACAAGCTTGTGATCTCTATACCTTTTAACAGTCTCTATACCTCAGTGGGAATATCTGAAACTTCAGCCATAAGTGCTTGATTTTGGATGGCCTCTTCTGCTTGATCACTCCAATCAAATCCCATTCCTTGTTGAGAGACAAGAGCTTGAATAGAGTTTCTTTTTTGATTGGAGCTTCCAGCCTGAGTTTGTTGATGGCTGTTGTGAGATGTTCCACCTCTGCATTCCCTGGCAAAGTGTCCCATCTTGTGACACTTGTAGCATTCAACTTTGGACTTGTCAAATCCAGCACCATCTTCTCTTCTTTGGGAAAAGTTGTTTCTCCCTGTCCTCTTTATGAATCTCTTCACCCTCATAGACAACATAGCCATCTGCCACTTGATATCCATCTCTTCAAGATCATCAGCATTAATCTGTTCTAAGTCATCATTAATCAATGAGGAATTAACATGACTAGAAAAGAAGGCTTCTAGTACTGAATCATTGGTCTTTTCCTGATTGACTCCTCCAGCAACACTAACTGATTCAGGGTTAGCAGTAGAATCAGGTGATGCTGAAAGGAGTGCAGCATTATGTACATATCCAGAGGGCTTCTTTTTGGCTTCAACCTCTGCTTCAAAGACTCTAAGATCATTGTAAAGATCATCAAGTTCTTTATCTTCCAATTGGTCATTCTGTCTGAAGGACACAGTATACATTGTCCACTCTTCACCTAATGATCTAAAGAACTTTCTGTTAACATCATCAGCCTCCATCTTGACTCCTACTGTGGCCAATTCTCCAATCAGCTTATTAAATCTATCAAAAGTTTGAGTCATAGACTCATTCTTAGTAGAAGTAAAGTTTTCATACTGCTGCTTGAGAATTGCCTTCTGATTCCTCTTGGTGCTTTTGGTGCCAGTGAATCTCTTTTCCAATGCATTCCACAGAATCTGAGCATCAGTGCAGTGATGAAATTGATGCTGATATTCATTGGGGATAGCCAAAAGCAGAGTGCTTAAGGCCTTCATCTCTATTTGTCTGACTTTTCTCTCTGCATCAGTCTTTGGAGGAGGTCTTTTGCCTTCTGGTCCAATTCTTCCTTCAGCACATGGACCATTCTCTATGATATCCCAGATGGAATAATCAGTAAGCAGAATATACTGCTTGATTCTAATTTTCCACATGTCAAACTTATTGGGCCTGAGCATGGGAACCTTAGAAACAAGAGTACTGTTTGATTCAATAGAATTGTCCATAATAATTGTAGAATTCTAAGAAACACAAGCTCTGATACCACTTGTCAGGATCGAATCTTAACAAGACTAACAATACTTAGAATTCAGAATTAAAGAATCTGCGGAATAGAACTTTAATTCACACAATCAAAGAACAATATATCAGAAAACACACAGCTGTTTGTATTCACTAATTCGACTCACAAGCTTACAACCAAACCTCAATCTTGATGAACAGGTTCAATCAAGACGACTTCTACTTCTCTTGAAATAGGGTTCTAAACCTTGAGGTTAATTCTCTTTAAAACAAAACGTATTCTTAGACTCTCGTATATCGCGTATATTGTATATCTCCTTTTTTTGAATAGCTATCTATCAACATATATTTATACTAAATAGTTACAAGATAACTATCAAAAATAAATTGATCTTCTGAATCTTCTTTAAGCATATCTTCATCCATTCCATCTTTATCTCCAAAATCTTCGCATACCAAACTTATCACATCAGCAGTATTAACTTCATTCAGCATGAGCAGTACTAATATTTTCCAGCAGCATTAATTCATTCCAGCAACATTAACTTGACTCAGCAGTACTAACCTTGCTTCAACAGTATTAATCTTGACAAGCAGTACTAACCTTGTTCCAGCAGCATTAATGCATCAGCAGTACTAACATTCTTCCAGCAGTATTAACTTTGTCTTGCAGTAGTAACTATGTTCTGGAAGTGGTAACCTTTACTGGCAGTAGTAACTTTGTTCTGGCAGTACTAACCTTTACTTGCAGTAGTAACTTTGTTCTGGCAGTACTAACCTTTACTTGCAGTAGTAACTTTGTTCTGGAAGTAGTAATGTTGTTCTGGCAGTATTATCCATACTTAGCAAGTCTTCAGTTCCCAACAGATGAAAATCTTTTCCCGCTCAAGATTTTTTTCTCTCTAATCTCTCTATATAAACAAACTCGTGGTTTATATCTTCCTTTACGCGAACAATCTTCCTCTGCAAGAAAGAATTCACTGTTGCATTTGTGCTTTTAAAACTTCAAGAACTGTTCATCATCTTTTTCATAAAACATCAAGGTTAATATGTTCTTATTTATTACCGAATGCGTATAACTTGTTTCCGATCTTTTCCTTGTTTTAACAAGATCAAACAAAAGAACTTCTTAAAAATGAAATCATTTTTTTCATGGTTTTATGAACACAACCATTTCATGGTTGTTCTTCAAGTTTAAATGCAAAAATCTTAAACTTGTTCTTCATTCGTTTCCAGAATCTATTTCTTCATAGAAAACTGGATAACAAGAATAAATGGGTTTTACATTTCGTTTCTTAAAATCAAGAAAAACCCTAATCTTCATTAAGACATTTGTGTCTGAATGAAATGGATAAAATTTGAACCATCTTAATGGAAAATCTTTCCACATTAAGATTATTCTTATTTGTTAACATCTTTGGTTGAACTGATAATACAGAGAAATGACATCGTCTGACATTCCTGCTACCACTGAGAACATCTCCGCTGATTCTGAGGAAGTAGAAATTATCAAGGCTCCTCAGGTTAAGTTCACTCTGGAACAACTAGATTGGACCAAAACGAACAACCTTTCTGCGCTTCTCGAGTTTCCTCCTCGAAAGCAAGTCACACATCTGAAAGATGCTGTGAATTTCCTAAAGAATTGCTGCATTTCAACAGCCCTGACCATCTCACCTCCTGCAAGTCAGCTACTACTATCCCAGTTCTGGTACTCTGCCAGACACTCTCAGTTACCATCCGCCAAAGATCCCTCCAAAACAATTGATTGTATCCTCAGCGATACTGAGTATGGCACGATAAAGATCACACCTACCATCATTCGCAAAGCTCTGAACTTTCCCAACGCTACAAAAGAAAAGCCTTTTGTTCCTTTCCCTGACCATAAGAAACTCTCTAACAAAGAAGCTCTTATTGCATTTTTCGATGAAATGGGCTATGTATGGGAAATTGGCAGAGACAAGAAGCCCGAGAAGAAGCTGACCCTGCTAAAGAAGTCGAAAATGCCCAGCGAGATGAACTTCATCTTCGCTCACTTAATCAACTGCATGACTGCCAAGACCGGCTCCTCTGACCAAGCCGCTCAACCTCAGCAAGCAATGGGATACGCTCTGCTGAAAGGTCTACACATTGACTGGGCATCTCTTATCTATGATGACTTGGTGCAAAGAGTAGACTCTGCCGCTGACAGACCTCCATGGGTTCCTTACCCCCGATTCATCAGTGCTATCTTCCAATATGGCCTGAAGGACAGCTACCCGCAAGAGGGCGACCTGAAACTCTCTCAGATTGGCCCTAAGGTACTTGACTTCAAACTAGTTGAAAATGAGGTACGTCTTTCTACCCTTTTAACTCTTCTCAACCCTTCTTCTTCTACTTCTGTGGCTCCTTCAGCGACAATACCCATCGCTGATACCCTGGCCACAAAATCCTCTCCTTCTAAGAAAAGGAAACAATCATCTACCCCACTTGGTTCTAAAAGGATCAAGAAAACAAAGGAGCAACCCCAACAATTTCATGCTGAAGACTCCTCAGCTCTTTCTGCAGAGCTGAACGAACGTTCAGTGGTACGCTCTGCCACACCTGAACAACCCATCCATTCCATCCCAACTTCAGCGTCTCTAAACGATGAGGTTACAAACTTGGAACCTACCCAACCTCCTTCAGTCTCTCAAAAGACTGATGAAGTGATTTTCAGCGAATCCAACGCTGAACTCAGAATCCAACCTCCATTCTTATCCTTCGCTCCTCCATTCACTCATTTGGACTCTACTCCAATTTTCACTGAAGCACCTGTCATTCCTCCAGAAGTTAAAGAAAATACTCTTCAAGGAGTGATGGGCACAGGACCTGCAGAGATGACCATACGTCAACGCACTTTAGCTGACGATATGGAACTTTACTCAGGAACCCGAGATTTTGATGAATTCACCAATCCTCCTGCAGGTACACACCAACCCATATACACTGTCCCTAAACCCCAAACTTCTGAGCTTTACTCTGTTCACAAGTTCTTATATGTTACAGGTCCTAATTTGGGAGACATCAACGCCTCTCTGAAGTCCGTGGAGACAAAGCTGACAGGTCTCGCCACTACTCTTTCAAATAACTCTACAGCTGTAACAAACGCTGGAGAAAATCTTACAAAGCTGACAACGGTGGTGGAGAAGAAGGCTTCCACAGATGATATGAAGCAGGTTGATAAAACTCTCAGCGAATTCTCCAAGGTGCTCTCTGACATCTACACAGACTACACCTCTCTCAAAAATTCAGTTTCATCCATGTCCAGCGAGGTCACAACGCTGAAGACATCGGTTGGACAACTAGAGGGAGATATGTCTACCGTAAAGACTGACTTAGGCTCTGTAAAGACCGATGTTGGTTCGATGAAAACGATGATCGAACAGCTACTACACAAAGCGAATACTCCTGCCCCTGCCCCTGCCCCTGCATCTGAAAATTTCACAACGGCGGATCGCACTGAGCCGGAGAAGATCAATCCTGCTATTTCTGGCCTTCAAGACAGAATAGCAAAGATTGAAGGTTGTATAGGTATTTCTGGCCAAGAAGACAGAGAACCTGCCAAAGCTGCTGAGTCAACCCATTCTTCCCCCACTCATCATGAGAAAGAGGGGGAGAAGAGCGCTGAAGATCTCTCCAAGAGCGCTGAAGACCTTTCCCATGATGAATATATCAGGGGAGAGAAGAAGGATGCTGAAGAAACGACCGCTGGACCTCAGGGAGATGAAAACCCTAAGGAAACCGAGAAGCTCGCCTCTGTATCTGAGGGGGAGCAACTCGAAGAAGAAGCTGATAAAACCGAATCTGAAGCAGAAGATGATGAAGCCGTCGACATCCCTGATGATGAACCATCCTCTTCTCCAAAGAATGATGATGATGATGACGATGATGACGATGACTTCTTTATCGTCAAACCTGCTCCGAGGATCAAAGTTCTTAAGGGAATCTCGATAAATGAACCTTCAGGGGAGCGGACAAAGACAAAGCCCTCAGCCTCTGGAGCTGAGAAAGGCAAAGGCAAAAGCGTCGCTGAAGATGACAATCTGACGATCTTGCTTGAAAAGCCGGTTTGTCAGGTACACTAAACATCTCTCACTCCATCCCTCCTCTATCATACACTATCAGTTCTACAACCCAAGCCTATACACTTGAACAGATTTTCTCTCTCTGATTCTACCCAAGTTCTTACTTGTAAGATCGCTGTGTTTCCGCTAGTCCTCTCCCCTGTTTGAGGATATCGCTGAAGGTTCCACAACTGTGACTTCACCAATAATACCAGCTGCTGCTGAAGAAATAATCCCAGTCTTAGATTTAATCTCTGAGACTGATGAACCTGAAGAACAGCTACTCTCGCACAGACGCAGACCTTCCTTAGCTCCTCAAAAGCTAAGTGAAGAGGATCAGAAAAGAAGAGAAGAGATAATAAAGCAATTCGAGGATCAACGAATCATTCTGAGGCGTGATCAACTTCCTTCAGTTCCTCCAAAATTCAGAATTTCCCAAAAGGAATACAAGGATCACCTTAGAGCTGAAAGATTAATCGCTGAAAGAAAGGAAGCTGAAGAAAAGAACAGAGAATACGCCATCCAGCTTTCTAAACGATCAGTGAAAGACCCCAAGCTGAAAAGAGTTCCTATTGAAGTTCAACGTCAGCTCTGGGAAGACGCCAAGAAGATAACTGAAGAAAAGAGAATTGTGTCTCAGTCCACTTTAGCCTGGTGCAAAGAAAAGGTCAACTACAGACTCTCTCCTGCCAAAATCAACAAGGTATTCATCTCTGGAAGAACAACCCTTGTTTCAATCGCTGAAGTCGAGATATTCAGAGAAGATAAGAAGTACGAAAAATTCTATGCTGAAGCCATAACGAAGTACGGTCTCTCTGAATGGTTGGAGATCAGGTTAACCATCCAGAAGTCTCAGTCGAAGTACAAGGAACATGTTGAAAAGCTGATCAACAAACAAATCGACTTAGTCTACTCCTGTGTGGATATTCCTCCTCCTCCTCTCGAAATCCAGAAAAGAAAGGCCTCAGCAAAGAAGAAGAAATCTAAATCTTCAATTGATGGCCCTGTCATACGAAATGAAACAGGTATTGGTTTTTCACGTGCTGAAGTCCTTGGTCCTGATACTGATCTTTCCATGCTTGGCACATCTCTTCCTCCTGGTGAGACTTTCATCCCTGGCAAAGTCATAAGTGAACCCTACGGGATATTTTCCATGACTACGATGGTGGAAAGCATTTTCAACGCATCTCTGAACTTCACATCACTCCCATCGAACAGCTGAGAGATCTCATCTACTGGTGTGACTTCCGGAATGACCCTCAGGCACGACATCTGAAACCCTTGATTTTTGAAGAAGCGCTGATCAAAAGAAAACAAGGTGTAACCGTTCCTGACTGGATGATTCCCACCACATCAATGACCCTTGATGAACTTCTCATTAAGGAAGAACCCTTTACAAACTGATATGATCGCCTATTTCTCTATTGTATCAGTTATTCTTTTGTACTTGTAATTTATTTCGCTTGTACTTGTAATCTTTCCATTTCTCTTTGTAACCTGATTCAAAGTTTTAAAGAAAGATTTCAGCGAATGTACTTTACTCCATCAGTACTGAAAAGATCCCAGAAAACAGTAAAATGGACAAATATTTTATGAGTTCTTTTTATCCTTATGTTTTCATTAAATAGCAATTTTCTTTGTTGCTATGTCATAATCAAATAGGGGGAGATTGTTGATCCAAACCCTCAGTGATTTGATAATGACCCTCTCTTATATACTTAGTGAAAATTGTAAGTAACCAATATGTATCAGAGTTTCACTATCGCTGATAAGTACTAAGATCTTACAGTACCGCTGATAGGAACTCTCACTCTTTAAATTAAACATTCAGCGAACACTGTTCACCATTAATGCTCTGAGTCTGTTCAGTCATTATGATGATCGCTGATAAGTTAGTTGTTTACTTATAATCCCTGAAGACAAGTTTCACGTCAACAAAGGTTCTACGCTGAAGTCGAAGATCAAGCTCAAGAACCAGCGACAAGTCTCCTAATGAACTGATGCGGATCAGCGAAGACTCAGATTTGTCCACTCAACGTGAAGTATCAAGTACAAGACTTCAGCTATCGCTGAACTTTATCATTCGCTGAATAGATAATGATAATGCTCTGAATCAACGAAAGCTGATCATGTAGTCCTCCGTACAAAGTACTTTTGTCTTAACAACCCTTGCACGACTCCGTACGAAATGTCAGAAAAGAACCTCCGACTGTCTGAAATCGTACAACCACTCTGATACTACACTGTTCATCCATGCGGCTACTAAGGTTGTCAACAAAGGTCAATGACATGCAACCAACCAGCTGATGACACGTGTAAAGTGTATACTGACTTGCATTAAATGCATGCAATATATAAAGAGATGAACCCACTTCATTTGAAGTAACTTGCTAACTCTGGACAAGTTCAATCTCTTATCTCAAGATAGGTTATTATTAGTAATTTCCTTATCTCTCTTAGTGCAAGAAACCTTAGTGTTCCAACTTGTTTAGATTTAGGTTTATCCTTAATCTTGTTTCCGCAACAAGCTGTAAATTGTTAATGATTTATCAATAAACAATTTAGAAAAGTAAAATCTGTGTGTTTGTATTCAACCCCCCCCCCCCTCTACAAACTTGTATAGGCCTTCGGGACCAACAATCTGTAACGACCCGGTTCTCAAACATACGTCAAATAACATATATTGCATAACATCGTTACATAAACAAAGATACATCATAAAACAGGTACGGTCCCTTAGTCTTTACAACCATAATACATATTCGATTACAATTTTTTTTATTAATTTACATTATGACTAACAACAAGGTCATTTGTACAAAACACTTCTTAATCTTCATAACATAAGTCTTTCCAAAAGCTATTCACCAATTATCCTTCTTACTTGCTTTTACTTGATCCACGACCTGGAATACATATTTTTAAAACAAAATGAGGGTTAGACCTAGTGGTCTAAGTGAGAAAATCCCTGTTAGTTTAAAACCATTTGCACAAACACCATATACATCATTCAAATATAAATACCAATTATAACTCATGCATCGTGTACTTTCCTGTCTCATTTCCATGGCCATATTAGATGGTTGCGAGCCAACTAATAAATTTACTCTGCTGTACTATAATACAGCCAACACCGATGTCCCTCCGTACAGCCAACTCCACCGGTCCTAAGCCCGGCCAACGTGCTCTCGTGTAGTGTAATACTCGTACAAATATAATATACATTTCAATATATCATACTTCATACATATGCACATAATTACACAAATTATCACATTCTCAATCCACATATATGTATTCCAATTTGAAAACATTTTATAGTAAAACTCACCTGTTAGCTTATCAAAACGCTTCCAAGCCTTTTCCAAAAGGTTCAGTCTTTCACCCATAAATCACCGAATCTGAAACAATTAGATACAATGTATCTTTACCAAAAGGACACATAAGTCTTACTAGGACTAAGAACTTTAGATAACTCTATCTAACTCTTATCCTCAATGTTTCCCCCAAACCCAACTTAAGTCGAGTCCACAGAGATTCCAGTCCTCAATCATACTCTATCCAAGAATCGTCAAAACACAAAGCCACCGGATACTCAAAATCATCTGAATTCTCAAAAGTGACCAAACAGCTAAAGTTTCTGGATACTACAGAACTATCCGGACAACACAAACAATCCGGACAACACAACTTCCCGGACAACATAAACAATCCGGACTCTAATACTATCCGGATACTTACCGGAAATATAAACAATCCGGATGACATAACAATCCGGATAACACCCGGACACCAAAGTAATCCGGACACCATCCGGTATCTCATTTTAACCCGAAACTTATAGAAAGAGGAACTTATCGGGTACTTGACTGTCCGGACACTAGCAAGAAGAACTACCGAATACTACCAAAAGAAACTACCGGACACATTCAAATTGTGTCTGGAAACCTCTGTCGGTTTACTCCATTTTTACCCAGAAATCGACTGAAATTAATCTTAGACATGAAATCGATGATTCTACTCCGATAAAAACTATCTACTAGTAATTACACACATAAAATATAAAGGAACATACCTCAAATCACCTCCAATGAATCCAATTTGAAGTCCTAGCCAATTAACCCTTTCTTCTTCTTCTTCTTGCCTCAAACACACACACACACACACACACACACACACTTTCTGGATATTTTCTGTTTTGTAAAAATATCTGAAGTCTTAAGGATAATATTAAACCAAATTTACCATTATAGACCTTGCACTATTCACTAATAACCCAAACACCCCTAAACTTATAAATTCACCTAAACTTACCCTAAACATTCAATTTTAAAGTTAACTAAAATTAACGGAAATAAAATTTAACTAACGAACTTACCCGGGGTATTACACCCCCTTTTTTTTAGTATGTTATTTCTCCCCCTTTTTGATGATTGTGAGCATTATGATCATCAAAACTTCCATCAATTTCAGCATTGTCTTTGTTCACCACTAACATTCTCCTCCTTATGATATGGAATAACCGTCAATTCCAAAAGATATATATCCGAATCTTTTCAAATTCAGATAGATGAATGTGGTAACCCTGAAACAACATATGAATCAATTAAAATGCCTGTAAGTAGCACGAAGCCACTTAGTACAACGAATGTACTTTAGAAAAGAGCTTTTTGATGTTCACTCCCCCAGGGCTTCCATTCAATCATCAAAAAACACAAAGGAATTTCTATGAACGTTATGACAAGAAAACATATTCCTCGTATGTAGGTGCATGTGTTAGAAATGATTGAAGCAACTTATGCTTTTTCAGGCTCAAAGTGTGTAAACTGTTGATACAGCAACAAGTTTTCCATGGACTCAACGTGCATGATCGAAGTGAGAAGGTGGGGAAAACTTCCTTCTTTTTCAATATCCAAATCTTCCGAGTGAAGATCAGATAGATTATATGTTGTGTCCTAAGAAAAATTGAAACATTTCTTTGTTGAGAAAGAAATGAGTAGCTGGTGGGGTTAAATGCAAGAGTTGGCATGGGCTAACTGCCTGTTTCAATGATGGTCACCAAAGAATGTGAACCAATCAGTAATGTGGCTTCTCGGCTCAGAAAAATGGTTGGTGCAGAGTTCTCTTATTCTTTTAACTTTGTTCTCACACCCTCTTTCTGTTTTTAATCCGCTCACTTCTACCCAAACTCTCATTTACATTTTACCTCAGCACAATGAGATACTCAACCGGATGAGTTATCTCCCCCACTCTTTGATGTAGACCCCTCACCCCTCAATCCCACAAGGATAACTTCTTGGGTAGGAAACACTGGTTAACGTGAATCCATAGAAGTTTAATATCTCACACTGATCCCATGAAATTTTGTCCTAAAAATTGCGTTGTTCAACAGTTTAGCTTGAACAAATATGAATATCAACATTTGAATGACATTGTCACCAGAATTAATGCTCCACAAGAATTAGCATAAATATTTGAGCATTTGAACAATGAAGAATTCTCACAACAAGGATAATGAATGAATGAAATGAATTCGAAAGACTTGTTTGAGAATTTGACAATGTATCAATCAGATCAAATATCTTGAATGATAACCATAAATGGATAGGGTATCAAAGAATTGAAATTTGTTTATATGAACAAATATAACCAATCATTGAAATAAACGTTCAATCTTTTAAGCTGAAAAAAATATGATGCTCAACAAAATTTAAATACAAACGGGAGTATTACCATTGAAAAAACGTTTCATTTTGAGACATGGTAATAACAAAGTCAATATGAAGCTGTACCAGTGTATATGAATACTTGAAAGTTTAGAAAAGATAATACGCAAGTATTAATCTTTAGAAACACACGGTCTGAAATGAAATGATAATAATCCGAGATCTCCATGAAAAACATTTAAAATCGCACTTCTAAATTTATAAAATCAGTTTGAAATAGAGAAGTGGTTTGAACATTTAAGGAAAACGTTTTTCATGCTTGAAAGTCGTTATTCTTTCAAACAATCGGAGATTAAGATCAGAAGATACATACATTCAGAAATGTTTGAGCTCCCCCTCAAATCATGATACAATGATTTAAAATCGTATAAGCTCCCCCTTAACATGTGCAAAAGATCTTTATCTAAATCTGCACAAATAACAAGACTTGGATCAAAATATCCTTAAGCATTAAAACGAGTTCTGAATTACCAGGATTGAAAGTAAATTCAGAAGTCATAGTCGTTGAAGAACGAGTCCTGATCTGAAAGGATCAGTTAAACATGTTGAAGTACGAGTCCTAAGCTGATTTACTCAGACGTCTATAATCTTTGAAGTACGAGTTCTAAACTGATATGTTTAGAAGTCAAAATCATTGAAGAACAGGTTCTGAACTGAGTTATTCAGAAGCCATATTTCTTTAAGGAACGAGTTCTGAACTGCTTTGTTCAGTAGTCTATTAAACTTTGAAGTACGAGTCATGAGCTGAATTACTCAGAATCTAAAACTCTTAAACTCCCCCTTAGAAGCACATGTACTCTTCTTCAAAATGCCGCACAACTTCTTTTCTGTTTTCCAGTCATGTGTTTGTTATACTTATAACAATCAACACTACACATGATGAACCTGCAAAATAGATGAAGTAGATTTTGGCACCTAACGAAACTTGGGTCCTGGTTTGTTAAGTGCAGTTTTATTTGAAGAAATTCTGTATGTACCATACCAGTATTGAGCATAATATTTATAAACCAAATCATTAGTTCCACAGTAAGAACAACTGTAACAACCCAAAATCCATAAAACATAGTTACAAGAAATACAACCAAAACGGTCCCAAAATTGTACACATTACATCAATTATAACTCTAAGTACGCAACGGATAATCCTCTTCACAACTGAGATACTACAGGAAGCCCGACGGTAATCTACAAGTCTTCACTAGACGATGCCTCTTCTATAGCACCACAACTTTCCAACTTCACCAGATGGAATCCCATACAAAACTCCAACCTGAAAATGGTTTTAATTTTTGAAAAGCGAGGGTTAGGCCATGAGGTCTAGTGAATTCCCTCTTTAAAACAGTTCCATAGAAATAGTAATTTAAAACATTCAACCGTTACAATAATAACGAAATTTCAGTTTAAATGCTCGACTGCACATAATGGTATTGCACATTGGTCTCAACTCCCATCACCTCATGTGATGTCCACGCTCGGGGCCCACACAGTAGATCCCCACGGCCCCCAGTAGATGTCGTATCCGTGTGCACACGAAACGGATTCGAGGCACACGGTTTAAACCATTCACCAAGGATTCTCAACAATCCATGGTCCAACACACCACTGTGCAACCCGACTCTACACATAGCAATAATCCATAAAAGCATGCAACTAATCGTACGTGAGGATATACCTCCATCAATAGTAAAATCACGTTTTCATGTCAACAGTAGTATATGCATATAATCATTTCAAAACCAAATTCAGTCATTTAAAACCTTCCCAAAACATTTCATTTGCACAAAAGGGTTAAGGGAACTCACCTTAGCATTAGCACATCGACACACGCTCCGAAACCCACTTTAGTTCAAACCGAACACCTGAATTGGACGCCATAAAAATGGTGTCAAACCATCTAATTATACATCAAATGATCTTCCCTAAACCCCTAAGGTGAACCCCAGCGATGCCTCGATCCAAACCCGAACGAAAAACGAAGTAAAACGAGGAATCCTCACATATCAGATACTTGCGCCACCTGGCACGTGGCCTCAGTCCGCGAGCCAGGCCGCGTAACTCCCTGGTTCAGACTTCCAATTTTGCTCTTTGAAATTAAGCCCGAAGTTTCACTCCAAAAACCCCCAAATCGATCCCAAGTGCTTGAAAACTTCCAAAATTGATAGTTTTAACTAATCAAACCTTTAGGAATAAAAAACAAACATCCAAAATGGATTTACTCAAATAACTACAATCCATTGATTCATCCTTTCAAACCCAAAAACTCAAAAACTCCATTAAAACCCAAAATCTTGCTAGGATCAACTTCCACCATTGAAATGGTGAAGGATTCTCAAAGGAGGTAATAGAATCAATAAACCAACTCTAGAATACTCCATTTCTATTGGAGTGAGAGCTAGAAATCAAAATATTGAACTCTCCATTGATACTTCTAGCTAAGCATCACCCAATTGAGGAAGAAGATGAGAAATAGGATACGAATGCATATCTGAAAGTTGCTATTCTTCAAGCTCTTAGATGCTAGAGCTTCTTCCTCTTCTCAATTGAAGCTTGATCTCCACCCTTTCCACTCCAACTCTTCAGCCGCCATTTACCATAATGAAGAGGGTTTTAGGGGTTTTACCCCTTATACCCATGTTTTTCCAATTTGCACTTAAGTCCCTTACATTCCTTATTCACAAATCTGACCCCAAGGTTATATAAGATGACTTATTGGCAATGGTTGTTACAACACCTCCCCCTTAAAAGAATTACGTCCCCGGAATTCCATTGTGGAAAGATGCGGATACGTTGTCCTCATTTCGGCCTCGGTTTCCCATGTCGTTTCTTAACCTTTGTGAAAACGTCATTGCACCTTCACTAGATTGATCTTTTTGTTTCCCAATTTGTTGACCTTGCGATCACTAATCGTCTCAGATCCTACAACAAAATCTAACTTCGCATCCACTCGCATTCTGCTTGGAGGTCTCCCGCATCAAACTGTCCCCTAACTGGAGATTCAAAGGACTCATGTTTTTCCATCCAATCAAAATCATTTAATTACCTAAACAGTTCTGATCAAAATCACAAACGTACGATCTCCCTTGATTAACCACAACTTTCTCATCCCGATTAATTCGTAATAATTATACTTGTAACCACTGCGATCAACTATACTACATATAGTCTGCCTTGCCCGCGCACATGGACTTACGGTTCTAAAACACGCCAAGGTTGAGGGTTCCACACACCACTGCACTTCTTTAAAAGACAGAATTCTACCCAAGTCAACCCCACAACGTGAATCCTTTACTAAAATTATAACTACTCACTTAGCCAACTTAACGCAAGGTCAACCTTGATTATCACAAGTAACTCATAGCTAAAAGTTCCTTCATCAGATAACATGCAATTCCAAAATTCACTTCTCTCCACACGACATACGACTAACACAAATATCAGTTTCTTCCCCAGACCATAATGACCACAACTCGTCAATGTTAGCCAATTCAAACACACCCACCACGTCATCACCCATACTATCCATAGCTAATAGAAGAATACCCCAACTCCAATTGAACGAATCATAGTGACACACACTTCAATTTCTCACCGCATCCAACAATCGTTCAACCATTTTTCGAAGTAAAAACAAGTTTCACTCGCTCCAAAAATGACCAAGCTCACACAGAACCATTCTAAACAGCTTAACACTGGACGTCAGCTCACTTGGGACGTTTTCCCACGGCAATACCAAGTCTAATCCGATGCTCTTTCATTCCGAGTACTACCTTCAACCACCTTTTTCCACTTTTTTTTCGAAAGCATAAAACGAGCTTCCAACGAACTACTCACTAATTGGTGCAAGCTTTAGACCAACATCACGAATTAGTTTCCCCAACACTTTAATCATGACATACACGATAACCTCTTTCTCAAACCATTACTAGGAGTTCACATATCCTCCAATGGAAAATCTATAAGCATAACTCCACGCTTTCTGTGTTACTTGTCAAACTTCTGACCTGCAGTCTACCCACTTATTCTGACACGCTATCTTCACCCCTTCGCTTGCATAAAACAACGCTTACCCAACATTACTTACTCTTTTCCGACCATTCCCAAATGCGTCGACAACATATATACATTACTATGCTTAGCCAAACGGTCTCACTACAATTCTCACTCGAGATATCCAACCAAGTTCTCTCAAAACAATACTCAAGGCTCTATAGCACTATGCATCTCTCTCACTCTAAACAGAATTGTCTTGTCCGCTTGAATCCTTACGCCTGAAGGATACTTCAACATTCCCACGAATTTTCATATCTACTACAAAACATCATAAACTAATCAATCCGATGTTTCATCAATGTTCCAATTGGATAAGATGAACTCGCCCACCCACTAATAGGAACCAACTAGCATGCAAGTTCCTCTACTATGTAGTCACCAACTAACACTTCAATCCTTCACCCACAAGGTAGTAATGCCATAGTACTAACTAAAATTCCGTACATCTCAACAATATACTTGCCACTTTTGATATCTCACCAGAACTTCCCAAGCAAAGATTCACTCTAACACTTATCTGATTAGCAACGTCAACTCATCGCTTAATATAACGACAACCCATTATCGCATCAATGATTTACACATTTCCCGTGGCATAAAATGCCACCAACTTCCCCACACAACTACCATACCACGATATCATACTACACCCAATCCTTCATGAGCCCCTTTACACACTTACTAGATACTGACTCCTGCATGCCAACCATAACACATTTGAAGCTGAAGTAAAGTCGTTTCCCGACTTTGTCTTTCCCGGATCTAGACGAACCACATGTCATGATCATCTAATCAAAGCACACTCGCTTCGGTTACACTAAATATTTCATTCTTATATGGATCATCAAACCCCATAGAAAATCACTTATGCAACCACGATTTTTCACTTTTGTAACACTCACACAAGATGGTCCAGCGTCATGCCGGATACACACCTTTCTCCGAACGACTTCTTACATCTTTGTAAAAACTCAACAAAATAACCACACTATAGTTACTTCTCCAATTCCATCCTCCTGACAACCATCCAACAAAACGGTCATTGATTTCAACATCGACAATCGACATGGTGATGCTTCAACGATCTCACCGACAAACAAAGATTCCCAATGGAACCTACCTCTCCCAAAACATCCTAACTAACCTTATCTCCCACAGTCCTCTCTTGAAGGAAGCACAAGACCTTCTTAGTGCAAAAATCAAATTACAAGACCACACCAAAATCAGGCTCAAAGCCGACAACATTTCATCAAGGCACCACAACACCACTCAATAACATGCCACTATTAGGAGCACTTAGACAACTTCGAACTTCACCCCGAACATAACCATTCTCAAATGGACAAACAAGAGTCTACACTAGAAAATGAATCTTACCAAATTCATTGCCCGAGACTCCCGCTATTCATCGTCCTCTTCTAGTCGAAACACTAAAGTCGTCACCCGACTATATTTTGCTCAATCGACAATTTCAACTTCCTAAGCCCCCTTCCTTATCCGTAATTGTAATATCCTTCACGACCGAGCAAGTTCATAGCCTTCATGCATGTCGACACAACGATTTAAATCATTTTTCACATTTGAAAATTTCAAAACTACAACATCATAAAACAACATTGAGTAGGCATGACATAACCCCGCTCAAGTTGAATAGTAAGCACAACGTCCTCGAGGATCGCTCACATGCAACCCTACGATAAATCACAACCTTGTCCGACCAAGTCGATGTCGTCACCACAAAATGTATTCAATAAAACGTTTACAATACGACTAGAAAAGTTCTGAATGAAATCATTTGTACAAAGTGAGCCAGTCGGCTCCCACGCCCATTTATATGATAATAAGTCGATAGTCATTTGGTTATAAGACTTTGCAGTCAAAACGTTTCCATGATTTTCGCAACGACGATTATCTCGACAAAAAATGAAATGATTCGCAAATCACTAAGTTCAAAATTTTATCAAGCAACGTAAACAAATTTTTTTTCTTTAAATACACGCTTGCACGCATCGATTCTTTTCCCAAAACAAATTTTTTCATTATGTACGTATATCCTTTTAACATGAAAAAGCTTTTGTAACACATTTAAAGACACAATGCATGAAACTCAATTTGCAATTGAAGGCTATTCACTCTAACAAGGTCAATCGTTGTACTCACATCAACTTATCGTTGACACCATACTATGACCAACCACTGTTTTCTCACCCTTGCAACAACTTGTTGTACAAGTGCTTCACAACCCACTTGATCGACCACTCCACATGGTTTCCAAATTGACCAGTTACCTCACCTTCTACCCCTACACGTACTTCGATCCAATACTGATATATTTCCTTCATTATCCTTGCCACTAAACCGCTTGACTAAACAGTCAAAGGCTAAATTTCCCCCACTCGATCTTGAATTAAAGCTTTCAAGATTTCAATATTGTCTTCACTCTCTATCCCAACTGATCGACACCTCAAACCCAAGAACGAGGACTCACTAGAAACTAGGTGTTTGACCTCAACCAACCATTCATCTCTTTGAATCCCAAGGATTATACCCTAGACGGTTAACTGACATACCGAACAATACTTCTTCTAGAAGGTATAAGCATCACATTATAAGTGATCACCCATTACACACCAGCCCTTTTGCTATCAAATGCAAGGTTATAACTTTCTACATACTGTCACTCTCACCAATCGTCCCAACAATGGAGGCTGAGTACACCCATGCACCTGTAAATTCATAATAGCATTGGCCAGATGCGATTTTGAATTTACCTTACATGAGGGTTCTCACAACCATTGTCATGACATCCTATGATTAAGGTCCTTCCTAATGGCTTCCTGCATCTCAGTTGTGTCCCCCCTCTACTCCAAAGTTTAAGTTTAGGCCCATTCGGTCACCTAAATCCCTTAAACTATGGCTCTGATACCATTTGTAACAACCCAAAATCCATAAAACATAGTTACAAGAAATACAACCAAAACGGTCCCAAAATTGTACACATTACATCAATTCTAACTCTAAGTACGCAACGGATAATCCTCTTCACAACTGAGATACTACAGGAAGCCTGACGGTAATCTACAAGTCTTCACTAGACGATGCCTCTTCTATAGCACCACAACTTTTCAACTTCACCAGATGGAATCCCATACAAAACTCCAACCTGAAAATGGTTTTAATTTTTGAAAAGCGAGGGTTAGACCATGAGTTCTAGTGAATTCCCTCTTTAAAATAGTTCCACACAAATAGTAATTTAAAACATTCAACCGTTACAATAATAACGAAATTTCAGTTTAAATGCTCGACTCCACATAAGGGTATTGCACAGTGGTCTCAACTCCATTCACCTCATGTGACGTCCACGCTCGGCCCCCCCACAGTAGATCCCCACGGCCCCCAGTAGATGTCGTATCCGTGTGCACACGAAACGGATTCGAGGCACACGGTTTAAACCATTCACCAAGGATTCTCAACAATCCATGGTCCAACACACCACTGTGCAACCCGACTCCACACATAGCAATAATCCATAAAAGCATGCAACTAATCGTGTGTGAGGATATACCTCCATCAATAGTAAAATCACGTTTTCATGTCAATAGTAGTATATGCATATAATCATTTCAAAACCAAATTCAGTCATTTAAAACCTTCACAAAACATTTCATTTGCACAAAAGGGTTAAGGAAACTCACCTTAGCATTAGCACATCGACACACGCTCCGAAACCCACTTTAGTTCAAACCGAACACCTGAATTGGACGCCATAAAACTGGTGTCAAACCATCTAAATATACTTTAAATGATCTTCCCTAAACCCCTAAGGTGAACCCCAACAATGCCTCGATCCAAACCCGAACGAAAAACAAAGTAAAACGAGGAATTCTCACATATCAGATACTTGCGCCACCTGGCACGTGGCCTCAGGCCACGAGCTAGGCCGCGCAACTCCCTGGTTCAGACTTCCAATTTTGCTCTTTGAAATTAAGACCGAAATTTCACTCCAAAAACCCCCAAATCGATCCCAAGTGCTTGAAAACTTCCAAAATTGATAGTTTTAACTAATCAAACCTTTAGGAATAAAAAACAAACATCCAAAATGGATTTACTCAAACAACTACAATCCATTGATTCATCCTTTCAAACCCAAAAACTCAAAACTCCATTAAGACCCAAAATCTTGCTAGGATCAACTTCCACCATTGAAATGGTGAAGGATTCTCAAAGGAGGTAATAGAATCAATAAACCAACTCTAGAATACTCCATTTCTATTGGAGTGAGAGCTAGAAATCAAAATCTTGAACTCTCCATTGATACTTCTAGCTAAGCATCACCCAATTGAGGAAGAAGATGAGAAATAGGATACGAATCCATACCTGAAAGTTGCTATTCTTCAAGCTCTTAGATGCTAGAGCTTCTTCCTCTTCTCAATTGAAGCTTGATCTCCACCTTTTCCTCTCCAACTCTCCAGCCGCCATTTACCATAATAAAGAGGGTTTTAGGGGTTTTACCCCTTATACCCAAGTTTTTCTAATTAGCACTTAAGTCCCTTACATTCCTTATTCACAAATCTGACCCCAAGGTTATATAAGATGACTTATTGGCAATGGTTGTTACAACAACAAATATTCTTTTGGGCTAACATGATTAATTGATTTATAGAATAAACTAAATCAGGGTTGACAAAAGATTTACCTTGATATTGCTCTTCTTGACATTTGATGTGGGAACTGTTGACTTTGGCTCATCTTTCTCGGGAGTTGTGCCTTTAACTCTCCAAACCATCTTAACTTTCTTGAAAACTTGATTATCTTTAGGCTTAGAAGAAGTAGTATCTTTAGGCATAGACAAATTATTATCTGACTTATCAAACAGAGGATTATTGAATAGATTGGTAGGACAAATCTGATCTGTTGAAAACCTTTTTATTTTTGAAGAAACATTTGCGTAAAACGAACTTGAAGCTATTTTAAAAGAATGCACATAATCAGTTGAGTCATCATAAGGAGATTGAACAATAGTATCTGGACTAGCTTGTTCAGATAACTCAACTTTAAAGTTGATGTCTTCAAGTTCTTTAATTTTGTTAAGCAAAGCATTGTTTTCCTCAAAAATTAGATCGTATTTCCTTTGAAGATCAGATTTTACTTTCTTCTCTATCATAATTTCAATAGATAAACCAGATAAATTCATTGTTGGCTTCTTTATTTCATTTTGGAAAAAAATTCTTTCATCTGAAAAAAACATCTTTCACATTTTTTGCTCTAAAATTTTCAACTTTCATCTTTTCAAGCTCTTTTCTATCTATATCTAATTCTTTCTCCAAATCAGATATTTTCAATGACATCTCATTACTCTTTGTTTCTAAAGATTTTCTTTCAGTTACAAAAACTATTCTTTCTTTTTCAAAACTATCTCTGTCAATGATCAAAACTTTCTCAAAATCTGAAATTTGTTTTTAAAGTTTTATATTTATAGTCTCACAAGAGAATTTTTTTGTTTTAAAATCATTTCTTTCAGATTCTAAAGATTTTCTTCCCAAACAAATCGTTTCTTTCAGCTCGACATTTTTTCTTTCAAAAGATGTTACTTTCTCTTGAAGCTTCTTAATTTCATCGTGAAGAGTTGAGTTGTCTCTCTTTGCTTCAAGATCAGTAATATGAAATTCAAGATCAGTAATCCTTTTTGAAAGTTTAAGATTACATTCTTCTACAAAGAAGCTTTTCATTTGAGGATGATATTTCTGAAATCTGTTTCTTCAGATCAGCATTTTCATTTTCCACTGCTTTCATGTTCCCTTGAAGCTTCTTCATATCATCCTGAAGAGTTGTGTCTTCTCTTTTTGCTTCTTTCATTAGATCAGAAAGTTGTTGCTCGAGAGCCAAACGTTTATCTCTATATTCGAGATAAAGATTGATGTACTGAATTGTCACTGGATCAGTTATCACATTTGACATCTTGATTTAATCATGAAAAACAAAACACAAACAAAATTAGACTTAAAATACCAAAAATATTACCTAATAGAGTGATCGTCAAAAGAAACTTCGCTTAGAAGTTGAATTTGTACAAGTGAATAATATGAAAATTAACAGAATATATGAAATATGAGTAACAAAATTTTTAAGCCCTTTGATCTTCACGGTTGAACTTTTCAAGCTTTTATGTCCCCCTCCTGAGACTTAGCACGAGGGTTCCGCTATACAAACACCCCCATTTCAAGGAATGGAAGATTACTTCTAAATACAAATACACGGTATATATAACGTCTCCAATTAAGGAATTAAAACTCCAAACAATAACTTCAAATATCTCCCAACTACCAATGAATAAAATAAACCAACAAGTCACTAACAATCGCGATAAACCTCTCGGAAGCTTCAAATGGAGATCTCGATCTACTCTCCTTCACAAAGTCCTAACAGCCCCTTGATTACCTGCCTTGAGGAAAAGAGAAGGAAAACACGGTTGAGCCAAATGCTCAGTGCACGGATGTATAACCATAACAACATGAAGTAATACCAAAATGTAATAACTCAAGGTATTAGACATAACGGTTTCAAAATTTTAGTGAAGACGATAATTATTGCCTTCAACGAATAATATATCGTGAGACAAAATCTAAAAGAACCGACAATATCAAAATCAAACAAATAACATATGATGGGATGAATCGAGCTCGAATAACACATACACTTGTATATAAACCAACGTGACAAGTGTCAGACATTTGGCCACACAGGCCCGTACGTTGGGTATCAAATCCACACGTACTAAATGTGAGATGCGGCGTTGGGCACTACATCGACATCCACCCTACAAACAAATCACATAAGCTAGGGTCGACCCATACGCCTCCTAAATCAAATAATCATCACACCATATATATAGCTCTCACAAGAGCACAAAAGAGAAGACGTCGTGGTCTAATCACACCGCCACGGTTAGTGTCACGTCATCGGTGCCACGATGACGTGCCTATGGTACCCCCATAAGTGGTTAGTAGCTCGACTTATCCGAAATAAATTTTCACCACACATGTGACGTATAACAAATAATAAGTTTACACGAACGGTGTCGGAGTCAAATAAAAGATTATTCACACTTATCCAAAATGGTCTCAAAGGACTGAGAGATCGAAATCAAATCAAACCGATTATTATATAATGACCGATAGCAAATCGTAAATAAGTCACTTTTAGTTAACGACACTACCGACTAACACATATGGAACAATCAAATTAAATCTCCAAAGGTTGAGAATCCAACAAATAATACGACTCGCAGACGTCAAGAAAATTCATATAATTAGGTACGAATGAAGCTAACATAAACGAACCATGCTTACGTGTGTGTATATATATATATGTACACACACATATATATATATATATATATATATATATATATATATATATATATACATCGGATCAACAAATACGAACTAAAAAGAAGATAAGATTAAGTAAAATATCTTATTAGCATCGACATCACGAATACGTGTGTAGGACAATTTTACAAAAATATATGACCTTGAAGAATTACGAGCGAAAGAACGACACGGTAACGAACAAATCAAATAATCATGAAGCACGTATTGCGAATTAAACGAAAGCTTGAGGGTTCGCAAACTTACTTAAACGAATCGAATGAACGAAAAGGTTAAAGAATCCGTACCTTAAAACTTATTAGCTCATCGATCGATTACTCCTTTAATACTGGCCTAAAAAATATCCAAAACTTAATATTAATCTACTTGACGACTTGAAGGCATAGCAAAACGAATTCGATTAACGACTAAAATTAAAACTAAAACTAAAACTAAAATGAACTAATTCCTATCAACTCACACGCTATAGATAAGAACAAACTAATGGGCAAAAGACAGCACCAAACTAATTATATATATACATATATATAGGGGCAGGTTCAAACGAGAAGGGATACCACATGCGAGAAGGCGAGAAGCAATTTAGACCACATAATTCATTAGAAAATAAAATAAATAGGAAATGAAAATATTTTTAAAATTTTGGATAACTATTAATTTTAATTGAATAACAAACTCTAATAAGGGTAGTATTGGAACAAAAAAATAATTAAAACCCCTTAAAAATCTCGTGATCCTATATAATAGGATATAGCATATTATTTTAATTCATCTTCAAAATAACAAAGACAAAATATTAGTATTTCCAAATTAACAATTATAAAAGATGAGATTTTTTCGCATTTCAATCACAACAAAAAAAGAAGTTCGGCAGTGAATGATTCTTTTAGAATAGATTAAATATTTTAATATCATACTCATGCTTAAAAAGTTTAAGTAATGATCACAAGTGATAATATCAAATATCATATGTGATACTATCACATGTTTGATATTATCACATTTGACAATATCAAATATTATATGTGATGTTATCACACATCACATGTAATTACATATGATAGTATCAAATATCACATGTGATAATACCACCATTCGACAATCTTGAAGATTTACCAACGAAATATCATGTGTGATAATACCAAGTAATCATATGTGATAATACGGGTAATCATATGTGATAATACTAATTAATCATATGTGATAATACGAGTAATCATATGTGATAATACTAAGTAATCATATGTGATAATACGAGTAATCATATGTGATAATACTAAGTAATCATATGTGATAATACTAAATAACCATGTGTTATCACATATGATTACTTAGAATATCAACATATTCTAGGAATAACATGTTAATAATCGCAAGTAATCATATGTGATTGACAACACCAACAAGCAAGTAAATGGTTATTTAGTATTATCACATATGATTAATTGGTATTATCACATATGTTGTCAATCACATATGATTACTTGCGATTATTAACATGTTATTCCTAGAATATGTTGATATTCTAAGTAATCATATGTGATAACACATTGGTTATTTAGTATTATCACATATGATTATTTGTGATTATTAACATGTTATTCCTAGAATATGTTGATATTCTAAGTAATCATATGCGATAACACATTGGTTATTTAGTATTATCACATATGATTATTACTTAGTATTATCACATATGATTACTCGTATTATCACATATGATTAATTGGTATTATCACACATGATATTTCGTTGGTAAATCTTCAAGATTGTCAAATGGTGGTATTATCACATGTGATATTTGATACTATCATATGTAATTACATGTGATGTGTGATAACATCACATATAATATTTGATATTGTCAAATGTGATAGTATCACATATGATATTTGATATCATCACTTGTGACCATTACTTAAACTTTTTAAGCATGAGTATGATATTAAAATATTTAATCTATTCTAAAAGAATCATTCACTACCGAACTTCTTTTTTTGTTGTGATTGAAATACGAAAAAATCTCATCTTTTGTAATTGTTAATTTGGAAATACTAATATTTTGTCTTTGTTATTTTGAAGATGAATTAAAATAATATGCTATATCCTATTATATAGGATCACGAGATTTTTAAGGGGTTTAATTTTAATTATTTTTTTGTTCCAATACTACCCTTATTAGAGTTTGTTATTCAATTAAAACTAATAGTTATCCAAAATTTTAAAAATATTTTCATTTTCTATTTATTTTATTTTCTAATGAATTATGTGGTCTAAATTGCTTCTCGCCTTCTCGCATATGGTATCCCTTCTCGCATGATCCTCCCTCTATATATATATATATATACATACATACATACATACATATATATATATATATATATATATATACCTATTTTTTCCAAGCCACACACGGAGCTTACATACCGAGACTCAGACTTCCATTTGGACAACCCCTCCATGCATATTAACAGTCCAATCGGAAGGTTTATGCCTCTCGAACGGCCATAAAGACGGCAGCAAATTAAAGTTAAAATTGACTAACAAAAGTCTAAAACGCAACAGCAAACTCGATTAAAAACCAAGCCGCTTCGGACCGTTTTTCCGGCGATTCGCACACCCCTTTTAACCATACAATACTAATTAAACCTACTTAAGATAAGCAATTTTTAGGACCACCATCGAGATAGAAAATAGCAGATTTTAGGTTTCTATAGACGGTTTTAATAACCTCCCCGCTAATGCCATTGATTTACATATCGAAATGATGACTTTCGAGCCACCGAAACAACTCGATTGCTACCCACAATAACCCATAAACTCGAATCCAAATACCAATCGTATAACTTCGAGATGAGGACATAAACTTACCTTAAATCGACGAGAGAACGACAAGTCTAACTTGAAATCAGGGCTCCTTTATCCCTTGCCTTTCGGTCGCTTTTCCTTCAGGAACTCGTTGTGAAGTCTCTGTGATTTGGAATAGGGTTTTAGGCTGAGTTAGAGCCTTAGAGGGAGGGAAATAAACGGATCGAGAGAATGAGGAAATCCCTCAATTTACATAATGGGTTTTATAAAACTAACCCCTCAATTAATAACCCTTATCAAAACTAACCCTTAGGTTTAATTTAAAACCAAAAAGACGTCCAACACTTTATGAATCTACTTAGTCCCCCCCCCCCCCCCCCCCTTTTTTTCAAACATACGACCCTACCCCATAAATATTAATTTATATACTCCTTTTAAATAAATAAAACTACTATATATACACATATATAAAAGCAAACTTTTTGACGGGTATTATAATAACCCATGAACATCCTCCACCCAATTACCGTTATCGTCCCGAAGTTTCATAATTCGGTTTGTCCTTCGTCTTCCATTTGCATACGCATGAAAGAATTTAGTGTTTCGATCTCCCTCTTTGAGCTAGAAAAGTTTGGCTCTTTGTCTCCAATATTCTTTTTCTTTTAGAAGAGTAGAAATAGACTCTTTCTCTCTTCTTCATAAGCCTCATGGGAGGGAGGATCCGTGGAGCATGAAGTCTTTCAAGTTTGATGTAGGTTTATGTTGGTCCCGAAGGCCTATACAAGTTTGTAGAAGGGGGGGGGGGGGGGGTTGAATACAAACACACAAATTTTACTTTTCTAAATTGTTTATTGATAAATCATTAACAATTTACAGCTTGTTGCGGAGACAAGATTAAGGATAAACCTAAATCTAAACAGGTTGGAACACTAAGGTTTCTTGCACTAAGAGAGATAAGGAAATTACAATAATGACCTATCTTGAGATAAGAGATTTGAACTTGTCCACAGTTAGCAAGTTACTTCAAATGAAGTGAGTTCATCTCTTTATATACTATATGCATTTAATGCAAGTCAGTATATACTTTACACGTGTCATCAGCTGGTTGGTTGCATGTCATTGACCTTGGTTGACAACCTTAGTAGCCGTATGGATGAATAGTATAGTATCAGAGTGGTTGTACGATTTCAGATATTCGGAGGTTCTTTTCTGACATTTCGTACGGAGTCGTGCAAGTGTGGATAAGACAAAAGTACTTTGTAGGGAGGACTTCATGATCAGCTTTCGTTGAATCAGAGCTTTATCATATTATATCAGCGAATGATAAAGTTCAGCGATAGCTGAAGTCTTGTACTTGATACTTCACGTTGAGTGGACAAATCTGAGTCTTCGCTGATCCGCATCAGTTCATTAGGAGACTTGTCGCTGGTTCTTGAGCTTGATCTTCGACTTCAGCGTAGAACCTATGTTGACGTGAAACTTGTCTTCAGGGATCATAAGTAAACAACTAACTTATCAGCGATCACCATAATGACTGAACAGACTCATAACATTAATGGTGAACAGTGTTCGCTGAATGTTTAATCTAAAGAGCGAGAGTTCCTATCAACGGTACTGGAAGATCTTAGTACTTATCAGCGATAATGAAACGCTGATACATGTTGTTTACTTACAATTTTCACTAAGTATATAAGAGATGGTCATTATCAAATCACTGAGGGTTTGGATCAACAATCTCTCCCTATTTGATTATGACATAGCAACAAAGAAAATTGCTATTTAATGAAAACACAAGGATAAAAAGAACTCATAAAATATTTGTCCCTTTTACTGTTTTCTGGGATCTTTTCAGTACTGATGGAGTAAAGTACGTTCGCTGAAATCTTTCTTTAAAATATTGAATCAGGTTACAATGAAGAACAGAAAGATTATAAGTACAAGCGAAATAATTTACAAGTACAGAAGGATAACTGATACAATAGAGAAAAAGGAGATTATATCAGTTTTCAAAGGGTTCTTCCTTAATGAGAAGTTCATCAAGGGTCTTTTTAGTGGGGATCATCCAGTCAGGGACATTTACTCCTTGATTCTTTAACTTCAGAGCAGCTTCAAAAATCAAGGGCTTCAGGTGTCTAGCTTTGATGTCGCGTCTGACTTCACACCAGTGTACGAGATCTCTGAGTTGTCCGATGGGAGCGATGTGGAGCTCAGAGACACGTTGAAAGTGAGGATTTCCATCATAGTCTAAGAAGAATATACCATATGGATCACTTACCACTGTGCCTGGGATGAAGGTTTCTCCAGGTGGTAGGGAGGTGTCAAGCATTGAAAGATCAGCATCAGGGCCAAGAACTTCAGCACGAGAGAAACCAATACCTGTTTCATTTCGAATGATTGGACCTGAATCAGAAACTTTCTTCTTCTTAGCAGAGGCTTTCTTCGGTTGAGGAAGAGTAGGAGGAATATCCACAGCAGATGAAAGCAAGTTGATCTGTTTGTTTAAGATCATCTCAACATGGCTTTTGAATTTTGAGCGTGATCCCTGAATGGCTAATTTCGTTTCTAACCATTCAAAGAGACCAAACTTTTCTAATGAAGCAGCATAGAAGGTTTGCTTGGTTTTGTCATCTCTGTAGACATCCACTTCAACAACAGGAACATCAGCGTACATTTTTCCTCTGATGTTGGCTTTGATTATTTTGGATGGTCTTGATCGATAGGTCAGCATTTGTTTAGCCCATTCCAAAGTTGTATCAGAGACCTTTGTCTTTTCTCTAACGATTTCTTGAGCATCATCCCAGAGCTGACGTTGAACATCAATGGGAACTCTTTTCAGCTTGGGGTCTTTGATTGATCGTTGAGTAAGCTTGATGGCGTATTCTCTGTCTTTCTCTTCAGCTTCCTTCCTTTCAGCGATAAGGCGTTCAGCTCTAAGGTGTTCCTGGTATTCAGCTTTGGAGATTTTGAACTTTGGAGGAACTGAAGGCAGTTGATCACGCCTTAGAATGATTCGCTGATCCTCGAATCGCTTTATTATTTCCTCTCTTCTCTTTTGATCCTCTTCACTCAGCTTTTGAGGAGCTGAGGAAGGTCTGTTTCTGTGCGAGAGAGGTTGTTCTTCTGGTTCATCAGTCTCATAGATCAAATCTAAGACTGGGATTATTTCATCAGCAGCAGCTGGCTTTATTTGTGAAGTCGCAGTAGTAGAACCTTCAGCGACATCCTCAAACAGGGGAGAGGACTAGCTGAAACACAGCGATCTTACAAATAAGAACATGGGTAGAAGAACTTGGGTAGAAAGAGAAAGAGAAATATGTTCAGGTGTAGGCTAGGGTAGTAGAACTTATAGAGGAGGGATGGAGTGAGATATGATTAGTGTACCTGACAAACCGGCTTTACAAGCAAGATCGCCAGATTTTCATCTTCAGCGACGCCTTTGCCTTTGCCTTTCTCAGCGCCAGAGGCTGAGGGCTTTGTCTTTGTCCGCTCCCCTGTTGGTTCATTTATTGAAATTCCCTTACGAGCTTTGATCTTTGGGGCAGGTTTGACGACAAAGAAGTCATCGTCATATTCGTCATCATCATCATCATTCCTTGGAGAGGAGGATGGTTCATTATCAGGGATGTCGATGTCTTCGAGTTGCTCCCCCTCAGATACAGAGGCGAGCTTCTCGGTTCCCTCAGGGTTTTCATCTCCCTGACGTCCAGCGATAAGATCTTCATTCTTCTCTCCCCTGATAGATTCATCATGGGAAAGGTCTTCAGCGCTCTTTTCAAGATCCTCAGCGCTCTTCTCCTCGGGATGTTCAGCGCTCTTCTCCCCCTATTTCTCATGATGACTGGGGGAGGAATGGGTAGATTCAGCAGCGTTGGTAGGTTCTCTGTCTTCTTGGCCAGAGAGACCTACACGAGCTTCAATCTTTGCTAATCTGTCTTCAAGGCCAGAAATAGCAGGATTGATCTTTCCGAGCTCAATGCGATCTGTCGCTGTAAAATGTTCAGGTTCAGGGACAGGGGCAGGAGCAGGAGTATTCGCTTTGTTGATCAGCGTCTCGATCATCGTCTTCATAGAACCAACGTCGGTTTTTATAGAACCCAAGTCGGTCTTGACAGCTGACATATCCCCCTCGAGATGTTCAACCGATGTTTTCAGCTTTGTAACATCGCTGGACACGGTCGAAACTGAGTTTTTGAGGCTGGTGTAGTCAGTGTAGATGTCAGAGAGTACTTTGGCAAAATCGCTGAGCGTCTTATCAAGGCCCTTAATGTCATCTGTGGAAGCTTTCTTCTCCACCACCGTAGTTAGCTTTGTCAAATTCTCTCCAGCGTTTGTTACGGCTGTAGAGTTGTTGGAGAGTGTGGTGGTGAGACCGGTCAGCTTTGTTTCCACGGACTTCAGAGACTCGTTGATGTCTCCCAAATTAGGACCTGTAACAGATAAAAACTTGTGAACAGAGGAAAGCTCAGAAGTTTGGGGTTTAGTCACAGTGTATAGGATTTTGTGTGTACCTGCAGGAGGGTTTACGAACTCGTCAAAATTGCGGGTTCCTGAATAATGTTCCATATCTTCCTCAAAAGTACGGTGAGGTATGGTGATCTCTGCAGGTCCTGTCTTCATCATTCGTTGAGAAGCGTCAGCGGTGGCTTCTGGAATGATGGCATCTCCAGTGTTCTTTGGAGGAGTGTCCAAGTGAGTGGAGGGAGAAACGAAGGATAAGAATGGGGTTCGGGTACTGAGTTCAGCATTGGAATCGCTGAGAATCACTTCATCAATCTTTTGAGAGACTGAGGGAGGTTGGGGAGGTTCCAAGTTTCTAACCTCAGCGTTTGGAGACGCTGGAGTCTGGATTGGAGGGATGGCTTGAATGGGTGTGGCAGAGCGTACCACGGAACTTTCCTTCAGCTCTTCAGAATGAGCTGAGGAGTCTTCAGCATGGGATTGCTGGGGTTGCTCCTTGGTTTTCTTGATCCTTTTGGAACCAAGTTGGGTTGAAGAGTGTTTCCTTTTCTTAGAAGGAGAGGATTGTGTGGCCGGGGTATCAGCGATGGGTATTGTCGCTGAAGAAGCCACAGAAGTCGAAGAATTAGGGTTAAGAAGAGAGAGAAGGGTAGAGAGACGTACCTCATTGTCGATAGGTTTGAAATCGAGCACCTTAGGGCCAACCTGAGAAAGTTTCAGGTCACCCTCTTGAGGATAGCTGTCCTTCAGGCCATATTGGAAGATGGCGCTGATGAAACGGGGGTAGGGAACCCATGCAGGTCTGTCAGCAGCAGAATCTACTCTTTGTACTAGGTCATCATAAATGATAGATGCCCAGTCAATATGTAGACCTTTCAGCAGTGCGTATCCCATAGCCTGCTGAGGTTGAGCGGCTTGATCAGAGGAGGCGGTCTTCGCTGTCATGCAGCTGATCAGGTGTGCGAAGATGAAATTCATCTCGCTGGGCATTTTGGACTTCTTTATCAGCGTCAGCTTCTTCTCGGGCTTCTTGTCCCTTCCAGTTTCCCAGATGTAACCCATTGCATCGAGGAAGGCAATGATTTCTTCTCTGTCAGCATGCTTCTTATGGTCAGGGAATGGAACAAACGGTTTTTCTTTGGTAGCATTGGGAAAGTTCAGGGCTTTTCGAATGATTGCGGGGGTTATCTTAATTGTGCCATACTCAGTATCGCTGAGTATGCAATCGATGGTTTTGGATGCGTCTTTGGCGGAGGGTAGATGAGTGTGTCTGGAAGAGTACCAGAACTGGGATAGTAGTAGCTGACTTGCAGGAGGTGTGATGGTCAGGGCTGTTGAAATGCAGCAGTTTTTCAGGAAATTCACAGCATCATCCAGATGTGTGACTTGCTTTCGAGGAGGAAACTCGAGAAGCGCAGAGAGGTTGTTGACCTTGGTCCAATCTAGTTGATCCAGCTTGAACTTAACCTGAGGGGCTTTGATGATTTCCACTTCCTCAGAGTCAGCGGAGATGTTCTCAGCGGTAACATTGATCTTTGAAGTTGCCATTTCTCTGTATTATCAGTTCAACCAAAGATGTTAACAAATAAGAATTGTCTTAATATGGAAAGAATTTCCATTAAGATGGTTCGAATTTTGTCCATTTCATTCATACATAAATGTCTTAATGAAGATTAGGGTTTTTCATGATTTTTGAAACGAAATGTAAAACCCATAAAGTCTTGTATTCCAGTTTCTAAAAAAAATCTGGATACGAATGAAGAACAAGTTTAAGATTAAGATTTAAAACTTGAAGAACAACCATGAAATGGTTGTGTTCATAAAACCATGAAAGAAATGATTTTATTTTTTAGAAGTTCTTTTGTTTGATCTTGTTTAAAACAATGATAAGATCAGAAGCAAGTTATCTGCATTTGAAAAATAAGAACATATTAACCTTGATGTTTTGATGAAGAAGATGATGAACAGTTCTTTGAAGATTTGAGAGCACAAATGCAACAGTAATTCTTTCTTGCGGAGGAAGATTGATCGCGTAAAAGACAAATATAAACCAAGAGTTTGTTTATATAGGGAGTTTTAGAGAGAGAAAACCTTGAGCGGGAAAAGGTTTTCATCATGACACGGACACGTATTTGCATTTGATTTGAAGTTTGAACGAAACGTGCAAACGTGTGTCAGAAAGAAATCGTGCCTGGTGTTATCCGTTGTAATGACGTCACAACTGTCCTTTCACATTCTTTTAGGATGTCTCTGAGGTTTTGAAAGCTCAGGGACTCTTTTGAAAAACATGAAGCACTGAATAGAAAATATCAGTGAAGGTTTTAAGAACTTTCAAAATATCGCTGTTAAGGAAGAGATATTCAGCGATTCATTTGTTTTGAAATCTTGCATTTTCATGCGTTTGTCAGAGAGAGAAAACATACCTGGATATCAGTTTAACCAAGTTTATTCAGAGAGAAGATGATTGAATAGGTTATACGAGTTGATTTTATCCTATCGCTGATTAATGTGAACCGCTGAAGATTTTACCCTTCAAAGTTCAACATTCCAAGCTCGCTGATGAGAAAGTTGAATCTTGTCTCATCAAGAGGTTTGGTAAATAAATCAGCTAACTGATAATCAGTTGGGATAAAATGAAGTTCTATATCACCATTCATCACATGATCTCTGATAAAATGATATCTGATTTCTATGTGTTTTGTCTTTGAGTGTAGCACTGGATTGTTTGCTATAGCGATGGCACTAGTTCTGTCGCAATAGATTGGAATTTTGGAGAGCTGAAGATCATAGTCTAGTAGCTGATTTCTCATCCACAAGACTTGAGAACAACAGCTTCCAGCGGCTACATATTCAGCTTCAGCTGTGGAAGTGGACACTGAGTTTTGCTTCTTACTTGTCCAACTTACCAGCTTTCCACCCAGGAGCTGACATCCTCCTGTGGTGCTTTTCCTATCCATTTTGCAACCTGCAAAATCACTGTCTGAATAGGCTGTTAGATCGAATCCTGAGTCTTTGGGATACCAAAGACCTAGATTCACTGTACCCTTAAGATATCGAAATATTCGCTTTACAGCTTTCATATGAGATATCTTAGGTTCAGCTTGATATCGTGCACACAAGCATGTTGCAAACATAATATCGGGTCGGCTAGCTGTCAGATACAGTAGTGAGCCGATCATCCCATGGTACAGCGTGACTTTGACAGGAACACCCTTTGTGTCCTTATCAAGTGTCAGCGGTGGTGCCATAGGGGTTTTCATAGCTGAACTTTCAGTTAAGTCGAATTTCTTCAGCATATCTTTAACATACTTTCCCTGATTTATAAAAGTTCCTTTTTCAGTTTGCTTAATCTGAAGACCAAGGAAATATGTTAGTTCACCCATCATGCTCATTTTATACTCATCTTTCATTCTATCAGCGAACCGAGTACAAAGCTCAGGGTTAGTAGAACCAAATATAATGTCATCAACATATATTTGAACTAAAATGATATGACCTTTCACTTTTCTAAAAAATAGAGTTTTGTCAATCTTACCTCTCTCAAATTGTTCAATATGGAGATAAGTAGAGAGAGTATCATACCATGCACGAGGAGCTTGCTTTAAGCCATAAAGTGCCTTGTCCAGTTTATAAACATAACCTGGACGCTTAGGATCTGAGAATCCTGGAGGTTGTTCCACATAAACTTCTTCATTCAGCTTTCCATTCAGAAACGCTGACTTAACATCCATCTGATGTACAGTGAAGTTTTTGTGTACAGCATATGCTAAGAAAAGACGAATAGATTCAAGTCTTGCTACTGGAGCAAATGTTTCGTCATAATCTATGCCTTCCTCTTGTCTGTATCCCTGAGAAACAAGACGAGCTTTGTTGCGAGTTACAGTACCATGTTCGTCCAACTTGTTTTGATAGACCCATTTAGTGCCTATCACCGCTTTGTCAGTTGGTCTACGAACGAGTTTCCAAACTTTGTTTCTTTCGAATTCAGTCAGCTCTTCTTGCATAGCACTGACCCAGTTTGGATCTCTGAGGGCATCATCTATTTTCTTTGGTTCAGTTAGAGAAATAAAGTTAACAAATAAACAAATATTACCTGCACTTCTACGAGTCTGAATACCAGCGTTTGGATCACCAAGAATTTGATCGATTGGGTGATTTACAGTCCATCGTTGAGCCGGAGCATACGTCGCTGACTCAGTCTGAACTGGAGAAACTGAAGATGAGGCTTCAGCTACTTCTGGATTATCAGCTAAGAGAGGAATGTTTGCATTTGTCACTTCATTAACTGATTGCTGAGAAATAGATGGAATTTCTGAGACATTTGGATCAACTGCAGGTATAGTGTTTATAGGAACAGCTGAGACCCAAGATGTTTCAGCTTCACTATTCTGCATATCTGGAATGATAGTAGGACCATCATTTTCTACGGTGTGAGCATGAGGAGTGGGAACTTCTTCTGAATCACCAAGATGAGAAAACATCCATTGATTTAGTTTTTCAGTATCAGCGGACGGTTTAGAGTTCGCTGAACGGGATTCGTCAAACGTGACATGAATAGTTTCTTCTACAGTTTGTCTTCTACGGTTGAAGACTCTGAAGGCTTTGGAGACTGAGGAGTATCCAAGAAAGATTCCATCATCAGCCTTAAGATCAAACTTTCCAAGGGCATCTCTGTTGTTCAGTATGAAACACTGACATCCAAAGATGTGAAGAAAGCTGATTGAAGGCTTTCTCCCATGAAAGAGTTCATAGGCTGTCTTTTTGAATCTTTTAACTATCAGCGACCTGTTTTGCGTAAAACAAGCAGTGTTGACAGCTTCTGCCCAAAACTGAGTAGGCAGGTGAGAATCACTGATCATTGAACGTGCAGCTTCAATAATTGTTCTATTTCTTCTTTCAACGACTCCATTTTGTTGCGGTGTTCTCACTGACGAAAAGTTGTGAGAAATACCCTTACTCTCAAGGAAGGAATCAAGAGAACTGTTTTTGAATTCAGTTCCATGATCACTCCTTATTGAGCGAACAGTCATATTGTTCAGAGTTTCCATCTTCCGAACAAAGGTGATGAGTTCTTCAGGGGTGTCACTCTTAGAACGGAGAAACATTACCCATGTGTAACGAGAGAATTCATCAACTATGACCAGCGTATATTTCTTTCCAGCGATGGATTGTTTGTTAACAGGGCCAAACAAATCCATATGGAGTAGTTGTAGAGGAGATGACACTGAGGAGACTTGCTTTGACTTGAAGCTTGCCTTGGTCTGCTTCCCTTTTTCACACGCTGAACATAAAGACTCTTTGGCGTATGAATGCTGAGGTAGACCAGTGACTAACTCTTTGGAGGAAAGAGTATTCAGTGTCTTGAAATTTAGATGAGATAGCCTCTTATGCCATAGCCAGTTGACATCAGAAGATGCCTTTGAGAAGAAACATGAGTTCTCAGTGGTTGTTGAGTCCATGTTTATTACATAAACATTTTCCAAACGATAACCGCTGAGAGCTATCTTCTCCTTTTTGTTAGTGACAAAGCAGGATTCCTTAGTGAAAATCACTTTGTTATCCATGTCGCAAAGCTTACTGATGCTCAGAAGATTATGTTTCAGCCCTTCAACATATGCGACTCTTCTGAAGGAGGTTGTACCATTTGAAAGTACACCATACCCTCGGGTGTGTCCTTTTCCATTTCCACCGAAAGTCACAGAGGGACCCTTCTCTTCCTTGTATTCAGCGAGCAGGCTTTTCTTACCAGTCATGTATCTAGAGCATCCGCTATCGAGATACCAGATACCCTTCTTAACCTGCATTTACAAAGGAAGATTAGTTTTGCTTGGGTACCCACTTAACCATGTATACACATTTGTCAGTGGAGCTAGTTGGAATAGAAGGTTCAGCGGTCTTCGCAACATTTGAAGATTCAGCTTTGTCTTTCTTCACTTTGGTTAATTTCTTAACTTCAGTGGTTGGAGTCACCTTGACCTGATTTGCATCGGGGTTGGTCTTCTTTGCCTTGGGGGCAATCTTCACCTTAGCTATCTTTTCAGCTTTGGTGGCTGTGGGGCACTTACTAGCAATATGATCGGTAAGTCTACAGTGATAACATTTCCTATAACTAAAAGTAGTTCTAGGACCACTTGTATGCTGACCTTTTAATTTCGAATTAGAAGTGCCAACACCAAGTAAACTATTGGCTTTAGAAATGGGACGAACATTCAGTTCTTCAGATTTCTTACCAAGGACATCCAATCTGAGTCTAGGAGTAGATCGCTGAATAAATCCAGATATCTGCTTTCTAGATCCAGAGGGGTAGGTCACTGAGGCTTTAGAAGCATTCAGCTTTGGTACTAAGGTACCCTTCTGAGGATTTTGATAAATAACAATTCCTTTACCTTTGTTTTTAGAGACAGAGGTAGGTTTTGAATAAACCATTTTCTCCTTACCTTTTGAGGAGGTAGGAGTTTCCTCAGGGATTGGTGTAATGGACGAGGAGCACTGAGATGATGAAGTGTCAGCGACTGAGGATACGAACGTTCCAAATTTAAGCATTGAACGTTCAGTGGTTGATTTTGGAGTATCATATTTATAACCCAGACCACGTTTATCACTCAGAGGAATCTGAGCCTTAATTATCTCAGTGATCTTTGTTGAAGAATTACACCATCCTTCAACAGTAGCTTTTTCAGCTTTTAATGCAGTGATAGCTTCTGCTCGTTCGATTTTGACTAGCTGATTTAAATAGACTTGATCTTTAAAATCATCTTCAATTTTAGAAAGCTTTTCTATTTGAAGGTGACAGTTTTTCAGTTGTTCAGCGAGATCAAGATTTTGGTTTTCAACCACAGTTTTGCCGTTCATGGCTTCGTATAAACTTCTAGTCAATAGATCGATTTTGCGGAGACTATCAGCTTCATCAATATTTGCAATATTGGTAAAGAAAGAAGGTGATACCTGAATGGCAGATGTTGAAGTGGAGGGAATGTCTGAACTTTCTTCCTCTTCTTCAATCTTGGCCATGAGACATTGATTTGCTTCATCATCTTCAGAGTCAGATGATGATGCTTCTTCATCAGAAGTAGCCCAATCATAGTCAGCCATCAGGCCTTTGCCTTTCTTCTTAAAGCTTTTCAGCTTTGCATACTTCTCCTTCAGCTTTGAGTATTTGTCATCTTTATTCCTTGGAACAAAGTTTTTCTTTGAGAAAGCTGAAGGTCTCATGACTTTCTTAGACCTGCACTCATTAGCGAAATGACCTGTCTTTTCGCAGTTGAAACAAGTAGCAGTAGCCTTATCAACAAAAGCTGATGATTTAGGCTTGTCAGTTATGGAAAGAGGTTTGTTCTTTCTAAACATTTTCTTCTTGGCGAATCTCCTGAACTTTTTAGTTAGGAGAGCCAAGGATTCATCATCATCTGAAGAATCAGAGTCTGATGACCTTTCAGAGTTACTCTCTAACTCAGTGATAGTGACCGAGAGTCGCTGAGTAGAAGGTTCCTCTGAGATTAAAGCAACAGGGGTGCTTTTGGAATCTTTTACAAGATTCTTCTTAAGATGACTAGATTGCTCATGATTCAGCAATGTACCATATAAGGTTGAAAGGGTCATTGATTTAAGATCCTTTGACAGCTTGAGACACATGGAATAATTGTCCCAGCTTTCAGGTAAACATTCTAGAAACTTTGTCAGCACTTCAAAGTTAGAATATTCCTTACCAACAGTTTTTAGATCTATAATTAAGCAATTAAAACGTTGGTGAACTTCAGAGAGAGTTTCATTCTTACCAGAAATGAAGCTTTCGTATTGTCTTACCAGGTTGATCTTTCTTGAGTCCTGGACTTCAGACGTTCCTTCATACTGAACACATTTTGTGTCCCACATGGCTTTTGATGTTTTCAGATTCATGACGGAATGGTAGACTTCGTCAGGAAGAGCCATGGATAGTATGGATCTGGCTTTTGTATCTATAGCCACTTTCTTCTTATCTTCATCGGTCCACTGAAAGATTTCCTTAGGAATCAGCCTTTCTGGAATAGCAGGTCTATTCGCAGTGGCTGGTACTGCAGTATCAATTGTTACAGGGATGAATGGACCATTCTCAAGATAGTAAGGCATAGTAGGGTCTACACCTTCTAAGAAGAGTATCATCCTATTTTTCTATAAGTTGAAGTTATCTCTGGAAAATCTAGGGGGTTTTGCAAGAGAACCATTGTCTATATAATTTGTGTTTGTGTTGGAGGCCATTTTCAGATAATAGCAAGGAAGAGAAATATCTTAGATTAGATCTTGTTTATGAGATTAAACAAATCTGCTCTGATACCACTTGTTGGTCCCGAAGGCCTATACAAGTTTGTAGAAGGGGGGGGGGGGGTTGAATACAAACACACAAATTTTACTTTTCTAAATTGTTTATTGATAAATCATTAACAATTTACAGCTTGTTGCGGAGACAAGATTAAGGATAAACCTAAATCTAAACAGGTTGGAACACTAAGGTTTCTACCACTAAGAGAGATAAGGAAATTACTAATAATGACCTATCTTGAGATAAGAGATTTGAACTTGTCCAGAGTTAGCAAGTTACTTCAAATGAAGTGAGTTCATCTCTTTATATACTGCATGCATTTAATGCAAGTCAGTATATACTTTACACGTGTCATCAGCTGGTTGGCTGCATGTCATTGACCTTGGTTGACAACCTTAGTAGCCGTATGGATGAATAGTATAGTATCAGAGTGGTTGTACGATTTCAGATATTCGGAGGTTCTTTTCTGACATTTCGTACGGAGTCGTGCAAGGGTGGATAAGACAAAAGTACTTTGTACGGAGGACTTCATGATCAGCTTTCGTTGAATCAGAGCTTTATCATATTATATCAGCGAATGATAAAGTTCAGCGATAGCTGAAGTCTTGTACTTGATACTTCACGTTGAGTGGACAAATCTGAGTCTTCGCTGATCCGCATCAGTTCATTAGGAGACTTGTCGCTGGTTCTTGAGCTTGATCTTCGACTTCAGCGTAGAACCTATGTTGATGTGAAACTTGTCTTCAGGGATCATAAGTAAACAACTAACTTATCAGCGATCACCATAATGACTGAACAGACTCAGAACATTAATGGTGAACAGTGTTCGCTGAATGTTTAATCTAAAGAGCGAGAGTTCCTATCAGCGGTACTGGAAGATCTTAGTACTTATCAGCGATAGTGAAACTCTGATACATATTGTTTACTTACAATTTTCACTAAGTATATAAGAGAGGGTCATTATCAAATCACTGAGGGTTTGGATCAACAGTTTATTTTACTTCTCTTTTAAAGGAAGCATTTAGGTTAAGACCTCATCTTTCCAAAGTTTTCGCAAGACCCGAAAGTTTTTCAGGGAGCTCAGTGCCTCCATGATTTGACCAGCAGTCCAAAAAGACCTTAAAGAATGACGATTCCTACAACCATTTGTTTTCAAAGCGAAAGCAAGATTTATGGGTAAAACGTTGCCGAACATGGGTATGTAGCACTATCGAAGATTGATCAGAAATAGGGTTGATCATGTTTTCCACCCAGTGATCCAGGAACAAATCCATCCAATTCTGTATGCCAACCGCACGATCGAGGCATTCTAGGACTTCATTAGCTTTATCTTTATGTCTACACCAAGTTAACAGAAACCCATGCATCGAGATATCCAAGAGACCGCAGTCATAAAGTGAATCACGGAACCCCTAGATACACCATTCCGAATGATCATTTAAACCTCGTTTTTCATGCTGGGAAAGAAGATCGTTAAACTTCCCAATAACCGCCCACGAGCGATTTGAGTGGCCAATGAGAGACCGAAGGAGATTCTACGAGTCTCGTCGTCGGCTCTTTTCGGGGAACCCATAAAAGTCAGTAATTCTCCAAGTCCCATCAATACAATCAGATATTTGCATACCAATATAGTTTTGCGAGTACGACAAAAGAGAACATTGAGTTTTTTTATTCCACAACGCACAAAGGCCACCACTCTCGCCATTATAACTGACAGCGAAACAAGAGTCGTAACGCAAGCAACTTTTAAGACTATCAATTTTAGACTACGATACACGAGTTTTAAAAAGAAAGATCACATCGGGCCGAGAAGCTTGAACGAGCTCCCTAAGAACCGGAACAAGAATCGCACGAGGATTTCCAAGGCCTCAACAGTTCCAAGATAAGATGTTCATTTTTTAGGCAGACTTGCATAACGAGTCCCACCTCTAGTGTGGGTGTTTCTGCAGTTTCTTGAACCGATGTGGGCAAAATAGCCTATGGAGAAAACCATTTCGGTTTTCGATCGTTCATCCGCTTTTTTTTCCTCGTGAATTTGTGTGCCCGATCTTTAATGAAGATTCTTTTCCTGGCTTGTGCATCCGAATTTTTGGTCGTGGAGTGAAATAACATCGGCGTCGTATTTGCATGAGAAGATCCACGTCCGTGCATGGGAGAACAAATGGTTATGTTTGCATGGGAGGGGTTAAAGTGGGATGAGAGATAGATGGGGTGTGGTACCCCACCTTTTTGGTCGGTTAAAAAGGGAGGAGAGGATGGGTCGCTGCTTTGGTTTTGGTAAAAAGCGGAGTGGTTTTGTTCAAGGTACAAAGTGATGGGGTTGGTGGTGTCAAGTGTTAATGCCAAAAATCACCCACATGATAACTTAAGGTCGATGTGGAGCTTTAACAACGAAAGAAAGGAATCACGCGTCAAGTCGTACAACAAATAACGAAAGTAAAAGAGACGAGAGAATTTGGTGACGCGAAAAACACCTGTCGAGGGTAAAAACCTTGGGCGACTGTAGAAGTCGACGGTGCATTATGGTCGTTAAACAGGGACGGCGTCCTTTAGTAACAAATGTCGTGAGTACAATAGATTACAATTACAGTAGAAATAGACTTAATTGTAAGAAAATATCGGGTGTCGTGTGAAATAAAGCTTCGTCGTACGTTTCTGCGGATGAAGATGCGACCGATCGTGCGAATGCTTCGAGAAAGCTTTTGGAAATCCTTGTATGTGCTTGGGAGTTCAGATTAACACGTTGTATATCTAGAAAACCAGATGTCTATTGTTGTGAACTTGTTGTGTATTCCTGAAAATTGGATGTCCCGAATGTATCTTCAATTTTGGAATATATAGGCTTTGGTGTCATTAATGGTCTTCATAAATGTAGAAAACGGTTCTTGGAATTGAATGCGCTTGATTGCGGTCTTCAGTTATGACTATTTTCCTTTATAATGCTTGATCTGCGTTAAATAATAATCAAAGAAACACTTGTCGACCGTTAGTAGGCTAGTGCCAAGGATAATCGTACGATGGTCGTCCGTCTCGGGGAATATTCTGGTCGTAAGACAGAGATAACTAACTGGCGACGATTAATGACATGGTCATGCTTATTTTAGGAGACCTTATCTTAATCCAAGACTTGTCGTGCGAAGCAAGTCCTTTGTTTTTCATGCGTCGATCGTGAGATATGAACTTTTACCCAAACATCAAGTACCTCTTTTTGACTTTGCTTCTCAAAAGTCTTGTCTCTAGTGTTTTTAGGATAGAGATTATCCCGTAGGAGGCTGACCAAGCATGGTTACTTACTACTATCTCCTCTTTTGCACCCTTGACTACTACAATAAGACTTTCCAACGGCAATGTGGGGTTTCCCATAATTTCTTTTTTGGCTAACGTCTCTTTCATAGAGCTACTAGGGAGATGATTTCCATCTTTGGAAGGGGTGTGTTTCCCAAAGTAAAAGGTTTTTTATGTCCTTACCTTGGACATGATTAGAGATGGGTTTATCTAGAGGTTCAGTTTTTTCCGGTGACTAAAGAAGTTTGCTGGAGGTCCTTCCTGCTGTATTATTTGCAGATAATCCATGCTCTCATTGTTTTTATTCGTGAGCCTTCAAGTTGTCAACTTTCCATTCTTCTTTACCATATTATCTATGTAAAGCACGTACCCACGTAATCAACATGGAGCCATGGGTCGTAAAGCTGGGTGAGCTTACCTTCCAGGTCGCGGATCGCGACTAGTTTGCTACTGCAGTCTTGTTTGCCATGGCCTCATACCCCACATTTAAAGCATATGATAGGGAGTCAGTCAAACTGGACGTGAACCCAATGTTTACGTCCCTCGAATGACACAAATAGTTCTTCAAACGGTCGTTTATCCACTAGAATGTTTACACGGGTTCGCGTGCTAGCCTTCATCATATCGAGGTTTGTTCCCTTCCAACATAACTCAGCGTTGGAGTCGGCCATGTGGAGCTTGGTTGAAAGATTATTCTCTGTAAAGAGTTTGAGTGGGATGTTGCTGATGAATAGGAGGAGCGGGATGGAGTTTAATTGAGCATCCTCCCATGCCCCAAAAATCGGCCAAGGAGCTCCCACGAGAAAACCCTCCGAAAAGCACCAAAGTATTCTTTAAAGGACCCACTATTGGTCCGTTGGGGATGAGAATGAGAAACCAAAGTAGGAACTGTTGAATCGTTCCCCAGAAAACACTTGCCACGGGTTTCTAAACTTCCACATACAATTGAAAATCATTTTTAGAAAGGAGATATTGCATACCTTTCTGGAGAAGACTCGAGTTACCAGAGAAGTCATGGTGAACCCATCGAGTCTGAGAACTTCCACCTCTTGAACCGAGATGTCGTCGGTGACTTCCATAACGTTATCGTTCAAAAGGTCGTTCGAAACCTACAGTTTAGTAGTGAGGGAGGCAAGGGCTTTTGTGGTGTCACTTGAAGAGGACATGGCTAAAACGACGAGTGGGTCTGGTAAAACAGCAGGGTCTTAGTGAAGCGGGAGAGAAGGGAGGAAGGAAAGACTGAGGTTAAAGAACTAGAGTCGCTAGCGCCGAGAATCAGAGGGTGGAGAAGGTCTCCTGCGTACATTCAAGCAAAACCATAAAGGGTTTTAGAGAGAGAAAAAAGCATAATCTTGCTTTTTGTAATAATTTTATCTTCATCAATATTCTTGTCAATATGTGATTGTTAAAACAATCATGTGTTATACATACATCATTTTATGTGAATAATAATTTCAATTCTGGGTAACAGATAACCACTCATGATAATTTTTTATAATAGTTTTTGACATTTTGAAAATTGAAAATAGAAAGAGGAAGACCCACAAGAAGAATGATAAGACGTGGGTCAAAATAATGAATCCTATTTCGGCCATACATCACTGCCAATAGGGATAAAACCAGTAATAGAGTTAAATAATAACAACATACACGTGACAAGGGATTTTATCCATAGACTAACCCCACAAATGTTAATCATGTAGGTTATTTATGTTTAGAAAATGAAGGATAGTTATCCTTTGTTTAATTTGGAGCATAATGAATTACCAAGGTCATGACTTAATGACTCCTCCAAGTCAATCAAGCACAAAATTCATTTAGTATTAACCAACCTTTTAAATTGTCTCAATTCTATAATGTAACTTTTTTGTACCATTTAAGTCATTAAGCTTTCATTTATATTTTACTTTTGTGAAAAGTTGTCGAATTACCATATTAGCTCTAAAGAAAATGATTTGTCATTCTAAACATAAAATAGTAACATTTTAATGATTAATATATATATATATATAGCCTTAGGTTCAATAGATAAGTGCAAATATTTAGAGAAATGGAGAAGTAAAAAAACACGGGAGTGTTCATATATGAACGTTCATATATGACTGTTATATGAACGTTCATTTATGAACGTTCATATATGACTGTTCATATATGAACGCTCATATATGAACGTTCATATATGACTGTTATATGAACGTTCATATATGAACGTTCATATATGACTGTTCATATATGAACGTTCATATATGAACACTCCCGTGTTTTTTACTTCTCTATTTCTCTAAATATTTGCACTTCTCTATTGAACCTTTCCCTATATATATATATATATATATATATATATATATTTTGGCTTCATGAATATATAATTTGGCTTCATGAATATAGCATTTGGCATTTTTAACTAATTTGTTTACAAAAATAAGGGTATTTTAGGGCTCCACCGAAAAAAATTAGTTAAAAATGCCAAATAATATATTCATGAAGCCAAATTATATATTCATGAAACCAATATATATATATATATAGGGGAGGTATCCGTTGCAAACCAGTCAGTTTGTGCAAACTATACAAACCAATCTTAGCCGTTGATCAAGTCTAATAAATATCTGATTTTATTATGTTTCCTAATCTAAAGTCATGATCATAATGAATGAATCCTATCATCTTTCATATATATCTCAGTCTTAATTAATGAATCATAATGATTATCCATAAATACATCTATTGTTTCCTAATATAGTGGTTTGTATAGTTTTCACAAACTGACTGGTTTGCAACGGATACCTCCCATATATATATATATTCATGAAGCCAAATTTACAAAATCATGAAGCTAGGTATGGTTTGTACGAGTTTGTATATATATATATATTGGAAGTTTACAAAATCATGTACCCGATACCACCCCATTATATATATATATATATTGGAAGTTTCTTTTACAAACCAATGCATTTGTAGAAACCATGCAAACCACTTCATAACCAATCAATTTAAAAAATATAATTAAAATTAATAATTTATTAAGGATAATCCGCAAGGGTATTTAAGTAAATCGGTAATTACATTTTTCTAATTATTATTTTCAGAATCAGTTTAAACATGGTAGTTTTCTATTTTTAGTGATTTGCTAATATCTTTCATTAATTATCCTAATCATTAGTTAATTTAATTTTTTTAATTTCTTTGGTTTTGTGTTCTTGTTTCTGCACTCGACTGGAATTTCTGGGTATTACAAAAAAATGGGGGATTCTTGTTCGATTAATGAGATATACGTGAACGACGTTTTTCGGAACCTATACAAGTTAACGATGTTTTTTCCGAACACATACAAGTTAACCAAGATGAATCAGTTATCGATATTGCTCCTGCTGATCAACCGTCGGCCAAAGAAACTGTTGCAAGCATCCAACATGTTGGAAGTTCTAGTGTAATTCGAGAAGATGAAGGTGATATATTCGAATCAGTTAGATATTTTTTTGCTTTGTATGTTGTATTACAATTTTTTTGTATATACAGATTAACGAAGGTATGACGTTAGTTTTTTGTTTTTATATTAATCTATAAATTATATTTACTTTGTTGTCGTTGTATGCTATGGTGATTATTGTAGATCCATTTTTTGTTATTAATTTTTTTAGTAGTTTTATGAACATTGTCAATTTCATGTTATTTTTTTGATTGCATTTTACTAAGAATCACGAATTTTAAAATGTTGGCAGCATTCATGAGTCCTTGGTTTTTCACAGTGTATAGAATTCATGATGCAATGTTTTTTATAGTTTAGGATTCATGATTCCATGTTTATTTATAGTCAATATTCGTGATTCCATTTTTATTACGCATTCATGTAATCATGTTATTTTATATTTACTGCTAGATGCTGTTATGAATAGTTTTTTTATTTGTTGTGATTTTATTTTATTTTTGTGTTGTCTCATTGTTATTTAATTGATGTTGTAGACGTGTTAGGTCAAGATATGAGAGAAAGTGCCGATGGTAAGAAGTATTGGAAGTCGGAGGTGCCGAATGAGTGTATTCCAAAAATCGGTGATTTCTTCAATGATATTCAATCTGCATAGGATTTTTATATGGATTATGCTAAATTATCAGGGTTTGATATTAGGTTGTCGAACAAGAAAAAAAACAAATCATGTACTATTACAAATAGGTATTTTTACTGTAGCAAAGAGGGTATCCCGGCACCCAAGGCATTTGACACGTTAGATGTTACCACTGGAGTGCGAAAACGACGTAATACTAACCTAAAGAGAACTGGGTGTAAAACATGCCTGAAGATTCATTACGTGAAGGAGAGCAATAGATATGAGGTCTACTAATTCATTGAATGGCATAATGTTTTACTAGATCAGGATGAGATGATTTTCTTATGTTCTAGTAGACAACTTACTTATGCGGAGCAAAAGAATGTTTTCCATTTACATACTCAAAAGGCTGGTGTTATAAAGGGTCAGAGGATTCGTAACGCGTTGGTTGGTGGCTTTCGTAAATCCGGTGGTACTAAGAGGGATTACCATAATTATCGGCGGGATATGAGTACATTTGTAGGGAACATATATGCTCAGATGTTAATAAACACAATGGCGAGTCGTCAGAATATTTGTCCTGACTATTTTTTTGAGTTCATGTGTGAAGATAACGAGTTACATGCGATCTTTTGGGCCGACGAGACTGCTAGATTGAATTACAAGGAATTTGGCCACGTAATCTCATTCGATGCTACATTTCGAACCAACAAGTAAGCTTTTTTGTTTGTATTTATATAATTGTAATGTCATTTTTTTTTATTAATTTTCAGCGATGAATTTTTGTTTTTATCATGTGACAGACATGCAATGAGTTTTGTGCCTTTTGTTGCTATTGGCAACCATAAAAAACCGTTGTGGTTGGAGCTGCTTTGATAGCCAGAGAAACCACTAATAATTACAAGTGGATCCTTAAGGCCTTCCTTAAAGATCATGAACGTCAATCTTGGTTTGTTATAACTGATCAGTGTCTTGCGATGAAGCAAGCCATTCCTGCTATTTTCCCCGATAGCAAGCATCGACTTTGCATGTGGCACATCACCAAGAAGGTTGATGGGAAGGTACGTTTGTATTCATAATATTTTATTTTTAGTTTTTTTGAGTTGATCAAAATTTCTTATCATGATGACTTATCAACTGAAGTTGTTTTTTTAATATGTAGATTAGCGTGTACCTTAAACATAAAATGTCCTTTGTTGCTGATTTTAACAATCTTGTTTGGGATGTGAACTTGGACCCCAGTTTGTTTGAGTTAAAGTGGGTGAGATGATGGAAAAGTATGATTTGGCTCAGGATTCATGGTTCCAAGATATGTTTGATATTAGGGATTCATGGATACCTATGTACTTTAAGGACGTACCAATGTCTGGCTTAATGAAAACCACTTCCAGATCCGAGAGCATTAACGCATTTTTTAATGTTTTCCATGCTTTCTTCCATGACCTTGTTCTTTTTCTACGTTCTTTTGACAATGCAATTGAAACCCAAATGGCTGAAAATGCTGTCGAACAAGTAAAAAAAAAATCTACTGTACCACGTATTGTTACTCCTAGTGGCCTTGAGGAACATGCAGCTCAAGTGTATACGCGTACAATATTTTTTGAGTTCCAAAAAGAGTTGTGTGAGGGAATGTATGAATGTTTGTGGGATGGTTCTTGTGAGGTAGGTGGCAATAAGGTTGTTTCGGTTACTGAAGAAAACGATGGTGGAGAAGTGATATCAAAACATACCGTAAGTAATTTTTACACTATTTTAAATTTATTTTTAATAATTAAGCTTCATTAAGAGTCATGTCTTTTAATTTATTGAATAGGTTGTTCGTGATTTGAAGCTTGGCACGGTGGATTGTAGTTGCAATTTTTTTGTTCGAAATGGAATTTTATGCCGTCATGCGTTGAAAGTTTTAGTGAACGAGAAGGCAAAGTTTATTCCTGAGCGGTACGTCATGAGACGTTGGCGACGTGATTTGGTACTGGTTGATTGGTTACCTGCCAAAGTCCGGTATGGCGAAACTGATGCTGAATCTGAAAAAAATGATGGGTAATGCCCAATTGTTTGTTGAGGGTATTCTGGAGCGCGTTAGGAGAGACAAGGATTCACTAGCAGTGTTTGTCAATTTGCTTGAGAAATTTAAGCACGACATTGTAACTGATGCGCCGCGACGAAGCAACCGCGAACGGAGGACTTCTAATATTCAAGAATTCATGGGTGTTTCGGATGTTGAGAACTTGGAGGTGTTACCTGTAACGACCCGGTTCCCAAACATACAACAAATAACAAATTTATCGTAACACTGTTTCATAACCAAAGATACATCATATAATATGTACGGTCCCTTAGTCTTTACAATCATAATAAGTAATTCATTACAAACTTTTCGCTAATTAATTTACATTATAACTAATAACAAAGTTATAAGTACAAAACACATCACAGTCTTCAAAACATAAGTCTTCCCAAAAGCTAGTCATAGATTAACCTTTTCACTTGCTCTTACATGATCCATGACCTGGAATACATATTTTAAAACAAAATGAGGGTTAGACCTAGTGGTCTAAGTGAGAAAATCCCTGTCAGTTTAAAATCATTTACATAAACACCATATACATAACACAAATATGAATACCAATTATGACTCATGCATTGTGTACTTTCCTGTCTCATTTCCATGGCCATATTAGTTGGTTGCGAGCCAACTAATCAGTTTACTCCGCTGCACTATTATACAGCCAACTCCGCTGTCCCTCTGTATAGCCAAACTCCGTCGGTCCTAAGCCCGGCCAACGTGTACTCGTGTAGTGTAATACTCGTATAAATATAATATACATCTCAATATATCATACTTCATACATATGCACATAATTACACTATTTATCACATTCTCAATCCACATATATGTATTCCAGTTTGAAAACATTTTAAAGTAAAACTCACCTGATTGCTTATCAAAATGCTTCCAAGCCTTTTCCAAAAGATTCAGTCTTTCACCCAGAGTTCACAGAATCTGAAATAATTTACATACAATTATCTCCTTACCAACTAAACATATAAGACTTACTAGAAGACTAAGAACTCTAGATAACTATATCTAACTCTTATCCTCAAATGTTTCCCCCAAACCCGAACTTAAGTCGAATCCACAGTATTTCCAGTCCTCACTTATACCCTCTCTAAGAGTCGACAAATCACAAAGCCACCGGATACTCAAAAGTATCTGGAATCTCAAAAGTGACCAAACAACTAGAGTTTCCGGATACTACAAAACTATTTGGACAACATGACCAATCCGGACAACACAACTTTCCGGACAACCTATACAATCCGGACAACACAACTTTTCGGATAACATAAACAATCCGGACGACATCCGGAAACCAAAGCAATCCGGACACCATCCGGTATCTAATTTCATCCGGAGACTATAGAAAAGAGAACTTACCGGATAATGGACTCGTCCGGAAACTACCAAAACTGTCCGGAAACCTCTGAACTCAGTCGGTGAAACTTTCAACCCAGATTCCATTAACTCGTCCAAATCGAAAATTTGACAAATCTAAACCGATAGGAACTTACTACTACTGATTACAAACATAAAACATAAAGAAAGTTACCTCAAATTCACTTCCAATGATTCCAATTGGAAGCCTAACCTTGCTTTTCTTCTTTTCTTCTTTTTGTCTCAAAACACACACACACACACTGATATTTTCTAACTTCTGGAATATCAGGAAACACAAAGGGTTATATCAAACCCAATTTACACTTTTGGCCTTGAAATTCGGAAATGACCCAAAACACCCTTAACTTCTAACTTAACCCAAACTTACCCTAAACATCCAATTTTAAAGTTAACTAAATTTAACGGAAAGAACATTTAACTAACGGACTTATCCGGGTTATTACATCATCTCCCCCTTAAAAGAATTTCGTCCCGGAATTCGGTTAGGCAAAGAGGTACGGGTACTTAGTTCTCATTTCTGATTCTAATTCCCAAGTAGCATCCTGTCCTTTATGATGTCGCCACTGAACTTTTACTTGTTTGATCTCCTTACCATTCCGCAACACTTTGACTTTACTGTCAACAATGGCTTCAGGTTCCTCCACATAATTCAACCTTTCATCAACCTGTATATCTGGTAGAGAAACTGTCTGATCTGGCGTAACCAAACACTTTCGTAAATTTGAGACGTGAAAAGCATTGTGGATACTGCTTAACTCATACGGAAGATCCAACCTGTAAGCTACTTCACCAATTCTTTCTGTAATTGCAAAAGGTCCGATGTACCTTGGACTAAGCTTACCTTGTTTCCCAAATCGAATGACTCCTTTCCAAGGCGAGACTTTTAACATTACAAAATCCCCAACTTGGAATTCTAATGGTTTTCGGCGTTGGTCAGCGTAGCTTTTCTGTCTGTCTTGAGCCACTTTCAATTGTTCCCGAATCTGAGTAATCTTATCCGTGGTTAACTGAACTATATCTGGCCCCGCTAATTGTTTCTCTCCCACTTCGTTCCAACACAGAGGAGTTCGACATTTTCTACCATACAGAACTTCGAACGGTGCCGCTTGTATGCTGGAATGATAACTGTTATTGTAGGCAAATTCAATCAACGGCAAATGCTTATCCCATGATCCCCCAAAATCAACAATGCAGGCCCGTAGCATATCTTCCAAAGTCTGAATCGTTCGTTCACTCTGGCCGTCAGTTTGAGGATGATACGCTGTACTTAGCTTTATTTGCGTCCCTATTTCCTTTTGAAAACTTCTCCAGAACCTTGAAGTAAAACGACTATCACGATCAGAAATAATCGAGATTGGAACTCCATGTCGAGTTACTATTTCGTCGATGTACAACTTGGCTAGTCTTTCCAATGAATAAGTTTCTTTTATCGGTAGGAAGTAAGCAGACTTTGTCAATCTGTCAACGATCACCCAAATGGCATCAAATCCTTTCGGAGTCCTTGGTAACTTCGTGATGAAATCTGTAGTAATCTGATCCCATTTCCACATAGGTATTTCTAAACGTTGTAACTGACCAAAAGGCTTTTGATGTTCAATCTTTACTTTCTTACAAGTGGTACAACCTTCCACATGCTGGGCAATACTTCTTTTCATTCCCGGCCACCAGTAAAATAGTCGTAGATCCTTATACATCTTATTCGTACCTGGATGAATAGAGAAACGAGATTGATGAGCTTCTTGTAGTACCCGATCACGTAAACCACCCAAATGAGGCACCCAAATTCTGTTTCCCAGACACAGTAACCCACGATCATCTGTTATGAGTGTTGCTAATATCCCTACTAACCGTTCTGGTTTAAAGTGTTCTTCTTGAAAAGCTTCTACCTGACACTTCTTCAATTCGTCAAAGATGTTAGGTAGAAGTTTAGCTCGTAGTGCAATGGCTTTTATTGTTCCACTCCTTTCTTGACGACTCAGTGCATCAGCTACCACATTCGCCTTTCCCGGATGATAAAGAATTTCACAATCGTAATCATTTACCAGTTCTAACCATCTTTTTTGCCTCATATTCAATTCTCGTTGATCGAAGAGATGTTGGAGACTCTTATGATCGGTATAAATTTGACATTTAGAGCCGTATAGATAATGTCTCCAAATCTTCAGCGCGAAAACAACTGCTGCAAGTTCCATGTCATGTGTAGGATACTGTCGTTCATGATCCTTCAATTGACGAGAAGCATAAGCAATAACTTTCCCATGCTGCATTAGTACACATCCCAATCCTAGTTTGGAAGCATCACTGTAAACAACAAAGTCGTTGGAACCTTCAGGTAGTGACAGTATTGGCGTGCTACAGAGTTTTCTTTCAATATTCGGAATGCTTCATCCAGTTCTGCTTTCCATTCAAACTTTATATTCTTTCGGGTCAGCTTGGTCAGGGGCGTAGCGATACGAGAGAAATCTTGTATAAACTTTCGATAGTAGCCGGCTAAACCCAGAAAACTTCGTACTTCGGTTGGCGTTCTCGGCGTGTAACATCCCGATTTCCATATATACAAATAACATACATTTCACAACATAATTTCATCTAAAAAAGATACATCATATTTCATATTCGGTCCCATAGTCTTACTAAACATAATAAGAATTTCAGTATAAACTTTTTGACTAAATAATTTACATTATGACTAACAACAAAGCCATAAGTACAAAAACACTTCATGATCTTCATAACACAAGTCTTCCCAAAAGCTAAGCAACGACTATCCTTCTTATTTGCCCTTACTTGATCCACGACCTGGAATACATATTTTTAAAACAAAATGAGGGTTAGACCTAGTGGTCTAAGTGAGAAAATCCCTGTCATTTCACAATCATTATAAACCCATTTATATAAAATCCATTATATAAACACACATATATTACACGTAATTAAATACCAATCAAAACTCGTGCACTGTGTTCAACTCATCCTCTTTCTCATTCTCATTTCTCCCGGCCATGTTAGTTGGTTGCGAGCCAACTAATCCATTGTACAACAACTACAGCTAACACCGATGTACAACAACTACAACAACACCGCTGTACAACAACTACTGCAAACACCGCCGACTAGAGTTTCGGCTAACGTATACTCGTGTAGTGTAATGCACATATAAATACAATATATATCTCAATATATCATATTGTCATTTATGAACATCTAATCACATTATCTATCACCTTTTCAATCTACACGTATATGTATTCCAGTTTAAAAACATTTTGAAGTAAAACTCACCTGTTTGCTTTATCAAAATGCTCTTTAGCTCTTCTGAAAACGATCCAGCTTTCAATCCAAATTCATAGGATCTGAAACAATCAGATACAAGTATTTCTTTACCACATTGACCACATAAGACTTGCTAAGCTAAGAAGTCTAGATATCTCTATCTAACTCTTATCCTCAATTGTCTTCCCCAAACCCGACTTAAGTCAAATCAACAGCACAACCAGTCCTCATTCATACTCTATCCAATAGTTCAATAAACACAGTGTTCCTAGACAACTAACAGCATCAATCCTCTAAAAAATGACCAAACAGCTAAAGTATCCGGATACCACCCTAAATATCAATTATAGAGTTAAGTAATTTTAACGGAACGAGACTTTAACTAACGAACTTACCCGGGGTATTACATCATCTCCCCCTCAAAAGAATTCCGTCCCGGAATTCGGTTATGCAAAAAGGTGAGGGTATTTGGTTCTCATTTCGGATTCCGATTCCCAAGTAGCATCCTGCCCTCTATGATGTCTCCACTGGACTTTCACTTGTCTGATCTCTTTATTCCGCAACACTTTAACTTTGTGGTCAACTATGGCTTTCGGTTCCTCCACATATTTCAGCTTTTCATCCACTTGTATATCTGGTTGAGAGACGGCCTGATCTGGCGTAACCAAACACTTCCGAAAATTTGAAACATGAAACACGTTATGAATCCTACTTAACTCTGGCGGAAGATCCAACATGTATGCTACTTCGCCGATCCTCTCCATAATTGCAAACGGCCCGATGTACCTTGGACTAAGTTTACCTTTCTTTCCAAATCGAATGACTCCTTTCCAAGGTGAGACTTTTAACATCACAGAATCCCCAACTTGAAACTCTAGCGGTTTCCGGCGTCGATCTGCGTAGCTTTTCTGTCTGTCTTGAGCCACTTTTTAATCTTTCCCGAATCTGAGTAACCTTATCCATGGTTAACTGAACTATATCTGGCCCTGCTAACTGTTTCTCTCCCACTTCGTTCCAACACAGAGCCGTTCGACATTTTCTACCATATAGAACTTCAAACGGTGCTGCTTGAATGCTGGAATGATAACTGTTGTTGTAGGAAAATTCAATTAACGGTAAATGGTTATCCCATGATCCCCCAAAGTCAACAATACAAGCCCGGAGCATATCTTCTAAGGTCTGAATCGTTCGTTCACTCTGACCGTCAGTTTGAGGATGATAGGCTGTACTTAGTTTTATCTGCGTCCCCATCTATTTCTGAAAACTTCTCACGAATCTTGAAGTAAAACGACTATCACGATCAGAAATGATTGAGATTGGAACTCCATGTCGAGTTACTATTTCGTCAATATACAACTTAGCTAATCGCTCCATCGAATCAATTTCCTTTATTGGTAAGAAGTGAGCAGACTTCGTCAATCTATCGACAATCACCCAAATAGCATCAAATCCCTGCGGGGTCCTTGGTAGCTTCGTGATGAAATCTGTTGTAATCTGATCCCATTTCCACATAGGTATTTCTAAACGCTGTAATTGCCCGAACGGCTTCTGATGTTCAATCTTTACCTTCTTACAAGTAGTACAACCTTCCACATACCGAGCAATGCTTCTTTTTATTCCCGGCCACCAATAGAATTGTTTTAGGTCTTTGTACATCTTATTCGTACCTGGATGAATAGAGAATCGAGATTGATGAGCTTCTTGTAGTACACGATCACGTAAACCACCCAAACGAGGCACCCCAATTCTGTTTCCCATACACAATAACCCACGGTCATCTTTTACTAGCAATACTGATAACCCCACTAACCGTTCTGATTTCAATTGTTCTTCCTGATAGGCTTCTAATGGACATTTCAGCAATTCGTCAAAGATGTTGGGTAGGAGTTCAACTCGTAGTGCAATGGATTTTATTGTCCCACTTCTTTCTTGACGACTCAGTGCATCGGCCACCACATTCGCCTTTCCCGGATGATAAAGAATTTCACAGTCGTAATCATTCACCAATTCTAGTCATCTTCTTTGCCTCATATTTAATTCCTTCTGGTCAAAAAGATGTTGGAGACTCTTATGATCGGTAAAGATTTGACATTTAGAACCGTAAAGATAATGTCTCCAAATCTTCAGCGCGAAAACAACTGCTGCAAGTTCCATGTCGTGCGTAGGGTATTGTCTTTCATGATCTTTCAACTGACGAGAAGCATAAGCAATAACCTTTCCACGTTGCATAAGTACACATCCCAATCCCAGTTTGGAGCATCACTGTAGACAACAAAGTCATCAGAACCTTCAGGTAATGCTAGTATCGGCGCACTACAGAGTTTCTCTTTCAGGATTCGGAATGCTCCATCCTGTTCTGCTTTCCATTCGAACTTTAGATTCTTTCGAGTCAGCTTAGTCAAAGTCGTCGCGATACGAGAGAAGTCTTTTATAAACTTTCGATAGTAGCCGGCTAGACCCAGAAAACTACGTACTTCGGTTGGCGTTCTCGGCGGTTCCCACTTTTCAATCGCTTCTACCTTCATCGGATCAACTTGAATGCCTTTTTCAGAAACTACATGCCCCAGAAACTGAACTTCTCGTAACCAGAATTCACATTTAGAGAACTTAGCGTACAACTTTTCTTTCTTCAGCAACTCCAGAATCAAACGAAGATGTTGCGCGTGCTCTTCTTTGGATCGGGAATAGATAAGTAAATCATCGATAAATACAATAACAAATTTGTCGAGATACGGCTTACATACCCGATTCATTAAATCCATAAAGGCAGCTGGAGCGTTCGTCAGTCCAAACGGCATCACTAAGAATTCATAATGACCATACCTTGTACGAAAAACAGTTTTCAGAACATCTTCTTCTTTAACCTTTAACTGGTGATAACCGGACCTTAGATCAATCTTGGAGAAATAACAAGCTCCAACTAATTGATCGAAGAGGTCATCAATTCTGGGTAGCGGATACTTGTTCTTGATCGTGCGCTTATTCAGTTATCGGTAATCTATGCACATTCTCATCGACCCGTCTTTCTTTTTCACAAACAGCACTGGTGCTCCTGTAATAACCATGTATGTTATTGGTTTATTTAAAAGTATTATTTTAATTAAGTTTTATGAAGTTATAAGTTAAGGGGTAAGTTTTAATTTTAATATAGAAGTTTAGGGGTATATTGTGCCAAATGGGAGAAACTTAGGGTTTGTTTGGTCACTTTGGCCAAACCCATCACTACAACCGACCCTTCCTTTTCAATTAGGATAGGTGTCCATTTTTATTAGACAAAAATATCCTAAAAGCTAGTGTGTGTGTGTGTGTGTGTTACGTGAAGAGAGAGAGAAGAGAAAAGGGAGAGAAGTAGAATCGAAGAGGGGAAGAAGAAAAGCAAGTTTCAGCTGAGGTTTAAGGATCAAATCTGAAGAATTAAAAAGGTAACAATCTTATACAATCTTTTCTTTTTATGTTCATAAGTTGTTAAAAGAGTTTAGAGTTGGGTTTTGATGGTTTAGGGATGTTTTGGAAAATCTGAGCATATGGTTAGGTTATGTTAATAGTCTTAAACATATCTGCATAATTACAGTAACATGCATAACTTAAAAGATTAGATTTCTGGGTTAAGTATGAACTTAGTTGACTGAGACATTCATGCATGTCGCAACAGTGGGTTGCGACATGGTTGAAGGTTGTGATCTTCATGAATGTCGCAACCTTGAGTTGCGACTTGCTCATGAAGTCGCAACAGTGGGTTGCGACTTGGTGCTATGTCGCAACAGTTGGTTGCGACTTGGGGGGGGGGGGGAGTCGCAACAGTTGGTTGCGACATGAGGGAGATGTCGCAATAGTTAGTTGCGACTTGGTGTAGTGTATTGCGACTTGAGTCGAGGATTTCAGGATTTTAGAGATTTTAGTCTTTAAAAGAAATACTTGTATTTTAATTGTTCCAGATTCTGTAAATTTTGGGTGAAGGATTGGATTTCTCGAGAAAAGCTTGGAAGAAGTTTTGATAAACAATCGAGGTGAGTTTTACTTCAAAATATTTTCAACTGGGATACATATATATGTGATATATATATATATGAGATGGATATGTATGGATTGGATATGTGATATATGGTGTGATTACGTGTTTATGATTGAGATAGATATGTGATTAGAATGTAATGAAAGGTTTATAAATGACAATATGATATATTGGTACATATATATATATTGTATTTATATGTGCATTACACTACACGAATATACGTTAGCCGAAACTATAGTCGGCGGAGGTGTTTGCTGTAGTTGTTGTACAGTGGTGCTGTAATTGTTGTACAGCGGTGTTGTTGGCTCGCAACCAACTAATATGGCCATGGGGAATGAGAATGAGGAGTTGTGCACGATACACGAGTCTTGATTGGTATATGTGTGTTTATACGAATGGTTTTGTATAAACTATTTTAATACAAATGGTTTTATATACATTGGTTTTATAACGATTTTGAAATGACAGGGATTATCTCACTAGACCGTTTGGTCTAACCCTCATTTTGTTTTCAAAAATATGTATTCCAGGTCGAGGAAATTATAGCGGCAAAGGAAAGGATAAAGAGTATGATGCTTTTTGATGACTGATGTTGATTAGGAAGCTTTATGTATTTTGTAGTTTCGAGACCAAAGAGACCGTACGTGAATTATTATGTATTTTCTTTCATGAATGTAATGACGTTATGCAATTTATGTTATTTGACGCATGTTTGGGAAACCGGGTTGTTACAACTCCCCACGGCGAAGAACTAGGTCTGATGAAGCCTTTATCGGATAAGTCTTGTAGTTGTGCCATCATCTCTTTCATCTCTGGAGGTGCCAGACGATACGGTGCACGGGCTACATAAGCGGCTCCCGGAATCAGATCTATACCAAACTCTACTTGTCTAACGGGCGGAAGACTATTCAAGTCTTCAGGGAACACTTCAGGAAATTCACTAACAATCGGAATATCTTCCAACTTATTCTTTTCTGGCTTAATATCTATCACATAAGCTAAGTAACTCTGGCAACCCTTATTAACACACTTACGGGCTTTTATCATAGATATAAGGCAAGACTGATGATTGCTACGATCACCATAAATCACTACCGGTCCTCTCTCAGGTAAGACAACATTAATTATTTTCTTATCACAAACTATGTTAGCCTGATTCTCAGCTAACCAATCCATTCCCACTACCACATCAAACTCGATCAAGGCTATAGGGAATAATTGTATAGGTACTTCGCATCCCTCGATATTTATCACACACTTATCAAAAACTTCATTAACCGACACTTGTTTATCATTTGCTGTATCTACCATCAAAGCATGATCTAATACTTTAGGGTTTAAATGCATATAAGCAGCAAATGAAGGAGACACAAACGATCGGTTTGCACCGGAGTCAAATAACACTTTAGCACGTGTAGAGTTTATGAAAAATGTACCTGTAACCACATCCGGAGTTTCCTCCGCTTCTTTTGCTGTCATCTGAAATGTACGACCTCTTGTTCTTGGTGGTTCTAGTCTTGGCACTACTGGTCTAACAACCGCTGGTCTCCCTGATGTACCACCCTGCTATATTCTTCCCCGCGGACAATCCGACTGAATGTGATCCGGAGAATTACACAAGAAACAAAGCCGCGTTACTGGACAGTTTTTAGCAATATGCCCGGTCTTCCCACACTTATAACAAATCCGAGGGTCAACTTGACAATTTCCTTGGTGAACACGGTTGCACTTCGGACAAGGTTTTTCTGTTGGTCGAAACGGCGGGCGGTTATCGTATCTCTGAAACCTGGACTTCTTCTGGTCGTATTGTGGTCCTTCCCACTTTCTCTTCCCCATACCTTTATCACCAGCATCCCTCCTATTATCCCGCTCCGCATCTTCCACGGCATCTACTGCGGCTGAGAAGGTAACGGGTCTTTTTGCAGTTACTAGCTTTCTGACATCTGAATTTAACCCGAAAATAAACCTTTCCGTCTTCATTGCCTCCGTGGCAACGTAGTATTCCGCGAATCGAGATTTTTCTAGAAAACTAGCGGTGTAGTCCCGAACTGATAAGGATCTAGTCTATCTGTTTCAGCGAATCGATAATAGGCATCTCTTCTTCATGTGAAGGATCTAGTCTATCTGTTTCAGTATTATGAGTTTGGTTGAACATAGCTTGGATATTGGCTTATAATCTTCCCATTTCCGCTGCTAAGTCGTCTCTTGTAACAAATTCCATGCCGCGCCCCTGGACTCTGCCTCCAGTTCTACATCTACCTCTTTCTCCCCCTCTTCCCCTTCCTCCGGCCGTTGGGTTTGTTCTATTCGGATTTCCTCCTCCTTCCCGATTCGTTTGTCTAGTACCACTTGCCATTCTGTTGATTCAGACAAGGTTAATATACACATAAGCACATACCCCATATAACAAGGTATTCCAGTTCAAACATGTACCTGTAAGATCACAATTACACTGGCCAGGTGTAATAATGAAATTACCTTACATGATGTTCCTTCCACCTTTTTATATTTAACATCCCAAGGTTCTACAATAATAGGGACATCATACTTCACATACAGTTTAAGTCTAGGAACAGATACTAATACCTAAATACCTTAAACTAGGGCTCTGATACCATCCGTAACATCCCGATTTCCATATATACAAATAACATACATTTCACAACATAATTTCATCTCAAAAAGATACATCATATTTCATATTCGGTCCCATAGTCTTACTAAACATAATAGGAATTTCAGTACAAACTTTTTGACTAAATAATTTACATTATGACTAACAACAAAGCCATAAGTACAAAAACACTTCATGATCTTCATAACACAAGTCTTCCCAAAAGCTAAGCAACGACTATCCTTCTTATTTGCCCTTACTTGATCCACGACCTGGAATACATATTTTTAAAACAAAATGAGGGTTAGACCTAGCGGTCTAAGTGAGAAAATCCCTGTCATTTCACAATCATTATAAACCCATTTATATAAAATCCATTATATAAACACACATATATTACACGTAATTAAATACCAATCAAAACTCGTGCACTGTATTCAACTCATCCTCTTTCTCATTTTCATTTCTCCGGGCCATGTTAGTTGGTTGCGAGCCAACTAATCCACTGTACAATAACTACAGCTAACACCGCTGTACAACAACTACAGCAACACCGCTGTACAACAACTACAGCAAACACCGCCGACTAGAGTTTCGGCTAACGTATACTCGTGTAGTGTAATGCACATATAAATACAATATATATCTCAATATATTATATTGTCATTTATGAACATCTAATCACATTATCTATCACCTTTTCAATCTACACGTATATGTATTCCAGTTTAAAAACATTTTGAAGTAAAACTCACCTGTTTGCTTTATCAAAATGCTCTTTAGCTCTTCTGAAAATGATCCAGCTTTCAATCCAAATTCACAGGATCTGAAACAATCAGATACAAGTATTTCTTTACCACATTGACCACATAAGACTTGCTAAGCTAAGAAGTCTAGATAGCTCTATCTAACTCTTATCCTCAATTGTCTTCCCCAAACCCGACTTAAGTCAAATCAACAGCACAACCAGTCCTCATTCATACTCTATCCAATAGTTCAATAAACACAGTGTTCCTAGACAACTAACAGCATCAATCCTCTAAAAAATGACCAAACAGCTAAAGTATCCTGATACCACAATTTATCCGGACAACACAACTTTTCCGGACAGCAAGACTTTTCCGGACAACATCACTTTTCCGGACGATATAATAATCCGGACAACACCCGGGAACTAAGGTAACCCGGATACCATCCGGTATCTTATTTTATCCGGAAACTATGAAAATAATGACTTACCCGGATAATCGACTCGTCCGGACACCTTTAGAACACCATCCAGATACTATCAACAAAAGTACCCGGAAACCTTCATTCTATCCGGAAACTACTGTCGGTTTGCATACTTTTTACCCAGATTCAACAGAAAATATTACCAGATATGATTTCGACTATTCTACTCCGATAGGAACCATTAACTAGCAATTATAGACATAATTTTCAAAGGAACATACCTTCAAATCACTTCTAAGTAGACCAAATGGAGCCTTAACCCTTCCTTTTCTTTCTTCTACTTTTTCTCTCCAAACACACACACTTGCACACACTGATTTCTGGGTTATGATAATATCTGAAGTCTAAGAGATAGTATCAACCAAATTTTTACCAATTAGACCCTAACCTATTCAATAATGACCAAAATACCTTTTTAACTTATTAATTAATCTAAACACCCCTAAACTTATAAATTCACCTAAACTCACCCTAAATATCAATTATAGAGTTAAGTAATTTTAACGGAACGAGACTTTAACTAACGAACTTACCCGGAGTATTACACGGCGGTTCCCACTTTTCAATTGCCTCTACTTTCGTCGGATCAACTTGAATGCCTTTCTCGGAAACTACATGCCTAAGAAATTGAACTTCCCGTAGCCAGAATTCACATTTAGAAAATTTAGCATACAACTGTTCCTTCTTCAACAACTCCAGAATCAAACGAAGATGTTGTGCATGCTCTTCTTTGGATCGGGAATAGATAAGGATATCATCGATAAACACAATAACAAATTTATCGAGATACGGCTTACATACCCGATTCATTAAATCCATAAAGGCAGCTGGGGCGTTCGTCAGGCCGAAGGGCATCACTAAGAATTCGTAATGACCATACCTTGTGTGGAAACCAGTTTTCAGAACGTCTTCTTCTTTAACCTTCAGTTGGTGATAACCAGATCTTAGATCAATCTTGGAAAAATAACAAGCTCCAACTAATTGATCAAAGAGGTCATCAATTCTGGGAAGCGGATACTTATTCTTGATCGTACGCTTATTCAGTTCCCGATAATCAATACACATCCTCATCGACCCGTCTTTCTTTTTCACAAACAGCACTGGTGCTCCCCACGGTGAAGTACTGGGTCTGATGAAGCCCTTATCGGATAGATCTTGCAGTTGCGTCATCATTTCTTTCATCTCTGGAAGTGCCAGACGATACGGTGCACGGGCTACAGGAGCGGCTCTAGGAATCAGATCTATACCAAACTCTACTTGTCTAACGGGCGGAAGACTATTCAAGTCTTCTGGGAAAACATCCAGAAATTCACCAACAACAGGAATATCTTCCAACTTATTCTTTTCTAGCTTAGTATCTATAACATAAGCTAAATAACTCGGGCAACCTTTATTAACACACTTACGAGCTTTCATCATAGAGATAAGGCAAGACTGATGATTTCTACGGTCACCGTAAATCACTACCGGTCCCTTCTCAGGTAAGACAACATTAATCAACTTCTTATCACAAACTATACTAGCCTGATTCTCGGCTAACCAATCCATTCCCACTACCACATCAAACTCAATCAAAGCTATAGGAAATAACTGAATAGGTACTCCACACCCCTCTATATTTATAACACAGCTATCAAATACTTCTTTAACCGGTACTTGATTATCATTTGCAGTATCTACCATTAAAGCATGATCTAACACTTTAGGCTTTAAATGTATAACAGCAGCAAAAGTAGGAGACACAAATGATCGGTTTGCACCGGAGTCAAATAACACTTTAGCACGTGTAGAGTTTATTAGAAATGTACCTGTAACCACATCAGGAGTTTCTTCTGCTTCTTGTGCTGTCATTTGAAAGGCTCGACCCCTTGCTCTTGGTAGCTCTGGCTTTTGTACTACTGGCCTAACACCCGTTGGTCTCACTGACGTACCACCCTGCTGTACTCTCCCCGTGGACAATCAGACTGAATGTGATCAGGAGAATTGCATGAGAAACAAAATTGAGTTACCCGACAGTCTTTAGCAATATGGCCGGTCTTTCCACACTTGTAACAAACTCGAGGATCAACTTGACAATTTCCTTGATGAATACGGTTGCATTTTGGACAAGGTCTTTCAGCTGGTCTGAAGGGTGGACGACTATCAAATCGCTGGAATCTGGACTATTTTGGATCATAATGTGGTCATTCCCATTTTCTTTTCCCAGTACTTTTATCACTAGCATCTCTTCCTTTATCCCGTTCTACATTTTCCGCGGCATCTACTGCGGCTGAGAAGGTATCTGGTCTCTTTGCAATCACTAGACTTCTGATTTCTAAATTTAACCCGAAGATAAACCTTTCCATCTTAAGTGCCTCAGTGGCAACGTAGTACTCCGCAAAACGAGACTTCTCCAGAAAACGTGCAGTGTAATCCCGAACCGATAAACTTTCCTGTTGCAGGTTCATGAACTCTTCCTCCAGTTGTCTTACTGCTGCTTGAGGACAAAACTGTCTCTTGAAAGCTATAGTAAATTCTTCCCAAGAGAAAGTAGAATATACATCAGATCCTCTAGAGGAAATAAGAGCTTCCCACCAATATAACGCATCAGCCTTCAACATCGCGGTCCCATATAACACTCTATATTTATCGGCACACTTACTGGTTTTGAAGATAGCTTCTATCTCTTTTAGCCACCTCATAGCCTTCACCGGATCTCTTTCCCCTGAGTAAGTTGGAGGTTTGCAACTCAGAAACATCTTATAATCAGACTTCCTTGGAACCGGTAAGACAGTAGGTGTAATGGGCATCTCGTCTTCCAGACTAGGATCTGGTATTTCAGTTTTGGTATGACGAGTTCGGTCGAACATAGCTTGTATATTTGCTTGTAGTCTTCCTATTTCAGCCGTCAAATCGTCTCTTGTAACAAATTCGGTGCCTTGCGACTGAACTCTACCTCCAGTTCTGCCCCTACCTCGATCTTCACCTCTTCCCCTTGTTTCGATTGTTGGATTCGTTCTATTTGGATTTCCTTCGCCTTCTCTATTCGTACGTCGAGTACCACTTGCCATTCTGTAGGTTTCAACAAGGTTAATATACACGTAAGCACATACCCCATATAATAAGGTTTTCGAGTTCAAACATGTACCTGTAAGTTCATGATTACACTGGCCAAATGTAATTTGAAATTACCTTACATGATGTTCCTTCTACCTTTTATATTTAACATCCCAAGGTTCTAAATTAATAGGGACATCCTACTCCACATGCAGTTTAAGTCTAGGTATGGATCCAAATACCTAAATCCCTTAAACTATGGCTCTGATACCATCTGTAACGACCCGGTTCCCAAACCTACAACAAATAACAAATTTATCGTAACACTGTTTCATAACAAAAGATACATCATATAATATGTACGGTCCCTTAGTCTTTACAATCATAATAAGTAATTCATTACAAACTTTTCGCTAATTAATTTACACTGTAACTAATAACAAAGTTATAAGTACAAAACACATCACAGTCTTCAAAACATAAGTCTTCCCAAAAGCTAGTCATAGATTAACCTTTTCACTTGCTCTTACATGATCCATGACCTGGAATACATATTTTAAAACAAAATGAGGGTTAGACCTAGTGGTCTAAGTGAGAAAATCCCTGTCAGTTTAAAATCATTTACACAAACACCATATACATAACACAAATATGAATACCAATTATGGCTCATGCATTGTGTACTTTCCTGTCTCATTTCCATGGCCATATTAGTTGGTTGCGAGCCAACTAATCAGTTTACTCCGCTGCACTATTATACAGCCAACTCCGCTGTCCCTCCATACAGCCAAACTCCGCCGGTCCTAAGCCCGGCCAACGTGTACCCGTGTAGTGTAATACTCGTATAAATATAATATACATCTCAATATATCATACTTCATACATATGCACATAATTACACTATTTATCACATTCTCAATCCACATATATGTATTCCAGTTTGAAAACATTTTAAAGTAAAACTCACCTGATTGCTTATCAAAACGCTTCCAAGCCTTTTCCAAAAGATTCAGTCTTTCACCCAGAGTTCACATAATCTGAAATAATTTACATTCAATTATCTCCTTACCAACTAAACATATAAGACTTACTAGAAGACTAAGAACTCTATATAACTCTATCTAACTCTTATCCTCAAATGTTTCCCCCAAACCCGAACTTAAGTCGAATCCACAGTATTTCCAGTCCTCACTTATACCCTCTCTAAGAGTCGACAAATCACAAAGCCACTGGATACTCAAAAGTATCTGGAATCTCAAAAGTGACCAAACAGCTAGAGTTTCCGGATACTACAAAACTATTCGGACAACATGACCAATTCGGACAACATGACCAATTCGGACAACATGACCAATCCGGACAACACAACTTTCCGGACAACCTATACAATCCGGACAACACAACTTTTCGGATAACATAAACAATCCGGACACCATCCGGTATCTAATTTCATCCGGAAACCATAGAAAAGAGAACTTGCCAAATAATGGACTCGTTCGGAAAGTACCAAAACTGTCCGGAAACCTCTGAACTCAGTCGGTGAAACTTTCAACCCAGATTCCATTAACTCATCCAAATCGAAAATTTGACAAATCTAAATCGATAGGAACTTACTACTACTGATTACAAACATAAAACATAAAGAAAGTTACCTCAAATTCACTTCCAATGATTCCAATTTGAAGCCTAACCTTGCTTTTCTTCTTTTCTTCTTTTTGTCTCAACACACACACACACACACTGATATTTTCTAACTTCTGGAATATCAGGAAACACAAAGGGTTATATCAAACCCAATTTACACTTTTGGCCTTGAACTATTCGGAAATGACCCAAAACACCCTTAACTTCTAACTTAACCCAAACTTACCCTAAACATCCAATTTTAAAGTTAACTAAATTTAACGGAAAGAACATTTAACTAACGGACTTATCCGGGTTATTACATTACCCCCATCTAGTGTCCGTAACAAAGGTTGTGGAACGGGTAAGAGATTAATTAGTTCTCGAGAAAAAAAGCGATTAAAAAGGCGAAACAACCCAAGAGGGTATGCAGGAAGTGTGGACAGTTAGCAAAGCATGATTCATGTTGGTCCCGAAGGGCTATACAAGTTTGTAGAAGGGGGGGGGGGGGGGGATTAATACAAACACTAAGATTTTACTTTTCTAAATTGTTTATTGATAAATCATTAACAATTTATAGATTGTTGCGGAAACAAGATTAAGGATAAACCTAAATCTAAACAAGTTGGAACACTAAGTTTCTTGCACTAAGAAAGAGAAGGAAATTACTAATAATAACCTATCTCAAGATAAGAAGGATGAACTTGTCCAGAGTTAGCAAGTTACTTCAAAATGAAGTGAGTTCTTCTTCTTATATACTGCATGCATTTAATGCATGGCGGTTTACACTTTACACGTGGCAGCAACTCAATGGTTGTACGTCATTGACCTTTGTTGACAACCTTAGTAGCCGCATGTTTGAACAGTGTAGTGTCAGAGTGGTTGTACGATTTCAGACAATAAGGAGGTTCTTTTTCTGACATATCGTACGGAGACGTGCAAGGATGGTTAAGACAAAAGTACTTTGTACGGAGGACTTCATGATCAGCTTTTCGTTGATTCAGGGCTTTATCATTCTTTATCAGCGAATGACGAAGTTCAGCGATAGCTGAAGTCTTGTACTTGATATTTCACGTTGAGTGGACAAATCTGAGTCTTCGCTGATCCGCATCAGTTCATTAGGAGACTTGTCGCTGGTTCTTGAGCTTGATCTTCGACTTCAGCGTAGAACCTATGTTGACGTGAAACTTGTCTTCAGGGATCATAAGTAAACAACTAACTTATCAGCGATCACCATAAGTACTGAACAGACTCAGAGTATTTATGGTGAACAGTGTTCGCTGAATGTTTAATCTAAAGAGCGAGAGTTCCTATCAGCGGTACTATAAGATCTTAGTACTTATCAGCGATAGTGAAACTCTGATACATATTGTTTACTTACAATTTTCACTAAGTATAAAAGAGAGGGTCATTATCAAATCACTGAGGGTTTGGATCAACAGTGTACAAGTGCTTCACCGTCATTCTTTGCTGCAATATTTCAATATTAACCCAATCATTAAAATATTCATGTATGAACAATAAACCAACTTTAAAACTTGTACATGATCATTTATTATTACCAATACGTCTGTAATTCCACTGTATCTTTTTTTTCAGCGCTTCTCCTTTGTATTGTTTCCATTTCCTGTTGTCTAGTATGATAAATGATGGTGCTTTTAGGTTGATTACCACAAGATAGTAGTATGCACCATCTAACATGGGGAAGAAGTCCTGTGAGTAAGTGGTTAAGTTATATATGTTAATTTTGATCAAGTGTAATTCATGATTATATCAGTACAATGAACATTATACTTACCAGATCTATATCCTTTAACTTGTATATATGACCTTGGGAATGCCTTGTTGTTGAAGCTAATGCCTATTTGAAAACATTGTACTGCTCGTCAATGTTGTAGCATCGTGCCCGCAGCATATGATCCATCTGTCATACAAACTTATTAACACCATATGTTGTACATTAATGCATTTAAAATGAAATAATCTAGTTACCATTATATCTATTCTGAAACAGTAGCGTCTTGGTGAGTTCCTGCTTCTCAGTTGCTCCTCAAAGTTTAGTATCGATGTCCACCTGTTGATCACCGATGTGTCAAGAGACATATTACCCACCGCCAATGACTCAATTCCCGTCTTGGTTATGTTAGAGCAGTTAATTGTACTGAACACTGCGTCACTGACATACACCAGTTGTTAGTGATTATTTATTAATAAGATTCATGATTATATATTATTATGATTCTTGTAATGTTAGAGATTCATGAGTATATATTAGTAAGATTCATGATTATGTTTGATAATAACCAAATGCATGATTCCCTGTAAATATGTTTCAGATTCATGGATGGGTTTCAGAATCATGTTATACTTTCTGAATGCATGACTCATTCATTTTTCAAGAATCATGTTATCAAATTTGTGTTTAGATATTGACCACATATATTGTGTATTCATGGATTCTTTTCAGAATCGTGGTTTCATAACAGAATGTATGATTTCATATCTCAACTGATTTATGTATTTCATCCATAATTATGTTATCATATCACAGCTTATGCTTACATATATTTCATTCTTATGCATTCTTATTATTATGGGTATGTTATGTAAAAAAGAGGTCATTACTCCATATTTTTATTAAAGATATATATTTAATGAATATACTAATTAAGTTTGAATAATACTTACAACTTGCTTCCGAACATTGCGACTGCCCAATCATGTACTTTATCGTCTTTCGTCGTCACGTTGAAGTCGACCACGCGAACCGCGTACGGTGATTTCAGGTGGTCCCCTGGTTTAACGTTTCTTTTCGAAGATCTGGCAATCACGTTGTTCTCCTCTTTGCACTCTTTCTTTGGTTCTATAACCTTATCTTTGCCCTTAGCGTCAGATGGTATCGTTTCTATCCTAACAGCCTTCTCCATACTAAGTGGAACTGTGTCCTTAACTGGACTGATACCCAGATCAAAATCAAGTGGATCTATGTCCTTTGTTGGTGTAACCTCATCATCAAAATTAGGAGGTTTCATAGTGTTCAGTGATTTCTTACAATTAGATCTCTCTATAGATAACCTCACTGTCTCATCAAATTCCCTTAGGAAGGTTGGACTGTCCCACATCTTTTCATACGGGTCATTTTTCTTTTGGCTTAATACAAGCCAAGCTGATGGATTTCCCCGTGGTGATCCATTTCCTCGTGCATCTGGTGTGTAGCCGCTGTTTGAGTCATGGGAGAACAGTGTACTGACCTCTTTTTTTAGGAAGATGAATTCTACATCATCTTTGTATTTTGCCATCAAATTCTCTATATCAATGTCCACGCCAACCTTAAGTGCTATTAGTCTTGATATCTTATTTTGGATCTCCGTTATCAATTCCTGAAAATAAATGGACAATTGAGTTTTTAAACCATTTTATATAAATATCTAATGAAATCAGTTTTTTTACCTTTTTTGATGGATCGGTTGTCTTTTGACTTTCCATGTTGGACTCAGATAAATTGACCTCTGCCAAGTTTGAGCCATCGTGCATGGTGGCATCATTTTCTGATACATCGTTATTATCCTTCGTTGTCTTTGATGAATCTGCTTCATTCCCTACCAAGTTTACCTCGTTCGTTTTTAAAGAATTATTCTCAGCCACATTTTCTGAATTCCCGATATCCTTTAATGGCAGCAACCCAAATCCACCGTCTTGCAATATTGTCCTCTCCCTTTTCTTCAGCATCCCCATATTCCAAACACATATTGTCAGGCCCTTTTTTTCAACGTTATCCCTTGGACTCAAAGTTGAGTCCACGTATAGTAGCTTCAAGATTAAAAGAATTGTCATTATAGTTTGTTGGGTAAATTCATTAAATTGAAATATCAAATTAAATGTTACAACTAACCGCGAGGTATGTCAATGGTCCTGAGTAGAAACATAACAAATTATCTCTTCACCATCTTTGCTTGCTTGTCTTCACTTTCTCGTACAAAAACTTGCACCAATCCACCTTTCCAATCATGTCTACACTTTTTATTTTAGACAGAAAATTCAAGTTGACAGTTCCCATACTATTACATTCAATCATCAAGTTTAAAAACAATACCAGGAAATTGAATTTGAAATGGAAACCAGAATCTTCAGTTTCACTGATTAGGTCGACGACATGCTTCGGTCTTATCTTAGGGACCTTGAATTGTTTTTTCCTGACCGAAATAAGGTTTTGATCATTGGGCACATCATTCTCAGCGAGTAAATCTATCCCTCCTGTTGGTAATCCTGTTAACTTGTGAATTGACTCTACCGTAACAGGAATAAGTCCATTAGGTAATCTTATGCCCATTTCTGTAGTGTCAAGATTATCTACAAGGAAGAACCCAAGCTTTGATGGCACCCCATCGATGTCCATGTTCAGTAATGACCCTAATCCCATCTTGGTAACTGTCTTCCGTTGGGCACTGCTCAACGTAACAATGGTGTCATGCAACGCCTTTGGTGATGTCCTTGTCCTTAGTACTTCTAAACCTCGTCTCAATCGGGAACCTGAATTTTGGTGAATCTGTTTCATCTTTAATTTTCCTTTTTTATGCTGGCTTGATCTCTGTAGTGTTGTTTTTATCATGCTACTCCTTGTTGATCTTTGATATCTTGTTTAATCATTTAGTTTGCAATATAATTCACTCTTTAAAATATAAGTCATGTAAATTGCTAGTCGAAAAAAAACTTGTAATAAGTACAAAACTACAACGTACTTGTTTTTCCGTTTGATTCCTCAGCTTGAACATCAGGTTTTTCTTTTGTTTGTGGTGTATTCATACGCATCATCCCCCTTGTATGGCTTCTGGTTCGTCTTGAGCTACTTGCAAAATCAACTTTCCGGTCTGACAAAAAGATTTGATTAGTAACATTTCACATATACTAAGTTTCTTTTTTATCCCATAATAACTAAAGTTGGTTTTGTTATTAGTTAACAAATGTATAGTTAAAGAGTCAATCTGAATTTACGTTTGCGTTTGTTCAGATCTAAATCATGTACTTGGTCCACACCTTTTGCAAATTCTGTTCGTGCACCAATAAGATGTTTAATAAAAAGTTACTGGTAATATGTGTTTTGGGCATCATGTATTATACCTTTCTCTCCTTCCTTTTCTGTGACTTTCAAATCTTCCATCAGTAACTCAACCCCTGACACGTTCATGTATTCTGAATCGATAATCTACCCAAAAAATACCATCATCAATTTGTTAGTAAATCTACTATTAACAGATTTACATTAGTAAATTTGAAAACTTTATTGTGTGATTTAGTACCTTTTCTTTTTCTTGAACGTCGAACATTGTTGACATTTTGAATGTCAACTTCCATTGCAGTTCCTGTTGCAATTAGATGTTCTAAATCATATTTTCCATTCAGAATTCATGAATACTTTTTATGAAGATTTCATGATCTGTGAACATGTATATTACCACACATGCATGAATACATTAAAATCATGAATATTCCAAGCAGTATATTCACCAAACTGGATTTATGAGTAGTTTGATTTCAGAATTCATTATTTGAATCTATGTACATGACTGAACATTCATGAACACATATGAATCATGAATCTCACATCATTTTTAGCAAACAGAATTCCTGAATCTGTTTCACTTGCTCACACATACAATAAAATTGGTTGCCATCAATATATGACTACATTACCATGGTAATAATCTCAGGATAAACATTCTTAAATCAAATGCATTATTAACAATTTATAATCTCTCATGTTAAATAATCATTAATGAAAAACAATTTAAAACACATCTATTGATCAATGGAATGCTTCCGAAATTTTCCAAATAAAAAAAACCCCCAAAAGATAAAATTAAAATGAATACAACAACCTGCTTTCATCTTACTCACCAATGTAAGTTCTTTGTTAAATCATAACTCTTGGTTTCATAGATTGATGAATATATGAAATAACTTCATCAAAAACCCAGCGATTTCATGTTATAGAAATCAGTATTGTTTTCCAGTAAACAAAATATAGACAAGTTGAAACAGGATTCCCAAATAGAAACTCACAATGTAATCAAAATGTCGTACCTTCTGGTGTGTGTGTATCGATTTCGACTTCCTTTTGCACTGATTCTTGATATTCAAGTTCTTCCATGTCGACTAACACCGGAATATCTGGTGTGTTCTTGAAATTAGAGAATGAATACCTAATCCTGATTCTTTCACTGGGTCGTCTCACTGCGAATGAAAAAAAACCCTAGAATCAGTGAATTGACGAATGCAATATATATTGTACAAATGAATTTTTGAATTTTACCTCTGTTTGGGTGCATGTATCCCGCCATTGAAATGATTTGCTTTGGTATATTCTAATCGATTTTCCTTCCGAAACTGTATGAGTATGAATCGGCGATGTATTCGGGGAAGTAGATCCCGTGATTTTTGGGGATGATTATCGGAGACGACGAGGCATGATGTTTTGACGAATCTACCCCTACGTGCGTCTTTTCTTTATGAAATTAATTGCAGAATGCTCTCTAATTACCCAAATTGCCACCGGATAAATCTTGTACGTCGATCTCTTTAATGGATGGTGATTAGGAGGGTTTCATAGTTTCTAAAATGGGGTGGTTTGCAAAAAATACCACCCCTATATGTTGGGTAGATGAAACGGGAAGGAGAAGGGGTTAACATCTTAAATCGTCACCTCAAGTAAAAAGCTCTATATTATAGCCATCATTTTATTATTTTTTCTCACAAAATACCAAACATCAAGACACTTTGTTTGTAATAAAATTTGTCACAGGTGCCGCAAGTTGATATATGTCCAAGATGTGCTGAAAGTTATAGCTTTGACCTTCTTTTTGTGCATCGGCGCATCTCCTTGTGGTATTGAGGTGTCTAAAAAAATGTGGTCAGTCGATTTTCATCTAGATGCGTCAGAAACCACAAGGAAAAGTACCTTACGATATTGACTTGCGGTTTCTTGGTTATTTTATGAGAAAAAGTTTAGTGGTGGCTAAAAAGTAAAACTTTTTTTTTTCTCATATGGTTATATAGGATGATAATCCTAAAGGGTGTGACGGTCAATGGTGGGTGTTGAAAGGAGGGGGAATATAATGATGTCATCAAGAGGGGAAGGGCGGGATTGTTTAGGATTGTACAATCTAAACTTGTCAAGCACTATCACATTTTTAAATTCAAAATAAAGGTTTAAGATTTAGTGATTTACAAAAAAACCCTAGAATTTGATATAGCAAACAACTTCAATTAAGACAAATCTTAAATGAAGGAATTATGGTCGCTTGATTTAGTTAATTTGTCACTACATAAGGAAAAAAAAAGCTATGGTCTAATGACTCAAATAGTACAAAAACATTGAGTGAGCTGGATATTTAAAAAGTTGTTTATTATTTCATGCATCTTGTTTTATAATTGATCACTTGTTTTTGAATATAGTCTTAAGTGACAACACATGATTTATATCATTTTGACGTTTCCTTTAGGCCTACTTATGTTCTATAAACCCACTTATGCTAAATAAGTTTTGCATCATATATAGACAACTACTAATTTGTAGTTATGAGATATCGTTTAGGTTCACTTATTTCATCCAAGTATCTTTGCTTCAAGCTATTGTTTGATTTTTTGCTAGTAATATTTTCATAATAATAAATAGAATTTTATAATAGAATTGATATTGTCATATTATAGATATTTTGTGTATATCTTGTATATTATTGATCATTATTTTTTTATATAATAGATAGTTTTCCATCATTTGAAGATGGACTTGTATATATACTAAGTCATGTACCTTCATATTGATCAAGGAATTTATTATTTACCTTATTTATCAAAGCCTAACTTTTTTTTTTTCTCTTTTAGTTGCTACAACACCCCTCACACTCTCCTCTCATCCTTAACTTGTCAACGACCCCTATTTTACACACGGTAATGGTTGGTGATGCTCAAAACCCTCCACCAAAAAACCCTCATCCCTTCTATACCGTCACCAACATACAACATAAGGTCAGTGTTCTTGATGGAATGGAAGTCACCTATTTATCGGGGGGTGACACTTATTTAACACCATGCTCGTAGATACAAGGTCTACCACATTGATGACACTCCCTACCACCCGTCATAGATGTAACACCCGTAATTTTTGGTAAGTAAAGTCACCCCGTGCATTTTTTTAGGTTTCTAAGTTGTGGTTTTGAGTTAGGAACTTATTGATTTTAGTCCCTAAGAGAATCGAGGGTGTTTCTTATGAGAAAAGTCAAGTCTCGGGGTTCGATATGGGCCCGACGACAATGCCAAGTGACTATGACAGTGTCGTTGTCGCCTGACAAAGTCGCAGAAGGGAGGGCACCTTCGGTAGATTGCCTACGACAATCCCCTGCGACATTGACACTGTCATTGTAGCATGGCATAGTTGCTGACGGGTACTAGAGCTGTATTAAGTGCGATTTTCAGCCTTTTCTTACTTATCACTTTTCATACTTCACCCTTTCTCTCCTAAATCATTTCCCCTTCACCTAGTATGAACCCTAACACATTTTAAGGCTATTTTCTTGGAAGTCAAAGTGTTCATTCTTCATTAAAGCTAGTGATTTCAACCTCTAGTGCAAGACCAAGTGTCTATCTTCATTTCTAGAGATTTTTGGGTTTTCTAGGAATTCGTTAAAACCTAAGTGGTGACACTAGTACAAAAATTGTTTTTTGCCACGGTTTTGAAAATTGGAGTTAGTCACGGTTGGGTTTAGAACCGTGGCTAAAAGTCATAAATAAAATTTGAGTATTGGGTTAGCCACGGCTTAACTAAAAACCGTGACCATTACAAAAAATGTTTAAACATAATGCCATGGTTTAGATAAAACCGTGACTAAATGGTTTTTTAAGGTCACGTTTTTTTTTTTCCATGACAAGTAACGACTAAAAACCGTGGCCATAGACATACATATAGCCATGGTTTTTTTTGTCTAAACCATGGTTTTATATTGTAACGGTTATTATCCGTGGCCATAGACTGGCATATGGCCACATGAAACCAATTTTCCGTGACCAAAAGAAATGTATATATAGCCACAAAAATATGTAAAACGTGGCCAAAAGCCACGGTTGTTTATAGCCACGATTTTTATTATTTTGTGTGGTCAAAAGGTAAACAGTAGTCACTGTTATAAATATTAAAGGTAACTATATGTGATGATTTCGCCACAGTCAAAATGCTTTTCTGCCACGGTTTTGAAAATTGAAGTTAGTCACGGTTGGGTTTAGAACCGTGGCTAAAAGTCATAAATAAATTTTTTGTATTGGGTTAGCCACGATTTAACTCAATAACCGTGACCATTACAAAAAATGTTTAAACATAATACTACGGTTTAGATAAAACCTAGACTAAATGGTTTTTTAAGGTCAAAAGGTAACCAGTAGCCACGGTTATAAATATTAAACGTAACTATATGCGATGATTTCGCCACAGTTAATATGAAATATGTGTAACTATATGTCTTGAATTAATCACTGTTTTATTATTTTGTGTGACGAAAATGTAACTTATAGCCACAATTTGCTATTATTTTGTGACCAAAGTTACGGGTAAATGGTAGCCATAATTCCACATATTAAGCCTAACTGTATGCCGTGAATTAGCCACAATTTGCTATTATTTTGTTTGACCAAAAGGTAACCTATAGCCACGTTTAATATGAGTTTGTGTGGCCATAAGTAGTTTATGGTCACGGTTTTAGTTTACTCATGTGACCAAAAGGTCTCTAATAGCCACGTTTAATATGAGTTTGTGTGGCTATAAGTAGTTTATGGTCACGGTTTTAGTTTACTCTTGTGACCAAAACGTCTCTAATAGCCACGTTTAATATGAGTTTGTGTGGCGATAAGTAGTTTATAGCCACGGTTATAGGAACATTTGTGTGGCTATAAGTAGTTTATGGTCACGGTTTTAGTTTACTCATGTGACTAAAAGGTCTCTAATAGCCACGTTTAATATGAGTTTGTATGGCGATAAGTAGTTTATAGCCACAGTTATAGGAAAAATGCCCCAATACCATCAAATTTTGGATACGTTTATGGCCACGGTTTTTAGGCTATGGCTACGGTTTTTCATGTGATATGGTGACGCATTTTAAACGTGGTCATAAGGGTATGAAAAGTCACGACAAGATAGGCTACGCTTTTATCAATTCAAAAAACCGTGGCAAAAACCCATTTTTGTACTAGTGTGAGTTCATCTAACTCTTTTCTAAATATCTATTCAAGTTATGAATGCTCCATTTATGAATTTCAAGTGTTCTTATTTCTCAAATTTCAGTTTAGATGATTTTGGGAAAATTAGGTCAAAATTAGGGTTTTGGTCAAAATGGAGATTTTGATATAAGATGTTTAGAGAATGATTCTAAGCATGAGGAATTGTTTGTTTATGTTTTGGGAGCTTGTGGATCTAGGATTTGAAACAATTGCTTGTGGATTCAAGTTTCATCAAGGAAGTTCAATATTGGGGTAAAATCTACATTTAGTTTAAATCTAGCAAGGTGAGTTCTAGTTACTTTTTGAAAACTATGTGTAACACCCTCAAATTTCGAAAGAGCAACTAATTTAAAAATTTGTTATTACATCAAATAAAGGATAAGGGTATGGGTTCAAGGCTGCTCTACTTACTGGGAATGGGATCCCGTAAAAGGGCACATGATGAATGGGACCCCCACCAATGGCATATGAGATGTGGATGATGGAGCAGGTTTGCGTAACTGCGAGACGATTAGGTTCGTCCATGACGCTTCTGGATGGTGCCCCAGATCCCTACGAGTAGAGGATGATCAAATCCACTACCCCCACCCTCCACCCTACTTTCGACCCATTTCCAACGCCTTTTGCAGATAGATTAACTTCTGGTCTTGCCTAGGTTTATGGAAGAAAGGTTTATTATTCCCTCTCTACAAATCAATACCTGAAAATACCTCAAGTTAAATCCTATATTTAACCTCAACAATTACTAAATTTAAGTTATATACAAAGACTAAATAAATAGGCTGGGTGTTACTAAACCCAATACATGTTGCTATTCCGAAAGTGTTGAAGGCTTCATCCAATAGCTACTCTCTTCTCGTGCATATAACTCACACTCATCTCTTGACAGTGTCACTAGTACCATTCCCCAACCGGAACGTGATGCACATGCCGACAATTAAAAAAACGTTAGGCTAACACCTAGTGAGTTCAAGAGTTTTCATCATGATTATATAAATCGATAAAAAGAACGAGTGCAACTTAAATCATGATTTCCAAAATAGTTTACTTTAAATATGAAAACGACTCATTTTCCAATAACATGCATTTTAGGTGATGGAAACACCAATATAAACGTTTTCCAACATGCACAATTTTAAAGACAAAAACCCCAATATAAAACATTCCTTTGTAAAGTAAACTCAACTCAAGACTCACTCAAAACGTGAATAGTAATTGAACTCCCAATTTATGAAAACGTGGATAAAACTTAATATCCCGAAATATCCAAACACGGATGGGACATAATACTCAACCCATAAATCATAGACAAAAATCTATATATATAAAACCTTACCGAAACATGGATGATAAAATTCAATACCAAAACAACACATTTCGGTGACAGGGGAGACCAACTTCAATTGTACGTGGTGGAACACAAAGTTAAGCCACATATCTATGTTATCGAACTACACTTCAAATCGTGACTTTATTGCCTGCTTTAATAAGCTACACCTCAAGTCGGACTTTATTGCCTGCTAGCTAAGCTACACCTCAAGTACCCAATTCTTTTAGTGCACACCCCTCAACGGGTGGAACCCCAATGACGCCGTATCCTTTATTGCCTGCTTTGCCAAGCTACACCTCAAGGATACACGATCTTATTGCATGTTCATACTAGTAAGTTACAACCTTAAGGTTCCCAATAGACCTTTAGTGCATACTTACTAGCATTCAAGATAGGAGTCTCAAACTCCTTGCTTGATGACTCAAAGATGTTTAACCCTCGTGCACAAAAGTTAGAGCATCTAAACCACAAAACCCATGGTCCTGGAGTACAACACATATGGACAACAACAGTGCCATCACGACATATTTCCCAAAGTGAGAATATCATGACTCCTCACTATTAAATATGACTGACTTACATGCCTATGGATCCAATGAATTACAGTCTAACATACATGACTCCAAAAGAATGAAGCACACATTCAAAACATGTATTCTCCAAATAAAGTGCAATAATTGCAACTCACACACAAAGCTCCACATTAAGCTATTAAAACCGGAAAAATGTCCCAAGACCTGATAAAGCAAAAAACTGAGCTATAAGCTCAACCAATCGAATGACTATTTATTCAAAGTCATAAAAAATTATAAAACGTAAACAACGCACGTTTATGCAAACACATGCTCTAAATTTATGAATAGCCCAAAACACAACATTAGGTTGGGACTGTTGGTCCCGAAGGGTTATACAAGTTTGTAGAAGGGGGGGGGGGGTTGAATACAAACACACGATTTTTACTTTTCTAAATTGTTTATTAATATGTATTAAACAATTTACAACTTGTTGCGGAACAAGATTAAGGAATAAACCTAATCTAAACAAGTTAAGAGAATCACTAAGATTTCTTGCACTAGAAATAAGCTAGAGGGAAAGTAAGAATATTAAGGATAATATTCTAACACACAGAATAGTAAGAAGAAGGAAATGGCCAAGCACTTCATTTTTGAAGTAGGGTTTCCTTTATATACTGCATGCATTTAATGCACAACAGTACAACTTTACACGTGGCAACATCTGATTGGTTGCATGGTTTGACCTTGGTAGACAACCTAGTAGCCGCATGATGAATAGTGTAGAATCAGAGTTGGTTGTACGATTCTGGACAAAAGGGATGTCCGTTCTGACAGATCGTACAGAGACGTGCAAGGGGATAAGACAAAAGTAACTTGTAGAGGAAACTTCATGATCAGCGTTCGCTGCATAGTACTTTATCAGCGAGTGATAAAGTTCAGCATTCGCTGAAGTCTTCTACTTGAAACTTCACGTTGAGTGGACAGGTCTTGGCTTCGCTGATTTCCGCATCAGTTCATTAGTAGACTTGTCGCTGGTTCTTTGACTTGATCTTCGACTTCAGTGTAGAACATAGTTGACGTGAAACTTGTCTTCAGGGATTATAAGTAAACAACTAATACTATCAGCGATCATCAGTAAGACTGAACAGGCTCAGGGCTTACTGATGAACAGTATCGCTGAATGTGTAATTTAAAGAACATGAGTTTCCTATCAGCGGTACTGTAGAGACATAGTACTTATCAGCGATAGTGAAACTCTAATACATATTGTCTACTTACAATTTTCACTAAGTGTTTCTCAGAGAGTCATTATCAAACCATTGAGGGTTTGGATCAACAATCTCCCCCTATTTGATTATGACATAGCAACAAAAGAAAAGTGCTAATTATGAAAACATAAGGATAAAAAGAACTCATAAAATATTTGTCCCATTTACTGTCTTTGGGGATCTTTTAAGTACTGATGGAGTAAAGTACATTCGCTGAAATTTTTCTTTAAACTTCATTTAAGTTACAGAGGGAAGTAGAAAAATTACAAGTACAGAAAATAAAATTTACAAGTACAAAATATATAAGCTAATAAGAATAGAATAATTACAGGGAATCCTATCAGCTATACAGGTCATCTTTAATGAGAAGTTCATCAAGGGATTTTGTGGTAGGGATCATCCAATCAGGGACGTTTTCTCCAAGATCCCGTCTTCGTTTTGCTTCTTTAAAGATCAGGGGATTCATGAAGTGTCTGAGAAGATCATCTCTGAAACCGCACCAATAGACGAGATCCCTGAGCTGTTCGATAGGAGCAATGGGTAGCTCAAAGATGCGTTGAAAGCATTCTCGTCCATCGTAGTCTCTGTAGAAGATACCATAGGGATCGCTTAAGACTTTTCCAGGGACAAAGCGTTCACCAGGAGGCAGAGTGATATCAAGCACTGAGAGATCAGGTTCAGGACCAAGAACGTCTTCGCTTGAAAAGCCAATTCCGGTTTCGTTTCTGATAGAAGGGCCTGAGTCTGAAGGTATTATCTTTTTCTTTGCAACATGCCTTCTTCGTTAAGTATGAGCAGGAGGAGGAGGAGGAATATCCACAACAGATGTAACCAAGTCGATATGTTTATTTAAAACTTTCTCGACATGGTCTTTAAAAGTTGAGTGTGATCTCTGAATGGCTATTCGTATCTCCAACCACTTAGAGAAACCGTACTTGCTGATTGATGAAGCGTAGATGGTTTCCTTGTTACCATTCTCTCTGAATATGTCGACGTCAACAACTGGAACTTTTATTGACATCCTTCCTCTGATGTTTACCTTGTTGATTCTGGAGACCCGATATCGATAGTTTAATCTTTCTTTGCACCATTTCAGGGTTGAGTCCGATACCTTGGTCTTTTCTTCGACGATCTTTTAGGCGTCCTTCCACAATTGACGTTGAACTGAGATGGGAGCTTTCTTCAGTTCAGGGTCTTTCACCGATTGTTGAGTGAGCTCAAGAGCATAAGCTTTATCTTTTTCTTCAGCTCTTTTTAGATCGGCGAGTTGTTGTTCAACTTTGAAGTGTTCAGCGACTTCCTTTCTTGTTATTTTGAATCGAGGACCATAGATGATCCGCTGATCTTCAAGCTGTTTGATCATTGCTTCTCTTCTTTTCAGTTCTTCTTCCCTTAGCTTTTGAGGAGCCAAGGAAGGTCTTTTCTTGTGAGAGAGTAGTTCTTCTTCAGGTACATTAGTCTCAGCGAGATCTAAGACTGGGATTATTTCTTCAACACCCGGGGCTGGATTTATTGTTGAAGTAGCTGGAGGAACTTCAGCTAGATCCTCAAGCAGGGGAGAGTACTATAGCTGAAACACAACGATCATTTAGATTAGATCATTTGGCATAAGAGATAGAGAAAGAATGGGGCTAAATGTATATAGGTTTTATGGAGAGGAGAACTGAGGTTGAGAAGGGATAGAGGAGGGATGCAGTGTAAGGGAAGAAAATATATTGTACCTGACAAACTGGCTTTCTTTGAAGGATAGTTAGATTGCCTTCTGCAGCGAGGCCTTTATTTTTGCCTTTGTCTGCTTAAGTCGCTACAGGCTTTTTCGTGGTCCCCTCCCCTGGAGTATCTTTGAAGACTACGCCTTTTTGAGCAGGGGCCCTTCTAGGCTGGAAGAAGACAGTCATCATCATCATCATCATTTTTAGGTGATGCTGATGGCTCATCATCATCAAGATTGAGGTCTTCTTCATCTTCTTCTTCTTCCTCATCTTCTTCTTCGTCATCAACAGACGGTTCTAGGACTTCAGCATCAGTGTCCTCTTCGAGTTGCTCCCCCTCAGATTCAGAAGGAGGTTTCTCGGTTCCCTCAGGGTCTTCATCTCCCTGAGGTTTATCAGTAGCAGCAGAGATAATACCCTCCCCCTCAGAGTTATGGGGAAGGTCTTCTTGATTCTTCTCCCCCTCTTCCACATGACGGATGGGGGAGGTAACAGTAGCAGCAGCAGCAACATCAACATGCTTTGGGTCACTGTCTTCCAGGCCAATGATCCCAATGCAAGTTTCAACCCTTGCTATTCTGTCTTCCAGGCCAGAAATAGCAGGGCTGATCTGTTGAAGAGTTTCTCGATCCACCTGAGTAAAGTGTGATGGAGTACAGGTTGGGCATCCAGGCGATCGAGTATTTTCCGCAGGAGAGACTTCACAGTACTCACCTCTGACTTCATAGTAGATACCTCTCCCTGAAGATTTCCAAACACTGTCGACAACGATGTGACTTCGTTCGACAGGGTGGTGAAGTTGGTGGAGAGGGTGCTGTTTGTAGAGTTCAGGGTGTTGATGGAGGTAGAGTTGCCAGCAAGAGTCTCAGCAACTTTGGAGTGACTACCTTCCATCTTATTTAGATCAGCACTGGATGCTTTATCTTTCACCTCGGTGGTGAGAGTTTTGAGAGCCTCTCCAGCGTTTGTAACCACTGAAGAGTTTGTAGAGAGTGTGGTGGTGAGAGATTCCACCTTTGTAGACAAATCCTTGAGCGAAGTGTTGATGTCGCCCAAATTAGGACCTGTAACAGATTTAAACTTGTGAACAAAGGAAAGCTCAGAAGTTGGGGATTTTAAGAGAGGAGTGTTTAAGGTTTTGTGTATACCTGCGGGGTGGTTGACGAAGTCATTGAAGCTTTGATAACGTGAATATTTTTCCATGTCGTCTTCCAGAGAGCCTTTACGCTGAGAAGTGCCCGCAGGTCCTATGTTTTGATCCATCATCCTCTGTAGAGCTTCAGCAGATGTATCACTGAGGATGATGTTTGTTGTAGAGAATGGGAATAGAGGTGGAGTGACCAAAGAAGTTGTGGGAGGAATGAAGGTTGAGAAGAGGGATTGGGAAGCAAGTTCAACGTTGGAATAGCCGAGAAATACTTCCACAGTACTTGAAGGTACTGAGAGAGGGAGGTTCTATTCCAAGACAACCTCAGCGTTTAGAGACGCTGAAGCGAGTATTGAAGGGGTGGATTCAGCAGCTATGGTAGAGCGTACCACTGAACTTTCCAACGGCTCTTGTACAGAGAGAGTCGTGGAGTCTTCAGCCTGGGTAGACTTAGGGGGTTGCTCCTTGGAGGACTTCTTGGGCTTAGGAGCGCCAAGGTGGGTGTCAGAGCGTTTTCTCTTTCGAGGAGTGGAGGTTGCAGCCGGGGTATCAGCGGTTGGGATTACCGCTGCCGATGTGATAGCTGCAGAAGTAGAAGAAGTGGGAGGTCTGAGAAGAGATAAGAGTGTAGAGAGACATACCTCGTTTGGCATTGGCGAGTAGTCGAGAACATTAGTGCGAACCTGTGAGAGTTTCAGGTCGCCTACCTTCGGGTATTTGTCCCCGAGCCCTTGTAGGAAAAGAGCGCTGACAAACAGGGGATATGGAACAGTCTTTGGCCTCTTTGTTTCGTCGACTCTGAGCATCATGTCGTCGAAAATGATTTTGGCCCAATCGATGTGAAGGCCCTTCAGTAGTGCGTACCCCATAGCTTGCTGGGGTTTGGAGGGTTGGTCAGTTGAACCAACCTTAGCTGTCATGCAGCTTATCAGATGAGCGAAGATGAAGTTTATCTCGCTGGGCATTTTGGACTTCTGGATCGTGGTAAGCTTCTTCTCAGGGAGACCGTCTCTCCCTGTTCCCCAAATATACTTCATTGCATCAAAGAATGCAATAAATGCTTCTCTATCAGCGGGGTTTTTGGGATTTGGTAGAGGAACGAAGCATTTTTCTTTTGTACTACCAGGGAGGTTTAGGGCAGCCCTGATAGAGCCGAGAGTAATCTTGGCAGAACCATGTTCGGTGTCGAAGAGGATGACATCGATTTTCTTGTTGGGGTCTTTGGTGGAGGTGATCTGAGCTCTTTTGGCAGTATACCAGAACTGAGCTAGTAGGTTTCTGTGAGCAGGAGGTCTGGTGGTCAGAGCTGTCGATAGAGGACAGGTCTGAAGAAAATTCACAGCGTCATTCAGGTGTGTGATTTTCTTCCTTGGAGGAAAGTTGAAGAGGGCATAAGGATTGTTGCCTTGAAAGTTAACTTGCTCGATTTCAAATTTGACTTGAAGGGCTTTGACGAGTTCAGTACTTTCAGAAGTCGTGGGAGATTTAGCAGTTACATCAGTGGTGGGAGCTTCAGTAGATGCCATTTCTGTTTACAACATATAAACATGAAGAGTATGAAGAATAATTTCTTAATGTGGAAAAAGTTTCCAAAATAAGAGGTTTTAGGGTTTTTGCACTTTCCATTTAGAGAAAGAAATGGAAATTAGGGTTTTTCTAGTTTTGAAAAGAAGTACAAAACATAGTGAATGTTCTTGTTTTCCAGTTTGCATTTAAAGAATGGATTCTGGAAAAACATATGAAATGGTCAAGCTTAAGATTTTTAGTTTAATTGAAGAACAATCTGTTTCCAGATTGTATTCATAAAACCATGAAGTAAATGATTTCATTTTTGATAAAGTTCTTTTGTTTGATCTTTTAGAACCAAGAATAAGATCAAAAACAAGTTCGTGCAAGGAGAATAACAAGAATATTAACCTTTTGCGTTGAGGAAGATGAAGATGAACAGTTTCTGGGAAATTAGTTCAAATGCAACAGTTGTTCTTGCTCAAGAGAAATGATGTTCGCGTAAAAGGTAAAAATATAAACTCAAATGGGTTTATATAGTGAGAGTAGAGAGAGAGAAACGATGAGCGGGAAAGTTTTTCATGATGACACAGACACGTCCCTTGAATTTGATTGGACAAGGTAAACGAAACGGGCGAACGTGTCAGAGAAAAGGCGTGCCATGGTTTATCTATTGTGATGACGTCACAAATGTCCTTTCATATTTTAGGGTGTCTCTGAGGATTTTGAAAAACTCAGGGACAGTTTTAAAACATGAAGCACTGTTGGTTTTAGAATTTCAAAAGAACCGCTGAAAGGAAGAGATATTCAGCGATGTAATTTATTTTGAAATCTTGCAGTTCTAGGCGAACGTTAGCGAGTAAGAGAGAACCTACCTTGATATCAGCGAATCATTTTTGTTCAGAGAGTAGATGATTAATAGAGTTATACAAATTCATTATATCACTGATCAAATGTGAACCGCTAAAGATTTTACTCTTCTAAGTTCAGCATTCTAAGCTCGCTGATGAGAAAGTTGAATCTTGTCTCATCAAGAGGTTTGGTGAAAAGATCAGCTAACTAAAAATCAGTTGGGATAAAATGAAGTTCTATATCACCATTCATCACATGATCTCTGATAAAATGATACCTGATTTCGATGTGTTTGGTCTTTGAGTGTAGCACTGGATTATTTGCTATAGCAATGGCACTTGTGCTGTCGCAATAGATTGGAATTTTTAGAGCTGAAGGTCATAGTCCAGTAGTTGATTTCTCATCCACAAGACCTGAGAACAACAGCTTCCAGTGGCTACGTACTCAGCTTCAGCAGTTGAGGTGGACACTAAGTTTTGCATTTTACTTGTCCAACTCACCAGCTTGCCACCCAGGAGCTGACAACCTCCTGTGGTGCTTTTCCTATCCAATTTGCATCCTGCAAAATCACTATCTGAATAGGCGATTAGATCAAACCCTGAGTCTTTGGGATACCAAAGACCTAGGTTAGGAGTACCCTTAAGGTATCGAAAAATTTGCTTTACAGCAATCAAATGAGATTCCTTAGGTTCAACTTGATATCGTGCACACAAACAGGTTGCATACATAATATTAGGTCGGCTAGCTGTAAGATACAGAAGAGAGCCGATCATCCCACGGTACGTCGTGACATTAACAGGTTTCCCTGAAGGATCCTTGTTTAGTGTCAGCGGCGGTGCCATAGGGGTTTTCATAGCTGAGCTCCGAGTTAAATCAAACTTTTTCAGCATATATTTAACATATTTTCCTTGGTGAATGAAAGTTCCTTTTCACTCTGCTTGATTTGAAGACCAAGGAAATAAGTTAGCTCACCCATCATGCTCATTTTATATTTAGCTTTCATTCTTTCAGCAAAACGAGTACATAGGTCAGGGTTAGTGGAACCAAATATTATATCATCGACATATATTTGAACAAGAATAATAAGACCTTTTACTTTCCTGAAAAATAGAGTTTTATCGATTTTACCTCGCTTAAAATTTTCAATGTGGAGATAAGTAGAGAGAGTGTCATACCATGCACGAGGAGCTTGCTTTAATCCATAAAGTGCCTTATCTAGTTTATAAAAACAATGGATGCTTAGGATCTGAGAATCCTGGAAATTGTTCCACGTAGACTTCTTCATTCAGCTTTCCATTGAAGAACGCTGATTTAACATCCATTTGATAAACCTTGAAGTCTTTGTGTACAACGTAAGATAAGAATAGACGAATGGCTTTGAGTCTTGCCACTGGGGTGAATGTTTCGTCGTAATCTATACCTTCCTCTTGTCTGTATCCTTGAGCAACAAGACGAGCTTTTTTGCGGGTTACAGTTCCATGTTCATCCAACTTGTTTCGATAGACCCATTTAGTGCCTATCACTGACTTGTCGGATGGTCGAGGAACGAGCTTCCAAACTTTGTTTCTTTCTAATTCTGTCAGCTCTTCTTGCATAGCGCTGACCCAGTTTGGATCTCTGAGGGCATCATCTCTTTTCTTTGGTTCAATCAGAGAAATAAAGTTAGCAAATAAACAAATGTTACCTGCACTTCGTCGAGTCTGAATACCAGCGTTTGGATCACCAAGAATTTGTTCAATAGGGTGATTAATAGTCCATCACTGAGCTGGAGCATAAGTCGCTGACTCAACCTGAACTTCTGGAGGAGCTGAAGATGAGGCTTCAGCAACTTCTGGTATATCAGTCAAGAGAGGAAGAGGTTCAGATGTCATTTCATTTACTGATTGCTGAGAAGTAGATGGTATGTCTAAGATAGAAGGTTCAGAAGCAGGCATAGTGTTGAAAGGAATAGCTGAGACCCATGATGTTTCAGCTTCACTTGTCTGCATGCTTGGGATGATAGGAGGATCATCATCTTCAGCAGTATGAGTATGAGTTTGAGGGATAGGAGCATCTTCTGAATCTCCAAGATGAGAAAACATCCATTGATTCGGTTCTTCAGTATCAGCAGAAGGTCTAGAGTATACTGAACGGGATTCGTCAATAGTGACATGGATTGTTTCTTCTACAGTTTGTCTTCTTCGAATGAAGACTCTGAAGGCTTTGGAGACTGAAGAATATCCAAGAAAGATTCCATCATCAGCCTTAGGATCAAACTTTCCAAGGGCATCTCTGTTGTTCAGTATGAAACACTGACATCCAAAGATGTGAAGAAAGCTAATTGAAGGCTTTCTCCCATGGAATAGTTCATAGGCTGTCTTCTTGAATCTTTTGACAATCAGCGACCTGTTTTGAGTAAAACAAGCAGTGTTGACAGCTTCTGACCAAAACTGAGTATGTAGATGAGAATCGCTGAGCATTGAACGTGCAGCTTCGATGATAGTTCGATTTCTTCTTTCAGCAACTCCATTTTGCTGTGGTGTTCTCATTGAGGAAAGGTTGTGAGAGATACCCTTGATTTCAAAGAAGGAATCAAGGGAACTGTTTTTGAATTCAGTCCCATGATCACTCCTTATTGAGCGAACGATCATGTTATTCAGGACTTCCATTTTCCTGACAAAAGTGATGAGTTCTTCAAGGGTGTCACTCTTAGAACGGAGAAACATTACCCAGGTGTAGCGAGAGAATTCATCAACTATGACCAATGTATATTTCTTTCCAGCGGTGGATTGTTTGTTAACAGGGCCAAACAGATCCATATGGAGAAGTTGTAGAGGAGATGACAATGAGGAAACTTGTTTAGATTTGAAGCTTGCCTTGGTTTGTTTCCCTTTCTCACACGCTGAACATAGAGACTCCTTAGCGTATGAGTGTTGAGGAAGACCAATAACCAACTCTTTAGAGGAAAGAGTATTCAGTGTCTTGAATTTTAGATGAGAGAGCCTCTTATGACATAGCCAGTTGACATCAGATGAGGCTTTTGAGAAGAAACAGGAGTTCTCAGTGGTTGTAGAGTCCATGTTTATAACATAAACATTTTCCATGCGGTATCCGCTGAGAGCTATCTTCCCCTTTTTGTCAGTGACAAAGCAGGATTCCTTAGTGAAAATCACTTTGTTATCCTTGTCACATAGCTGACTGATGCTTAGAAGATAATGCTTCAGTCATTCAACATATGCGACTCTTCTGAAGGTTGTTGTACCATGAGAAAGTACACCAAACCCTCGGGTATAGCCTTTTCCGTTTCCACCGAAGGTCACTGAGGGACCCTTCTCTTCCTTGTATTCAGTGAGCAGATTTTTCTTTCCAGTCATATGTCTAGAGCATCCTCTATCAAGATACCAGATACCCTTTTTAACCTTAGAGGTAGAAGTTGAAGTAGAGGGAATGTCAGAATTTTCTTCCTCGTCTTCAATCTTTTCCATGAGGCAGAGATTTTCCTCATCATCATCTTTAGAGTCAGATGATTCTTCAGTGTCAGAGGTAGCCCAGTCGAAGTCAGCGACCAATGTAACAACCCAGTTTCCAAATAGATAACAAATAACATACATTGCCTAACATCGTTACATAACAAAGATACATCATATATCAAATAAGGTCCTTTAGTCTTTACAACCAAAATATAGTATTTCGTTACAACTTTTCGCTAATTACATACACGATATTTAGTAATGAAACTATAACTACAAAACACATCTTAGTATTCAAATCATAAGTCTTCACAAAAGCTATCCACTGATTATTTCTCTTACTTCCTCTTATCCGATCCACGCCCTGGAATACATATTTAAAACAAAATGAGGGTTAGACCTAATGGTCTAAGTGAGAAAATCCCTGTTTCTTTGAAAATCCTTTGCTCACCACCATTCACATAATACAAACACAATTACCAGTTATGACTCAATCATCATGTATTTTCCCATCTCATTCTCTTAGCCATATTAGTTGGTTGCAAGCCAACTAATAAATTAACTCCGCTGTACGACAATTACAGCCAACAACGTCGTACGAATATTACAGCCAACACACCGGTCCTAAGCCCGACCAACGTATTCTCGTATAGTAGAATACTCATGTAAGTACAATATCTCAATATATTATATTTCAGACATAAGCACATAATCACACCATCTTTTAGATTCCCAATCCACACATAAATGTATTCCAGTTTAAAAACGTTTTAAAGTAAAACTCACCTGTTAGACTTATCAAAACGTTCTCCAAGCTTTTTCTCAAAACGACTCTGCTTTCACTTCAAGTTCACAGAATCTGTAACAAATCAAATACATAGTTCTCTTTACCATATAGAACACATAAGACTCTCTAGCTGGCTGAGAATCCTCAATAACCTATCAAACTATTATCCTCAATTGTTCCCCTACGGCGACTTAGAAAACCTTATTCAGTCCTCATTCATTAAACTATATTTAAAAGTGTCTAAAATCTCAAAAAGTGACCAAACAGCCCAAACTTTTCCGGACAACATGACTTTTTCGGACAACATGAACAATCCGGACAACATGACTTTCCGGACAACCTCAATAATCCGGACAACCCAACTACCCGGACATCATATCAATCCGGATACTATCCGGTAACTTATTTCATCCGGAAAACTAGTGAAAATAGAACTTACCCAGATAAAGAATCCGTCCGGACACCACCAACAAAACTACCCGGACACTATCAACAAGACTACCCGGACACATTCATACTGTGTCCGGAAACCCCTGTCGGTTTGTTCAATTTCGACCCAGATTCAACAGAGATCACTACTGGACATGAAATCGTTTATTCTACTCTGATAGAAACTATCTATTAGCAATTATACACATAATTTGTAAAGGAAACATACCTGAAATCACTTCCAATTATACCAAATGAAGCCTTAACCTAAGTTTTCTTCTTTTCTCCTTTTGCTCTCAACACACACACAAACACCCACTGATCTTTCTATTTCATGAATTATCTGAGTTTCTAAAAGATAATATCTACCAGACTTACCATTTAAACCTTGTACTATTCATAATTGACCAAAATACCTTTTAACTTAATAATTACTCCAAACCTCCCCTACACATTCTCTTTTAAAGTTAACTAATTCTAACAGAAAGGAAATTTAACTAACGAACTTACCCGGGGTATTACAACCAAGCCTTTGCCTTTCTTCATAAAGGTTTTCAGCTTTGAATATTTTTCTTTCAGCTTCTTGTATTTTTCATCTATAGCCCTTGGGTTAGAGGATTTCTTGTAGGAAGAAGATGAGGGTTTGAAGACTTTCTTAGACTTGCATTCACTAGCAAGGTGTCCTACTTTTTCATAGTTAAAGCAGGTAGCAGTAGCCTTATCAATAGGGGTTGATATTTTGGCTTGTCAGTGAGTGCGAGAGGTTTGTTTCTTCTGAAGTTACTCTTTCTAGCGAATCTCCTGAATGTATTAGTCAGGAGTGCTAGAGATTCAACAAGATCTGAAGGATCAGCATCTGATGAACATTCAGAGTTAGTTTCCAACTTAGTGATAGTGATAGTTGATCGATGAGTGGAAGGTGACTCTGAGAGTAAAGCAACATGTGTGTTTTTGGAATCTTTTACAAGATTCTTCTTAAGATGACATGACTACTCATGATTGAGCATAGTGCCAAATAAGGTAGAGAGTGTCATAGATTTTAGATCCTTTGATAGCTTGAGACACATTGAATAACTGTCCCAGCTTTCAGGTAGACATTCTAGAAACTTTGTCAAGATCTCAAAGTTAGAATATTCCTTACCAACGGTTTTTAGGTCAATAATTAAACAATTAAACCACTGATGTACTTCATAGAGAGTTTCATTCTTACCACAAATGAAGCTTTCGTACTGTCTTACCAGGTTGATCTTTCTTGAATCATGGACTTCAGATGTACCTTCATATTGAACACAAATTGTGTCCCACACGGCTTTAGATGTTTTCAGGTTCATGACGGAATGGTAGAATTCGTTAGGAAGAGCCATAGAGATGATAGATATGGCTTTAGTGTCAATAGCCACCTTCTTCTTGTCTTCATCAGTCCAAGTGTGAACTTCCCGTGGAATAATTCTTTCAAAAATGGCAGCTCTAGTAGCAGTGCCTGGAACTTTAGGATCAATCCTAACAGGGATATATGGACTATTCTCGATGTAATAAGGCATAGTAGGGTCTACACCTTCCAAGAAGAGCATCATCCTATTTTTCCACAGATTAAAGTTATCTCTGGAAAATCTAGGGGGTTTTGCAAGAGAACCATTGTCAATGTAGTTTGTGTTTGTGGAGTCTGCCATTATAGAAAATAGCAAGGAAGAGAAAAGAGATTAGTATAAGCAAGATCTTGTTTATGAGATTAAACAATCTGTTCTGATACAACTTGTTGGTCCCGAAGGGTTATACAAGTTTGTAGAAGGGGGGGGGGGTTGAATACAAACACACGATTTTTACCTTTCTAAATTGTTTATTAATATGTATTAAACAATTTACAACTTGTTGTGGAACAAGATTAAGGAATAAACCTAATCTAAACAAGTTAAGAGAATCACTAAGATTTCTTGCACTAGAAATAAGCTAGAGGGAAAGTTAGAATATTAAGGATAATATTCTAACACACAGAATAGTAAGAAGAAGGAAATGGCCAAGCACTTCATTTTTGAAGTAGGGTTTCCTTTATATACTGCGTGCATTTAATGCACAACAGTACAACTTTACACGTGGCAGCAGCTGATTGGTTGCATGGTTTGACCTTGGTAGACAACCTAGTAGCCGCATGATGAATACTGTAGAATCAGAGTTGGTTGTACGATTCTGGACAAAAGGGATGTCCGTTTTGACAAATCGTACGGAGACGTGCAAAGGGATAAGACAAAAGTAACTTGTAGAGAAAACTTCATGATCAGTGTTCGCTGCATAGTACTTTGTCGGCAAGTGATAAAGTTCAGCGTTCGCTGAAGTCTTCTACTTAAAACTTCATGTTGAGTGGACAGGTCTTGGCTTTGCTGATTTCCGCATCAGTTCATTAATAGACTTGTCGCTGGTTCTTTGGCTTAATCTTCGACTTCATCATAGAACATAGTTGACGTGAAACTTTTCTTCAGGGATCATAAGTAAACAACTAATACTATCAGCGATCATCAGTAAGACTGAACAGGCTCAGGGCTTACTGATGAACAATATCGCTGAATGTGTAATTTAAAGAACATGAGTTTCCTATCAGCGGTACAGTAGAGACATAGTACTTATCAGCGATAGTGAAACTCTAATACATATTGTCTACTTACAATTTTCACTAAGTGTTTCTCAGAGAGTCATTATCAAATCATTGAGGGTTTGGATCAACAGGGACAAACCCTTTTTCCAAAGTAACTCACACCATTTACACTTTCAAACCGTCCCATAACATAATCTATGCATATTTCCAAAACATACGTCAAAAGCGCATTTTTACCAAATTAATATCAACTTATAAGATAAATCATCAAAATACATTCATTTATGATTTATTTGTCAAAGTATCCAAAAATCCCAAATATGGTGTTTTACAAGGTTTACAAAGCCAAACACTTTAAATAATCAAAACCCAACAAATAACCCAACATTTGATAATTTCATATAAAACACATAAACACTTTAAAAGATACATTTTTGGTTTGTACAACGTTTTCACAAATCAACTTGAACTCACCTTGCTAGATTTAGGCTAAATCTAGATTTTACCCCAATAAGAGCTCATTGAAGAAACTGAATCATAAGAAATTCCTTCAAACCCTAGTTTCACAAGTTTTCCAAACATAAATATATATGTACAAGCACTTAGAATCATTCTCCAAACATCTTATATCAAAATCTCCATTTTGACCAAAAACTCCAATTTTGACCTAACTTCCCAAAAATCATCCAAACCAAAATTTGAGAAACATAAACACTAGGAAGTCATCAATGGAGCATTTATAACTCATATTAAAGTTTAGAAACTAGGAGGATGAACTCACCACCTAGGTTTTGATGAAAACCCAAAAACCCCCAATTTTCTTGAAGATGGGGGTGATGATGACGAGCTCTTGTTCTTTGCTTACACTCCACCACCAAATAACCTTGTATATTCCCAAAACTAACAATCTATCCTTGAAAATCTCTCAAAAATAAAACCATAGCAATTTGAATCGCCAAAAACGGAATTGAAATGAGAGAGATATGACCAACTGAAGAAAGAGGCTCAAAAATCAGATTTATGCACTGCACCCGCTCGCGAGAGTGACATACGAATGTGACATTGTCACTTTGGCATATCACTTTCACCCAAAATGTACCGTGGGCTAATTTTTCTCTGCTAAAGTGACACGCTAAAGTGCCAGTGTCACTTTCGCATGACACTTTCGCCCAAAAGGTACCGAACACTGTTTTGACCATAACTTTCTTCGTTTTAGGTTCGATTTTGCTCCAAAAAGAACCATTGGACTCGTAGTTGAATTCTTCATCGAACAAGACTAAAATCTAGGATTTCAGTCCAAAATCATATTTCTCAATTTCTCTTAAAAGGTCGATTTCTACACTAACTTGAAATTGTACTTACCCAAAATTACGGGTGTTACACTATGTCACACCCCGCTAAAGCGGAAATACGGGATGTCACAGCTAAAGATTTCATTGCATAAGGTAGAAGACAACACACAATCGTCATTGCGTAAAAAGTTTACAAATGATACATCTTGCTCCAAAAATATAAAGTTTGTCCAAAACACAAATCGACATGATAAGGAAAAACGTGTTGAATGCAGCTACTTGAGGTGCCTTCTAAAGTTCCAATCTTACTTGCTATTTCCTGAAAAGTATGTAAATGAGAGGGTCAACTATTGAATAGTTGGTGAGTTCACAGGTTTTATGAGTACATCAAAGTTTGTCATAGAAACAGTTTTAATCCGCACGAGTGGATATAAGTTTGTCATAGAAAACAGTTTTAATCCGCACAAATGGATTGAGTAATCGGTTGTAGTTTCAAAGCATCTTTGTAAATCCGCACAATGGATAAAGATTTCAGTTGTCAACATGCGCAAGGTATAGTATCATATGCAATATATGTTAAAGTAATGAGCCACTACCCAAACCTACTGACTGTTCCACGCCGCTTACGTCCTACCTCAACGGTGAAATCATTTCACATGGGTATGACCATTTAGACACATGTTCCTCACAAACATGATAAAGAAGTCGGTAACTATGCACTCGCGAGGTGAGTGGGGTGTCAACCAAATAACGTTATCCATAATATACCAAGCGACTCGCACAATGAGCTAATGGGTAATGTAGAATCATCGGGGACTTAATAGCAAAACTTAGAATCAACTAACATAAGCATACATACCATAGCGCATAAGTATATGGAGAAAATATTCAGTATTTTAAATAAACAGTGAAATCGATGCGTAATAGAATCGGTGCGTAAAATAATTGTAGTAACGACATGCTTTTCACCCCAAATATGTAAAACATTGAAAAAGGGGCTGTGAACTCACATGATAAGCGATAGAATCCAGGAATCTCCCACAAGTACTTCGAGATGGTCCTACTTCAAACCTATGAACGTAAGGTCACTAGTGAGTTTCCAATCTCGAAGGTTCGGTACTAACTATCCAAATCGTCATAAAATGCCTTGTTGTGTTTTAATATTATAACGTAATGAGTTTATACATTGTTATTGTTAGATTAGAGTTTCCGCAATTTTGTCACAATAAATGACGAAAAGGGTTTTAAAGAACGTAAACATATATATATATATATATAGTATATATATATAAACCGAAATGTTATCGTAAGAACGATAGAATTGAAGAGTTTCAAATGTAAAGACAAGTATTTAAGTGCATAAATATATAGGTATAGTATATATTTATATTCCACGATTTCATCATAAAATGATGAAATGGGATCAAGAATATATAAAATGCATAAACATATATAAATATATTATATATATGTACATTCCACAATTTCATCATAAAATGATGAAAAGGGATAAAGAATAAATAATGTGCATAAATAAAATGCATAAATATATATAAATATAGGATATACATATATATTCCACTATTTCATCATAAAATGATGAAATGGGATTTGAAGTTAGTCCTTAATTATAATAAGAATTTGTCCTTTGCTGTCCATAATTTGATGTCACTTTGTGTCCAACTTTGGGTAACTTCCAGGTATAATTTGGTCATGAAATTTTATATCCAGGTAGTTCAATGAGTTAGGAAACTTTTGGCATAAGTTTCATAATTTTTGGAAGTAAATGAAATAATATACGACGTAAAACCCGACAGAAAATGTTGCTGTTTGCGTACTGATTTTGTGTGGACTGTTTGGTAGACGAAATCTGTGAGTTTTTGAGTTAAACCACTTGGGTTTGAATCTTAACATATAAAAATGATTTCCAGAAAAAGAATTACTCAATTTGGAGTTATATTGAGTGAGATATGACCATTTGAAGTGGGGTGTGGAATCTGACAGCAAGCTGTCAAAACCACACCTTGTGCATGTGCTCCCATATGATCTTTTTAACCAATATTCATATTCCTTTGCATGCAAAATCCGATTTGACCCTCTTCCATACATTTATTTTCAGTTCCAAAACACATTTTTGATCCATTTAAAATACATGCAAGTTACCTATCAACTCAACTTTTATAAATTCTTGTAAAAGACCCATTTTGGAAAAAGGTTGATGTTCTTGCCAAGAACATCAACATGCAACTTAAAATTGTGCATCTTTGGCTCATGCATGTTTGTTTAAGTATGTTTTTAGTGGATTTCAAAGACTTACTCATAAAACTCTTAAATAAAAGATGATGGATTTCTCAAGAAACTACATGCATGTGTAAAAAAAATGTTCATCTTTGGTCTTAACTTAGGTTTGATTTTGGATTCACCATCTTTCTACTAACAAAAAGATGTTATGATGGTAAATCTACAAACATTAAGACATAGTAAAGATGTTTTTTTTTAAATATAAAGAAAGTGTAGAAAAGATGAAGAACATTCATAAAATGCAAGAAAGTTGAAAAAGATTTAAAGGAGTGTGTGTGGATTTCACCCAACACACTTGTTTTTACCTTTGATTATCTTGAACTTTTGAAGAAATAAGATTTTGGGGCTGGAGTTGGGATGAAGATGGATGAAGATTTGAAGATTTGAAGATGGAGAGAGAAAGAATTGCAAGTATTCTTTTAGTGAGAGAGTGAGATGAGACAATGAATGAGAAGGAGATGTTAGTTGCTACATATGGAGTAGAGAGGGGGGGGGGGGGGGGTTTCTCAAGGTGGCGGGGGGGGGGGGGGGGGGGTGTGGTGTGAAAAAAATAAATTGTCAAATCTTGTCTTTTTGATTAAAATTTAAAATACAAGTATTTTCTTAATAATTAAAATACAAAGTAATTATATATAAAATAAAGTATTTATATATAATATGATTGAAATACATAAATTATCAACTACATAAATATTTGTAGTATAAATGTAGGTTAAATTGGCATTTTATGAGATTTATGGATAATTTTCCTAATTCAAGGATTTCTTAGGCAAAATTTCTCGAATTTTCCTATCGTACCGCATTTGCTGCTAAAATTGCACTGTGTGAACTATGTCATGAGAAAATGAGGTATCCAGTGTCGTTCTAACCTGAGGTTTAAATTTGACAGTTGTCACAGTCTCCCCCGGTTAAAAGAATTTCGTCCTGAAATTCAAGTGTTACTAGCTTTAACAGGTTTGCTAGCAAGGAGATGAGGATACTTATTAATTGTGTAATCCTCTTGTTCCCAAGTGTAGTCAGGCCCACGCCTTGTGTTCCAATAGACTTTTACTATCGGGATTTTGCTTCGCTTAAGACGCTTGGCTTCCCTATCGAGTGTCTCCAATCTCTAACCAACAAAGTGGTGATCGACACTTGCGTCCATACAGAGCTTCATATGGTGTACACTGAATACTAAGGTGATAGCTATTGCTATAAGAAAACTTGACCAAAGGTAAGTGATTATTCCAACTTCCTCCGAAGTCTAAAACGCATGTCGAAGCATGTCTTCTAACGTTTGAATAGTTTGTTCACTTTGCCCATCCATTTGAGGATGGTAGGCAGTACTCAATTTCAATTGCGTACCCAACACTCTTTGGAGTGACTGCCAAAACCGAAATATGAAACGGCTATCTCTATCTGATGTGATGGAACTACGACTCCATGACGTGTAACAATTTCCTTGATGTAGATCCGAGCAAGCTATTCCATCTCCTAATCTTCCCTAATCGGTAGGAAATGTGCAAATTTCGTGAATCGGTTTACTATAACCCAAATCGAGTCTTGCCCTTTGGCAGTTCTCGGGAGTTTGGTTATAAAGTCCATAGTGATTTGCTCCCATTTCTACTGGGGAATCTCCGGTTGTTGCAGCAAACCAAATGGTTTTTAGTATAAAGGTTTGACCTTAGAGCAAGTCAAACATTTTCCTACGTACAAAGCAAAGTCTTTCTTCATTCCTGGCCACCAATAATATTCCCTTAAATCCTTATACATCTTATCCATACCAGGATGAATCAATATCGAGACTTGTGGGTTTCATCCAGAACCGTCTCTCGTATGTTGTTAGCTTTTGGAATCCAAACTATGTCCTTGAAGTAACGCACTCCATCAACCTTAGTTTTAAATATAGTCTTTAAATCATGAAGGGCCTCGTCCTTCAAGTTTTCCGTTTTCATTGTATGGACCCGAGCTTTTGAATTCGAGTCTTTAAACTAGTTTGTACCAGTGCTCCCAATGCTCGTACTCGCGAAGGTTTCACCCTTTCCTTTCTACTCAGGGCATCGGCTACCACTTTGGCCTTACCTGGGTGGTAACGTATCTCATAATTGCAAACGCTGAGTAATTCCACCCATCTTCTTTGCCTTATATTGAGCATTTTCCTGTCTAGGATGTGCTGAAGACTCTTATGGTCTATGAAAATAGTGCACTTAGTATCATATAGATAATGTCTCCATATCTTAAGAGCGAATACCACCGTCGTGTGTGGTATAGTTCATCTTATGAACTTTTAATTGTCTCGAGGCGTATGCTATCACCTTATCATTTTGCATCAATACACAACCTAATCCTTGATGTGATGCGTCACAATACACCACAAAGTTATCGGTTCCTTCCGATAACGCTAGAATCGGTGTATTGCACAACTTTTTCTTCAATAGCTGGAACGCCTCCTTTTGCGGTTCTCCCTAAATAAATTTCCTATCCTTTTGGGTTAGTGCTGTGAGTGGTTTAGAAATTTTTGAGAAGTTCTCGATAAATCGCCTATAATAACCAGCCAAACCCAGAAATTGACAATTTCTGTTGGGATCTTTGGAGCTTCCCATTTCTTAACGGCTTCCACTTTTAGCCGGGTCCACGTTTAATTCCTTTCTCTCCAATTACGTGACCAAGAAAGTGTACTCTCTAATCCAAAATTCGCACTTTGAGAATTTGGCGTACGGTTTCTGTTCCTTAAGAAGTTCTAAGATTAATCTTAAATGCTGCTCGTGATCATCCTTACTTCGAGAGTAGATCAAAATGTCATCTATAAACACGATCACAAACTTGCCAAGGTATGGTCTACATACTCTATTCATCAGGTCCATAAACACAGCTGGCGCGTTTGTCAATCCGAATTGCATGACTAAAAACTCGTAGAGTCTATATCATGTCCTAAAAGTTGTCTTAGGAATGTCCTCCTCACGGACTCTTAATTGGTGATAACCTGATCGAAGATCAATCTTTGAGGCATAGGTTGTACCTTGCAATTGGTCGAACAAATCATCTGTTCGAGGAAGAGGATATCGATTCTTGATCGTCAACTTATTCAGATCCCTATAATCGATGCTCATTCGAAACGACCCATCCTTCTTCTTGACGAAGAGAATCGAGGCTCCCCAGGGTGATGAACTTGGTCGAATGAATCCCTCATCTAGAAGTTCTTGAAGTTGACTTGACAACTTTTGCATTTCGGCAGGTGCTAAGTGGTATGGTGCCTTAGCTACATGTGCTGTTCTAGGTATGAGATCAATCTGGAATTCCATTTGTCTAAACGGGGAAAGACCAGGCAAATCGTTAGAGAACACCTCCGAGTGATCCTTCACCACATGAATGTCTTGGATTCGCCTTTCCTCGGACTTTCTCTCGATTACTTGTGCCAAAAATACGACGCATTTCTTTCTCAAATACTTATGGACCTTCATACAAGACACTATCTTCAGGCTTTTCCCAGTTCTATCTCCTTGAACAACAAGGGTTTCTCCGCCTTGTAAAGGTACTCTAATCGTCTTATCAAAACAACAGATCTCCGCTCGATTCTTGGATAACTAATCCATGTCTATTACTACGTCAAAACTCCCCAATTCAATAGGAATAAGATCAACGCTAAACAATTTATCTGCTAGATTCAAGGTACAGACTATAATTACACCCTTAGTCTCAAATTCATATCCATAACAACCTCAACAATATAAGCATTCGGCATCTTCTTAGATTTTAGATTGATCAAAGGCCTAAATTCTAACGAAACAAAGCTCCTATCGGCTCCAGTGTTAAACAATACTGATGCATGGTGGTTGTTTAGGAGAACATACCTGTCACCACATTAGGGTCACGACGTGCTTCGTCAGCTCCAATGACAAATGTCCGTCCTCGAACTTGGCCTTCTTGATTTCCCTGATTTGTTTGCCTAGCATGATTCCCACTGTTGCTATTGCTTATCCTAATTCCGAGCACTTATTCCGAAAGTGATCCCGACTTCCGCACTTGAAACATACCCTTTTCCAATCAATGACACTCCTTTCCATCCAACAGTACTTAGCGAAATGACTCGCTCACTTACAATTGCCACAACTTTACAGGCTCCTTCACGATAGTAGTTACATTTGCTACACTTTGGGTGTGGACCATTAAACTTCCTAGAGTCCTAAGCCTTTATTCTGAAATTTTTCACTACCTTCCTATCCGTGCTCCAGATAACATCAAGATAGAAATCCATTCCTATTTTTAGATAATACTGCTAACACAAAATTTTGATGTTCGTCAACCATCAATACCGTAGTTTTTAAATCTGATACCACCAAATACTAGAATTTACTTCAAAATACATAGTTCTTAATAACTTCAAGAAAATACTTTTCCTTTGAACCAAAAGTTTTATCAAAAGCTGCCACTATCAACTATCTTAATCAAGACCATCTCATATACACAACTATCAAGATCATCAACACAAGCATAGCTAGCACTACTCCTCTAATCACGCATGCGAGCTCCGCCCTCAACGCGGTTTGCCTAGCCGTCCTAGCGCTTTCCAAAGCTTGGGTTAAATTGTGGGACAATTGATGTACTAGTTCTACTAGTTCTGTTAAGACCTGGCCTTGATGAGTTACCCTTACATGGCAACCATGCAACTCGATTGTCATTGCTCTTATGTGTTGATCTTCTGCCCAAGTCATATCGGTCACTCGTCCGATTGGCACAGTGGTGATCACACGTGGCGGCTCTGGTACCTCCGGACGCTCCGTCCTAACCATCCCCCGTCTAGGAATTTGGGACGTTCCTTCTCGTCGTTTGCCCAACACGAGGCCCTCCTAGGTGTGGTTGCAAAAAATTTCCGGAGTGGGTCGTGGTAGTACTAGGGTTGGTGACACTCTTAGTTCGTCGTAGGGGTTTTATTCACTTGACACTTCTTCTTCCGACTCCGTGCTACTAGAATTTTCATCTTCCCAGATGTCGGGTGGGTTGTCTTGAGGTTGAACAGTGACGTGATCCGATACATCGGTCGAGTAAGAATTGGGAGTGTAGGATAGTGACGATGACGACATAGTGGAACTGAAGCAAAAGTGTACTTAGCAACTAATCGCATAAGTGATATGTCTATCCTATGCAATGTCTACGCTCTAAGCATGCTCCTAGAGAGTGCAAGTAAAAATCGACATACTCCTACTATAACCATTTCTAGTCTCGTATTAACCTTCCTTAACCGAACATAGGTGATCAGGCTATGTTTAATTAAAGTCTGTTAATGCCATTCTAGACTTAGTTATACTAGTAGTAGGTTCATTTGTTTTCATGTCAGTTTTGGACTTTTGGTTATAGTTTGGTTTTTCCAAAGAAAGACCGGTATTCTCTATAACCTTCGGTTTTGATACCAAATCTGTCACACCCCGCTAAAGCGGAAATACGGGATGTCACAGCTAAAGATTTCATTGCGTAAGGTAGAAGACAACACACAATCGTCATTGCGTAAAAAGTTTACAAATGATACATCTTGTTCCAAAAATATAAAGTTTGTCCAAAATACAAATCGACATGATAAAGAAAAACGTGTTGAATGCAGCTACTTGAGGTGCCTTCTAAAGTTCCAATCTTACTTGCTATTTCCTGAAAATCATGTAAATGAGAGGGTCAACTATTGAATAGTTGGTGAGTTCACAGGTTTTATGAGTACATCAAAGTTTGTCATAGAAACAGTTTTAATCCGCACGAGTGGATATAAGTTTGTCATAGAAAACAGTTTTAATCCGCACAAATGGATTGAGTAATCGGTTGTAGTTTCAAAGCATCTTTGTAAATCCGCACAATGGATAAAGATTTCAGTTGTCAACATGCGCAAGGTATAGTATCGAATGCAATATATGTTAAAGTAATGAGCCACTACCCAAACCTACTGACTGTTCCACGCCCCTTACGTCCTACCTCAGCGGTGAAATCATTTCACATGGGTATGACCATTTAGACACATGTTCCTCACAAACATGATAAAGAAGTCGGTAACTATGCACTCGCGAGGTGAGTGGGGTGTCAACCAAATAACGTTATCCATAATATACCAAGCGGCTCGCACAATAAGCTAATGGGTAATGTAGAATCACCGGGGACTTAATAGCAAAACTTAGAATCAACTAACATAAGCATACATACCATAGCGCATAAGTATATGGAGAAAATATTCAGTATTTTAAATAAACAGTGAAATCGATGCGTAATAGAATCAGTGCGTAAAGTAATTGTAGTAACGACATGCTTTTCACCCCAAATATGTAAAACATTGAAAAGGGGGCTGTGAACTCACATGATAAGCGATAGAATCCGAAAATCTCCCACAAGTACTTCTAGATGATCCTACTTCAAACCTATGAACGTAAGGTCACTAGTGAGTTTCCAATCTCGAAGGTTCGGTACAAACTATCCAAATCGTCATAAAATGCCTTGTTGTGTTTTAATATTATAACGTAATGAGTTTATACATTGTTATTGTTAGATTAGAGTTTCCGCAATTTCGTCACAATAAATGACGAAAAGGGTTTTAAAGAACGTAAACATATATATATATATATATATATATATATATATATATATATATATATATATATATGTATATATATATATATATGTATATATATATGTATATATATATATAGTACATATATATAAACCGAAATGTTATCGTAAGAACGATAGAATTGAAGAGTTTTAAATGTAAAGACAAGTATTTAAGTGCATAAATATATAGGTATAGTATATATTTATATTCCACGATTTCATCATAAAATGATGAAATGGGATCAAGAATATATAAAATGCATAAACATATATAAATATATTATATATATGTACATTCCACAATTTCATCATAAAATGATGAAAAGGGATAAAGAATAAATAATGTGCATAAATAAAATGCATAAATATATATAAATATAGGATATACATATATATTCCACTATTTCATCATAAAATGATGAAATGGGATTTGAAGTTAGTCCTTAATAATAATAAGAATTTGTCCTTTGCTGTCCATAATTTGATGTCAATTTGTGTCCAACTTTGAGTAACTTCCAGGTATAATTTGGTCATGAAATTTTATGTCCAGGTAGTTCAATGAGTTAGGAAACTTTTGGCATAAGCTTCATAATTTTTGGAAGAGTATAAGTACATGAAATAATATACGACGTAAAACCCGACAGAAAATGTTTCTGTTTGCGTACTGATTTTGTGAGGACTCTTTGGTAGATGAAACCTGTGAGTTTTTGAGTTAAACCACTTGGGTTTGAATCTTAACACATAAAAATGATTTCCAGAAAAAGAATTACTCAATTTGGAGTTATATTGAGTGAGATATGACCCTTTGAAGTGGGGTGTGGAATCTGACAGCAAGCTGTCAAAACCACACCTTGTGCATGTGCTCCCATATGATCTTTTTAACCAATATTCTTATTCCTTTGCATGCAAAATCCGATTTGACCCTCTTCCATACATTTATTTTCAGTTCCAAAACACATTTTTGATCCATTTAAAATACATGCAAGTTACCTATCAACTCAACTTTTATAAATTCTTGTAAAAGACCCATTTTGGAAAAAGGTTGATGTTCTTGCCAAGAACATCAACATGCAACTTAAAATTGTGCATCTTTGGCTCATGCATGTTTGTTTAAGTATGTTTTTAGTGGATTTCAAAGACTTACTCATAAAACTCTTAAATAAAAGATGATGGATTTCTCAAGAAACTACATGCATGTGTAAAAAAATGTTCATCTTTGGTCTTAACTTAGGTTTGATTTTGGATTCACCATCTTTCTACTAACAAAAAGATGTTATGATGGTAAATCTACAAACATTAAGACATAGTAAAGATGGTTTTTTTTTTAAATATAAAGAAAGTGTAGAAAAGATGAAGAACATTCATAAAATGCAAGAAAGTTGAAAAAGATTTAAAGGAGTGTGTGTGGATTTCACCCAACACACTTGTTTTTACCTTTGATTATCTTGAACTTTTGAAGAAATAAGATTTTGGGGCTGGAGTTGGGATGAAGATGGATGAAGATTTGAAGATCTTGATGAAGATGAAGATAAAGATTTGAAGATGGAGAGAGAAAGAATTGCAAGTATTCTTTTAGTGAGAGAGTGAGATGAGACAATGAATGAGAAGGAGATGTTAGTTGCTACATATGGAGTAGAGAGGGGGGGGGGGGTTCTCAAGGTGGGGGGGGGGGGTGGTGTGAAAAAAATAAATTGTCAAATCTTGTCTTTTTGATTAAAATTTAAAATACAAGTATTTTCTTAATAATTAAAATACAAAGTAATTATATATAAAATAAAGTATTTATATATAATATGATTGAAATACATAAATTATCAACTACATAAATATTTGTAGTATAAATGTAGGTTAAATTGCCATTTTATGAGATTTATGGATAATTTTCATAATTCAAGGATTTCTTAGGCAAAATTTCTCGAATTTTCCTATCGTACCGCGTTTGCTGCTAAAATTGCACTGTGTGAACTATGTCATGAGAAAATGAGGTATCCAGTGTAGTTCTAACCTGAGGTGTAAATTTGACAGTTGTCACACACTATGTACATGCCAAAATGTGTATTTTGAAGTAATAATGTGTTTCCTTGGTATTTATCAATGTGTTGAGTATTTGACAAAGTTTTCATATTTGGTAAATTTGGGTTGATAAATCTTATGAAATGCCTATATTTGGATTTTTGGATATTTTGACGGTTAAATCTAAACAATGTGTTTTTAGTGAATTATTGTACAAGTGGAGTCTATTTGATTATTTATGCATTTTTTCGTGTGTTTGATTTTATAAACCGTTTGGAAAATGTATTTTATCGTTTTATGAGGCATTTGGGAATTATAAGGGTATGATTTCATTTGGAAAATGGTCTGTCTCAATCAATGATGAGTTTTTGAGTTAATCATATATTTGAGATATGTGTTTTCATAAACATCGGTTAAATGTGTTTTTATTGTTTGAGGACCTCTATTTGATGGTCAATTGAGTTTTGAGCATTTTGGCTTGGTTTTGACTTAAAAGTGTCTTGGGACATTAGTCCGACTTATTTTGCTCTATGTTGGCTTTTGGAACTATATGCAATTGAGACATATTTATTTGTTAATTATATAATTTAAGAGCGTTGAACATTCATTTAAAATTTTATGCATTTGGGGCATACTTATTTGTAAATTACATGTTTTGAGGATGTTAGGCATTCTTTTGGAGTCATGTAAGTTTAGACTGTGATGCATTGGATCCATAGGCACGTCAGCCACTCTTTATTTGGTGGTCTTATGGGTTAGGGGTGGGGGGGACTTCAGGACCATGTTTTGTGACCTTAATCTTTTCAACTAGGCTACTAGGAGGGTTGAGTCTGGAGGTGCTACCGTGGAGGTAGGCACTAGGACCTCCGCCGCTTGAAGGTAATGCTTTGCAGGTAGTCCTTAAGCGTGTCGGGCCTTGTGGTGAAATTCATGGGAATAGACACTAAGGTCAACCGACTCTTGAGATGAAACTTGTTAAGGAGTCGTAGGACCATTTGGACGTCTAGTCACGAGGTGTTATACGATTAACGTTGTACGAGTGACATACTTATGTGTTTGCTTCACTCTCAATGGATACAGGTCTCCCCCGTTGTTGTCAAACATTCTTTTTCAGATGCCAATGGCGTGTAGCTTAGTTGGTAATGGGTGGGGGCATCTTTGTCCAAATAGCAGAAGGTCGCGGGTTCGAGCCCAAAACACCCTCATAGCCACAACCGCTGAGTGAGTCAGGTATGCCCCCCACATTATGGATAGGCAGCCGATTGTGGGCCGGTTGGGGTTGTCGGTATCAACCTTTTGGCCAAAATTATTTTTCAGATATTGTAATATACATACTTTATGTCAGGATCGATTCTTAACAAGAATTAAACTTCTTAGAAACAGAATTTAGAGAATCTTGCGGAATAGAACTCTAAATCAATTAAAGAACAATCAATAGAAATTCAATAAACTGTATATATATCAAACAGTTATAACTCACAAGTTTTACACCAAAACCTCAATCTTGTTGAACAGACTCAACAAGACGATTTCTACTTCTCTAGAAATAGGATCTATGATCTTGAGGTTAATTCACTCTTGAATATCGAATTCTGTATATTATCTATCTTCTTTTTTTTTTCGTATTTTCGTGTCTTCTAATAGCTATCTATCAATACTATTTATACAAAAGTAATTACAAGATAACCATAAAAAGTAAATTGATCTTCTGAATCTTCGTTAAACATATCTTGATCAATTCCTTCTTTGTCTCCAAAAGTATCGCATACCAAACTTATCAACTCAGCAGTATTAATGATGATTTGGCTCAGCAGCATTAACAACCTTCAGCAGTATTAATCTTCACAGTCTTCAAGCAGTAGTAACTCAGCTCAGCAGTACTAACCATGTCTAGCAGTAGTAATTTGGTCTAGCAGCACTAACTTCATCTAGCAGCATTAACTTCATCTATCAGCAGTAACCTTGCCCAGCAGTAGTAACGAAGAACTGGCAGTAGTAATGTAGACTTAGCAGTACTAACTATACTTAGCATATCTTCAGTTCCCAACAATCTCCCCCTAACTTGACTTTTAGGAAAAGAAGTCAAGTTCTTCAGATGATGCTTCCAAAACTTAGTCATCATGTACACACAGATTAGGACTTAGGCCTAGACTCTGATTGAGAATCCTCTTTACCAAGAATCTACCCATTGCTGAATCCTTGTTGCAGGTCAGCTTAGTGTGTAACATTCCTTGCAGCCTCTTCATGCTGTGATTGTATATTTCATCTACAAGATAGTATTCTTGAGTTGCAGAGTCAAGGGAGATGACATATACTCCACAGTTTTCATAGAGCATCCAGTTGGTAATGACTTGAAACTGTGTGTTTAACCTATGCTGAACTGCTTCAGGTTTGAACATTTGGCACAAGAATTCAAGTACCATTTTAGAAATTGACATCCCTGGCTCAGTCAGCATGTTTCCATATATCTTCATCCCAACTTTGAACATCTCTTCTAAGTCTGATCTTGAGCAAGTTCTGACAATTTTTCCCCAAGTAGAAAATACTTCAAATTTTCCATCAGCTCTTTTTATCCTAATGAACTCCTTTCTACCATCTTTCAAAGTGTCCCAAAAGATGATTTCAGGAGCCTTAGATGATATTGGTTCAGCCTGAAGTGGAATTGGGTTAGAGTCAACACTAGTAATGTACAAGTCACATTGGGCATCCGTCTGTGATTGCACATTGCCTGATTGCCCTGATGGAGTTGCCACTTCTTCTTCAGCAACTTTTCCATCAGATTTCACTGTTTCCTCCTGGGCCTCTTCTGCAGATGACTCCACCCTTGGCTTCTTTTCAATTTTCTTCTTTGAAGTTATGGGCTGGGTTCTTGGTCTTTTCTTGGACATCATCTTGGTTCTTTTAAGAGTTTTGACAGCCTCAGGAGTTGGTTCAGCTGCTTTAAGTTTTTCAGCAGCAATAACCATTTCTGCTGCTATGGCTGTTACTGCTTCTCTTAGTACATGTAGTGATGCTGCTTCAATACAGTTCTTTACAATCCAGTAAATTTCTTCATCTATTTCAGCTTGAGATGTAGTTACTGCTTCCTGCTCAGTTTCTGCTGCTTTGACTGTTTGGCCTTCAGCAGCATTAACTGTTTCTGCTGCTTGTTTAAACTCAGCAGCATTAACAGTTTCTGCTGCTGTGGTTTCTGCTGCTGTGGTTTCTGCTGCTTTGGTTTCTTTAACACACTCTTCCCCCTTTTCTGTCTCACTGGACTCCCCCTTAAACTGTGCATAGTCCATTTCCATCTCAGTCTCTATGTGAGCAGTCTCCCCCTCAATTTGTGGACCCTTCAGTTTCAGTTCTGCTTCTGACTCTGACTCCCCCTTTTTGGGAGCATCATCAGTTGAGGTTCTCCTTCTTAGCACAAACCTTGCCTTTTTCTTTTTGTTCAGCAACTTGGTGACCATCTTTTTGAGCTTCTCAATTTGAGACTGTTGGTAGGTGACCACAGTCTTAAGTTGCTCAATCTCTTTCTTTTGTGCCATGACATCCAAGTTGATATTCCCTAAGGTTTCCATCAATTCCTCATAGTTATATCTATCCTCACCTTGTTTAGAAGTATTTACCTTCTTTAAAGGATCCTTGGAAGTTTCAGCAGAAGCCTTCTGCCTAGCAGAAGCACTACCTGCCCCCTTGGTTTCTTGGCACCTGGGTCCTCCTAATGATTTCTCATTTAGAGTTGCCATGGGGAAGGTCTTATTTATGTTACCACTGTCCTTCTCTGTGCTAGCAGAAGTAGTGGCAGCCTTAGCACCCATATGGTCATCCTTCTCCTTAGAGACCACCTTCTTGAGGTTGGGAGACACCCCTGTGGTTTCCCTGTTGATATTCTCAATTGGAGAATGCTCCAATTGAGGGCTTAAAGGCGTAGGGCTTTGAGTAGGTACAACAAGGGAAGGAGCCTTGTGCACCTTTCTTCTTTGAAACCTTTTGGTGATTGTGGGAGTGGGCTGTTCAAGAATGGACTGTGGGATGTCTTTTGAGATGGAAGGTTGGGATTGGTCATCAGTGGGTTGATCTAATGAGGGCCTTGATCCTGATGCCATACCTTCAGAGGGGTGGGACACAACCATCATTGTAGAGAACAATGGTGTGTCAACTCCTTCCGAGTCCCTAGGAAGTCTTTTCATATTTGAAAAAACCTTCCCTTTAGGGGATTTGGGTACATATACCTCAGTGAACTGAGGTAAGTCCATCAACTCCTTGTTAAGAACTTCTTGCACAAACCTTGGATACATGAAAAAGGTCTTTTTGGATTCCAAGTTTGATACAAGATCATTAAAGATCATTGCTGAGAAATTGTACTTTCTGGCAGTGGATAAGCAGACCAAGGCATATGCAATGGGACTGCTGAACTCACTCCATCCAGTAGTTTTCTTGGAAATACAGTGCATCAGGGTATGAACAAGAAATCTCCATTGGTTGAAAAATTTTGACTTGTAGAATTTAAAAACACCAATGGGACCTTCATACCCCATTCTTTGTAAAGTAGAAAAGAGTTCTTCATTAGGAATAGAAGTTATACCTGAAGCATCATTCAACTGAAGGGAGATGCGAATAACCTCTTCAGTGACTTTCAAGGGTTTATCACAAACCCTTGTTCGAATGGTTTTCTGCCCTTCTTCAACACTAACAGTGGCATTCTCCCAAAATTGTTTCTGATGTTCGATATAGATTGTTGGGCTCACCGTGAGTGCATAGGAGATGTGCGAGGATTTGAGAAAATCGACTATATCGTGGAATCCCGCAGCTTGTTTCGGCTTCTGAAGCATGGCTATTTCATTGTGCTCATCCACAAACTCCATGATGCCTAAGGATTCTTGAAAGAGAAGCACAGAGATTCTGGGGAGTCTAGGTTAGAACAAGAGAGAAGAAGTAAATGCGAAGAGTCGTTATGAACATGGGCGGGCAAACAGGGGTATTTATATGCCCTAGATTATCAGAAGCAGTATTAACTACCTCGCAGTATTAACTACCGAGCAGTATTAACTGCCAAGCAGTATTAACTGCCAAGCAGTATTAACTACCTAGCAGTATTAACTACCGAGCAGTATTAACTACCGAGCAGTATTAACTGCCGAGCAGTATTAACTGCCAAGCAGTATTAACTACCTAGCAGTATTAACTACCGAGCAGTATTAAATAAACTAGCAGTATTAACTACTGAGCAGTATTAACTACTGAGCAGTATTAACTACTGAGCAGTATTAACTGCCAAGCAGTATTAACTACTTAGCAGTATTAACTACCGAGCAGTATTAACTACCGAGCAGTATTAACTGCCAAGCAGTATTAACTGCCTAGCAGTATTAACTACCAAGCAGTATTAACTACCGAGCAGTATTAACTCCACTAGCAGTATTAAATGCACTAGCAGTATTAACTACTGAGCAGTATTAACTGCTGAGCAGTATTAACGACCAAGCAGTATTAACTACACTAGCAGTATTAACTGCACTAGCAGTATTAATTGCACTAGCAGTATTAACTACTGAGCAGTATTAATGTAGACTTAGCAGTACTAACTATACTTAGCATATCTTCAGTTCCCAACACTTTAATATTGTTTGGGTTCAGGCAAGTAAATGCGTTTTATGACTTTGATATTGGATCCTCTCCACATATATTAGGATTTTGAATGAATGAGTTATCCCCATGTTTTTTATATTTGGATTTTAAATCATATTCACTCTTCATGTGAGTATTGGGTTTAGTTCTATGATTTTGGAGTATTACTAATTTAGTTTCTTATCACGAAATATGGATTTTGAAAAATATATCACTACTTATTCTAAACATTTTGCATAATGGAAATTGTGATTTAAATAATATCATTTAAATAACTCTTGAACCCACTAGGCATTAAGCCTAACCTTTTTATTTTTTGGCATGTTCATCAGGTCCTTGTTGGAGAGATGGTACTAGCGACACCGTGAAGAGTTGAGTGTTAGTTAGATGCATGAGAAGGATGTAGCTATTGGGTGATGTTTCCGCATTCGGAGATAGCGACTATTATGGAGTTTTAGTAACACCCAACCTTGACTTAGTCTTGATGTAAGGCTTGGTTTCCTATTGTTGATGTTAATCCAGTCCTGTTATTCGAAGTTAATTTAAATGTTGAGTTATAGAAAGGGAATTACCCTTCATTTGATGCATTATTGAAAGTTTTAATTTAGTCGCTCTTTCCAAGATTTAAGGGTGTTACAATAGACCCAATGTTTGAATCATTGAATGAAATTGACGCTCGCGTTCTCTTATATTTATAGCACCCTATTTGACGACCTATCTATTCTTGCAATGGAAACCAAGTCTAACGGCCTATGAGGCATGGAAAGGTCTCAATAACAACTTTCACAACAACAAGGTTCTTGTGAAGCTACTCTTGAACCTGAGTTCAACACCTTGATGGTTAATTACACGCCTTCCTTCGATCAAGGCCTCGAAGATCTTAATTATCAACGTAACGACGTGGACGATAGTGTCAACACACAATGTATGGTATTGAAGTTGATCCACATCATCCCCTCAATATTTATTATCGCGACGAAGTTTGTCAACCAAAGCCTCCCAATGTTCGATATCACCCGAGCATGTTCCAATTGGAACAACAAAAACTGAACACGAGGCATGGATGTGTCATCCTCGTTATGTCTGATCCTCACTTTCTCGATTCTAGAATAAACAGAAAAGACAGATATCAGTATCATATACCGAGATCAGTATCCTATACTGATCATCTGAGCATGCATGCACTTCCATAGTCCTATTCAATCGAGGGCCCCAGGGATATCACTCTCGACATACAAGAGGAAAAAAATCCTATCTTGATCCATACCAGTACTAATAAGTGATATGCGATATACCCAACAACGATTCTATCAGCCAATTACGAGCTAGTTAGAATCATTTATCAAAGTACACCACTCACACATAGCAAAATCCATGATCTCAAGTCAAAGGACTAATTGTACAATGACCACATGGGAATCGTTTATGACACTTATTGGCATCAATGAAACATTCTCATAACTAGCCACATCCGATATAAGATCCCATCTCGTACCCATATGTGGATTATGTATCTCTATACGAACCCCACCCCTGCATATACTAGTCATAGCGTATTAATTCAAACCAAACCCAAATTAATACTTCAGTAGGGACATTTTAGAATACATCATTCTAAGGTTATTATTAGGGTTGGATATAACACAGAAGATGCCATAAACATAATAATTGGGCAACGCCGTTTATTAAATAATTAACAATAATCATGACACAATGTCCAAACAGAATCCTATAATGATTGTCTTTTGGGCATACACACTAACAATCTCCCACTTGCACTAAATATAGTTTATCATGTATCATATACCCATAGATCTAAAATCGCTCCCATGCTTATGTTGCGTTAAGGTCTTTGTTAGTGGATCAACAAAGTTTGCCTTCGTATAGTAACATCTCCTCTCTCGATAATCTATCGACTTGGGTGATATCGTCTGAGAATATGTTTGTACCGTTGGTGAGACCTCGATTCCTGTGCATGTGTTATAGCTTTGTTGTTGTCGCATAACAACTCTATAGGATTGTCACTACTCGGACCACACCAAGTTGAGAAATGAATTTCTTCATCCAAACTGATTCCTCGGTTGCATCTGATGTTGCGATGTACTCAACTTTTATTGTAGAATCATCTAATATCTCTTGTAACTTTTCCAACTTACAACACCACTATTTAGGAAAAATAATAAACCATATTGAGATCTTAAATCATTTTTATCGGTTTGGAAGCTTGCATCAGTGTAACATTTCGCACTCGACTACTCCTTACCATCGTATCCTAAGAATGAATCCTTAGTCCTTCGTAAGTACTTTATGATATTCTTCACGTAACCAAGTGACCATCACCCGAATCCGATTAGTATATGCTCGTCATGCTTAAAGCATAAGAGATATCGGGTCCAGTACATACCATGGCATACATGGTGGATCTGGTTGACTAAACATACAAGATCTTATTCATTCGTTCACTTCTCTTGCACCATGATGAGACATTGTTCTTTAGAAAGTGATATGCCATGAGACATCATCAAGAACCCCTTCTTGCTTTCTGACATGCTGAACCATTTTAGTACTTTATCAATATATGTACTCTGGCTTAAACCAAGCAATTTCCATGATCTGTCTCTATAGATCCAGACACCAAATACATAGGTTGCTTCGCCTAAGTCTTTCATCGAAAAGCAATTCCTTATTCAAGCCTTTATAGACTCAAGCGTTTGGATGTCATTCCCAAATTTTCATAAACGACGGTCTGGGACTCTTCCCAATCTATATCTTATATGGCGTTTTTTCAACAGATTTAGATGAAACTCGGTTTAATGTAGAAGTTGTTGTCTCTAGAGTATAATCCCAAAAGGATGTCATAAGGTCAACTTGAGTCATCATAGTTTCTTGTTTAGATCTTTATCCGTCCACACAGCATGTTCGCGGTACCTTGAGATTAGAACATTATGGCATATTTTGGTAAGACTCATGATCTAGTGTCGTATGAATAAGAAAAATGTATGATTAAGAGGCTCGGTCTAGATCAAATATTTAATGAAATGTGTATATTTGATAAGTGTTCTGAATATACAATCTGAAGAACTATAAAAGGATCATCTTGACCTTCACAAGCAATTCCTTCAACATTAAAGTGATAATCTTCGTGAATCTAATTTGGAGGGGTTTGTAACAGATATACTTTATAATAAAGACTAGGTCTACATACATCCTACCCCCACCCCGAGTGGGACCTTACCTCTGGGTGGGACCTACTCGGTAGGTTTGGTTCCAAAAACTGATGGAGCAAATATGGTGAATGAAGACATACCTCTTAATGAGAAAGAAAAGAGGAGTATCAGGGGGAAAAAGGACCTCAGAATGGGAATATAATGACATTTGGTCCTGTATGGTTAAGAGGTTTATAGTTCTTTTTAACAAATAGCCTTCACATCCAATCGAATCAAATGTGGAACTGATTCAACCTATTAAGGGGCTATCAAAACACCATTAGTGTGTTAATGATACATACAATCTTAGGGTATATGCATTTAAAACACATGGAAATGTATTCTTATTCTTTGCCCAAAAAGATCATATCTGATATACACTTTTCTTCAGATTCAGTTCATACAAATCCATCGATCCAAAGACCTCAAAAGAAGACAAACAAATGTCTCCGCATTTGATGTAACACCCGTAATTTTCGGGTAAGTATAATTTCAAGTCAGTGTAGAAATCGATCTTTCAGGAGAAATAGAAGAAATAGTATTTTGTATTGAATCCTAGATTATATAGTCTTGTTGTATGTAGAATTCAAATACGAATCCAATGGGCCTTTTCAGAGCGAAAACGAAGCTAAATCGAAGAAGTTATGACCAAAACAGTGATCAAGCAATAAACCAAGCGACTAGTGTCAAGTGGAAGTCTGCATAGTGCAAGTGGACGTCCACATTAAGTGGAAGTCCGCATAGGGAAGCAAGTTGACGTCCGTATTAAGCGAAAGTCCTCGTAGTTCTATGGAAGCAACAGAAGTTTTAGTCCTGATGCAAGTGGACGTCCGTATAGGGCTTCAAGTGGACGTCCGCATTGAGTCTGGCAAATTTTTTACCCTTTTTCACCTCCAACTTTTCCCTCCCCTCTCTCTCCTAATTTTACCCCCATATCAAGACTGATCTCCTTCTCCCTCATTTCGATTTTCTCCTCCAAAAACCCTAAATCCCTTCTCCTCTCTTCATCTTTCTCTCCCAAATCAAACCTCACACCATTTTTATGGACCTTAACCTTTCTAGAACCCCTTGTCACATCTTCCTCATCAAGTTTCTAGGGTTTCATCCATCCCTTTTTCTCCATTTTGAGGATTGGGAGTTTGTGGTTCATTTTGGTAACTCTAGAGGTATTTTGGTTGGTGGATTCAAGTTATGGTTAAGGTAATCTTTTTATTTATTCATCTATGGAAATTAGGGTTTTGGTATAAGTTGAGATATTGATGTAAAATGTTTGAGGAACGATTCTAAATGGTTGGATATGAATATTTATGGTTGGAAACTTATGGATCTAGATTTTTAGAAGATTTGGCTTGAGGATTCAAATTTCTTCAAGGGAGCTCAAGTTGGGGGAAAATGTAAATTTAGCTTAAATCTAGCAAGGTGAGTTCAAGATGATTTGTGAAAATGTTGTCCATGTCAAAAATGTTTATTTCAAAGTGTTTATATGTTTTGAAATTATCAATTGTTGAGTTATTTGGTGGGTTTTGATTATTTGAAGTGTTGATCTTTACAAATCTTATAAAACACCCACATTTAGGATTTTTTGGTAATTTGATAAATGAATCATAAATGAAAGTGTTTTGATGATTTATTGCATAGATGGAGATTATTTGGTAAAAATGTAGTTTTAGTGTTTGTTGGAAATATGCATAGTTTGTTTATGGTACGTTTTGAAAATACGAACGCGTGAGTCATTGGATTTTGGTCATTCCCGACCTTGTGAACATTTTGCAAAATTGTAAATCTTTTTGGTTTTGGGCCAAAGGCCAATTGTGATTTGAGAGACAAAGATTTTGGGTAAAGATGTTTTTTGGTTTATGTAACCATATTGGCTCACGTATTTAGCCAAACGTTTATTTTGTCTTTTGCGCTTGATTTATACTCAAATGAGTCTTTGGGGTATTTGCCCGATTTTAGTAGCTCGAGATAGAGGTTTGGAGGTGTTATGCACTTAATTGCGTTTTATTTGAGAATATGCCCTTTTGGGTACTTTGTATCATAAATGAATATCAGATGACTTTTATGCACTCTTGATGCTTTTGGTCTTATAACCTGTCCTAGTTTAACAAGTAACAATGTATCAAATGATGAACTTTGTATTGAATGATTAGAGAGGTACACTAAGTTTGAATGTAAAACTCTCTATATATCTCTATGATGCGCACAATACAATTATGAACGGATAACCTAATCTATAAACAAAGAAAACTATTTATACCTAGGCTTAAGGCCTAGAGCCCATGGCCCATTAACACACTAAAGCCCGTATTTCATAATAACGTTTTTACAGTTAATTAAATAACTTTGTATAATTACTTTATATAACTTTCAACTAAGACGTTTGGCAGTAAAGTGCTGAAATCTTAAGCTATGGACCTCCCCCTAAAGTTATATAAAGAAAAAAATGGATCTTGAAATCTTCAGGTCTTGATCTTCTCTACCTCTTGAATCTTTGAAAAACTTTGGTGTTGCTTGTCTTCATGGCTTTCCAAGATCCCCCTTGAATTAAGCTCTTAGTCTTCATAGTATCAACTTTATCACCAAATTCAATGAACAATAACCTCGATTGAGTGCACTAAAAGAAACTTTCAACTATAGAAACTCAACACATCAGATAAGCACACAAGAAACATAATGTGTGAGTTACGTGACATTCTATAGTGCATCTTCAATTTAAAATCAAGAATTTGTCTTTGAATCGCAAGTTGAATTGGCTTTGAAAAACTTCAGAACTCGTCGAACCAATATGCTAGAAGGAGGAAATTATTTTTTTTGCGAACACCGCTTTGATAAGGTATGAGAAGAATCGATCACTTGTAAACAACTTGAACTATTTTCTAAATAGATCAAATAACAGTTACTCCCCCTCAGCTTTTGCTAACTCCCCCTCAACATGATATTCGGTGTCTTTGAATCTTGATATTTTCATTTCTCTCCCTCACGATGATTAGGAGCATCATGAGCATCATGTAACTTCAAAGACAACACTGATGAGTAGAAAAATACCAGATAAAACATTAAGTAACCAGAATAGGGTAAATATCTAACACAGAAACACAATAGTAACTGTTATCACAACAATTAAAATAATTTTGTGGCCTATCTTCAAAGTTTCCATTGGGGTATCTCTAATAGGACTTCCAGTTATCACTGAATTAAAATCCTAAAAATTAATTCTCAAACTGTTCTGGCAATATCACAAAGATATGAAAATGGAATCACAAAGACTCGTGCTTGTGTGAAAGAAATAATTCATATTGATTTGGCTCAAAATTGATTTAACATGGGATGCAAGTTAAAAATCAATAGACACAAGTGACTAGAAAATGAAGTTCGGAGACCAGAGCTGATGTATTCCTTTTTCAATATCTAAGACCTCCGAGTGAGGAATAGATAGATTATGTGCTAAACCTCCGTGAATATATGAGATAAGCATCTTTTGTGAGATACTTGAGTGGCTAGGTGGGGTGACACGAGTTATCGACACTTCTTCCATGTCTGTTTCAATATTTATCTCCAAAGAATGAGAATGAATAGATTGTGTGGTTACCCGGATAACTGACTCGGTTTGGTAAGGACCAGTATATTCTTTTAAGTCCTGTCACATCCTCACCAAAAAGTTTTTCACTCCAAACTCTTCTATGCATCTAGACCCCTCACTGTTGTCTATAATTGGATGTGTTTGTTGGGTAGGTCCTTCCGGTTCTGGATAGACCATATTAACAATATAATTCTAACACTCTTTTCATTCATCGAATAGAACAGTTTAGTAAGCATTTAAATACGAGTTCTAAACTGAAATGTTTAGAAGTCAAAGCATTCAAGAACGAGTCCTGATCTGAGATGATCATAAGTCATTGTTGAAATAACAGAATTTCAATGAACAAGATCAAACACTAAACAAAATGACTCAGTAAGCACAGTATGTTCAAAAATGAAACAATGATCAGAAAGTTTAATTGTGAAGAATAAGTCACAATTAATGTGTCAGATAGGAATTGAATCATTAATATGAAATGACGAACTGTTGGTCCCAAAGGGGTTATACAAGTTTGTAGAAGGGGGGTTGAATACAAACTCACAATTTTTATCTTTCTAAATTGTATATTGATATGTATCAAAAAATTTACAGTTTGTTGCGGAACAAAATTAAGGAATAAACCTAATCTAAACAAACTATGAGAACACTAAGATTTCTTGCACTAGAAATAGAGAGAAAGAATTAAGAACACTTAAGATAAGTATTCTAACACACAGATTCAACAAGATAAGGAATGGCCGAGTTCTTAAAAAATGAGGTAGGGTTTCTTTATATACTGCATGCATTTAATGCATGTCAGTACACCTTTACACGTGGCAGCCTCTGGTTGGTTGCATGGTTTGACTTCAGTAGACAACCTAGTGGCCGCATGATGAATAGTGTAAGATCAGAGTTGGTTGTACGATTCTGGATAAAAGGGATGTCCGTTCTGACAAAATCGTATGGAGGCGTGCAAGGGGATAAGACAAAAGTTGCTTGTAGAGGAGGCTTCATGATCAGCGGTCGCTGATTGATTCTTTATCAGCGAATGATAAAGTTCAGCGTTCGCTGAAGTCTTCTACTTGAAACTTCACGTTGAGTGGACAAGTCTTGGCTTCGCTGATATCCGCACAAGTTCATTAGTAGACTTAGTCGCTGGTTCTTTGGCTTGATCTTCGACTTCAGCGTAGAACATAGTTGACGTGAATCTTGTCTTCAGGGATCATAAGTAAACAACATAAAGTATCAGCGATCATCAGTGAGACTGAACAGGTTCAGGGCTCACAGATGAACAATGTTCGCTGAATGTGTAATTTAAAGAACATGAGTTTCCTATCAGCGATACTAAATAGACTTAGTATTTATCAGCGCTAGTGAAACTCTAATATATATTGTCTACTTACAATTTTCACTAAGTGTTTCTCAGGGTCATTATCAAATCACTGAGGGTTTGGATCAACAATCTCCCCCTATTTGATTATGACATAGCAATAAAAGAAAATTGCTAAGTAAGAAAACATAAGGTTAAAAAGGACTCATAAAATATTTGTCCCGTTTACTGTTTTTAGGGATCTTTTTAATTACTGATGGAGTAGAGTACATTCACTGAAAATTTTCATTAAACTTCGTATCAGTTACAAAGGGAAGTGGAAAAATTATAAGTACAATGAATAATAATTACAAGTACAAAAAGATACAAGCTGATAAAGATAGAAGAATTACAAAAGATGATCTTTTCAGCTACTCAGGTTCTTTCTTGACGAGTTCATCAAGAGTATCAGTCTCTGGAATCATCCAATCAGGGACAGTGACTCCCTATTACTTTCTTTTCTTACCTTCACGGTAGATGTAGGGTTTTAGGAGTGATCCGAGGAGACCGTGTCTATATTCGCACCAGTAGATTAAATCTCTGAGTTGTTCGATTGGAGTTTTGTATAACTCAGAGATGCGTTGAAAGCATTCGCGACCAGTGAAGTCATAGAAGAAAATGCCATAAGGATTGTTGATAACCTTGCCATGGACAAAATCTTCAGCGGGAGGTAGAGATGTGTCGAGTCCGGAGAGATCAGGGGCAGGGCCAAGAACTGCTTCACGAGAGAAATCAATTCCTATTTCGTTTCTTATTGTCGGCCCTGGAGAGGAAGAAGTCTTCTTCTTCTTTGGAGCAACTCGTTTCTTCTGAATTGGTGGAGGGGGGATATCAACCGCTGAGGTTACCATGTCGATCAGCCTGTTTATGGCTTGTTCAACATAGGTCTTGAAAGTTGAGCGGGATCACTGAATTGCGATTCTCATTTCCAACCATTCAGGGAAACCGAACTTATCCAGGTCTGACATGTAGCAAGTTCTGAAGTAGCCGTTTTCTCTGACTACTTGGACACGAACAAATGGTACCTTTTATTATATTTCAAAGCATATCTCCCTTTTACGTTTACAACGCTTATCCTTGATCCATGACTTCTGTAGTGGCACATCTTCTTGCACCAGTCCAGTGTGGAATCACTGACTTTGGTCTTTTCCTCCTGGTTGATCTTTTGTGTGTCCTTTAACAATTTTCTTTGAACAACAACAGGGAATTTCTTCAGGGCTAGATCATCAACTGAACGCTGAGCAAGCTCTAAGGCATATTCTTTATCTTTTTCTTCAGCCTTCTTTCGTTTAGCCAGGAGTTTCTCAGCTTTGAGGGATTCAACGATTTCCCTTTTTGATAAGATGTAGAGATGAGAGGGAATGATGCATTGATCCTCAAGCTTTGGAATCATAGTTGCTCTCTTTTTCAGTTCTTCTTCACTTGGCTTTTGAGGAACCAAGGAAGGTCTTTTCTTGTGTGAGAGCAGTTCTTCTTCAGGTTCATCAGTCTCAACGAAGTCTAAGACCGGGATTATTTCATCAGCACTCGGGGCTGGGATCATTGGAGTTGTAGCAGGAGCTTCATCTTGACCCTCAAGCAGGGGAGAAGACTAGCTGAAACAAAACGATCACAAAGTTAAGATCATTTTGAAGAAGAGATAGAGAAAGAATGGGTTAAGTGTTTAGAGGTTTGATGGAGAGTAGAACTGAGGTTGAGAAAGGATAGAGGTGGGATGCAGTCTAAGGGAAGAATAAATAAGTTACCTGACAAAGTGGCTTGCTGAAGAGAATAGTCAAGTGTCTTCTTTTGCAAGGCCTTTGTTTTTGCCTTTGTCAGCTTCAGTAGCTGCAGGTTTGGTTCTGGTGGCCCCCTCCCCTGATTCTTTGAAAATGACCCCTTTAAGAGTTGGGGTATTTCTGGGTTTGGGCTGGAAGGAGAAGTCAAAGTCATCATCATCTTTGGGTGACGATGACGGTTCGTCATCATTAAGATCAAGGTCTTCTTCATCCTCTTCTTCTTCAGCTTCCTCTTCATCATCTGAAGAAGCAACATGCACTGGAGATTCAGCATGTTCTTCGAAATTCTCCCCCTCAGAATTTGCGTTCAAGGAGAATTCGGTTCCCTCAGGGTTTTCAACTCCCTGAGGTTTAGCAGCATTTTCCTCCCCCTCAAAGTCATGGGGAAGGTCTTCTTGAGTCTTCTCCCCCTCTTCCACATGATGGATGGGGGAGGTAACAGCAACAGCAGTAGCAACAGAGTGTCTAGGCTCCCTGTCTTCTTGGCCAGGGGAACCCAAATGATGTTCAACCACTGCTAGTCTGTCTTCCAGGCCAGACACAGCAGGGTTGTTCTTCTGAACGTGTTCCACCACGTTTTCCAGCTTTTCCCGGTCATCCTGAGAAAAGTGGGATAGTGGAACGGTTGGAGCATTCAGGCACTCCAAGATCTGTTGGAGCAGATTATTGGAAGTACCCACTATTTGGGTAAGGGTGCCCACGTCCGTCTTCAGAGATGACACATCTCCCTGAAGGTTGCCGACCACTGTCTTCAGTGATGTGACTTCGCTGGACAGGGTGGTGAAGTTATTGGAGAGAGTGTCATTGGTGGCGTTCAAGGTGTTGAGGGAAGAGGAGTTGTCGGCGAGAGCTGTAGCAACCGTGGATAAGCCACCCTCCAGCTTTTGCAAGTCTGTGATGGAGGCCTTCTCTTTCACCTCAGTGGTGAGTTTCTTTAAAGCTTCCCCAACGTCTGTAACCGCTGAGGAGTTTGTGGAGAGAGTGGTGGTGAGAGATTCCACCTTTGTCGACAAATCCGTGATGGAGTTGTTGATGGTGCCCAAATTAGGACCTGTAAAGGAGAAAAAATTATGAACAAAGGAAAGCTCAGAAGTTGTGGGTTCAGAGAGAGGAGTGTTGTGTATACCTGGGGGCTGGTTGGAGAAGGAGTGAATGTCTCTGTATCCTGAGGCATGTTCCATATCGTCTTCCATGGATGGTTGACGCTGAGAGCCACCAGGTCCTTGATTTTGATCTATCAATCGTTGTAGATCATCAGCCGCTGTGTCGCTCAGGTGAATAAATCCTGAGGTGGAGAATGGGGGAATTGAGAAGTTTGGAGTGACCAAAGAAGATGAGGGAGGAACAAAGGTTGAGAAGAGGGATTGGGTGGCAGATTTAGCGTTGGATCCGCTGAGAAAAATCTCTTCGGTACTTAGAGGTACTGAGAGTGGGGGTTCCTGATCCAAGATAACTTCAGTGTCTTGAGGCACTGAAGTGGGTATTGAAGAGGTTGGTTCAGTGGATGTGGCAGAACATGCCACGAAACTATCCAGCGTCTTCTGTAGAGAGACAGACACGGAGTCTTCAGCCTGGGAAGGCTTGGGGGGTTGCTTCTTAGAAATCTTCTTGGTGTTATGGATGCCAAGTGGGGTTTCAGATTGTTTTCTCTTTCGAGATGGAGTGGTTGGTGTGTCTTGGGTACCAGCGGTTGGGACGACCACTGCCTAGGAGGTAGCCGCAGATGTAGAAGAAGTAGGAGAGCGGAGAAGAGGTAAGAGAGTAGAAAGACGTACCTCATTTGCGAGTGGTTTGAAGTCGAGTACCTTAGGGCCGACATGGAACAACCTCAGGTCTCCCTCTTTAGGGTACTTTTCCTGAAGTGCTTGCATGAAGAGAGCACTCAGGAAGCGAGGATATGGGACGTTCGTTGATCGCTTTGGTTCGTCGACCCTCTCCATCAGATCGTCAAAGATTAGTTTGGCCCAATCTACATGGAGCCCTTTCATCAGCGCATACCCCATAGCAGTATGGGGCTTTGACGCCTGATCAGTTGACCCCGTTTTAGTTGTCATGCAGCTTATGAGGTGTGCGAAGATGAAGTTCATCTCGCTTGGCATTTTGCTCTTCAACACCATCGTTATTTTCTTCTTAGGGAGGTCATCTCTCCTTGTGTTCCATTTGTAGTTCATTGCATCCAGAAAGGCAATGAGTTCAGCTTTGCCTTCCTTGGAGTTGACGTCAGGTAAGGAAATAAAACGGTTGTCTCTTGAGCTTCCAGGAAGATTGAGAGCATACCTGATCGCCCCGAGATTACGTCCACCATTTTGTTAGGGTTCTTGGTGGAGGCAACGGCAGTGTACCATAATAGGGAAAGTAGGTTCTTGTGGGCTGGAGGTTTAATTGTCAGTGCTGTTGCTAGAGGACAGGTCTTTAGGAAGTTTACAGCGTTATCAAGATGAGTGACCTGTTTCTTTGGGGGGGAAGTTGAATACGGCGTAGGGGTTGTTACCATGAAATGTAATCTGGTCCATTGAGTGACCCATGTTAGGAGCTTTGGTAATTTCAATCTTATCTGAAGTTGTAGGGGATGCAGTGTTGGTAGAGTCAGTAGTTGCCATTTCTGTTTAGAACACAAAGATGAAGAAGATAAAGAAAAGTTCTTGAAATGGAGAAGTTTCCAAAATAAGGGTTTTTAGGGTTTTTCAGTTTCCATTTAGAGAAAGAAATGGAAAAATAGGGTTTTCTAGTTTTGAAAAGAAGTACAAAACATAGTAAAAATTCTTGTTTTCCAGTTTCCTTTTATGGAAAGGATTCTGGAAAAACATATGAAAGTGTCAAGTTTAAGATTTTTGTTAAAAACTTGAAGAACAATCTGTAAACAGATTGTGTCTTTTAAAACCATGAAGAAGATGATTTTAAACTATAGAAATGTACATTGTTTGATCTTGTAAGAACAAGAATAAGACCAAAAATGTTGTTTAAGATAGATTAAAAGAAGAGAAATGTAACCTTGTTTCGTGAATGGAGATGATGATTAACACAGGTGTTTGAAATAATCTGAATGCAAAAAAAATATGAGAATTCTTTTTGCCTTAAGAGAGTTCGTATGCGTAAAAGGTAAAAATATAAACTCAAAGGGTTTATATAGTGTGAGTAGAGAGAGAAAAACTAAGAGCGGGAAAAGTTTTTCATGATGACACGTGACACGTCCCTTGAATCTGATTGGACAAGGAAACGAAACGGGCGAACGTGTCAGACGAAAAGGTGTGCCATGGTTTATCCAAAGGATGACGTCATAAACGTCCTTTCATATTTTTAAGGTGTCTCTGAGGAATTTAGAAAAGCTCAAGGACATTTTGAAAATAGAGAAGCACTGAATAAATATCAGTGTTAGTTTTAGATTTTCAAAGTATCACTGAAAGGAAGAGATATTCAGCGATGTAAATTATTTTGAAATCTTGCATGATGAGGCGAACGTCAGCGATTAAGAGAGAACATACTTTGATATTAGCGAATCAATTTTGTTCAGAGATTAGATGATTAATAGAGGTATACAAGTTCATTTTATCACTGATCAAATGCTAACCGCTGAAGATTTTACTCTTCTAGGTTCAGCATTCCAAGCTCGCTGATGAGAAAGTTTAATCTTGTCTCATCAAGAGGTTCGGTGAAAATATCAACTAACTGAAAGTCAGTGGGAATAAAATGAAGTTCTATATCACCATTCATCACATGATCTCTGATAAAATGATACCTGATCTCGATGTGTTTGGTCTTTGAGTGTAGAACTGGATTGTTTTCTATGGCGATGGCACTAGTGCTGTCGCAATAGATTGGAATTTTGGAGAGCTGAAGGTCATAGTCCAATAGTTGATTTCTCATCCATAAGACTTGAGAACAATAGCTTCCAGCGGCTACATACTCAGATTCAACGGTTGAGGTGGACACTGAATTTTGCTTTTTACTTGTCCAACTCACCGGCTTTCCACCCAGGAGCTGACAGCCTCCTGTGGTGCTTTTCCTATCCAATTTGCATCCTGCAAAATCACTATCTAAATAGGCGATTAGATCAAACCCTGAGTCTTTGGGATACCAAAGACGTAGGTTGGGAGTACCCTTAAGGTATCGAAAAATACGCGTTACAGCGATCAAATGAGATTCCTTATGTTCAGATTGATATCGTGTACACAAACAAGTTGCATACATAATATCAGGACGGCTATTTGTAAGATACCGAAGAGAGCCGATCATCCTACGGTACGCTGTGACATTAACAGGTTTCCCTGAAGGATCTTTTGTTAAGTATCAGCGGCGGTGCCATAGGGGTTTTCATAGATGAGCTTTGAGTTAAATCAAACTTTTTTAGCATATCTTTAACATACTTACCTTGGTGAATGAAAGTACCTTTTTCATTCTGCTTGATTTGAAGACCAAGGAAATATGTCAGTTCACCCATCATACTCATTTTATATTCATCTTTCATTCTTTCAGCAAAACGAGTACATAAGTCAGGGTTAGTAGAACCAAATATAATATCATCGACATATATTTGAACAAGAATGATATGACCTTTTACTTTCCTAAAAAATAGAGTTTTATCGATTTTACCACGCTCAAATTTTTCAATATGGAGATAAGTAGAGAGAGTGTCATACCATGCACGAGGAGATTGATTTAAGCTATAGAGTTCCTTATCCAGTTTATATACATAACCTGGATGCTTAGGATCAGTGAATCCCAGAGGTTGTTCAACATATACTTCTTCATTCAGCCTTCCGTTGAGAAATGTTGATTTCACATCCATTTGATAAACCTTGAAGTCCTTGTGAACAGCGTATGCTAGAAATAGACGAATAGCTTCGAGTCTTGCCAGTGGGGCAAATGTTTCGTCGTAGTCTATGCCTTCCTCTTGTCTGTATCCCTGAGCAACAAGACGAACCTTGTTGCGGGTTACAGTTCCATGTTCATCCAACTTGTTTCGATAGACCCATTTAGTGCCTATCACTGACTTGTCAGATGGTCTTTGAACGAGATTCCAAACTTTGTTTCTTTCAAATTATGTCAGCTCTTCTTGCATAGCGCTGACCCAGTTTGGATCTCTGAGGGCATCATCTGTTTTCTTTGGTTCAATCAGAGAAATAAAGTTAACAAATAAACAAATATTACCTGCACTTCGTCGAGTCTGAACACCAGCGCTTGGATCACCAAGAATCTGATCAATGGGGTGATTTATAGTCCATCGCTGAGTCGGAGCATGATTCGCTGACTCAATCTGAACTTCTGAGGGAGCTGAAGAAGAGGCTTCAGCAACTTCTGGTATTTCAGGCAAGAGAGGAAGATATGCATGTGTCATTTCCTTCACTGATTGCTGAGAAGTAGATGGTATGTCTGAGGTAGATGGTTCAGAAGTAGGCTAAGGGGTGAGAGGAACAGCTGAAACCCATGAAGATTCAACTTCACTTGTCTGCATGCTTGAGATGATAGTAGGATCATCATCAGCGGTAGGAGGATTAACTTGAGGAATAGGAGCAGCTTCTGAATCACCAAGATGAGAAAACATCCATTGATTCAGTTCTTCAGAATCAGCAGAAGGTTTAGAGTTCGCTGAACGGGATTCGTCAAAGGTGACGTGAATAGTTTCTTCGACAGTCTGTCTTCTTCGATTGAAGACTCTGAAGGCTTTGGAGATAGAAGGATATCCAAGAAATATTCCATCATCAGCCTTAGGATCAAACTTTCCAAGGGCATCTATGTTGTTCAGTATGAAACACTGACATCCAAAGATGTGAAGAAAGCTAATTGAAGGCTTTCTCCCATGAAAGAGTTCATAGGCTGTCTTCTTGAATCTTTTGACAATCAGCGACCTGTTTTGCGTAAAACAAGCAGTGTTGACAGCTTCTGCCCAAAACTGAGTAGGCAGGTGAGAATCGTTGAGCATTGAACGTGCAGCTTCGATGATAGTTCGATTTCTTCTTTCAGCGACTCCATTTTGTTGCGGTGTTCTCACTGAAGAAAGGTTGTGAGAAATACCCTTACTTTCAAAGAAGGAATCAAGAGAATTGTTTTTGAATTCAGTTCCATGATCACTCCTTATTGAGCGAACGATCATGTTGTTCAGGACTTCCATTTTCCTGACAAAGGTGATGAGTTCTTCAGGGGTGTCACTCTTAGAACGGAGAAACATTACCCAGGTATAGCGAGAGAATTCATCAACTATGACCAGCGTATATTTCTTTCCTGCAATGGATTGTTTGTTAACAGGGCCAAACAAATCCATATGGAAAAGTTGTAGAGGAGATGACACTGAGGAAACTTGCTTAGATTTGAAGCTTGCTTTGGTCTGCTTGCCTGTCTCACACGCTGAACATAAGGAATCTTTAGCGTATGAGTGTTGAGGTAGACTAGTGACTAACTCTTAAAAAAAAGAGTGTTCAGTGTCTTGAAATTGAGATGAGAGAGCCTCTTATGCCATAGCCAGTTGACATCAGAAGAGGCTTTTGAGAAGAAACAGGATTTCTCAGTGGTTGTAGAGTCCATGTTTATAACGTAAACATTTTCTAAACGATAACCGCTGAGAGCTATCTTCTCCTTTTTGTCAGTGACAAAGCAGGATTCCTTAGTGAAAATCACTTTGTTATCCTTGTCACATAGCTGACTTATGCTTAAAAGATTATGCTTCAGTCCTTCAACATATGAAACTCTTCCGAAGGTTGTCGTACCATTAGAGAGTACATCGAAACCTCGGGTATAGCCTTTTCCATTTCCACCGAAAGTCACAGAGGGACCCTTCTCTTCCGTGTATTCAGTGAGCAGGTTCTTCTTTCCAGTCATGTGTCTAGAGCATCCACTATCGAGATACCAGATACCCTTCTTAACCTGCAAACAAAGGAAGATTAGTTTGACTTGGGTACCCATTTCATCATGTGTACACACTTGTCAGTGGGGGTAGAAGAGGTGGAAGGTTCAGCAGTCTTCGCAGCATTTGAAGATTCAGCTTTGTCAGTTTTCACTTTGGTTAATATCTTAACCTCAGTGGTCTTTTTGCCTTGGGGGCATTAATCTTCACCTTAGCTGTCTTTTCAGCTTTGGTGGCTGTGGGGCACTTACTAGCAACATGATTTGTAAGTCCATAGTGATAACATTTCCTATAACTAAAAGTAGCTTTAGGACCATTTGCATTCTTACCCGTTAATTTTAAATAAGCAGGCCAGCACCAAGTATACCTTTGGCATTGGAAATGGGAGGAACTATCAGTTCTTCAGATTTCTTACCAATAATATTCACTTTAAGTCTAGGAGTAGATCGCTGAATAAATCCAGGGATCTTATTCTTAGAAGTAGAGGGATAAGTCACTGAAGCTTTAGAAGCATTCAGCTTAGGTACAAAGGTACCCTTCTGAGGATTTTGGTTAAAAGCAATTCCTTTACCTTTGTCTTTAAAGACTAAGGTAGGTTTTTCCTCAGGGATAGGAATTTTTGAAGAGGAACACTGAGAGGATGAAGTGTCAGGGATAGAGGAGACAAACATTCCAAACTTAAGCATGAAATTATCAGTGGTTGGTTTTTCAATGTCAGCTTTATAACCAAGACCACGTTTGTCATTCAGAGGAATCTGAGACTTAATTATCTCAGTGATCGTTGTTGAGGATTTACACCAACCTTCAACAGTAGCTTTTTCAGCTTTCAATGCAGCGATAGCTTCTTCGCGTTCGATTTTGACTAGCTGGTTTATATGAACTTGATCTCTTAAATCTTCTTCAATTTTAGAAAGCTTTTCTATTTGAAGGTGACAGTTTTTAAGTTGTTCAGCGAAATCAAGGTTTTGATTTTCAACAACAGTTTTCCCATTCATAGCTTCATATAAACTCATAGTCAAGAGATCGATCTTTCGAAGACTATCAGCTTCATCAATATCTGAAATATTGGTAAAGAAAGAAGGTGATACCTTAGTAGCAGAGATTGAAGTAGAGGGAATGTCAGACTTTTCTTCCTCATCTTCGATTTTGTCCATGAGACAGAGATTGGCCTCATCATCATCTTCAGAGTCAGATGATTCTTCTTCATCAGAAGCAGCCCAATCATAATCAGCCATCAGGCCTTTGCCTTTCTTCTTAAAGCCTTTCAGCTTTGCATACCTTTCTTTCAGCTTGGTGTACTTTTCATCTCTAGACCTGGGGTTAGAGGATTTCTTGGAGAAAACTGAGTTTCTAAAAACTTTCTTTGACCTGCACTCCATAGCAAAGTGTCCCATCTTTTCACAGTTAATCCAAGTAGCAGTAGCCTTATCAACAACGGTTGATGATCTTGGCTTGTTAGTAATAGCAAGATGTTTGTTCTTTCTGAAATTTTTCTTTTTGGCGAATCTCCTGAACTTATTAGAGAGGAGAGCCATAGATTCATCAAGATCTGAAGAGTCAGGATCTGATGAGCATTCAGAGCTAGTCTCCAACTCAGTGATAGTGATAGTAGATCACTGAGTGGTAGGTGACTCTGAGATTAAAGCAACAGGGGTGCTTTTGGAATCTTTTACAAGATTCTTCTTAAGATGACTCGATTGCTCATGATTAAGCATCGTGCCATATAAGGTAGAAAGAGTCATAGATTTAAGATCTTTTGACAGCTTGAGACACATTGAATAATTGTCCCAGCTTTCAAGTAAACATTCTAGGAACTTTGTCAGAAGTTCAAAGTTAGAATATTCCTTACCAACGGTTTTCAGATCTATTATTAAACAGTTAAAACGTTGATGTACTTCAGAGAGAGATTCATTCTTACCACAAATGAAGCTTCCGTACTGTCTTACCAGGTTGATCTTTCGTGAGTCCTAGAATTCAGAAGTACCTTCATATTGAACACAGATTGTGTCCCACATGGCTTTGGAGGTTTTCAGATTCATGACGGAATGGTAGACTTCGTCAGGAAGAGCCATGGAAAGAATGGATCTGGCTTTGGTGTCGATAGCCACTTTCTTCTTGTCTTCATCAGTCCACATATGAATTTCCTTGGGAATCAACCTTTCAGGAATGGCAGCTCTATCAGCAGTACCTGGGACTTCAGGGTCAATTCTCACAGGAATATATGGGCCGTTTTCGATGTAGTAAGGCATAGTAGGGTCTACACCTTCTAAGAAGAGTATCATCCTATTTTTCCATAGATTGAAGTTATCTCTGGAAAATCTGGGAGGTTTTGCAAGAGAACCATTATCAATATAATTAGTGTTTGTGTTGGTAGTCATTTTAAGAAATAGCAAGGAAGAGAAAAGATTAGTATAGACAAGATCTTGTTTATGAGATTAAACAAATCGGCTCTGATACCACTTGTTGGTCCCGAAGGGTTATACAAGTTTGTAGAAGGGGGGGGGGGGGGGTTGAATACAAGCACACAGATTTTTACTTTCTAAATTGTTTATTGATATAATCAAACAATTTACAACTTGTTGCGGAACAAGATTAACGATTAACCTAATCTAAACAAGTTAAGAACACTAAGTTTCTTGCACTAGAATTAAGACAGAAAGGAGATAAGAATATTACGAATAATATTCTAACACTAAGAGAGAAAGAAGAAGATGGTCGAGCACTTCATTTCTAAAGTAGGGTTCTTCTTATATATTGCATGCATTTAATGCATGGCAGTATTACTTTACATGTGGCAGCAGCTGATTGGTTGCATGGGTTGACCTTTGTAGACAACCTTAGTAGCTGCATGGTGTACAGTGTAGAATCATAGTTGGTTGTACGATTCTGGACAGAAGGGATGTTCGTTCTGACATTTCGTACGGAGACGTGCAAGGGGAAAGACAAAAGTAACTTGTAGAGTAGACCTCATGATCAGCGTTCGTTGAGCAGTACTTTATCACCGAGTGATAAAGCTCAGCGTTCGCTGAAGTCTTCTACTTGAAACTTCACGTTGATTGGACATGTCTTGTTTCGCTGATATCCGCATCAGTTCATTAGTAGACTTGTCGCTGGTTCTTGGGCTTGATCTTCGACTTCAGCGTAGAACCTTTGTTGACGTGAAACTTGTCTTCAGGGATCATAAGTAAACAACTAAATTATCAGCGATCACCAAAAGTACTGAACAGTGTTCGCTGAATATTTAAACTTAAAGAGCGAGAGTTCCTATCAGCGGTACTATAGAGTCATAGTACTTATCAGCGATAGTGAAACTCGAATACATATTGTCTACTTACAATTTCCACTAAGTGTTTCTTTAAAGGGTCATTATCAAATCACTGAGGGTTTAGATCAACACTTTTCTATTTGCAAGTGACAGTTTTTAAGTTGTTCAGCGAGATCAATATTTAATTTTTCAGCTTTGGTCTTGCCATTCATGGCATCATATAAATCAACAGTCAAAAGATCGACGGTTCGACGTCTATCGATGTCACTGAGGGCTGAAGTTTGAGTACCAGTGAGAAGTTTGATACCTGAGAGGTGGAGGTAGAAGTACAGGGAATTTTAGTTTGTTCTTCCTCTTCTTCTATTTGATCCATGAGGCAGAGATTGGCCTCATCATCATCTTCAGAGTCAGATGATTGTTCATCAGAAAGAGCCCAGTCATGATCTTCAGCGATCATGCCTTTGCCTTTCTTGAAAGAAGATGAGGGTTTAAAGACTTTCTTTGACCTGCACTCACTAGAAAAGTGACCTATCTTTTCACAGTTATAGCAAGTGGCAGTTGCCTTATCTATAGGGGTTGAATATTTTGGCTTGTTAGTGAGGGAAAGAGGTTTATTTCTTCTGAAGTTACTCTTTCTGGCGAATCTCCTGAAAGAATTAGTCAGGAGGGCCAGTGACTCATCAATTTCTGAAGGATCAGCTTCTGATGATTCATCAGAGTTAGACTCCAACTCATTGATAGTGATAGTAGATCGCTGAGTAGGTACCAACTCTGAAGAGAGTAAAGCAATAGGTGTGCTTTTGAAATCTTTTACAATATTCTTCTTAAGATGACACGACTGCTCATAATTGAGCATAGTGCCAAATAAGGTAGAAAGGGTAATTGATTTCAGATCCTTTGAGAGCTTAAGACACATTGAATAACTGTCCCAGCTTTCAGGAAGACTTTCAAGAAATTTTGTCAGGATCTCAAAGTTAGAATATTCCTTACCAGCAGTTTTTAAGTCAATGATTAAACAGTTAAACCGTTGATGAACTTTAGAGAGAGTTTCATTCTTACCACAAATGAAGCTTTCGTACTGTCTTACCAGGTTGATCTTTCTTGAATCCTGGACTTCAGATGTACCTTCATATTGAACACATATTGTGTCCCACATGGCTTTAGAACTTTTCAGGTTCATGACGGAGTGGTAGACTTCATCAGGAAGAGCCATAGATGTAACGACCCGGTTTCCCAAACATACAACAAATAACATACATTGCATAACTTCATTACATTCATAAAAAAGATACATCACAAACCAAGTACGGTCTCAAAAGTCTTGACATTACAATATATATAAAAGCTTCCTAATCAACATTCATCAAAAGCTTCCTACACTTCATCCTCTCCTGCCGATCCTTAACCTGGAAAACATATTTTTGAAAACAAAATGAGGGTTAGACCAAACGGGTCTAGTGAGTTAATCTCGGTCTTTTCCAAAATCAATATAAAACTCTTTTCACATAATACTTTGTATCAGAATAGTTTACATAAAATCTTTCGTATAAGCACGCATATACCACATGTATATAAATACCACATTAGGACTCGTGCACCGTGTATCTATCCTCATCTCATCTTCTTTCCCCTGGCCACATTAGTCGGTAGCAAGCCAACTAATCATCGTCACTGTACAATACAGTCGACTCCACTGTAATTACATACAGCCCCGCTGCAATTACCTACAGCTCCACTGCAATTTCATGCAACCCCGCTGTATTTCCATACAGCCCCGCCGAACAATAATTCGGCTCACCTATACTCGTTTCGTGCAATATAAACACAACATATATCTCAATATATTATCAATCACGTACACCATACATATAGGCACATTAATCACTAATTATCACATTCCTAAACCATACGTATGTATTCCAGTTGAAAATACTTTTAAAGTAAAACTCACCTTGAATGCTTAAAATACGCTTCCAAGCCTTTCTCCGAGCTATCCGATCCTTTATCCAACTACCTCAGAACCTGAAACCATTTACATACAAATATCTCCTTACCAACTTATGTATAAGACTTACTAGCAGGTTATGGACTCTAGATACATCTACATAACTTTTATCCTCAAAATTTACCCAAACAGCCAAGTTATCCGGAAACCACAAAGTATCCGGACAACTTTCCGGACAACACAAAGAATCCGGACAACAAGACTAATCCGGACAGAACAACTTCCCGGACAGCATAAGGAATCCGGACACCAAAGTAATCCGGACGCCATCCGGTATCCTATTCCATCCGGAAAAGTATAACAAAAAGGACTTACCCGGATAAAACCCTGTCCGGACACCTTCAGAACGTCATCCGGACACCTTCAACAAAACTACCCGGATACATTCATCTTATCCGGGCACCTCTGTCGGTTTACCCCATTTTTACCCAGATTCGACAGATTTTATCCTCAGACACGAACTTAATGATTCTACTCCGATAGCAATCATCCATAAACACTTACAAACATAAAATACAAAGAAAACATACCTTAATCTCTTCCAAGTACACCAAATGATGTCCTATTGCTTTCTTTTCTTCCTTTTCTTCTTTTCTCTCAATACACACACTAACACACTTGAAATCTGATCTTTAGCTGATATGAAAATATCAGAAAACTAAAAAGGGTAATATCTACATATATTTACCATTTCCACCCCTAAACTCCTCACTAATAACTAATACATCTTTAATTTATCATTTGGTCAAACTTTTACCCCTTTAAACTTATAAACCCTCCTAAACTTACCCTAACATCAATTATAAAGAAAATAAACTTAACGGAACTAGAATTTAATTAACGGATTTACCCGGGGTATTACATCATCTCCCCCTTAAAAGAATTCCGTCCCGGAATTCGGTTAAGCGAAAAGGTATGAATACTTAGTTTCCACTACTACCTCGAACTCAATCAAAACCATAGAAACTAAATGAATAGCCACCCCGCACCCACCTATGTCTCTAACACAGATCAGCAATATAAGCACAGAAATACCAAGAACCACTTCGCACCGAAGTCAGATAACACCTTAGCACGTATAGAATTTATAACAATATACCTGTAACCTCATCCGGAATTTCCTCCTCGTCTTGCGTTGTCATTTGGAATACTCGTCCCTTTGCTTTCGGTTCCTCAGACCCTTGTATCTCTCCCGTCCTGATACTTATTGGTTTCCCCGTCGTACTACCCTGTTGTATTTTCCTTTGTGGACAGTCTGACTGAATATGATCAGGGGAATTGCAAACAAAACAAAATCGATTTGCACGACAATTCTTAGCGACGTGTCCAGCCCTTCCACACTTGTAACAACTTTTAGGATCAACATAACAATTTCCTTGATGTACGCGGTTGCATTTTGGACATAGTTTTTCATTTGGTCTAAAAGGTAGGCGACTATCGAACCTCTGAATTTCGTATTCCGTTGAATCATGTGTCATCTCTTCCGATTTTCTTTTCCCAGCACTCTTATCATTTGCATCTCTCTTAATATCTCGTTCTACATTTTTCGCGGCATTTACTGCGGCTGAGAAGTTATCAGGTCCTGCTGCAGTCACTAACTTTCTGACTTCCGAATTTAACCCGAAAATAAACCTTTCTGTCTTCATTGCCTCTGTGGCCACATAGTATTCTGCGAAACGTGACTTTTCCAGAAAACGGGCAGTATAGTCCCTAACTGATAAATTTCCTTGCCTCAAATTCATAAACTCTCCTTCCAATTGTTTAACTACGGCTTGGGAACAAAACTGTTTCTTAAATGCTATAACGAATTCCTTCCAAGAGAAAGTGGAGTATATATCAGATCCTTCAGAATGAATATGAGCTTCCCACCAGTATAATGCATCCCCCTTTAACATTGATGCTCCATATAATACTTTATCTTCTTCGGCGCATTTGCTCGTCTTAAAGATAGCTTCTATCTCCTTCAACCATTTCATCGCATTCACGGGATCCCTGTCTCCAGAGTAGGTCGGAGGTCTACAGCTTAAGAACATTTTGTAGTCGCACCTCCTTGGCACCTGTACAACAGTTGGTGTAATTGGCATTTCAGCTTCCGTTTCAGGATCTGGTGTTTCAGCTTCACCGTGACGATTCTGATCAAACATTGCCTGAATACTGGCTTGTAGCCTTCCCATCTCTGCCATTAAATCAACTCTCGTAACGAACTCTGTATCTTGTTGCTGAGTTCTGCCTCCAGTTCGGCCTCCAGTCCTACCCCCAGTTCTACCTCCGACTCTGCCCCCAGTTCTTATTGGCGGATTAGTTCTATTCGGATTTCTTCCTCCACCTCGATTCGAATTTCGTGTTCCGCTTGCCATTCTGTAGATTTAAACAAGGTTAACATACACGTAAGCACATACCCCATATAACAAGATATTCCGGTTCAACATGTACTTGTAAGTTCACGCTTACACTGGCCAGGTGTAATTTGAACATACCTTACATGATGTTCCTTCTACCTTTTTATACTTAACATCCCAAGGTTCTAAAATAATAAGGACATCCTACTTCACATGCAGTTTAAGTCTAGGTATAAATCCAAATACCTAAATCTCTTAAACTAGGGCTCTGATACCATTTGTAACGACCCGGTTTCCCAAACATACAACAAATAACATACATTGCATAACTTCATTACATTCATAAAAAAAGATACATCACAAACCAAGTACGGTCTCAAAAGTCTTGACATTACAATATATATAAAAGCTTCCTAATCAACATTCATCAAAAGCTTCCTACACTTCATCCTCTCCTGCCGATCCTTAACCTGGAAAACATATTTTTGAAAACAAAATGAGGGTTAGACCAAACGGGTCTAGTGAGTTAATCCCGGTCTTTTCCAAAATCAATATAAAACTCTTTTCACATAATACTTTGTATCATAATAGTTTACATAAAATCTTTCGTATAAGCACGCATATACCACACGTATATAAATACCACATTAGGACTCGTGCACCGTGTATCTCTCCTCATCTCATCTTCTTTCCCCTGGCCACATTAGTCGGTAGCAAGCCAACTAATCATCGTCACTGTACAATACAGTCGACTCCACTGTAATTACATACAGCCCCGCTGCAATTACCTACAGCTCCACTGCAATTTCATGCAGCCCCGCTGTATTTCCATACAGCCCCGCCGAACAATAATTCGGCTCACCTATACTCGTTTCGTGCAATATAAACACAACATATATCTCAATATATTATCAATCACGTACACCATACATATAGGCACATTAATCACTAATTATCACATTCCCAAACCATACGTATGTATTCCAGTTGAAAATACTTTTAAAGTAAAACTCACCTTGAATGCTTAAAATACGCTTCCAAGCCTTTCTCCGAGCTATCCGATCCTTTATCCAACTACCTCAGAATCTGAAACCATTTACATACAAATATCTCCTTACCAACTTATGTATAAGACTTACTAGCAGGTTATGGACTCTAGATACATCTACATAACTTTTATCCTCAAAATTTACCCAAATAGCCAAGTTATCCGGAAACCACAAAGTATCCGGACAACTTTCCGGACAACACAAAGAATCCGGACAACAAGACTAATCCGGACAGAACAACTTCCCGGACAGCATAAGGAATCCGGACACCAAAGTAATCCGGACGCCATCCGGTATCCTATTCCATTCGGAAAAGTATAACAAAAAGGACTTACCCGGATAAAACCCTGTCCGGACACCTTCAGAACGTCATCCGGACACCTTCAACAAAACTACCCGGATACATTCATCTTATCCGGGCACCTCTGTCGGTTTACCCCATTTTTACCCAGATTCGACAGATTTTATCCTCAGACACGAACTTAATGATTCTACTCCGATAGCAATCATCCATAAACACTTACAAACATAAAATACAAAGAAAACATACCTTAATCTCTTCCAAGTACACCAAATGATGTCCTATTGCTTTCTTTTCTTCCTTTTCTTCTTTTCTCTCAATACACACACTAACACACTTGAGATCTGATCTTTAGCTGATATGAAAATATCAGAAAACTAAAAAGGGTAATATCTACATATATTTACCATTTCCACCCCTAAACTCCTCACTAATAACTAATACATCTTTAATTTATCCTTTGGTCAAACTTTTACCCCTTTAAACTTATAAACCCTCCTAAACTTACCCTAACATCAATTATAAAGAAAATAAACTTAACGGAACTAGAATTTAATTAACGAATTTACCCGGGGTATTACAATAGAGAGGATGGATCTGGCCTTAGTATCGATGGCCACCTTCTTCTTGTCTTCATCAGTTCACGTGCTAACTGCCCTGAGAATGATTCTTTCAGGAATGGCAGCTCTAGTAGCAGTGCCTGGAACTTCAGGGTCTATCATGACAGGGATATATGGTCCATTTTCAATGTAGTAAGGCATAGTAGGATCTACACCTTCCAAGAAGAGCATCATCCTATTTTTCCATAGATTGAAGTTATCTTTGGAAAATCTAGGGGGTTTTGCAAAAGAACCATTATCGATATAGTTTGTGTTTGTGGAGTTTGCCATATTGAGAAAATAACAAGGAAGAGAAAAGAATATAGTATAAGCAAGATCTTGTTTATTAGGTTAAACAAACTGCTCTGATACCACTTGTTGGTCCCAAAGGGGTTATACAAGTTTGTAGAAAGGGGGGGGGGGGGGGGGGGGGTGAATACAAACACACGATTTTTATCTTTCTAAATTGTATATTGATATGTATCAAACAATTTACAGTTTGTTGCGGAACAAGATTAAGAAATAAACCTAATCTAAACAAACTATGAGAACACTAAGATTTCTTGCACTAGAAATAGAGAGAAAGAATTAAGAACACTTAAGATAAGTATTCTAACACACAGATTCAGCAAGATAATGAATGGTCGAGTTCTTCAAAAATGAAATAGGGTTTCCTTTATATACTGCATGCATTTAATGCATGTCAGTACACCTTTACACGTGGCATCCTCTGGTTGGTTGCATGGTTTGACTTCAGTAGACAACCTAGTGGCCGCATGATGAACAGTGTAAGATCAGAGTTGGTTGTATGATTCTGGACAAAAGGGATGTCCGTTCTGACAAAATCGTACGAAGGCGTGCAAGGGGATAAGACAAAAGTTGCTTGTAGAGGAGACTTCATGATCAACGGTCGTTGAATGATTCTTTATCAGTGAATGATAAAGTTCAGCGTTCGCTGAAGTCTTCTACTTGAAACTTCACGTTGAGTGGACAAGTCTTGGCTTCGCTGATATCCGCATCAGTTCATTAGTAGACTTAGTCGCTGGTTCTTTGGCTTGATCTTCGACTTCAACGTAGAACATAGTTGACGTGAATCTTGTCTTCGGGGATCATAAGTAAACAACATAAAGTATCAGCGATCATCAGTGAGACTGAACAGGCTCAGGGCTCACTGATGAACAGTGTTCGCTGAATGTATAATTTAAAGAACATGAGTTTCCTATCAGCGATACTAAACAGACTTAGTATTTATCAGCGATAGTGAAACTCTAATACATATTGTCTACTTACAATTTTCACTAAGTGTTTCTCAGGGTTATTATCAAATCACTGAGGGTTTGGATCAACACGAACTAAGTGAGTGTATTTCCATCGGAAAAATTCAACAAAATATATGAGACATGGAAATAACTAAATCAAGAAAATATAACACGTGGCAATCATGGAAGTCAAAATCGGAGAATAACAAACACAAGTAAATTATTCAGAATGAATTGCCACGATTCTTTAAAATTCACTTACTTTTCACACAATACTACTCCCCCTCAAATATGGCGTAACCTTTTATTGTTGTCATGTGAAAAGAATATCCTGAATTATGTTACACATGACATTCTTGCAAAACAGATTACAAAGGTTTTGGTATCCATGCTTTGATGGATCCTTGATGGTTAGATGCCTTATCTTTTAAGTTTCGAAAATGAGGCCCGGGAATACTATAAGAACCATACCAATTATTTACATACCTAGGATGTACAAAGTCATTCTTCCCACAATTAGTACAACAAATATTTGCTCGGTTTAGACTGATTAGCCTCGCTTTAGAATAAACACGAGTAAGTGAATCAGTCTTGGAAATAAATGACTTTATATCAACTATAAGAGATTTACAAGACGTGTTTTCATCACCGTCTTCTGTAGTTGACTTCCTTCTCCAAGCCATTTTGACTTTTCGAAACACAAGATTATCTTTATTATCAACACGAGAATTGTAGAAAAGATTGGAAGGTCGAATATGATCTTTTGAGAACCCATTTGATATGAAAAAGCTCTTTGATGAACTATTTGTAGAAATTGAACTTGAAGTATAAGAACGCAAAACACCTTTGAACTTGCTTTCTTCAAGTTTCTTGACTTTAACGGATAAAACATTTCGTTCTTCGAGAATTAAATCAAATTTCTTTTGTAGATCAGATTTTTCCATTTGTTCTTTCAGAACCTCGGTTGCTAACCCATATAATTTCTGTGAAAGCTTTTGAATTTCTGTTTCAAAAATGGTTCTTTCACTTTCAAAATCCTTCTCAATATTGTTGCGTTTATGAGATATTTCTTTGAAAAACGCAACATTTGTTTTGAAAGTTTGACATGTTTAAGCTCAGACATCTTTCGTTCCTCGAAAATCTTCTTTGAAAGATAAAGAATCTTTTTCTCAAAACCTTTTCGCTCATTCAAAAAATCAATCTTTTCTTTTTCAAAAACTAGAATCTGTTTTTCAAAAATAGATATCTTGTTCTTTAAGTCAAGATTGTCAATCTCTAAGGCGTTTCCTCTTTCTTCAAGCGCCACGTTCTTCTCGTCTATGGCTTCAAAATCTGCAACCTCTTGTTTAAGTGAATTTATTTGGGCACGATGCAGATGATAATATCCATCATCTTCGACTGCCTTTTCAAGTTCAGAATTCCTACGCTTGAGCCAATCATTGCTGCTCTGTAATGAACACATGTCTTTATACATTTGGGTTTCCGATCTCAGATTGTCCAAATCTAACTGAAGACCTGCATTCTCAATGAGCAGTTTATCAACGACCTTTGAATTGGTCTCCAGTTTCGCTTCGAGAGCTATAATCTTTGCTTTGAGGCCAGACATGGTTGGATACGACATTGTTACCTGAAAAAGAATAGATCGTTAATCGGTGTTACTTTGAAGAATTAGTTTTAACTTCGATAAAGGTCAGCAAGACAAAATCGAATAATCAAACTTTGAAGAATCAGAGAAAATAAATGCGGAAGAAAATCAAAAATTAAATATGAAAAACAAATCTAAAAAATAAATCTGTTTCCAAAAGTTAATCCCGATTATCGAATCTGACCAAACAATTCTCGAGCGTAAAATTTGCACGATAAATACACACGGTTAGTTCAATAACGTCAAAATAAATAACATAAAGTGATAGATGTCGCAAATGAACCGATACCGTTGCGATAAATCTATTACCGTCACTAAAACTGAAAATATACTGCCATGCAATTCCATGCAAAACGTCACTATAAAAATCTCAAAACACCACAAAACTTGCAAACCGTCACGAAAGATTCTCAAAACGTCACAAAAACAATTCAAATCGATCGTTAAAACTCCACAAACTTATCGCTAAAACCTCGCAACTATCGTTAAACTCGCACGTGATATAATTAAACTACTGGTTAAGAAATGTGTGGTAAACTCACTTATGCCCGTGCGATAAATTCGAAGTATCATGCGGTAAATAATCCTTAGAACGATAAGTCGACAAACACTACGATATCCTTAAATTTACGAATACCTTTGATGCTTGCGATGGATTACGACCACACTCGACTTTGAAGAGAGAAAATTAGACCTGGCAAACGGGTCGTGTCGTGTCGGGTTCGTGTCGGGTTCACGGGTTAAACGGGTTCGGTGTGTCAAACCCGAACACGACATGTTTAATAAACGGGTCAGACTATCTCAACCTGAACACGACCTGATTAAACCCGCCTAATCCGACACGACACGATTAACCCGTTTATTCTCTTAACCCATTAAACCCGCAAACCCGTTTTACCCGCAAACCCATTTAACCCGTTTAACCTGTTTAACACTTAACATTTTTAAAGTTAAAACTTAAAAATCGAAAATTAAAGCATTAAACATCCAAATTTTATAAGTTCATAGTTCAAACTTATCGAAATTCAAATCCAAAACATCAAACATTCAAACATCCAAAGCATTGAAAATCCAAAACATAAAAAATATTACAACCCAAAAAATCTTTTAGTTTCAACTTCCAATTTTTAACCAAATTCAAAACATAGCTTCTCTTCATCCAGATTGTTGAGTTTGAAGACTTTGATTCTTTGATTCTTCACGGTCATCCTCATCCTTCAAATTTAAAAGCAAATTGCATAGCTCCTCTTCATCCGGTTGCATTGATGCTAAAATTGAGTAAAAGAAATGTTTAAAATTGAGTACGTTAATCAATGCATAAAATTTAAAGTTGAGTAAAAGAAATGTTTACCTTCATTAAAAACCCAATCTCTAAGACAAACCAATGATTCAACAGTTTCTGGTTTCAACGAACTCCGATAAGGATCAATAACTTTCCCTCCAATACTGAAAACCGATTCAGAAGCAACAGTAGATATTGGGATGGCCAAAATATCTCTAGCCATTTTAGACACAATGGGATACCTTTTTTCAAGGGGTTTCCAATACTCTAACAAATCAAAATCATCTATGCGAGGTAATTTTGGCTCCTCTAAGTAGGATTGCAACTCAGATTTACCATCGGTGGTGAACTCACAGCTAGAGAACTCATCAAAATCCTGATAAAAAACATAACTTAGCTAAGGTACTAACAAAAAAATTAAATTCACAAAATTAAATAAGGCAAAGTTTATTACCGTCATATACGCGTCAGTGTTGGGCATAGTATCAGTGGCAACACGAGATGAGCTTTGATTGTCCGCGAATGTTGTAGAAGATGCATACTCATCAAACAAGGAAAATAATTTATCCTTAAACAAAACAAGAAGTGTAATATAGAATCCATATTTGAGTCTCCAAAACTTCTGCACTACCAACCTCTTCTTCCGCTTCATCAGCAGACAAAATAGGAATAGGATCCATATTTGAGTCTATAAAACAAGAAGTGTAATATAGAAATATTGAGAGGCTGTTAGAAGTAAAACAAACGAATAAAACAGCAGCAGCAAATAAAGATTGAGAGGCTGTTAGTAATATATGGTAATTTATATAATCTTCTTATATACTTCATCCTCCATCCTAAAAATATATATTTTCTTTTCTGTTTGTATACTTCATCCTCCATCCCAAAAAAATGAAGCAAATTTCATTGTGTGCTAAAAAAATAAAGCATTTTATTTGCCGGAAGGATTTAAATCCAACTTTACCTATTTGTCCATCAATAATTATCACAAGATATTACTTATTAGTGAGATTGATTATGGTCTACAAGTTTTCTCAATTTTTTCTTACAAAGGTCAAAGATTTTTATTAAACTAAGGGCCAAATCAAAGGCATTCTTCAAGATGAAACCATAAGGGTTACCATCATACCCATCTAAAAAGGACAGCACAAATTAAAATTATGGTCCAACATTCCAGGTTCTGGGAAGGCTAAAACAGATGATGCCTTAATCATGCTATACAAAATACTTCTTGTGTTCCAGAAAAAACGTAGAAGTAGCATCTTAGTAACATAGAAACAAAAGAATTCGAATAACTAAACCATAGAAACAGAAGAATTCGGGAAAAAAAACGTAGAAGTAGCATCGATTTAAGCCATTTCGTGACGTGTCGTGTCAACCCGTTTACTTAAACGGGTTGAAATGTATTACCCAAACGCGTTTAATTCGTGTCGGGTTAGCGTGTCGTGTCATTTTTTGCCAGGTCGAGAGAAAATCAAAGATAAATCAAATAAGTATGTAGGTAATATATGTATGTGAGACGATGAAGAACATATATGCAGAAAGACTCAAAAATCAACCATTGGTGTATGCATGCGATGATGTATGGATGCAAACTGAAAATTAAATGCATGCAAGAGATATAAATATGTATGTATGCGAAATATGGAAATCATGCAGTAAGAAACCACACAACAATTTTAATATCAAGAAGCCACATGAAAATTATATGGTCAAGAGTGATGGCTTAGGTGTGTGGTAAAAAAATATATAACTCATGTGGGAGTTATATATATATATATATATATATGCCTATATATGTATATGCAATGAACAAAGATAGCATGCAGTGATGGAGAGCAAGGCAACAACACGAAGAAATATATGAAGGCATAAGATGTGGTGTGTATGTATGAATCTGAATGTATGCAGTGAGGAGACAGAAATATATAACTCATGTGGGAGTTATATATATATATATATATATATATATAAATAAAAATAAGTATTAAGTTTTTAAAATATCAATCACAATGATTTATATTAATGAAATTATAAATTCAAAAAATGTAACTACTCAATAATTTTATAAGAATAGAACATTGATCTTAATAGATTCAACAACAATCTTCACAACTCTATATTTTCTAAAATTTATCTATGAAATCAATTTTCTGAAACTTATCTATGATAACAATTTGATAGAGCGCTAATAGATGAGATTGACTCTTAAATTCATGTAATTAAAATCAGAGGATTAAAACCTTATAATAAATTATGAAGTAAAAACTCTTTTGTAGATTCTATTTTTTTTTAACAATATATTAATAGAATTATGTAAAAACACATATAATCGAGATCAAGTTGTTATTGTAATAAATTAGAGATGTGTTTTAATTGTAGTGATCCAATCTTCTTTTTAGTTCAAACATAAAATAAATAAATAAAATCTTTAGGACAAGAACTCATAACCATAAAAACAGTTGCACAAATTTATTTTTAAAGGGACCAAAAATGCATAAGAAAAAATAAGTTTAGAGACTAATATTAATATATTATATACATAAAAGCAACCCACCTACCACCGTCCAAATTTCTAATGGAGAAGTGTTGTCAGAGAGGAGCCCATAAATCAGGAAACAAGAAGTAAGCTTACATATATATTTAAGAAAAATAAATCTAGGAGGCACCTGTGTCCTCTCTGGCACCAACGTGGCTCCGCCACTGGATATATGTGTGATGTGTATGTGATAAAGAAGATGAATGCGTGAAAGAATGTTTTGTTATCCGGGTAAGATGCCTCCGGAAATTAAAGCACCCGAGAAAAGTTGTTATCCGGGAAACAGGTGTATCCAGAAAAACTGTATCCGGATAAAATTGTTATTCGGGGAATTTTATTCTGGAAACGAGAAACGAGTTTTTGCGGAAAAACTTACCTGGATAAATTAGGGTTTTTAAAATAAACTCATATGTGGCTGTTTTCTTTCCTTCGACACCTGTACTTCTCAAAAACTCACCAAAAATCATCAAACAAGCAGAAATTCGATTAAATTCAAGATTTATGGAATTTTTTTGATGAACACAAAGAACGCTACGAAAATCAAAAATTCCAAAACCTTCAAAATTGATACGAAACAGATAAAGATCGATCACAAACTGATTAGAAATCAAGATCTAACAAATAATAATATCAAATCAATAAAATAAAATAGAAACACTTTGCAAACCCGATTGATTTTATTCACCCAGAAAAACTGCACTACGTCAAGCTAAAAACGAGTGACTTACTGAGCTCAAAAACCGATCTCCACCGTTCAGAATGTAGAACAAACTGTCGTGAAGCTACTGTCCAAAAACCGCGACGATCCGACGGTTCAAACTTAGGGAATAGGCAAAACGGAACGGCTGCGTTTTCCAGAAAACCTTAGACGAATTTTTTCTGCGTTTTCTCTCACTTTCGATTGGTTTCTTCTATTACTTCACATCACCGATTCGGCTCTGATCACATGTAGATCCTAGTTTAACAAGTAACAATGTATCGAATGGTGAACTTTGTATTGAATGATTAGAGAGGTACAATAGGTTTGAATGTAAAATTCTCTCTATATCTCTATGATGCGCACAATACAATATGAACGGCTAACCTAATATCTAAACAAAAAAAACTATTTATACCTAGGCTTAAGGCCTAGAGCCCATGACCCATTAACACACTAAAGCCCATATTTCATAATAAGGCTTTTACAATTAATTAAATAACTCTGTATAATTACTTTATATAACTTTCAACTAAACAAGACATTTATGGTCCTAACATAACCTATGGTGAAAGATATCTCGAGTTATAAAGTATTTGGGTATATAAATGGTTTGACTTCGTTTGGAAAATGTCAATGAAGGGGTTTTGAGTTAGTCATGCCTTTGGAGCACATATTTGCCTAATATGGGTTAAAACGTTTCATTTGCATATGTTGACTTCTAACAAATGGTCATTTGATCTTTTGAGCTTATGGCTCGGTTTTGGACTCTGTTGGGTCTTGAGGACATTTGTCCAATTTTAATAGCGCAATATAGAGCTTTGATTATGATTTGCATTGCATCTTATTTGAGAATTACATGTTTTGAATGTGTTAGTTCATTCGTTGGGAGTCATGTAATGTTCTAGAATGTAATGCAATGGATCCATAGGCATAAGAATCAGTCAGTTGATTCAAATGGGAACTTTATCCCTGTTTTGGAACTAGAAATATGGGGTTAGCAGAGGACTCGAGGTATATATCGTGGGTAGTTGAACTCGATGACCGTATAATCCTTAGCGAAGGACTCAAGGTACAGACCGTGGGTGGTTGAACTTGATGATCGTGTGACCCGTAGCGGAAGACTCGAGCTATCAACCACAAGTGCTGGAGCTTGATTACCGCCAAACCATAGTTATTATTAGTTCTAATGAACGAGTATGGCTAGGATCGACGTAGGACTCGGACTATAGATCGTAGGCGGTTGTGCCCGATGACCGTGCAGTCCCTAGCGGAACTTTATAACATAGATATGTGACCTACTTTCGTGTTTCGTCACATTCAATTGTATCGGCTCTCCCCCGTCACCAAATGGTAGATTTTGGATTTATTCTTTGGAGACAAAGATTATTTACGTTTTGACACCTTTTATGTTATTTATTGTTTACATTGGTTTTTTTGGGGTGTTGAGTATAATCCATGTTTTCGGTAACGTATTATATTTATATGGATTGTTTTTCATGATTTATGGGCGGTGTATTATGCCTCATCCTTGTTTGGATGTTTCGATTAATGGAGTTTTATTCACGTTTATATTATTTGGAAATTTAATGTTTATTCACGTTATAAGTGAGTTTTTGGATTTGGGCCCACTGTTGGGAAATGCTTTATATTAGAGCTTTCGTCGTGGGATTTGTGTTCGTTGGAAAATGGGTTTTTTGCACATTTAATATAAATCCTTTTTGGAAATCATGATTTAAGTTGAATTCTTTTCGTTTAACGAATTATTTTATCATGATAAAAACTCTTGAACTCACTAGGCGTTGGCCTACCCTTTTTATTTTTCGGCATGTGCAACAGGTTCCGGTTGAGGAGTAGTTCTAGTGACACTATGAAGAGTGGAGAGCTAGTTGAGTGCTCAAGAAGTATTTTGCTTGATGAAGTCTTCTGCATGTTGGGAATTAGCAACTTTGTTTTGGGTTGAGTAACACCCGACTTTTTGTAGTCTTGTGTATGACTTATGTTATTGAATGATGAAGTTATTACGTTTCTAATTTTGAGGTATTCCCAATGATGGATTGTAGAAGGCATTTTATCCTTATTTAGGTGTTTTTATCGAAGTTTTTATTTAGTTGACCTTTCCAAAATTTTGAGGGTGTTACATTTGACCCATCAGATTCATAACCTGTAGTATTCCAAGTATTCTAATAGATCATCTTCCGATCTATATCTTTGTATCTGATAGAAGTTTCTTTCTTCTATCGGATTCTCGTAGCACCTTTGAAATATTCTAAGTCTTTGATATATGACAGAGTTTACTTCATAAATGTCTATAACTACAAAATGTAGTATAGTTTATCTATATTATATTATAAAACCTTTGACACCTAAACTTTTAAAGCTTCATGTACTACTCCTTAATGCTTATTTAATTATTTTCAACTTTACAACTTTACATTGCTAAAGTACAAACCCTTTAATGCATATACTCCACATCCCTATCATTACATATGTACGATTCCTTTTATCAGCCATTCCTAATATGAAGAATATCAAGAACACGCATTCATGGCGATTACAGTTCATACTCTTCATTTAAGACGGGATAAACGACGCTTCACCCTCCAAGACGCCTCCATAGCTTTCTAATCGATTCAAATTAGGTTCATACTCTCAAATCGATTTCACCATCACCAAGGGTTTCTTTGTTTCCTTACGCCATCACCAGTCGTATCTGCAGTACCAACGGTTTATCCAAGGTTTCTTCTTCTCAAGTACGATTTCACCATCGATTTCTTAGGGTTTCTTTGTTTCTGTTTGAAGTATCTAATTCTTCTTCTTTTGATCCTTCATACAGATTTCGGTTTCTTTATTTCTGTTTGCACAAAGTTAAAACACCAAGGATTTTTATTCTCAGGTACGATTTCACCATCGGTTTCTTTGTTTCTGTTTGTAGTATCAAATTCTTTTCTTTTGATCCTTTATATAGATTTTGGTTTCTTTCTCTCGGTTTCCTTCGGTTTCTTTGTTTCTGTTTGCAGCATCAAATTCTTCTTCTTTTGATCCTTCGTACAGGTTTGATTTGATTTTAGTGTTTCGTGAAATTGTTTGTTTTGTATAGTATGGTATCTAATTGATTATTCTTACATTGTATGGTTGTGTGTAAGTGCATAATTTATCACATTCTAAGCACTTATTTTCTAGATATTTAATCCTATTTTAGTTTCCCAATCACCATATTTGAGTCTTTTAGTTTGCTTTTATCCTTTATTATAGTTTGGAGCTAAAAGGAGGAATGTGTTCAGCTTGTGCTGATTTTAACGTAACATTTTGGTATGCTGCAGTAGGGACTACAACATGGATCATAGTTTCATCCAAGTACAAGACATCACTTCATAACCTTTTTGTTGGGGAATCTTTTGGCCATCACCTCAGCCCTTTTGCAAGCTGGTAGAGAGGGCATCTTCAGAGAATATCATTATGGTGGAGGTCACATTAAGAGAGCATCTTGCAAATCTATTAACCAATGTGTAATAACCATTGGACAAGGAATCTTTTGTACTTTGATTTAAGACATTAGATGCTCTCTCCCTTTTGTATAAACCTTGCTATTCACCCCTTGTTTCTAGGTTTCATCTAAGTATTTCTTGACAAGGTGACGTATGTTGTTCTACTTAGATGAGTTAGACTTAAATGCAAGCCAACGTAAACTTTAGAGCTTTGAAGTGTTATAGTGGTTGTCTTGGACCCTATCAATCTTTATATATTGTGAACTATATGAAAAAGAATAGTAAGATTAGTACGACATTGGTTGGGTTATCCGAATGCATGGTACTTCCGGTACATAGTCTCATCTGAACCTTGAAAAAGGACTGATCGATTCGGTAGTAAGGTTGAGAACCAATGCCGCAGCATATGCTATAGCAATCTACCTAAACACATTGTTGCTAAACTCCAACCTAAACTTGCACCCTTGCATTTCTTTTACTGTTATAAACCAATTTCAAAGATGTTAACTCACACAAAGATTATTCCTTCGAATTCTCTCATTTAAATCACCTTTTAAGTTTGACTTAGATTACCTGCTTGCTTTATTTGTCTTTGTGGGATCGATATCCGGTACTTAGTACCACTTTAAAACTTGTTTTCAAAACGATACTGGTATGGCATGTATACTTGTGTGCAATTCCATTATTGATTTTTAGGGATACATATTCCAGAGACCAAGTTTTTGGCGCCATTGCCAGGGACAAAGGCAAAGCAAGAATTTTCTTAAGTCACTTTTAATCTAATTTTTCTAGTCAACTTGTGAAAGATTTTTGGGTTCCATGCCATGTTTATTTCACGGTGACATATTTGAACTTGTTCCTGACATTTAAAGAACATTTCGTAGAAGGAGAAGGATACAAAGAACTTTGTAACCTATTTTTGAAACATATGAAATGGAAAGCCATGAATTTGGACCACAACCGAGGCCTAAGCCCCAAAACATCATCAATATTGCAAACTCTAAATAGGGAAGGATTATGGACTATGCTATGCACATGCTTGATCAGTTGCATGCTAGCATAGGTAGACCACAATTGGAATGTGCCCACTTTGAACTGAAACCCGTAATGTTTAATATGTTACAATCTAGTGGACAGTTCGTTGGCCTACCAACTGAGGACCCTCATTTGCATCTCAAAACATTTATGGAAATCACTGATTATTTTGATTTCAGACGAGTAACTGATAATGCCTTACGGCTAAATTTATTTCCCTTTTCACTCAGGGATAGAGCAAGAATATGGTTTAATACTTTAGAATCTAACTCAGTTGAAACTTGGAGTGATATGGATGAAAAGTTTTTGATAAATATTTTCCACCAACACGGAATGCTAAGTCTAGAAATGAAATAAGCATGTTTAGATAAATGGACGAGGAAACAGTTTCAGATGCTTGGGAAAGGTTTAAGGATTTGTTAAGAAAATGCCCTCACCATGGCATACCCTACTGCATACAACTAGAGACATTCTACAATGGTTTAAGTACCCATGCTAAAGGAATGCTTGATGCTACTGCAGGAGGAGCCTTCACCCTTAGTACCTATAATGATAGCTTTGCTATTTTGGAAAAAATTGCAAGTAGCAATGGTCAGTGGTCTGATCCACGTGCAATAGTACCTAAAAAGGCTGCAGGTATTCATGAAGTAGATACTTACAATGCCATCATTGCACAACTTGCCTCACTAGCCAACATGATTAAAAACATGTCTGGTCCAACTGGCACTATTACTGTCGCATCTACTCTTGAAGAATTGTTTGTCCAATGTGTGGTCTGTAGTGGAGCACATACCTATGACCAATGTGACCAAAATACTTGAATCTGTAAACTATGTGCATAACAGAAATGGTCAGTTTTCAAACAACTATAACTCAAATTGGAAAAATTAAACCAATTTCTCTTGGAATAGGCCATGTTTGAACCCACCTAATGCACAAGAACAGAGAAGTTCGAGTTTTCAAAAACAATCTAACAACCCGCAACATCAACAATCTAACCAAGGAATGCAAAACCATCAAGGTGAATCACCTGTTTCTTTGGAATAAGTGTTGAAAGGTTTCATAAATCACACAAACACAACAATCAACAATCAAAACACAACCTTAAGGGATCTGGAAACTCAGATCATACAGATTGCAACTGAATTGAGAAACAGGCATGCTGGAACTTTGCCTAGTGATACTAAGACTCCTAAGAACATAGTCAAAGAACAAGTAAAGGTTGTGTCCCTTAGGAGTGGAAAGGACTTAGTGAATACCATACAAAAAGAACCCTAGATTGTCAGTAGCACAAAGAAAGAAAAAAGTTTCACAATGGTGCCTCCTATCATTATTCCATCTGCTGACAGAGTCCAAGGTTCCAAGTCAAATCCTACATTTGTACCTGATAAGTCTGACTTGCCTGTGTTATCCCCTATTGATAACAACAAAAACAAGACAACTGCAGTTGATGCTACAACAAATGCTGCAGCATAAACTGACAAACTGCAAAACCAAAAACGACAACTGAACAGGTCATACCTGATGTTCCATCCATTTCTGATCCTAAGAAAGCTTTTATCACACCTATTCCACCTTACATTCCCTATCCCCGGAGGATGAGAAAGCAAAAAGAGGAAGAACAATTCAAGAATTTTCTAGATATGTTTAAACAATTGCATATCAACATCCCTTTGGTTGAAACAATTGAACTACTTATGCCAAATTCCTTAAGGACATTTTGAGCAAGAAAAAGAAATTGGTTGAATATGAGACTGTAGCCTTGACTGAAGGTTGTAGTGCCCTGTTGACCAACAAACACCCTTCTAAATAGAAAGACCCAGGTAGTTTCACAATTCCCTGTTCTATAGGAGGCAAAGAGGTTGGAAAAGCTTTATGTGATCTAGGTGCTAGCATCAATCTTATGCCTTTATGTGACCTACAATTGTTACCTTACAGTTAGCTGACAGGTTCATAGCCTACCCCAAGGGAAAGATAAAAGATGTGTTGGTGCAAAAAGACAAATTAATATTCCTTGTTGATTTCATTTTTTCTAGATTTTGATGCTGACAAAGACACACCTATTTTTTTAGGAAGGCCATTTTTAGCCACTCGTAGAACCCTCATAGATGTCTAAAAGGGAGAATTGACCATGAGAGTTCAAGACTAAAATGTCATCTTCAATGTCTTTAATTCTATGAAATACCCAAATGAGAAAGAAGAATGTTATTGCCTAAGCTCTATAGAATCTTTGTGTCATGAAATTCTAGGAGAATAGACAAAAGATGATGAGTTTGAGGAAGATGACTTGCAAGTAGATGACTTAGAAGAGGAGGAATATGATGATCATGATGATTTAGAGGATAATGATGACCACCAATGTGCTAACATGTTGCAACCAGTAGCAACATATGAAGTGTTGGAAGAAAGCACTAAAGAAATCCCCTACCATCTATTAAAGCACCACCAACCATTCAATTGAAACAACTTTCTGCACATCTCAAATATGTTTTTCTAAGAGATGGAGACAAATTACCTGTAATTATCTCTGCCACTTTAGAACAAGAACATGAAGAACAGTTGGTGAAAGTACTTCAAGCCCATACTAAGGCCATAGGTTGGGAAATTTCTGACTTAAAAGGCATTAGTCCATCAATCTGTCAACACAAAATCATTTTAGAGGACAAAGACTTCAGATCCGTAGAACCACAAAGGAGACTAAACCATGTGATGAAAGAAGTAGTCAAGAAAGAAATACTTAGGTGGTTAGATGCTGGAATTATTTACCCCATAGCTGGTAGTTCTTCGGTAAGTCTTGTTCAATGTGTTCTTAAGGGAGGTGTGATAGTTGTGGAAAATGAAAATAATGAGTTAATCCCAACTAGGGTAGTGTCTGGATGGAGAATCTGTATGGACTATAGGAATCTTAACAAAGAAACCCATAAGGACCATTTTCCATTGCCTTTCATTGACCAAATATTGGATAAACTTGCAGGTAAAGATATTACTATTTTCTGGATGGATGTTATGCTTATAACCAGATTGCCATATCACCTGAGGACCAAGAGAAAACCACTTTCACTTGTCCTTTTGGTACTTTTGCTTTCAGAAGAATGCCTTTTGGACTATGCAATGCCCCTGCCACATTTCAAAGGTGCATGATGTCCATATTTTCTGATATGTTGGAAACGTCTATGGAAATATTCATGAATGATTTTTCTGTCTATGGATCTTCATATGAAGAATGTTTGAAAAAACTTGAACAACGTCTTAAAAGATGTGAAGATACTGATTTAGTTTTAAATTGGGAAAAATGTCACTTCATGGTCAAAGAAGGCATTGTTTTGGGACATTTAATTTCAAACAAAGGAATAAAAGTTGATAAAGCAAAGCTGGAAGTTATTGAAAAACTTCCAGAACCTACAAATGTCAAATGAATTAGATGAAGAGGAAGATTGGGCCTTTGGAGAGCCTCTGTCATCTTACCCACCCCTAGACCCCTCTGCAAAACCTACAGAAGATCGGGTCACCCAAGTTTTGAAAGACATGGATGCTTTAAGGAAACCCATTCCTCCCCCTCTGCCAAAGAAGGATATAGAAGAGGTTGTCTATAAGTACCTCTACAGTGTAGGGATCAACGACTCGATCCCAGAGCCCACCCTTAAACCAGATGTGGTCGAAGAAATGGCCATTAAGTTCATCAAGAATAAACAACAGAAGGTAGATGTATACTCAAACTCCAAGATCAAAGAGGTTATGGGGATCAAATTTATGCACACCCAATGCCGAAACTTCTACTATTGCCAATACTTCGTGCTAAGGGAAAACAGATCAAAGATGAAATTTACAGATGCCGACCTCGAAAACATCCATCCCTTCGATCTGGCAGAGCTTTACACATGGACGGAGAGCAGATTTGGATGGAGGCAAGTGTACGAAAAGGCTCACTTAGAGCATCCACAACAAGGATATCATTGGGATTTCATATGGATTGCAAATGTGCCATGTAGGATTTCTATTTTAGAAATTATAGTGGTTGTGAGTATGATTGCTAAATTAGAAATTGGTTTTGGTAATTTGTAAATGTCAAATCAGTACTTTTTGTTGATGTTGCAGTGAATAGTATAAGAAATTGTAGGGAATAATTTCTAAATTAGAAATTGCTTTATGTCAAATCATGTTTTGTGATGTTTTGTAGAGTATGTTTATGAAATTATGTATGAATAGTTTTATTTGTTAATAAATATTAAAAAAATGCAAAATATAATTTATATTAAAGTACAATAAAATAAATTACATATTAAAAAGTACAAACTTAACACATAAAAATACATCATTGTTCGTTTATAAGTTCTTCAAGTTGATGTCCGTACAATCTCCGTTGTGGTTCGCTCATTGTTTGGGGACGAGTATATGAGAAGGCCAAATGCTACAGACCTTGAACGATTACTTTATAATGGAAAACAACGCGGATTCTCAGGTATGTTAGGAAGTATTGATTGCATGCATTGGCAATGGAAAAATTGTCCCGTAGCATGGCATGGTCAATATGCAAGAGGGGATCATAAGTCTCCAACTATTATTTTAGAAGTTGTTGCTTCACAAGATCTATGGATATGGCATGCATTTTTTGGTCTTCCGGGTACCATAAATGATATCAACGTGTTAGACCGTTCTCCCGTCTTCCATGAGATTTTGGAAGGGAAAACACCACAAGCTAATTTCTCCGTCAATGTTAGGATATTATCTTGCTGATGGGATCTATCCTAATTGGGCTACATTCGTGAAGTCAATTTCATTACCTCAATCCCCAAAACATCGACTATTTGCAAAGAAACAAGAGGCTGCTAGGAAAGATGTAGAGAGAGCGTTTGGGGTACTCAAATCACGTTTCACTATTATATGTGGGTCATCTCGTTTGTGGTGCAAAGAAATAATTGGAGAAATAATGAGAGCATGTATAATCATGCACAACATGATCGTCGAAGATGAACGTCATATTTATATTCGTCAATTTGATGATATAAACGATGATGTTAATTTTACTTTAACTACGCCTCAAATCTCTCGTAGCATACTTCCCGAGTACGAAAACTATCTCCAAAATCACATACAAGTATGTAATCGGTCAACGAATCATTGTTTACAATCAGATTTGATTGAAGAGATCTGGCAAAGATTTAGAGGATAATTTCAAGATAATTGCAAACCTGATGTGGCGCTGATGTGACACATTTGCAATTGTCCTGAAATTTCATTGTTGAGGATGCTCTTAATGATCAAGAGCATCATGCTGGAGAAGCTAAAATTCTTCAGTCTGCTAGACTTTCAAGTCGCTCTGGACTTGGGAGTGAAGAAGATCAGACTCACAGCCCCCGATGATCATTGCCCATCTTCTGAAAACTTTCCTATCCTACCCAATACCATCATTTCCTATCCTCGTTTTGGCTATGTATTCCTGAATCCTCAAGGACGGAAGAAACTTTTCGTAGGATACGATAGCCAGAAGTATGCAACCAAGACCCTTCTGCAATTTAAAAAAGATCTCCTGAACCGCAGAGGCACTGAGTTCGTCAACCTTGAAGCTGTAGACCAATTGATAAACGACATTGATGCAACTCTGTAATTCATAGACTTGTGCACATTCTTCTACAAAGAGCTCAAAAAGGAAGGTGGATTTGGAAAGAAAATCGACAACTTTCCAGATGCCAAAATCTAAGCTTTGTGAAATGTAATCTTTTATGTTTTACTCTATCATGTATTTCTTATTTTTCATTCTCTGTAATGCCTCTGGCATAGTACCTTAATGAAAACATCTTTTTACAAAGGTTGAAATTTACACCTCTTGTTCTTTTTAGCCTAAGCACTATTTTAACTCTGTAATTTTATTTTTCAATACTTATGGGGAGATTGTTAGCTCCAATAGATTAGTCTTAGAAGTATTGAAAAAGTAGGCTAAGTACAAGAATCACAGAAGACCTCTGCCGGACAACACCAAGTCTCTCAGCACGGATCAGAGCCTCTGTCGATCACTCCTCTTGAAGTCAACCTTAACCTGAAGATAACCGTCGGACCACAGAGCCTTTGTGAAACTCCACAGATCCTCTGTGTGGCCAAACTTCTAGAAGACGAAGACTTGTGCATATTCAGACCCAATGATCATGTGCCTCTCACGTGCCTCTACATGTACGAAGATACTGAAGATCAATAGTACAACACGTTCCTCAACATTCCAGGTGTCACATTTTTATGGGTGACAGCCTTTTGCTTATACTATTTTACGGCTTACCTTCACTATATGTAGAGAGCACTGCCCTACCATTTCAGGCATGCAACGCACAACACACAGATTCCAGAGTGAGAGTTTCTTGAGAGAAAAACCACACAGTAGTGTGTGTTCTTGGTGTAATCCATATTGATGTTAATGAGAGATGACTTGTTGAGCATTTTCAAATACTGTTTTAGTTATTTCCATTTCATCTTTTAGTGTGTTAATCTACCATATTATCTAAACCATTTATGGTTTGATAAATGCTTTCGCACATAATTTCTAATACGCTGTTTTATGCATATTTGAGTTTGATATATCATTGTTGAGTCAATCTGGGATCAACAATTTGAGCATTTGAACTTTGAAGAATTCTCACAACAAGAATATTGAATGAATGAAATGAATTCGAAAGACTTGTTTGAGAATCTGACAATGTATCAATCATGCCAAATATCATGAAAGATATTCATGAAATGGTAGGGTATCAAAGAATTGAAATTTGTTTATATGAACAAATATAAACATGCTTGAAATAAATGCTCAAGTTGAAAGAATATATGATGCTCAACAACTTGGAATACAAACGGGAGTATTACCATCGAAAAATTGATTCATTTTGAGACATGGTAATAACAAAGTCAATAAGAAGTTGTACTAGTGTGTATGAATACTTGAAAGTATGGAAAAGATAATACGCAAGTATTAATCTTTGGAAACACACTATCACAAATAAACTTTTTGTAATCCAAGATTGATATGAAAAAACATTTAAAGTCACACTTCTAAATTCATAAAATTTGTTTGAAATAGAGAAGTGGTTTGAACATTTAAGGAAAACGTTTTTCATTCTTGAAAGTCGTTCTTCTTTCAAACAATCAGAGATTAAGATCAGAAGATACTTACAGTCAGAAATGTTTGAGCTCCCCCTCAAATCTTGATAAAATGATTTAAAATCATATAAGCTCCAATTTAACATGTGCAATAGATCTTTATTGGAATACAACCTGCACATAAAACAAGATTTGGATCAAAGTATCCTTAATCATTAAAACGAGTTCTGAATTACCAGGATTAAAAGTAAATTCAGAAGTCATAGTCGTTGAAGAACGAGTTCTGATTTGATATGATCAGAAGTCAAAATCATTGAAGTACAGGTTCTGAACTGAATTATTCAGAAGCCAATTATCTTTGAAGAACGAGTTCTGAACCGTTGTATTCGGAAGTCAAATATCTGTTATACTCTTCAGGTACTCTTCTTCAAATATTGCACACTTCTTTTCTGTTTTCTAGTCATGTGTGTGGCATACATCTCACAATCAGCACTACACATGATAAACCTGCAAAACAGATTAAGTAGATATTGGTACCCAACGGAACTTGGGTCCTGGCTTGTTAGGTGCAGTTTTGTTTGAAGAAATCTTGTAAGTACCGTACCAATACTAAATATAATTCTTATGGACAAAATCATTAGTTCCACGGTAAGAACAACAAGTTTTCTTTTGTGCTAACCTGATTAAATGATTTACAGAATAAACTAAATCAGGTTTGACAAAAGATTTACCTTGAGAAGCATTGGTCTTCTTGGCATTTGGTATGGGAACGGATGATTTTGAACCTCTTTCTCAGGAGTTGACCCTTTGACTCTCCAAATCATCTTTAACTTCTTGAAGACTTGGTTATATTTAGGCTTAGAAGAATTATTATCTTTAGGCATAGACAAATTATTATCTGAATTATCAAACAGAGGATTATTGAATAGATTGGAAGGATAAATCTGATCTGTTGAAAAACTTTTTGTTTTTGAAGAAACATTAGCGTAAAATGAACTTGAAGCTGTTTTAAAAGAATGCACAGAATCAGTTGAGTCGTCATATAGGGACTGAACAATAGTATCCGGACTAGCTTGTTCAGTTAACTCAACTTTAGAATTTATATCTTCAAATTCTGTAACTTCGTTAAGCAAAACACTTTTCTCCTAAAAAATTAGATCGTATTTCTTTCAAGATCAGATTTTACCTTTTGTTGCTTCAAAGCCTCAGTAGCTAACTCAGATAATTGTTTTGTTAGTTTAGAAATTTCAGTCTAAAAGAACTTTCTTTCCTCTTCAAAGTCTTTTTCTAAAACCTTCCTTTTATCATATATTTCGTTAAAAATCTCAACATTCTTTTTCTCAAAGATTTTCTTTTCATTGTCAAATCAGAAATCTTACATGAAATCTCAGCTGACTTTTCTTCAAAAGATTTTCCTTCAGTTTCAAAAGTCATTCTTTCTTTCTCAAAATTGTCTCTTTCAATTATCAAGACTTTCTCAAAGTCAGAAACTTGTTTTGAAAGTTTGATACATTTTAGCTCAACAATTTTCTTTTCTTCAAAAGATTTTTTGGAAAAATTTGACAACTTTTGTACAAAACTCTTTTCAAATTTTTCTTTTTCTTTTGCAAAAATAATTTCAAGAACAGAAATTCTCCTTTTCAAATCAGAATATTCACTTTCCAATGTTGTTGCTTTTTCTTCAAGTTTCTTCATCTGATCTAGAGAACATGGTTTTTTAGGAATGTGAGTAGTTTCAAGATTTGATTTTACCTTTCAGATCGGCATTTTCACTTTCTAAAGATGTTGCTTTCTCTTGAAGCTTCTTCATTTGATCCTGAAGATTTGAGTTGTCAAGTTTCAATTTTTCTTGTTCTGCTTCAAGTTTTTGGTATTTCAGGCATATATATGATTGCCCACTCTCTTTTTGAGCAAATTGTCCCCCCATTTTCTGTATAAGTAGGCATCTTGATATGAACCTGAAAAGAAATCGAACACAAAAATGAGATGTAAAATATCAAAAATATTTCAATAGAGTGATCGTCAAGAGAAACTTCGCTTAGAAGTTGGTATTTCTGCACATGTGAGGAATATGAAAATCAAAAGAATATATGAAATATGAGTAACAAATTTAAGCTCATTGAACTTCACACAGTTGTCTTCAAACTTTTATGTCCCTATCCTGAGACTTAGCACGGGGGTTCCACAAAACAAGTCTCGCAACCCAAAGAAGTCACTTTTCGCAAGCCAAACATGTAATACCCCAGGTAAGTTCGTTAGTTAAATTCCCTTTCTGTTAAATAAAGTTAACATTAAAATTGGATGTTTAGGGTAAGTTTGGGTGATTTATAAGTTTAGGGGTGTTTTGGTCATTATGGAATAGTTTAAGCCAAGAGTGTAAATTAGGTTTGATATTATCTCTTAAACCATCTAGATATTTTCATAATTCAGTAAAAGATCAGATAGTGTGTGTGTGTGTGTGTGTGTGTGTGTGTGTTTTTGAGACAAAAGAAGAAGAAGAAGGAAAGAAAGGTTAGGGCTTCAAATTGGTGTACTTGGAAGTGAATTTGAGGTATGTTCCTTTACATTTTATGTTTCTAATTGCTAGTAGATAGTTTCTATCGGAGTAGAATAATCGATTTCACGACTGGTAATGATTTCAGTCGATTTCTGGGTAGAAATTGGTAAACAGACAGAGGTTTTCGGACGTTTTGAATATGTCCGGTAGTTTTGGTTAATAGTGCCCGGAAGATGTTCTAATGGTGTCTGGACGAGTCAATTACCCGGTAAGTTCCTCTTTTCTATAGTTTCCGAATGAACTAGTTACCAGATGGTGTCCGGATTGCTTTGGTTTCCGGATGTCGTCCGGATTGTTTATACTGTCCGGAAAGTTGTATTGTCCGGATTGTATAGGTTGTCCGGAAAGTTGTGTTGTCCGGATTGTTTTGTAGTATCCGAAAACTTTAGTTGTTTAGTCATTTTTGAGATTTCAGATACGTCTGAGTATCCAGTAACCTTGTGTTGTTGACTCTTGGATAATTTATGAATGAGGACTGGATATACTGTGAACTCGACTTAAGTTTGGGTTTGGGGGAAACATTTGAGGATAAGAGTTAGATAGAGTTATCTAGAGTTCTTAGCCTACTAGTAAGTCATATGTGTACGGTTGGTAAAGAAGTAATTGTATTTAAACTGTTTCAGATTCTGTGAATTCTGGGTAAAAGACTGAATCTGTTTGGGAAGGCTTGGAAGCGTGTTGATAAGCAAACAGGTGAGTTTTACTTTAAAAATGTTTTTAAACTCGAATACATATATATGGATTGAGAATGTGATAATTTGGGTGATTATGTGCTTATGTTTGAAATATAATATGTTGAGATGTATATTATATTTATATGAGCATTACACTACACGAGTGCACGTTGGCCGGGCTTAGGACCGGTGGAGTTGGCTATACGGAGGGACAGCGGTGTTGGCTGTATTTTAGTACAGCGGAGTAAATTTATTAGTTGGCTCGCAACCATCTAATATGGCCATGGAAATGAGACAGGAAAGTACACGATGCATGAGTTGTAATTGGTATTTATATTTGAATGATGTATATGGTGTTTGTGCAAATGATTTTGAACTAACAGGGATTTTCTCACTTAGACCACTAGGTCTAACCCTCATTTTGTTTTAAAAATATGTATTCCAGGTCATGGATCAAGTAAAAGCAAGTAAGAAGGATCATCAGTGAATAGCTTTTGGGAAGACTTATGTTATGAAGATTAAGAAGTGTTTTGTACAAATGACCTTGTTGTTAGTCATAATGTAAATTAATTAGCAAAAAGTTTGTAATCAAATATGTATTATGGTTGTAAAGACTAAGGGACCGTACCTGTTTTATGATGTATCTTTGTTTATGTAACGATGTTATGCAATATATGTTATTTGACGCATGTTTGAGAACCGGGTCGTTACAGATGGTATCAGAGCCCTAGTTTAAGGGATTTAGGTATTCGGATCTATACCTAGACTTAAACTGCATGTGAAGTAGGATGTCCCTATGATGTTAGAACCTTGGGATGCTAAATATAAAAGGTAGAAGGAACATTATGTAAGGTAATTTCAAATTACATTTGGCCAGTGTAATCATGAACTTACAGGTACATGTTTGAACTGGAAAACCTTATTATATGGGGTATGTGCTTACATGTATATTAACCTTGTTGAAACCTATAGAATGGCAAGTGGTACTCGACGTACGAATAGAGAGGGAGAAGGAAATCTTAATAGAACGAATCCAACAGTCGGGACAAGGGGAAGAGGGGGAGAACGAGGCAGGGGCAGAACTGGAGGTAGAGTTTAATCGCAAGGTAATGAATTTGTTACAAGAAACGACTTGACGGCTGAAATGGGAAGACTGCAAGCAAGTATACAAGCTATGTTCGACCGAACTCGTAATACTGAAACTGAAATACCAGATCCTAATCTGGAAGACGAGATGCCCATTACACCTACTGTCATACCGGTGCCAAGGAAGTGTGATTACAAGATGTTCTTAAGCTGCAAACCTCCAACCTACTCAGGGGAAAGAGATCCAGTGAAGGCTATGAGATGGCTAAAAGAAATAGAAGCTATCTTCAAGACCAGCAAATGTGCTGATGAATATAGAGTATTATACGGAACAGCGATGCTGAAGGCAGATGCTTTATATTGGTGGGAAGCTCTTATTACATCAAGAGGGTCGGATGTGTATTCTACTGTTACTTGGGAAGAATTCACCATATCTTTCAAAAGACAATTTTGTCCTCAAGCAGCAATTAGACAACTGGAAGAGGAGTTTATGAATCTGCAACAGGGTAGTTTATCGGTTAGGGATTATACTGCTCGTTTCCTGGAAGAGTATCGTTTCGCAGAGTACTATGTTGCCACGGAGGCACTTAAGATGGAAAGGTTTATCTTCGGGTTAAAGTCAGAAATCAGAAGTCTAGTGATTGCAAAGGGACCAGAAACCTTCTCAGCCGCAGTAGATGCCGCGGAAAATGTGGAACGGGATAGAGGAAGAGATGTTGGTGATAAGAGTACTGGGAAAAGAAAATGGGATGGACCAAAGTATGATCCAAAGAAGTCCAGATTTCAGAGATTCGATAGTCGTACACCTTTCAGACCAGCTGAAAGACCTTGTCCAAAATGCAACCGTATTCATCAAAGAAATTGTCAAGTTGATCCTCGAGTTTGTTACAAGTGTGGAAAGACCGGCCATATTGCTAAAGACTGTCGGGTAACTCGATTTTGTTTCTCATGCAATTTTCCTGATCACATTCAGTCTGATTGTCCACGGGGGAGGGTACAGCAGGGTGGTACGTCAGTGAGACCAACGGGTGTTAGACCGGTAGTACCAAGGCCAGAGTTACCAAGAGCTAGGGGTCGTGCCTTTCAGATGACAGCACAAGAAGCGGAGGAAACTCGTGATGTGGTTACAGGTACATTCTTAATAAACTCTACACGTGCTAAAGTGTTATTTGACTCCGGTGCAAACCGATCGTTTGTGTCTCCTTCCTTTGCTGCTTTTATGCATTTTAAGCCTAAAGTGTTAGACCATGCTTTAATGGTAGATACTGCAAATGATAATCAAGTACCAGTTAAAAAGGTATTTGATAGTTGCGTTATAAATATAGATGGGTGTGGAGTACCTATCCAGTTGTTTCCTATAGCTCTAATTGAGTTTGATGTGGTAGTGGGAATGGATTGGTTAGCCGAGAATCAGGCTAGTATAGTTTGTGATTAGAAGTTGATTAATGTTGTCTTACCTGATAAGGGACCAGTAGTGATTTATGGTGACCGTAGAAACCATCAGTCTTGCCTTATCTCTATGATGAAAGCTCGTAAGTGTGTTAATAAAGGCTGCCCGAGTTACTTAGCTTATGTGATGGATACTAAGCTAGAAAAGAATAAGTTGGAAGATATTCCTGTTGTTAGTGAATTTCCAGAAGTTTTCCCAGAAGATTTGAATAGTCTTCTGCCCGTTAGACAAGTAGAGTTTGGCATAGATCTGATTCTTGGAGCCGCTCCTGTTGCTCGTGCACCGTATCGTTTGGCACCTCCAGAGATGAAAGAGATGATGACGCAACTGCAAGATCTTTCAGATAAGGGCTTCATCAGACCCAGTTCTTCACCATGGGGTGCACCGGTTCTGTTTGTGAAAAAGAAGGATGGTTCGATGAGGATGTGCATTGATTACCGAGAACTGAATAAGCGCACGATCAAGAACAAGTATCCGCTTCCCAGAATTGATGACCTCTTCGATCAATTAGTTGGATCTTGCTATTTCTCCAAGATTGATCTAAGATCGGGTTATCACCAACTGAAGGTTAAAGAAGAAGATGTTCTGAAAACTGCTTTCCGCACAAGGTATGGTCATTACGAATTCTTAGTAATGCCCTTCGGCCTGACGAATGCCCCAGCTGCCTTTATGGATTTAATGAATCGGGTATGTAAGTCATATCTCGATAAATTTGTTATTGTGTTTATTGATGATATCCTTATCTATTCCCGATCCAAAGAAGAGCACGCACGACATCTTCGTTTGATTCTGGAGTTGTTGAAGAAGGAACAATTGTATGCTAAATTTTATAAATGTGAATTCTGGCTGCGGGAAGTTCAATTTCTTGGGCATGTAGTTTCAGAAAAAGGCATTCAAGTTGATCCGATGAAAGTAGAAGCAATTGAAAAGTGGGAACCGCCGAGAACGCCAACCGAAGTACGAAGTTTTCTGGGTTTAGCTGGCTACTATCGAAAGTTTATACAAGATTTCTCTCGTATCGCTACGCCTCTGACCAAGCTGACTCGAAAGAATATAAAGTTTGAATGGAAAGCAGAACAGGATGAAGCATTCCGAATATTGAAAGAGAGACTCTGTAGCGCGCCGATACTGTCACTACCTGAAGGTTCCAACGATTTTGTTGTTTACAGTGATGCTTCCAAACTAGGATTGGGATGTGTACTAATGCAGTGTGGGAAAGTTATTGCGTATGCTTCTCTTCAACTGGAAGATCATGAACGACAGTATCCTACACACGACATGGAACTTCCAGCAGTTGTTTTCGCGTTAAAAATTCGGAGACATTATCTCTACGGTTCTAAATGTCAAATTTTTACCGATCATAAGAGTCTCCAACATCTTTTCGATCAGCGGGAATTGAATATGAGGCAAAGAAGATGGTTAGAACTGGTGAATGACTACGACTGTGAAATTCTCTATCATCCGAGAAAGGCAAATGTGGTAGCTGATGCACTGAGTCGTCAAGAAAGAAGTGGAACAATAAAAGCCATTGCACTACAAGCTGAACTCTTACCTAACATCTTTGACGAATTGAAGAAGTGTCAAGTAGAAGCTTTTCAAGAAGAACACTTGAAACCAGAATGGTTAGTATGTATATCAACATCACTTGTAAAAGATGATCGTGGATTACTATGTCTGGGAAACAGAATTTGGGTGCCTCGTCTGAGTAATTTACGTGATCGGGTACTACAAGAAGCTCATCAATCTCGTTTCTCTATTCATCCAGGTACGAATAAGATGTATAAAGATCTACGACAATTTTACTGGTGGCCGGGAATGAAAATAAATATTGCTCAGCATGTGGAAGGTTGCTCCACTTGTAAGAAAGTAAAAAATTGAACATCAAAATCCTTTTGGTCAGCTACAACGTTTAGAAATACCTATGTGGAAATGGGATCAGATTACTACAGATTTCATCACGAAGTTACCAAGGACTCCGAAAGGATTTGATGCCATTTGGGTGATCGTTGACAGGTTGACAAAGTCTGCTCACTTTCTACCGATAAAAGAAACCTATTCGTTAGAAAGACTAGCCAAATTGTACATCGACGAAATAGTAACTCGACATGGAGTTCCAATCTCGATTATTTCTGATCGTGATAGTCGTTTTACTTCAAGATTTTGGAGAAGCTTTCAAAAAGAAATGGGAACACAAATATAGCTAAGTACAGTGTATCATCCTCAAACTGACGGTCAGAATGAACGAACGATTCAGACTTTGGAAGATATGTTACGAGCCTGCATTGTTGACTTTGGGGGATCATGGGATAAGCATTTGCCATTGATTGAATTTTCCTACAATAACAGTTATCATTCCAGCATACAAGTGGCACCGTTTGAAGTTCTATATGGTAGAAAGTTGTAAAGCCCGTGTCCCGGTAGGGTTTTTAAAATTCTTAATGTAATTATTTTATTGACGTTTAAAGCGAGTCTTGTTAACGAAAGTTGTCAAAGGGGACCTTGAATGTTATGTGTGGCAAACCTTACTCCCTTTTGCAATAATATAGAAATTCAGGGACCAAAAGTGTCAAAGGGATTGAGCCTAGGGGTCAAAGGTGGACAATGGAGGTGTTTGGGTGGTTGAACGGCCAAGGGAAGGGGAACCGACCCCCCCCCCCTCTTCCTCTTCTCGGCGGTTTCCAAATTGCACCAACATATAGTTTTCTTTTGTTATTTGCTTATTTTGGCTCCATAGTTTTTGATTTGCCGAGAGGGTGATCGTGAGTGTGAGAAGCCGAGAGAGGAAGAAAAAGAGAGAGAGAGAGGTCGCTGGAAGAAAAAAGATCGTGAGTTTTTGTTTTTGCGACGGCCATAACTTTTCCGTCGTAACTCCGATTGAGCCGAAACTGGTACCCACGGTTCAAGTTCGAGGTCGACCACGTTTTCCGTGTTTTAGCGGAAAACCGATTCAGCTTCTAGCTAGGTGAAAAAGTGGTCGCAAATTTGGTGATTTGTCATTTTATGTGAATGACGATTTTTCTGCCACTGTTTTGTCGTGGCCGTAACTTTTTACTCGTAGCTCGGATTGAAATGAAATCGGTGGCCGAAGTTCACTAATCGAGTCAGGAAAGTTTTTCGTGTTTTGCCGAGAATCTGGTTAAGCCTGTAGCTGGGCCGTATGGGGCTGTTTATACAGCCTGGTCCGAAAAACTTCCAGCTTTCTGTCCCTGTTTTGTTTTATGCATAACTTTTGCTTGGAATGTCGGATTGGGATGAAACTGGTGCCAAAAGTTCCCATTCTGAGTCTAGTAACTTTTATATGTTTTGTGGAAAAACCAGTTCGGGCAATAGCTAGTGTCAAATTGCCATTTTATACTGACAGGTCCTGTTTTAGCTGCACTGCGAGATGTTTTTGTAAAATTCGTATAGAGTGCTAGGAATATCGTTAGGACGCGTGCGATACGTCCCTGGAACCATAAGACATTGAACTTCCTGGATGTGGAATTAAGTTTTTGGTTTGATCAGTTTAGCAGGGGTAAAATGGGTCCCGAACAGACCTGCGTTTTTAGTATAAAAGCTGGAATTTTAGTTTTGCTAAACTAGTAAAAGTGTCGTGAGTTGGGACTTCCCGTTGACGTTTTAGTGCGTATTTAGGTGGGAAAAAGTGAGGAAGGTTGACGTGCTGGTGTTGCGGCTCGGGAGCGCGTCGGTTTGCTTTGAGGTGAGTTCTCTCACCGCATAGTTAGGAATTTCATGCATATCGTTATTTTGTGTTACGTGTTATTATGTGTTATTACGTGTTTACGTGAATTAGTTGGGATGTGATATCTAGTTGTGATCTGTTGAATGTGTATGTGAATTATGTATGCTTGTGTACACCTCAGTGGGACTGGGGGGCTCGGTGGGACCGAGGGCTCGGTGGGACTGAGCTAGTACAATTGTATTATCTTTACTCGGTGGGACCGAGGGCTCGGTGGGACTGAGCTTGTATCGATGTCTTTACTCGGTGGGACCGAGGGCTCGGTGGGACTGAGCTTGTATCTATATATTTTTGGTGTGCTCGGTGGGACCGAGGTTCGTATTTATACGCTAATTGTTATGTGGATTTATATCCGTGGTGATGGTGATGTTGCCTACTGGCGAGTAGGGGCGATATACGTGGGGTTGCTACCTGCGTGTGTGATAGGATTCACTAAGCGTTTAGCTTACCCCTTCCCAATATGTTGTTATTTCAGGTGCGGGCGGCAGTCGGGCGTGACCGTACACACATCAAGCGCAGAGTACCAAAGATTGTTAAACTTTCACTTTCGAACCCTTTGAATTTAATTATATAATTTTCCGCTGCATAAACTTTGTTGACGGTTTGAGTCAACGACGTTAATTTCACTTAAGACGTGAATTATTGAATTATGGTTGTTTTATAATGAAATGTATGTTTTAAAAAATTTAAATTTCCTTGTAATTTTTGGGACGTTACAACTTGGTATCAGAGTACAGCTTGAGTGAATCAAACACATCTCGGTGTGTTTGGTCTCAAGTTGCGGCTATGAAGTTTTTAAACTCTCTTATTAAAATCTTTGAAAATAAATGAACGGAGAAAGCCCGTTTGGGAAACGGTGATCGTGGGCGCAGTGTGTACAGTCAGCCGACGCCAATTGGGAAGGTACAGCACTTAGTGTATTTATTGCTTTCTAGGCATAGGGTATGCATGCTAGATTGTCGAGGTTGTTTACACTGTACTGTACGATGACTGCTTGCTAGTAGGAATCAATGCTAGTTATAGTAGGTTGTCAAGTGAAGGCCCTATAGGTTGCATGCAGTAAGAATCATATAGCCTTAGAATATTTGATTTAGTTCTATTGCGCAGCTCTTGTTTGAGTCCAACCGTTCTAGGATAGAATCTTGTATTCGAATGTCTATTTGATTCACGCTGCGTGCGGCTGGGTATTCGCGAGGCAACTCGTTATGGCTAACATGGATTCCGTTGTAGCAAGAGTAGTGGGATGAGATAAAATTCCTAGTGAGCTGGGAATAGCGTTTACATATGAGTACGTATGCTAGATTGCTTTCTAAAACATAGGAGTATGTATGCTAGATTGCTTACGTGAATTTTGTGGTACTGTATACTTGTTACTTGCTATTAGGAACTCATGCTAGCCTTGATAGGTTGTTATGTGAATGCACCTTAGGTTGTATACAGTAGGAACTGAATAGCCTTAGAATGTTGGATTTAGTTCTATTGCGCAGCTCTTGTTTGAGTCCAACCATTGTAGGATAGAATCTTATATTCGAATGTCTATCTGGTTTCACTGTATACGACTGTGCGTTTACGAGGCGACTCGTCAGGGCTAGTGGGGGTTCCATTCTAGCAAGGGTGGTGGGGTATTACGACTTTTCTAGGGAGCTAGGAAAAGTGTTTGCATATGCCGGAATGGGCATATGTGTTTGTTTGTGGTAAGCAACTACTTGTACGTCCCGGGACAGGACTCGAAACGAGTAAGGATAGGTGTGAAGGGTAGTAGCAGAGCTCCTACTATCTGAAGCACAAGATCCGTGCTCGAGTCGGGGAAAGTCACGGAGAATCCGAAGAGTTGAGTGTGAGCGTAGTTAGCAGGTTTTAATGTGTGTTAGTAGCTCGTTAAGGAGAAACAACAATGTTGATCCAGATGCTGATGCTGGAATTATTGCTGATCAGATTCGTGAGATGTTTGCGGTCGAGGTGACGCATATTTTGAGGAGGCGATCCCCGATATTATTACCGCCATTCGTGATGAGGTAATAGTGTCGATGGAGGAGCGCATCGCGGCGATTCCACCCCCTGCGGGTGGGCAGCCCCGAACAAGAGGGTCGGGATCGGTTATAGAGTGCACATTCCTTACCGGTGGTTGTCCTGCGAACTAGAAGGTTCGCTTCGCGGTGAATCTGTTACGAGACGGAGCGAAGGACTGGTGTGCTATTGCTTTGACGCTTAATGGGCTCACTACTTGACCTGGGAGGAGTTCGTCGTATGTTTCGTGTAGAGCATGTGCCTCTAGTGGAGATGGAGAGGAGTGCCAAAGAGTTCTTGGAGCTCTATCAGACTACGGAGGCCATAAAGGAGGTGAACCGAAAGTTTACGAAAATGACATTATTCTATCCTTAGCATGCTGCTTTTGAGGACATGAAGAGGACACGGTGCAAGGATATGTTACGTACCAAGATCAGGGAGTTCGTGAGTACCGCGCAGTATGCTTCACTTGCTGTAGTGATGGAGGCGGCCTGAGGTAGAGTTCGTCAACTGGGAGTGGAGGAGGCACAACCTACGTATAAAGTGGTGACAGGTACGTTCTTGGTTAACCCGGTGCTTGCTGTGGTGACGATTGATAGCGGGGCTACTCATCCTTCCGTGTCTCACATAGTCAGTGAGTGTTTGGGGCCGAGTTGTAGGACGGTTAGGCTGTCCACTTGTGGTTGCAGTTGCTGAAGACAGGACCTTGACGGTTACTGACGTGTACCCGGGGTGCACTTTGGAGATCTCTGGTGTGAGGTTCCCGATTGATTTGATTCCGATCGCTATGCGGGAGTTGTGCGTGACTGTGGGCATGGATTGGATGGATGCGTATGATGCGGAGATTGTTTGTCGTCGCAAACAAGTACGAGTTCGAACCCCAAGCGGGGGAGAAATGCTAGTTCAGGGCGGCTTGCCCAGGCGGACCTCAGCGATATGTTCGGCTGCAAGGGCTCGGAGGTACTTGCAGCACAGTGGTCAGGGATTTTTGGCGTATGTGATCGACACGCGCGACGATGGAGAGAAGAAGTCTGTGGAGGATGTGCCAATTGTACGGGAGTTTGCTGACGTATTTTCCCGAGGAGTTACCGGGGATACCTCCCGAGCGACAGGTAGAGTTCCACGTTGATTTGATTCCGGATGCTGCTCCGGTGGCCAAGGCACCTTATCGCCTGGATCCATCGGAAATGAAGGAGTTGTACACTCGTTGCAGGAACTTATCGATAAGGAGTTCATCAAGCCGAGTTGTCCACCGTGGGGAGCCCCGATTCTGTTTGTGAAAAAGAAAGACGGGTCCCAACGGATGTGTATAGACTACCGTGAGTTGAATAAGCTTACGGTGAAGAATCGTTATCCTCCGCCAAGGATCGATGACTTGTTCGATCAGCTTCAGGGAGCCTCGTGGTTCTCTAAGGTTGATTTGAGATCGGGGTATCATCGGATGCGGGTGAGGAGAGAGGATACGGAGTAGACGGCCTTTCGTTCACGTCATGGCCATTTACAAGTTGTGGTGATGCCTCTCGGGCTCACCAATGCACCCGCAACGTTCATGGACCTCATGAACCGGGTATGTAGCCCTATGTGGGATCGATCGGTGATCGTGTTCATCGACGATATTCTTGTGTAATCGAAGTCGAAGGAAGAGCATGAGATGCATTTGCGAGAAGTTTTGGAAGTTTTGAGGCGGGAGAAGCTGTATGCTAAGCTCTCCAAGTGTGAGTTCTGGTTACGAGAGGACCACTTTCGAGAGCATGTCGTGAACCAGAATGGTATTATGGTGGACCCGGCCAAGATTACGGCTGTGAAGCAGTGGAAAATGCCAATCGCGAGAGAGTTTCGGGGGAAAATTCCGAATTTTGTCCGTGATAGTCATGGGTCAATTTCTCGGTCTTAATGGAAGGTTGGGTATCCCACGCGTGTGGGTACTGTAGGCCGAATATTATCGGTTAGGGAATGCTGCCCTTTGTAATAAAGAGGATAAATGCGTAGAATTTTTGAGGTAAATAGTATACTTAGGTGTCGACTTTTGGGCTTGAGGCCAAATGCCTTAGTGTAATTGGGGAATTGTAGCCGATTTTAAGGAAATTATGTTGATGATAGTAGTAATCATGAGATGTTTGCTTGTGGTGGAATGACCTTCGTGGATGATTATAAATTTACTAGTTTGATAATTCATGTGGAGTAAATTGTGGGAGTCTATTATAACTCGTGAAAGTTAATCGACAGTTAATGATAGGAATGATCGAATTCGAGTATCCTGTAGGGTATATTGGTGAGCAACTTTAGAATGGTTAGAGCTTGAAATTTGAATCGGGATGTTTGGACTATCTATGGTTGGGAGACAACCGAAGTCGTTTGACCAGGAATGAATCCAGTTGTTGGAATGTTCCTCCGATCATACTTGCGGTGTACTTGAAGGAGTTTTGTGGTAAGAAAAGTATTCGAGAGATTTTTAGGCGGTGTGGGAAATCTTAAATTCCTGTTAGTGAAGGTCTAGTGGAAACACCGGAAGTGCTCCGAGTAAACTTGGGAACCTGAAGCGAAGATGCGAGAGAATTATCCGGAGCTGTGTGCGGGTGTAGACTTCGGGGACGAAGTCTAACTCAAGCGGGGGAGAGTTGTAAAGCCCGTGTCCCGGTAGGGTTTTTAAAATTCTTAATGTAATTATTTTATTGACGTTTAAAGCGAGTCTTGTTAACGAAAGTTGTCAAAGGGGACCTTGAATGTTATGTGTGGCAAACCTTACTCCCTTTTGCAATAATATAGAAATTCAGGGACCAAAAGTGTCAAAGGGATTGAGCCTAGGGGTCAAAGGTGGACAATGGAGGTGTTTGGGTGGTTGAACGGCCAAGGGAAGGGGAACCGACCCCCCCCCCCCTCTTCCTCTTCTCGGCGGTTTCCAAATTGCACCAACATATAGTTTTCTTTTGTTATTTGCTTATTTTGGCTCCATAGTTTTTGATTTGCCGAGAGGGTGATCGTGAGTGTGAGAAGCCGAGAGAGGAAGAAAAAGAGAGAGAGAGAGGTCGCTGGAAGAAAAAAGATCGTGAGTTTTTGTTTTTGCGACGGCCATAACTTTTCCGTCGTAACTCCGATTGAGCCGAAACTGGTACCCACGGTTCAAGTTCGAGGTCGACCACGTTTTCCGTGTTTTAGCGGAAAACCGATTCAGCTTCTAGCTAGGTGAAAAAGTGGTCGCAAATTTGGTGATTTGTCATTTTATGTGAATGACGATTTTTCTGCCACTGTTTTGTCGTGGCCGTAACTTTTTACTCGTAGCTCGGATTGAAATGAAATCGGTGGCCGAAGTTCACTAATCGAGTCAGGAAAGTTTTTCGTGTTTTGCCGAGAATCTGGTTAAGCCTGTAGCTGGGCCGTATGGGGCTGTTTATACAGCCTGGTCCGAAAAACTTCCAGCTTTCTGTCCCTGTTTTGTTTTATGCATAACTTTTGCTTGGAATGTCGGATTGGGATGAAACTGGTGCCAAAAGTTCCCATTCTGAGTCTAGTAACTTTTATATGTTTTGTGGAAAAACCAGTTCGGGCAATAGCTAGTGTCAAATTGCCATTTTATACTGACAGGTCCTGTTTTAGCTGCACTGCGAGATGTTTTTGTAAAATTCGTATAGAGTGCTAGGAATATCGTTAGGACGCGTGCGATACGTCCCTGGAACCATAAGACATTGAACTTCCTGGATGTGGAATTAAGTTTTTGGTTTGATCAGTTTAGCAGGGGTAAAATGGGTCCCGAACAGACCTGCGTTTTTAGTATAAAAGCTGGAATTTTAGTTTTGCTAAACTAGTAAAAGTGTCGTGAGTTGGGACTTCCCGTTGACGTTTTAGTGCGTATTTAGGTGGGAAAAAGTGAGGAAGGTTGACGTGCTGGTGTTGCGGCTCGGGAGCGCGTCGGTTTGCTTTGAGGTGAGTTCTCTCACCGCATAGTTAGGAATTTCATGCATATCGTTATTTTGTGTTACGTGTTATTATGTGTTATTACGTGTTTACGTGAATTAGTTGGGATGTGATATCTAGTTGTGATATGTTGAATGTGTATGTGAATTATGTATGCTTGTGTACACCTCAGTGGGACTGGGGGGCTCGGTGGGACCGAGGGCTCGGTGGGACTGAGCTAGTACAATTGTATTATCTTTACTCGGTGGGACCGAGGGCTCGGTGGGACTGAGCTTGTATCGATGTCTTTACTCGGTGGGACCGAGGGCTCGGTGGGACTGAGCTTGTATCTATATATTTTTGGTGTGCTCGGTGGGACCGAGGTTCGTATTTATACGCTAATTGTTATGTGGATTTATATCCGTGGTGATGGTGATGTTGCCTACTGGCGAGTAGGGGCGATATACGTGGGGTTGCTACCTGCGTGTGTGATAGGATTCACTAAGCGTTTAGCTTACCCCTTCCCAATATGTTGTTATTTCAGGTGCGGGCGGCAGTCGGGCGTGACCGTACACACATCAAGCGCAGAGTACCAAAGATTGTTAAACTTTCACTTTCGAACCCTTTGAATTTAATTATATAATTTTCCGCTGCATAAACTTTGTTGACGGTTTGAGTCAACGACGTTAATTTCACTTAAGACGTGAATTATTGAATTATGGTTGTTTTATAATGAAATGTATGTTTTAAAAATTTTAAATTTCCTTGTAATTTTTGGGACGTTACAAAAATGTAGAACTCCTTTGTGTTGGAACGAAGTGGGAGAGAAACAATTAGAAGGGCCAGATATAGTTCAGTTAACCGCGGATAAGATTACTCAGATTCGGGAACGATTGAAAGTGGCTCAAGACAGACAGAAAAGCTACGCTGACCGACGCCGAAAACCGTTAGAATTCCAAGTTGGAGATTTTGTAATGCTGAAAGTCTCACCTTGGAAAGGAGTCATTCGGTTTGGGAAACAAGGTAAGCTCAGTCCAAGGTACATCGGACCGTTTGCAATCACAGAAAGAATCGGGGAAGTAGCTTACAGGTTGGATCTTCTGCCAGAATTAAGCAGGATCCACAACGCTTTTCACGTATCAAATTTTCGAAAGTGTTTAGTTACGCCAGATCAGGCAGTTTCTTTACCAGATATACAAGTTGATGAAAAGCTGAATTACGTGGAGGAACCTGAAGCCATTGTAGACAGTAAAGTCAAAGTCTTGCGGAATGGTAAGGAGATCAAGCAAGTAAAAGTTCAGTGGCGACATCATAAAGGGCAGGATGCTACTTGGGAATTGGAATCAGAAATGAAAACTAAGTACCTGTACCTCTTTGCCTAACCGATTCCGGGACGGAATTCTTATAAGGGGGAGATGATGTAATACCCCGGGTAAGTTCGTTAGTTAAATTCCCTTTCCGTTAAATAAAGTTAACATTAAAATTGGATGTTTAGGGTAAGTTTGGGTGATTTATAAGTTTAGGGGTGTTTTGGTCATTATGAAATAGTTTAAGCCAAGAGTGTAAATTAGGTTTGATATTATCTCTTAAACCATCTAGATATTTTCATAATTCAGTAAAAGATTAGATAGTGTGTGTGTGTGTGTGTGTGTGTGTGTGTGTTTTGAGACAAAAGAAGAAGAAGAAGGAAAGAAAGGTTAGGGCTTCAAATTGGTGTACTTGGAAGTGAATTTGAGGTATGTTCCTTTACATTTTATGTTTCTAACTGCTAGTAGATAGTTTCTATCGGAGTAGAATAATCGATCTCACGACTGGTAATGATTTCAGTCGATTTCTGGGTAGAAATTGGTAAACAGACAGAGGTTTCCGGACGTTTTGAATGTGTCCGGTAGTTTTGGTTAATAGTGCCCGGAAGATGTTCTAATGGTGTCCGGACGAGTCAATTACCCGGTAAGTTCCTCTTTTCTATAGTTTCCGAATGAACTAGTTACCAGATGGTGTCCGGATTGCTTTGGTTTCCGGATGTCGTCCGGATTGTTTATACTGTCCGGAAAGTTGTATTGTCCGGATTGTATAGGTTGTCCGGAAAGTTGTGTTGTCCGGATTGTTTTGTAGTATCCGAAAACTTTAGTTGTTTAGTCATTTTTGAGATTTCAGATACGTTTGAGTATCCAGTAACCTTGTGTTGTTGACTCTTGGATAATTTATGAATGAGGACCGGATATACTATGAACTCGACTTAAGTTCGGGTTTGGGGGAAACATTTGAGGATAAGAGTTAGATAGAGTTATCTAGAGTTCTTAGCCTACTAGTAAGTCCTATGTGTACGGTTGGTAAAGAAGTAATTGTATTTAAACTGTTTCAGATTCTGTGAATTCTGGGTAAAAGACTGGATCTGTTTGGGAAGGCTTGGAAGCGTGTTGATAAGCAAACAGGTGAGTTTTACTTTAAAAATGTTTTTAAACTGGAATACATATATATGGATTGAGAATGTGATAATTTGGGTGATTATGTGCTTATGTTTGAAATATAATATGTTGAGATGTATATTATATTTATATGAGCATTACACTACACGAGTTCACGTTGGTCGGGCTTAGGACCGGTGGAGTTGGATGTACGGAGGGACAGCGGTGTTGGCTGTATTTTAGTACAGCGGAGTAAATTTATTAATTGGCTCGCAACCATCTAATATGGCCATGGAAATGAGACAGGAAAGTACACGATGCATGAGTTGTAATTGGTATTTATATTTGAATGATGTATATGGTGTTTGTGCAAATGATTTTGAACTAACAGGGATTTTCTCACTTAGACCACTAGGTCTAACCCTCATTTTGTTTTAAAAATATGTATTCCAGGTCGTGGATCAAGTAAAAGCAAGTAAGAAGGATAATCAGTGAATAGCTTTTGGGAAGACTTATGTTATGAAGATTAAGAAGTGTTTTGTACAAATGATCTTGTTGTTAGTCATAATGTAAATTAATTAGCAAAAAGTTTGTAATCAAATATGTATTATGGTTGTAAAGACTAAGGGACCGTACCTGTTTTATGATGTATCTTTGTTTATGTAACGATGTTATGCAATATATGTTATTTGACGCATGTTTGAGAACCGGGTCGTTACAAAACAAGTCACTTTTTGCAAGCCAAACAAGTCACGTTTTTCAAGCCAAACAGATCAATTTTCGCAAATCGTTGTTTACGAAAACTTCACTTCTCAGTAATTGACCGTTGCGAAAACCTCACTTTTCGCAAGATGAAGGTTGCGAAAACCTCACTTTTCGCAAAACGACTGTTGCGAAAACCAGACTTTTCACAAATAGTTAGTTGCAAAAACTAACTTCTCGGGACACGACCACTGCGAAAACTTTTCCAACGCCCTTGCGAAAACCTCAAGAACTTGCGAAAACTTTTGGATCTTGCAAAAACTTCGACTAAAATCTTGAATTGGCCATAACTTTGCCAATTTTGTAATGAAAATTTGCAGATTTGCTCGAAATTTGATTCTAAACAACTTTGTAGTTGATCAAAATCACTAAAAATTCCAAATTCGATGACTTTCGATCCAACACAGATTCTGATCAGTTTCGAACCAAAATTTCAAAAATCAGTCTAATTCTCCCAATCTGTTGCGAATTGGATCAAATCACCTAAATGAATTGTCTTCTAATCTCTAATATGAATCCAATACAACCAATTTGAATCCAACCAGCCCTAAAACAGTATAATTCAAAGTCACCACGGAAACTTTCTAAAAATGGTAAAAATCTTCAAGAAATCGATCTAATTTGTTGAATCTTGAATGAATTTGTGATTAATTTGTGCACAAATATTCTCCCAAAGCTCTGATGTCAATTGTTAACACCAGGTCTATTAGGTAGTCATCATATATTGCATTGATCTTGAACAATCTAGAGTTTTACATATAAATTTAATAATTTCTCTCTCTAGAATGCTCTCATCTCTCTCTCTAGGATATTACAATGAACTATCTTGTTACATGCTTACAAACAAAGCTAAACCTATTTATACTTCCTAATTACAACACATTAAACCTAATTACATTGACTTTCACTTAAACTACTTTGACTTTGACTATCTTTGACTTTACAATATTTGGACAATTACATTAACTTTACAATAAATCTTGAATACAATTTTATGCCCTAACAGACCCAACATAATCAATTAACGAGTCATAAGCTCAACTACTCAAAAGACCATTTGATAAAAGTCATAAAATGCAATTAAGTACAAAATGCGTCCAAGGCTCCTTAGCGAGCTACTCAAAACTGGGCAAATACCCCCAAAGACTCATTTGAGTATAAATCAAGCCCAAAAGACATAATAAACGTTTGGCTAAATATGTGAGCCAATAAGGTTACATAAACCCAAAATGCATCTTTCCCAAAATCTTTGTCTCTCAAATCACAATTGGCCTTCGGCCCAAAAACCAAAACGGTTTACAATTTCTAAAATGTTCACAAGGTCGGAAATGACCAAAATCCAATGACCCACACGTTCGTATTTTCAAAAGGTACCATAACATAAACTATACACATTTCCAACAAACACTAAAAGTGCATAAAAACCAAACAACCTCCATTTATATAATAAATCATCAAAACACTTTCATTTATGATTCATTATCAAATTACCCACAAATCCCAAATATGGGTGTTTTACAAGGTTTATAAAGTTAAACACTTTAAATAATCAAAACCCACCAAATAACTCAACAATTGATAATTTCATGTAAAACACATAAACACTTTAAAATGGACATTTTTGGCATTTACAACGTTTTCACAAATCAACTTGAACTCACCTTGCAATTTAGGTTAACTTTAGATTTTCCCCAAACTTGAGCTCATTTGAAGAAACTGGAATCTTCAAGCAAAACTTGCAAAAACATAGATCCACAAGTTTCCAACCATAAATATTCATATCCAATCACTTAGAATCGTTCCTCAAACATTTTACATCAAAATCTCGATTTATACCAAAACCCTAATTTTGACCTAACTTCTCCAAAATCATCCAAACCGAAATTTAGAAAATACAAACACTAGGAAGTCGTCAATTGAGCATTTTTAACTCATATGAAAGTTTAGAAAGAGGGAGGATGAACTTACAAGTGGGTTTATAAGAAAACCCCAAAATGAGGTAACAATGGTGAAGAAGAAGATGAGATGGATAATCCTTGCCCAGTGCATCCAAATCCTAGTTTGGAGGAGAAATATCACCTTAGAAATCAAGGATTTGTCTCCTAGGAGCTCCAAAATCTGAAATGAGAGGAGAGGGTTCGGTTTTGGAGAGAATGGTGGGAAGGAGATAGCAAAAAATGAGAAGAAGCTGCCAAAAATCGGGTTTTAAGTGACTCTGGGGGCCGACCGCGACATTGCCCGGCGACAGTGGCATGTGTCATTGTCGCGGACATAGTCTCCCGAAGCGTACCGTGGGGTGTCCTTCCCCTGCGGCATTGCCCTGCAACATTGACAAATGTCATAGTCGCCGGCATAGTCGCACCCTGCGTACCGAGGCCCAAAAATTGAAGTTTCTCATCCCGAACGCTCCCGATACATCTAAGGATTAGAAGTAGGCCCTTCCACACACAAAGTTTACACACGCCAACCATCCAATAAGCTCAGTGTAACTTTTGCTTACCAAAGCTACGGGTGTTACAACAAATGAAGACGTGCGTTAAAGTTGAAAGAGAACATTTAATGCAATGGAGGTTATAAAAGGTCTTCATTGTCATTGTTTGAAAATCACCCATTTTGAAAAAAACTTCTTTGTGAAAGCTTTAGAGTAAATTCAGCGTCACAATCTGAAGATTGTTTCAGTTCTTCATATCTGAAAGGTAACTTTCTTTCTTTTCTCTTTCAGTGCTAATAAATTTGTCATCAATCAGATAGCTTAGGATCGCAGGGCTTACCTTTCTAGCTTCTGCAACATATCTGTAATTTTATGTTTGAATAAAATATGAAATTAAAAAGTGAAAATTTACTGTGTTTGTATTCAAACCTCCCCCTCCCAAGAAAAACAAAAACAAACAAACACCTTCTGTGTGAATCATTGTGGTTTAGGACCAACACTAATCAATGGCAAGGAGATCAAGTTTAGAAGACTTGTACATATTATACCACATGTCATGTTATAATAGGCCATTCATTTACTGTCATGTATATTTAGTGTCTTTTATACTTGTATATAATGTCTAGGGGTTATTTAATTCTTGTGATTCTTTGTTAGAACATTATGTATTGTAAATTTCTCTCTCAAGCTTATAGCCATTTGACAATCAATGACAAATGACTGATCTAAATTGTGTGTTCTTATTTTGACAAATGACTTACCTAAATTGTGTTCTTACTTTGATTTCTACTATTTTACTTTGATTTATATTGTTCTTTGGATCATTCCACATGGAAGAATCTTTATTGTTGGTTATGAGATTCATTCCACTCTCCAAAACCCTACCCCCTCAACCTGTTTTTCCAATATGTGGCTATGTGTGGTAGACTATTCTGATTACAAGGATTAATGCAACTTATTGCAAGATCCGAAGCAGAAAGTAAAGGGAAGAATAAAAACACTTATCCTAATTATGGGAAAAAGGTTTTCAATAAAATCTCATTTATCAGATTTCTTTGTGAATTATACAAATAGCAAAGCTGTTGGGGAGGTTTAAAAAAACAAAAACTCGTTTTTTTCTATTTTAGCAAAACTGTTGGAGATGCTCTAACCGTCATTTACCATTATTTAAATTTCGCGTCAATGCATAATCAAACAAGACCTAGTTTTATTATAACTTCTTTAGATTCTAATTTTTTCGTAGATCCAATCCAAAAATATATTTAAATGGATAACGATGTTTCATATCCAAGGTGGATTATACAAATACAATCATAGTGAGTTACATCTTGAATTTTGAGGAAATTATGATGAGCTTATTGCCTTCATAACATTTACTAAAGAAAAAAAGATTCTTGTTATATTTATATGAATAGATAGTTGAATACCCATGTCAAAGTTGGAATTTTGAAATCGACAAAGTCATAATAGGTTTGACCTCAAAAATTCAATACAATTGTATTGAATGTATTTCATATGTCATAAAAACAAAACAAACAGACTTATTGATTCAGATTTCAGCACCACCTCTTATTAATCAGGAATAAAATAAGACTTCAGACCTTTTAAAAATCAAACGCCACCTAAGAGTCGGAATTCTTTATGGAAACATTGCTCTATTTTTTGAGATGGAAAACATGTTTGTATACATTCAATCCCCTAAAATTGACAAAATCAAAGAAGAGAGATACTCCACAAACTTGGGTACTTAACTAAAATAAAGCAACATTTTGGAAAACTGGAGACCAATATTGTCCAACTGAGGTCAAATCATAACACTAAAATGAGTCCATATATGATTTGTTTACACGAATTAAAATCACAAAATCATCGTATCGATTATAGTAACAAAACAACTTTCGCAATTAAACTCCAACCGACCATCACGCCTGTTGTTTCTTCTTCTTAGGCCGCCTCTTCCTTTTTGGTTTCCGTGCATCTGAGTTGGAACTCAAATTACTACTACTATTACCTGTGTGCGTGTGCGTGTGCGTATGTGTGTGTGTCTCCAACGGTCTGCGGTTTTTGAAAGAAGGCCACTCAATGCTAGTTGATGTATTACTGGATGACGACATATCACCCCTACGAGAGGACGAGTTCTTGTTGTATGAGTTAGCGTATCGCGATTTAATAGGAACTGCACTCGAACCGTTTGATGCCCGAGGAGGAGGCATAAGAGCACGAGCCGAGATGTGTCTCTATGAAAAATTTATAAAACAACAAATACAAATTAACAAACAAAGGACAAAGTTCCACACTATTTGAAACAGTTTGGTTTGGCTCCCTATTTAGTGTAATAAATAATTTTTTTCTCGATTGATATATAATGAAGTTTCTAATTTTCCTATTTTGTACTTGTAACCAGTTGATCTTGTAAGTGACTTAGATAACAGTTTACGAAAGGGCGGAAAGGCTATTAAAATGTTTATGAAAGAAGGGAACAATAAATAAATTTGGCGTCCATGTCATCAGCAGGCTAACGGTCATAATAGAAAGTAAACTGAATTTTGTAAATTTTAATGCATTTTGCTGCTTTTGAAAGCCGGAAGATGTAGGATTTGAGTAGCTAACCTGATTTCTTTCATCGCTGGACATACCAGAAGCTGCTTTTCCAGAAGCACTAGATGCTTGTTCCCTGCACGGCATGAGCGAAAGAATAATCAATCGGCTTCTATACATTTGGAGGGGGAAAACAAATAAACTGAAAAGAATAAAAAAAAGCGCAAAAGATGTATGCAATTATAAATGGTAAAAGGAACACTCTTAAACGTTTACTAGCAGTCCAGCAGCAATACGAGGATCAAAATGGTGGCATAACCTCATTTGTGGTGCTTGATACCAGTATAAGCAATCATGATAATCCAATAATTCTCAAATAAAATCAACATAAAATTTATGTAATAACTAGTCCAACCTTGCACTTTTATCAGTCCATTCGTCGTCCGCATCAGCCTCATCACTTGAGCTTCCGCTTGCAAAGAAATCATCCTCACTTAAATCCAGCCCATCATCATCACTCCCAGTTTCTGTATATGTTCCATTAAAAGTTAATTGTGTTAAAAATTATACAAAGAGTAGGAAGTAAAGAAACAACATATTTTACTGCCCTGAGTTTCAGGTTTCCATACATATACATTCTACTAAACTATTTATTTGAATTTATGGGTACTTCCATTCTAACAAACTTACCATCCCTCTCAAAAATAGTGGCTAAAAAGGACCTAAATACCTCTAAAATCTTAAAATAACCAAAAAAGGGTCTCATTAATATTCAGCCAAAAACCTTCAATGAGAGCAGTTTGGACTATTGTACGACGAACAAATATATTTCAAGCATAGAAGATGTTCCAGCAAGAATGACTTCAAGAGAAGAATTTACTTGTGAAGATGTATCCTTAGAGCTTGGTTATTATTGGGTGCTTCTACTTTTAATGAAGAATACATACTGCATGAAGTTCTGAGAAATGTACAAAACAAGTTCAAAGTACCATAGAGTTTGTAGAGAAATGTGATTACGAATCAAACTGGAGACTGATTTCGTTCACAAGTCATGATCATACCTAGTGTGCATAAACATAATATTACGATGTCTACATTCTACCTCAGTATTTATTTTCAAAATAAAAACCAAACCAGACCAAACAAACAAAGTGAATCCCACATGGAGTAGGGAGGGTACGATGTAGGCAGACCGCAGACCTTACCTCTAACCCAAGAAGTAGAGAAAGCTGGTTCCATGAAAACCCCCGCTTGTAAACAAATATTTGCAGAAAAAAATTATGTAGAAGGTTTGGCAGAAGTTTGATAGAAAGAAAAGAAATAAAAAAAGAATAATAATGTAAAACTGTGCAGTTAGAATAGGACAAGGTAACCTTAACACTATCCATTAAGAGTCTTCTACCAATAGTCTAATCCCTCAATGAGTTTCATCATGGTAATTATAGAACATTTTTTCACATCTTACAATCCAATTATAAATCAACCAAGCATAATGTAAAACTCAATAACACATTAATAGGTTATGCCACTTTACGGATAAATAATTAAATACCAACAATTTAAAGATGCAATAGAATGAGAACCTTTAAATATGTGTGATTGATGTTGCCTGATTATCTATGAGACGCCAGGTTATAGATGACTTCAAATATATGTTAAAACTATAAAACAAATAATTTATCAAAATTGTTTGTTCGGTTTACCAATATGTGAAGATAAAAGCCATAATATCCGTCATTCACCAGAGCTGAAGAAAGATAATACTATAGTTCAAAATATGTAGATATTAAAATGCCTGCTAGCTGTATATTGGTATATCTGGCAACAAATTAAGCTACATAGAAGCAAATTAATGACCAAAAATACAGAACAACAGTACCAAAAAAAACTTTTAACGAACAAAAATGGAAAAAAGAGAAACTACCTTCCAAATCCTTCCCACTAGCTACAGCAGCAGCTATATTCGCCTTGATCTGTGTGCGTAAGCTGTTTCTCTTATCAACAGTCTCCATATTGTCACCTTTCTTAAATAATGATACATATTTTTCCGTCTTGGGAAAGAACTGCATTTTGGAAACGGTATCATCTTTAGTCTCTGCGAACAGTTAAAAGTATTGTTCTAAAAAACTTGCCAGCACAGCCGCCATGGTGCGCCATGGCACCAAGGCTTGTGTCTCACGCCACGTTATGCCCGTGCCACACCATGGCCTAATGCGTAGTTTTCGTAATGCGATATTTGATTTTTCTTTATGTTTTTAATGTCTTATTTGCAAGTTTTTTAACATATAACCTAATTTAAATTGCATATTACTATTGACTCATTGAGTAACACTACAAAACATATGTTTTTATATATAATATTACATACGAATTAGAAATTTGACGCCATAAGTCACGCCTTGAAAACATCATGGCTTCGCCGTGGCTCCTAAGGGCTAAGGCTTGAGGCTTAACCTCGGCGCCACGCCACGCCTCACGCCACCTTCGTTAAAAGTAAATATATATCTATGCTGTTAAAATCACGATATATCGGAAATCGGTCATACTAAAAAAATCGGTGCAAAATATCGGCCCAAAAATCGGCCAGCGATATATCGGCGATATTGACCGATATGTCGGCCGATTTTTAGGTCAAAAAATCGCCCAAAATCGCGATTTTTAAAGGGTGTTTTTTTGGGCTTTTTTAATGACTTCTTGATGTAAATGTAAAGCCTCTTTTCTTCACGAACCCTTCAAAAAAATTAAAACCGGGTCAAAAAAACGAAAATTAGCAAAACCAAGTTGCACGAGCTCGAGATTCCGGAGCTGCATTCATGTCCGCAGGTCGCGCCCACACACAAGTTCGGCGATTTTAGCTTACGAAATCCTCAATCGGCACCCCCCCTGCGCGCGGGTAGGTGTTGGAGTAAAACCATTCAAAGGAGCTTGTAAATCCCTCACACTTTCATGGTTATAACCCATTAAGGTTTTACTCTTTCTTCCTATGTGGGATACATTCCCACACCCACTTGGTTTTTGCTAATTTCATCCAAGTACTCAACTTTGAGTATCGATATCTCATTCACACATACTCCGTTTTGGACACATTATGCATCGTTTCGAAGCTCTCATATAGGAGAACACAAACCCACTAAGAGTTAATTATATATAATACATATATATGTATTTAAATGTGTCCAAAGTTAGTAAAAACATATATTTTTTACTAAATTTTCCAACATATATATATAATTCTAAAAAATATTATATAAACCGATATTCCGATATATCACCGATATATCCGAGATATCGGTCCTTGACCGATATCGCACCGATATCCGATTTTAACAGCATAGATATATATATATGTACTTATGTGTGTGTGTTGCTTCCATATGCATATGGTTGTGCATATATTACAGTAAGTATAAGCAAGAAATCATATAGTGGCAATAATTGAACCCAATCTACCTCATATTGATGCTTACTTAAAAGAGGAAAAATGTAGATTGGGATACAATTATACAGCTTACCCTAATGTACTCAAGATCTTCTTTCAATTTTGAGAGCTGCTCAACAATCTCAGTTTCTTGAGCCTGACCAGATGATGCACGCTGTTGTTTCTCTAAGCGTCTAATTCTTCGCTCAACCTTCCTTCTTTCTGACACAAGAAGCATTAAATATAAGGAACATGTAACATGCCTCTCACAAATGTAAAACGTGTCACATATGGATGCAAAAATTTGTTACCAAAAAACTTGATCTTTCTGTCACGCAAGAATATTTTACGTTCCAAAGCCAGATTGTCCTGAACCTGCTGTTGATTCTTCAGCCCTTCTAATTTTTTCGTTAGGGCTTCTTTCACTTCAGGCCTTGTGTCCTGCATTATATCAAGAAAGCAGAATGTATGCTTATTCCTTCCAATGCAAAGGATCAAATGTACATTGACCATGTGGAGAAGATATTCATTCAAATACATTAATCAAGTAGCAGATATATATTTCACAAATATATTCCATACAGAACGGTTTTTGTAGTTATTGTAGTGAAGAATTTCAACAGTAAACTTGAAGCAACATATTTTAAACCTTCTAAGACGTCCTTTGAAAAAAAAGGAAAAACATGTGAAAGTTGATGTGATGCAATAACAACCTCAAGTCCAGCACTTATAGCCCAATTTACAGGATCGTGTAGGACTTATTAGCCTACAGACATATTGTGTGACACATTATAAACTTACAGGCTCCAGAACTATGAAAATCAATAAGATCAAGCATATACTTTTCATATCCTTTGATTGTATCAGCTCCAGAAGTTAGCCTTCGCAATGCTAGACTGCCAATCGATGGTTACCTGGAAGGATGCCAGCTTGGTTAGAGGCCCATCTTTGGAAAATTTTAGTTCGGTGGCCTAAATAAAATTTTCTAACCTTGGGCGGCCTTTAGACATATCAACACTAATCCAATTCATGATTTAAGGTCATTTCTACTCTACTGTAAACAATTTTCTAAAGGCAATGATGCCCCAAGATCACCAGAACAAATAAATAGATCATTTCCTCATAACTGGCAATTCAAAAAACCAAAGTCAATATATGCTAAATTGCTAATGTTTCAATAGTCCTTATTATTACAAACTTTGATACAGATTTTGATCCATAAACTCAATTCAAGGGAAATCACAAGCACTTATTCCAACTTCTCTAACATCAAAATATCAACTCTTCACAAACAGGGTTAACAAATAGCCTATTTATATTCAGATTTAGGGCCTGTTTGTTAGCAGCTTAATGAGCTTAATGAGACTCATAGCTTTATTCAGTCAACTATACATGACCGTTTGGAAGTGGCTTAATGATATAGAAAGTGACTTGTTTATTAAGCTTTTAGGAGAGAGCTTTATGCAGAAAGCCAAGTTTTGTCCAAACCAGTCTCTCCCAATTAAAAAAACATGGTCATTCCATCTATGAAAACACCCTCCCAAACAAAAACATTTCCAATCTATACAGACAGATTAATCCACACAAATCCACACAGACAACTTTATTCATACATGACTTAAATGGAAAACCAACCAAACAGCCCCTTATGCTGATTCAGCTTTCAACAGTAGCCAGTTGGCATATAAGTAAGTTATTGGCTTTCACCCTTTTCACAATTTTGTTGGATTACAACTCTGTATATTCTATTAGGTGTTCATCTTCCGCCTACCCTACCTTGTTGGTGTGTTCCAATATTCCTGCTTGTAGGTTACAAACAGTAAATTAACTTAGCTGTACCTTAACAACTCATAGTGCTGTGAGCAGCTGTATGGATGTTTTGAGTGCTAGTACACACATATATACCAAGTTTAATCTAAATTTGCAACTAAAATACTCATGGGATACTAGAGCTATGTGAGTATGTGACCACCTACATGAGAGCGAATTGTGTTTCTTCCAAATAGTTAAATTCATGAAGTAATAAAACAATAAAAAGTGTCCCTAATATACTACAGTCTACAAATTTGAACCCAATTGATTACAAGCATCACTCTTAACTTCCATCTCACTCTATATGCATTTCTCATCAAAAACCAATCAGTACGACAAAAGCTATAGATGAAACTCATGCTGCTATCAATTGTAAGATTTTCCCTTTATAATGTAGACTTAACAGACAGAACCCTGAAATATCTATCAGCTTACTAATAAAAAATCTGGACTAATGGCATTGGATGCTTAAGTGCTAATGCATGCTCCCTCAATTCTAAAAAAGGGCTTCCTCTTTAGAAGAACCAAGCGCTAAGAACTTGGCTCTTAGATGCTAACAAAATACCACCAATGTCGTTCTATGTGAATTATTATCAGAAAAGCTGATTTTCTTCAAAGAGTACATAATCCACATCAATCTTAATGCCAAAAGCAAGCCGTCAAATCAACAGTATTCGTATATGCCCTGTATCATTCACAGTAAAATCTCGACAATCCAAAACAAAACGTATTTTTACGTTCTCTAAACAACTTCATTTATAAAAACAGTGTCTGAAGGAAGTACCTTGCGGAGCAAACGTTCCGTAGAGCGAATCTGACGCTTGAGAGAGCCGCCGAGCTTGGCTTTTCGTTTCTTGTCGACACCCAAGGCTTTTGGGCGGTGATTGGTAGCTTTATTCACTGGTTTCCGTCCGGCGACTCGGCGCTTGTCGTAGCCACCATGCGCCATTTCTCCTCCTTTTTAGGTTTTCGTTGTTTTCAGTCTATCTTTCTTTGTATATTTCGAAATGTTGCTGGTAATGTACAGTTTTGTTCCCTGTACATTTAAATGCCAGATTTGGCCACATTTGTAATAATACTTTGAGTAAATTGCAATTTTGGTCCCTGTGGTATGTTGTTTTTCTCACTTTTGATTCTCAAAATAATTTTATTGCAAAAATAACCCTGTAGTATACAAAAGTGCTCGATTTTGGTCACTAAAACTAACAGCCGTTAATTGCAGCTGTTAAATGCCCCCCATGTGCCTTGCACATGAGGGCATATATGTCTTTTTACAAAGATCATACCACAGGGACCAAAATTGCAATTTACTTTTTTTGTTATTATACTATTTATTTAAAATATAAAAATAAATAAATATCACATGATTTAAAAATAACATAATTAATAAAATGACAAAATTTTAATTAAGTAATAATTTGTTTACGTTTTGCCAACTAAAACTAATAAATTTTTTACTCTTAAATAGTTAATTAATAATTTGTTTACTCTAAAATAATCCAAAATTTAATTTCAACAGATTTTTTATTTTTCAGATTACAACATTAATTATATAATAAAAATATTATATAAGAGATCTCCAACCCATTTTTGTGTTTTTATTATTGATCATCTTTCTCAAATATTTATAATAGAATTCTTATCAAAAACTTCATGTTCTTATAATATTTTTATTGAATAATTTATTTTATATTAAAAGTGAAGTTTAATAAAAACAAAAATATAAATTATTTTAGAATAAATTTGCAACTAATTAATTAATATTACTTGTGAGTAAACAAATTATTAATCAATTAACAGTTATTTTAGAGTAAACAAATTATTAATTAATTAATTTAGAATAACAAATGGGTTATTCTAAAGTCTAAACCCACCCCCTCCAACTTTGCATACCCCTCCACCTCACATCCTTTAATTTTTTTAATTTAAAGTTGCACTTTACACCCTTAGACTTGTTTATTTAATTTACTTTATACCTTTTAGTTTTCTATTTACCATTTTATACTTTCATTATATTAACACATATAATCGTATATTAACTAAAATACGTTAAAAATTACTTTTTAATTTTAACAAGTTACACCATTATAATCGTCTCATCGATACCTTCGAAATGAGCCCAATATTGAATATTTTTTGATTTAATTATATTATTATATGTCATACGTTTACGTTATTTTTTGACTTAATTATATTATTATTCGTCGATACCTTCTTATTTTTTGATTTAATTATATTATTTCGAAATGAGCCCAATAATAACTAAAATACGTTAAGAAAATACTTTTTAACAACTTTCAAATCCTTAAATCGTGGACTCTTATTAATTAATCCTTACCTCTAACCACTTTCAAATCCTCAAATCATGAACTCCTAAAAAAACGTCATTCTTTAAACAACTTTATAAAAAAAATTGATCGTTTTCTCAAAACCAATTAAAATAATTTAGAACATTAAAATCGAGATATATCACGCTGCATTGCACGAGTAGACTTCTAGTATATAAATTTAAAACATATATTATATTAATTAAGAATAAAACAAAAATACTATAAATTTAAGAAATATTTCCTATAATATATGTTTTATAGTATTTTTGTTTTACATTATATAATAAACAAATATTGTAATAAGTTAGTTATAATAAATGTTTTACAGTATATAATAAACACATATATTATTTTTGTTTTACAGAAATATTTAAGAACTTCTAAAAATATAAACATAAAAAATTTATAATATAATATAGACACATATATAAATTTACACCAAAGCAAAATATAAAATTCTATTTTAAACCAAAATTTTAAAACTAATTGTAAATTTTAATTAAAAGAAATCTAAAACTTAGGTTTGAAATATAAGTATTTTGTAAGTTGATTATTTGAAACTGCTTATAACTTATTTGTTCAAATTACATTTTTACGCTCAACTCGTTATTAGCACGACATAAGTTGATAGACACTTTTAAAAATAAGCATAAGTTGTTTTAAATAAGCAATCCCAAATACCCCTTAAAATGCAAAATGGTAAATTTTAACATTTTTAGAGAGAAAATATTTTACAAGATAAATATTTTACTTATAAAACAATATAACACTTTTATTTTCATGCTATAAAATATTAAGATTTCGTTCTAAAACGTTAGCGAACTATGATTAACAAGATCTCTTGATATAATTATGATAATGATCTATTAAATAATACAAAGCCAACTTTTTTAAATACGATTGATGTAATAGCTTTTATTATATATATTTTTTGAATATCTTAATAGTTTTCTATAATCATTGGCGTTACAAAAATAAATGAGACAAAAAAAACTCTCCTAAAAGCTATTACAGTAAAGTTTTGTATAAATTTTTAACTTAATGAGTTAGAACAGTAATAGATGTACCATAAATTAAATAATTAACTATAAGAGTATGAATTGTAAATATAAAAAATATTTTTATGTAGTATATATGATATATAATTAAATAATTAAATCAAAAAATATTCAAAATTGAGCTCATTTCGAACGTATCGAAGAGATGATTATAATGGTGAAATTTGCTAAAATTAAAACGTATTTTTTAAACGTATTTTAGCTAATATACGATTATATGTGTTAATATGATGAAGGTGTAAAATGAAAATTAGAAAAGTAAAAGGTATAAAATAAACTAATTAAAAATTAAAAGGGTATAAAAGGTAAATTTATTTGGTTTGTTAGAGGAGACAATATTTGCAGGGGGTATACAATTCGCAGGGGGTAGGCATAGCAACCCCCTAACAAATTTATTAGTTTTCGTTGGTGACACGTAAACAAATTATTACTTAATTAAAATTTTGTCATTTTACTAAATATGTTATTTTTAAATCATTTGATATATTTATTAATTATATAATATAGTTATTATATTTTAATAAATAGTATAATAACAAAAAGGTAAATTGAATTTTTGGTCCCTGTGGTCTATATTTGTAAAATGACATATATACTCTCATGTGCAAAGTACATGGGGGCATTTAACAGCTGCAATTAACGGCTGTTAGTCTTAGAGACCAAAACCGAGCACTTTTGCATACCACATGGTTATTCATGCAATAAAAAAATTCTGGAGACCAAAAGTGAGAAAAACAACATACCACAGGGACCAAAATTGCAATTTACTACAAGCATACTCGTGTAATGGAGCATAATTTTAATATTTTGTTTTATTTTTTATTTTTATCGATTTTATATATGATTTTATTGATTTATGTTTAATAATGATATACTTTTTTTAGTTTTAATAATACTATAAGTCTATTCGCGCAATGCAGCACGATATATCTCGATTTTAATGTTTTAATTTGTTTTAATGTGTGGTTTTGAGAAAACGGTCGTGTTTTTTTTAAAAATTTTGTTGGTCCCGAAGGGCTATACAAGTTTGTAGAAGGGGGGTTGAATACAAACACTAAGATTTTACTTTTCTAAATTGTTTATTGATAAATCATTAACAATTTACAGCTTGTTGCAGAAACAAGATTAAGGATAAACCTAAATCTAAACAAGTTGGAACACTAAGTTTCTTGCACTAAGAAAGAGAAGGAAATTACTAATAATAACCTATCTCAAGATAAGAATGATGAACTTGTCCAGAGTTAGCAAGTTACTTAAAAAAGAAGTGAGTTCTTCTTCTTATATACTGCATGCATTTAATGCATGGCAATTTATACTTTACACGTGGCAGCAGCTCATTGGTTGTACGTCATTGACCTTTGTTGACAACCTTAGTAGCCGCATGTTTGAACAGTGTAGTATCAGAGTGGTTGTACGATTTCAGACAATAAGAAGGTTCTTTTTCTGACATATCGTACGGAGTCGTGCAAGGGTGGTTAAGACAAAAGTACTTTGTACGGAGGACTTCATGATCAGCTTTTCGTTGATTCAGCGATCTATCATTCTATATCAGCGAATGATAGAGTTCAGCGATAGCTAAAGTCTTGTACTTGATACTTCACGTTGAGTGGACAAATCTGAGTCTTCGCTGATCCGCATCAGTTCATTAGGAGACTTGTCGCTGGTTCTTGAGCTTGATCTTCGACTTCAGAGTAGAACCTATGTTGACGTGAAACTTGTCTTCAGGGATCATAAGTAAACAACTAACTTATCAGCGATCACCATAAGTACTGAACAGACTCAGAGCATTATGGTGAACACTGTTCGCTGAATGTTTAATCTAAAGAGCGAGAGTTCCTATCAGCGGTACTGTAAGATCTTAGTACTTATCAGCGATAGTGAAACTCTTATACATATTGTTTACTTACAATTTTCACTAAGTATATAAGAGAGGGTCATTATCAAATCACTGAGGGTTTGGATCAACAATCTCCCCCTATTTGATTATGACATAGCAACCGAGAAAATTGCTATTTAATGAAAACATAAGGATAAAAAGAACTCATAAAGTATTTGTCCCTTTTGCTGTTTTCTGGGATCTTTTCTGTACTGATGGAGTAAAGTACGTTCGCTGAAATTTTTCTTTAAACTTCGTAAAGATTACAAATGGAAGTGGAAAAATTACAAGTACAGCGAATACAATTACAAGTACAAAAGAATAACTGATACAATAGAAGAATGAGGCGATCCTATCAGCTTATAGAGGTTCTTCCTTAATGAGTTGTTCATCAAGGGTCATTGATGTGGGAATCATCCAGTCAGGGACATTTACTCCTTGATTTCTTTTGTTCAGCGCTTCTTTAAAAATCAAGGGTTTGAGATGCCGAGCCTGAATGTCGTTCTTGAAGTCACACCAGTAGATGAGATCTTTCAGCTGTTCGATGGGAGTGATGGGAAGTTCATAGATATGTTGAAAACGCTTTCGTCCATCCCAGTCATTGAAGAATATCCCGTAGGGTTTGCTTAAGACTTTCCCAGGGAAGAAAGTCTCATCAGGAGGAAGAGATGTGTCAAGTGCAGAAAGGTCAGGTTCAGGACCAAGGAGTTCTTCCATAGAAAAACCAATACCTGTTTCGTTTCGAATACGAGGACCATCTTCTGAAGATTTAGACTTTTTCTTTGCAGAGGCCCTTCGTTTCTGACTTTCGAGAGGAGGAGGAGGAGGAATATCCACACAAGAATAGATTAAGTCGATCTGTTTGTTTATCAGCTTTTCGAAATGATCCTTGTACTTAGACTGAGACTTCTGGATGGCTAATCTGATCTCCAACCATTCAGAGAGAACGTACTGCGTGATAGCTTCAGCATAGAATTTTTCGTACTTTCCGTCTTCTCTGAATATCTCGATTTCAGCGATAGAATTTTTGATGGTTGATCTTCCAGATACGAGTACCTTGATTATTCTGGAAGGTCAATGTCTGAAGTGTACCTTTTCTTTGCACCAGGCTAGGGTAGATTGAGACACAGTTCTCTTTTCTTCAACGATCTTCTTGGCTTCTTCCCATAGCTGACGTTGAACTTCGATTGGAGCTCTTTTCAGCTTGGGGTCTTTTACTGATCGTTGAGTAAGCTGGATGGCGTATTCTCTGTCTTTTTCTTCAGCTTCCTTTCTTTCAGCGATTAGACGTTCAGCTCTGAGGTGATCCTTGTATTCCCTTTTTGAAAGTTTGAACTTTGTAGGAATAGAAGGAAGTTGATCACGCTTCAGAATGATTCGCTGATCCTCGAACTTCTTTATCATCTCATCTCTTTTTCTCTGATCCTCTTCACTTAGCTTTTGAGGAGCCAAGGAAGGTCTTCTTTTGTGAGAGAGCATCTGTTCTTCAGGTTCATCAGTCTCAGAGATCAAATCTAAGACCGGGATTATTTCTTCAGCTTTGGAAGCTGGGATTATTGTTGGTGAAGTCGCAGCTGTAGGAACTTCAGCGATATCCTCAAACAGGGGAGAGGACTAGCTGAAACACAGCAATCGTTCGAGTAAGAACTTGGGTAGAATAGAGATAGAGAAAGAATGGGATAAAGTGTATGGAGGTTTTAGTAAGTGTAGAACTGATAATGTGTATAGAGAGGAGGGATGTAGTGTAAGGAAGATTAGTGTACCTGACAAACCGGCTTTTTAAGCAAGATCGTCAGATTTTCATCGTCTTCAGCGACACTTTTTTCCTTTGCCCTTGTCAGCTTCAGACGCTGATGGCTTTGTCTTTGTCCGCTCCCCTGTAGGTTCATTTATCAGAATCCCTCTAAGCGCTGTGGTCCTCTGAGCAGGCTTGACGATAAAAGAGTCATCATCATCATCATCTTCATCATCATCATTCTTTGGAGAAGAGGATGGTTCATCATTAGACAAGTCGATGGCTTCTTCATCTTCAGCTTCAGACTCAGATTCTTCAGCTTCTTCTTCGAGTTGCTCCCCCTCAGATACATAGGTAAGCTTCTCGGTTCCCTCAGGGTTTTCATCTCCCTAAGGTCCAGCGGCTGCTTCTTCAATTGTCTTCTCACCCTCTTCTGTAAAGGTGAGGTCTTCAGTCTTCTCTCCCCTAATAGATTCATCATGGGAAAGGTCTTCAGCGCTCTTCTCCCCCCCTTTTTCATGATGAGTGGGGGATGAATGCGATGACTCAGCAGCTTGTGTTGGTTCCCTGTCTTCTTGGCCAGGGATCCCCACACAAATTTCAATCGCTGATAATCTGTTTTCTAGACCAGAAATACCAGGATTGATCTTTACGAGTTCAGCACGATCCGCCGGAGTAAAAGATGAAGGTGCAGGGGCAGGGGCGGTCGTGTTGGTCAGGATCTGCTGCATCATTTTCTTCATAGAATCCATGTCAGTCTTTATAGAACTCACGTCGGTCTTTACAGCAGACATATCTCCTTCGATTCTGCCAACCGATGTCTTCAGCGTTGTGACCTCGCTGGACATGGTGTTAACTGAAGTTTTGATGGCGAGGTAGTCTGTGTAGATATCAGCAAGAACTTTGGAAAAGTTGCTGAGCGTTTTATCAACCTTCTCCAAGTCATCTTTGGAGGCATTCTTTTCGACCACGGTTGTCAGCTTAGTGAGATTCTCTCCAGCGTTTGTTACACCTGAAGAGTTGTTGGAAAGAGTAGTTGTGAGACCTGTCAGCGTCGGCTCTATTGTCTTCAGAGAGGCGTTGATGTCTCCCAAATTAGGACCTGTAACATATAAGAACTTGTGAACAGAGGAAAGATCAGAAGTTTGGGGTTCAGTTACAGTGTATAGGGTTGGTGTATACCTGCAGGAGGATTGGTGAATGCATCAAAATCTCGGTGTCCTGAGAAAAGTTCCATGTCGTCAGCTAAAGTGCGTGGACGCATGGTCATCGCTGCAGGTCCTACGCCCATCATTCCTTGAGTGTCAGCTTTAGCTTCTGGAGGAATGACAGGTGCTTCAGTGACAACTGGAGTAGAGTCCAATTGAGTAGAGGGAGAAACGAAGGTTAAGAATGGAGGTTGGGTGCGGAGTTCAGCGTTGGATTCGCTGAGAATCGCTTCGTCAGTCTTTTGAGAGACTGAAGGAGGTTGGGTATATTCCAAGTTTGTAACCTCAGCGTTTAGAGGCGCTGAGGCTGGGATAGAATGGGTGGCTTGTTCAGCTGTGGCAGAGCGTACCACTGAACATTCCTTCAGCTCTTTGAGATGAGCTGAGGAGTCTTCAGCAAGAGATTGCTGGGGTTGCTCCTTGGTTTTCTTAGTTCTTTTTGAACTAAGTTGGGTGGAGGAGTGTTTCCTTTTAAGAGAAGGAATGGAGGTTGCAGCCTGGGTATCAGCGGTGGGTTTGTCCGCTGAAGGAGCTGCAGAAGTCGAAGAAGTAGGGTTGAGAAGAGTTAAAAGTGTAGAAAGACGTACCTCATTTGCCACTGGCTTGAAGTCGAGAACCTTATGGCCAACCTGAGAGAGTTTCAGGTCACCCTCTTTTGGGTAGCTGTCCTTCAGGCCTGTTTGGAATACGACGCTGATGAATCGAGGATAAGGAACCCATGGAGATCTGTCAGCGGCGGAGTCTACTCTGAGTACCAGATCATCGTAGATTATCGATGCCCAGTCTATATGTAGACCTTTCAGCAAGGCATATCCCATTGCTTGCTGAGGTTGAGCGGCTTGATCAGAGGAGCCGGTCTTTGCAGTCATGCAGCTGATTAAGTGAGCGAAGATGAAGTTCATCTCGCTGGGCATTTTAGACTTTTTGATGAGGGCCAGCTTCTTCTCGGGCTTCTTGTCCCTCCCAGTTTCCCATGCATAGCCCATTGCATCGAAGAATGCAGTGATGGCTTCCCTATCTGAGTGTTTCTTGTGGTCAGGGAGAGGAACAAAGGGTTTTTCTTTGGTGGCCAAGGGAAGGTTCAGGGCTTTGCGGATAATGGCAGGTGTAATCTTCATAGTGCCATAGTCAGTATCGCAGAGGATACAGTTGATTGCTTTTTAGGAGTCTTTGGTTGAAGGTAGCTGAGAGTGTCTGGCAGAGTACCAGAATTGGGATAGCAGTAGCTGATGTGCAGGAGGTGTTATGGTCAGGGCTGTGGATAGACAACAATTCTTCAGGAAGTTCACAGCATCATCTAGATGTGTGACTTGCTTTCGAGGAGGAAACTCGAGAAGCGCATAGAGGTTATTTGGCTTGGTCCAATCCAGTTTGTCAAGAGAGAACTTGACCTGAGGAGCCTTGATTATCTCCAATTCCTCAGTAGCATCAGCAGCAGTGTTCTCAGCGATGGTTTTCTTGCCAGAGGGAATGACAGTAGATGCCATTTTCTGTATATCAGTTCAACCAAAGATTAACAAATAAGAATAATCTTAATGTGGAAAGATTTTCCAATAAGATGGTTCGAATTTTGTCCATTTCATTCAAACAAAAATGTCTTAATGAAGATTAGGATTTTTCTTGTTTTAAAAACGAAATGCAAACCCAATGAAAATCTTGTTTTCCAGTTTCTTTTGAGAATGAGGATTATGGAAAAACGAATGTGTGAAGAACAAGTTTAAGATTTTGCATTTAAACTTGAAGAACAACCATGAAAGGTTGTGTTCATAAAACCATGAAAGAAATTATTTCATTTTAAAAAGTTCTTTTGTTTGATCTTTTAAAAACAAAAAGAAGATCATTAACAAGTTTGAAGAAACAGGTAAAATAAAAGAATTATTAACCTGGTTCGTTGAAGAAGATGAAGTTCTTAAGTTCTTGAAAAACTTGAGAGCACAAATGCAACCGTAATTTTTCTTTTTCTTGCTTGGAGGAGAAGTTCGCGTAAAAGAAAAATATAAACCCAGAATGAGTTTATATAGTGAGATTAGAGAGAGAGAAAATCTTGAGCGGGAAAAGATTTTCATCATGACACGGACACGTGTTTGCATTTGATTGGAAGGTAAACGAAACGTGCAAACGTGTGTCAGAAAGAAGAACGTGCCAGGGCTTATCCGTTGCAATGATGTCACAACTGTCCTTTCATATTCTTGGATGTCTCTGAGGTTTTGAAACTTCAGGGACATTTTTGAAAACAAGAAGCACTGAATGGAAATATCAGTGTTGGTTTTAGAAATTTCAAAGTATCGCTGATTAAGGAAGAGATATTCAGCGATGCAATTTAATTTGAAATCTTGCATTTACATGCGATTTTCAGAGAGAGAAAAACATACCTTGATATCAGCGAATCAAGTTTATTCAGAGAAGATGATAGAATGGGTTATACAAGTCGATTTTATCATATCGCTGATCAAATGTGAACCGCTGAAGATTTTACTCTTCAAAGTTCAGCATTCCAAGCTCGCTGATGAGAAAGTTGAATCTTGTCTCATCAAGAGGTTTGGTGAACAGATCAGCTAACTGATAATCAGTTGGGATAAAGTGAAGTTCTATATCACCATTCATCACATGATCTCTGATAAAATGATACCTGATTTCGATGTGTTTTGTCTTTGAGTGTAGTACTGGATTATTGGCTATAGCGATGGCACTTATGCTGTCGCAATAGATTGGAATATTTGAGAGCAGAAGGTCATAGTCCAGTAGTTGATTTCTCATCCACAAGACATGAGAACAACAGCTTCCAGCGGCTACATACTCAGCTTCAGCTGTGGAGGTGGACACTGAGTTTTGCCTTTTGCTTGTCTAACTCACCAGCTTTCCACCCAGGAGCTGACATCCTCCTGTGGTGCTTTTCCTATCCAATTTGCAACCTGCAAAATCACTCTCTGAATAGGCGATTAGATCGAACCCTGAGTCTTTGGGATACCAAATACCTAGATTCGCAGTACCCTTTAGGTATCGAAAAATTCGCTTTACAGCGGTCATATGAGATATAATATCGGGTCGGCTAGCTGTAAGATACAAGAGAGAGCCGATCATCCCACGGTACAACGTGACATTAACAGGAATACCCTTAGTATCCTTATCTAGTGTCAGCGGTGGTGCCAAGGGGTTTTCATAGCTGAACTTTGGGTTAAGTCGAATTTCTTCAGCATATCTTTAACATATTTTCCTTGATTAATGAAAGTTCCTTTTTCATTTTGCTTTATCTGAAGACCAAGGAAATATGTTAGTTCACCCATCATGCTCATTTTATACTCATCTTTCATTCTATCAGCGAAACGAGTACAAAGATCAGGGTTAGTAGAGCCAAATATAGTGTCATCAACATATATCTGAACAAGAATGATATGACCTTTTACTTTCCTGAAAAATAGAGTTTTGTCGATTTTACCTCGCTCAAATTGTTCAATATGGAGATAAGTAGATAGAGTGTCATACCATGCACGAGGAGCTTGCTTCAAGCCATAAAGTACCTTATCCAGTTTATAAACATAACCTGGACGCTTAGGATCTGAGAATCCTGGAGGTTGTTCCACATAGACTTCTTCATTCAGCTTTCCATTTAGAAACGCTGACTTAACATCCATCTGATATACTTTGAAGTCTTTGTGTACAGCGTATGCTAAGAATAGACGAATAGATTCTAGTCTTGCTACTGGAGCAAATGTTTCATCATAATCTATGCCTTCCTATTGTCTGTATCCCTGAGCAACAAGACGAGCCTTATTGCGGGTTACAGTTCCATGTTCGTCCAACTTGTTTTGATAGACCCATTTAGTGCCTATCACTGTTTTGTCAGTTGGTCTTCGAACAAGTTTCCAAACTTTGTTTCTTTCGAATTCAGTCAGCTCTTCTTGCATGGCGCTGACCCAATTTGGATCTTTGAGGGCATCATCTACTTTCTTTGGTTCAGTCAGAGAAATAAAGTTAACAAATAAACAAATATTACCTGCACTTCGTCGAGTCTGAATACCAGCGTTTGGATCACCTAGAATTTGATCGATTGGATGATTTACAGTCCATCGATGAACTGGAGCGTGAGACATTGACTCAACTTGAACTGGAGTAGCTGAAGATGAGGCTTCAGCAACTTCTGGAGTATCAGCTAAGAGAGGAATAGTTGCAGTTGTCATTATATTCACTGATTGCTGAGAAGTAGATGGAATGTCTGAGACATTGGGTTCAGAAGCAGGTATAGTGTTTAAAGGAACAGCTGAGACCCATGATGTTTCAGCTTCACTATTCTGCATATTTGGGATGATAGTAGGACTATCATCTTCAACAGTATGAGTATGAGTGGGGATATCTTCTGAATCACCAAGATGAGAAAACATCCATTGATTCAGTTCTTCAGTATCAGTGGACGGTTTAGAGTTCACTGAACGGGATTCGTCAAACGTGATGTGAAGAATATCCAAGAAAGATTCCATCATCAGCCTTAGGATCAAACTTTCCAAGGGCATCTCTGTTGTTCAGTATGAAACACTGACATCCAAAGATGTGAAGAAAGCTGATTGAAGGCTTTCTCCCATGAAAAAGTTCATAGGCTGTTTTATTGAATCTTTTGACTATCAGCGACCTGTTTTGCGTAAAACAAGCAGTGTTGACAGCTTCTGCCCAAAACTGAGTAGGCAGGTGAGAATCGCCGAGCATTGAACGTGCAACTTCAATAATTGTTCTATTTCTTCTTTCAGCGACTCCATTTTGTTGCGGTGTTCTTACTGATGAAAAGTTGTGAGAAATACCCTTACTCTCAAAGAAGGAATCAAGAGAACTGTTTTTGAATTCAGTCCCATGATCACTCCTTATTGAGCGAACGGTCAAATTGTTCAGGGTTTCCATCTTTCGAACAAAGGTGATGAGTTCTTCAGGGGTGTCACTCTTGGAACGGAGAAACATAACCCATATGTAACGAGAGAATTCATCAACTATGACCAGTGTATATTTCTTTCCAGCTATGGATTATTTGTTAACAGGGCCAAACAAATCCATATGGAGAAGTTGCAGAGGAGATGGCACTGAGGAGACTTGCTTTGACTTAAAGCTTGCTTTGGTCTGCTTCACTTTCTCACACGCTGAACATAAAGACTCTTTTGAAGAAAGAGTGTTCAGTGTCTTGAAATTCAGATGAGAGAGCCTCTTATGCCATAGCCATTTATCGGCAAGCTCTTGCCAAGTCTTGGTTATCGAGTGAGGTGCATGTGCGTTCAGCCAAGACTTCGCCTTGTCCCTTAATGAAAAAAGGAAAAGCCTTAGTCTTAATGCCTCATCACTAACACCTTGCAACTGAAAGGAATCGGTCATTTCTAAAAAATATTTTAAGTGTGAGTGCGGATCCTCAGATGGTGATCCTCCAAATTGACCCATGGCTTGGATCATTTGAAACATCACCGGTTTGAGTTCAAAATGATTTGCAACAATATTGGGTCTTAAAATCCCGGAGCTTAAATCACCAACTCCGGAAGTAGCATAATCCCGTATTTTTCGATCTTTGCTATCGGCAATCATGATTGTGGTCTCCACTACAGGTGGCGGTATTGCAGCCATGTTCACAGTGGGGATCACAGGGGGTTGTCGATTTCTGTTTCTGCGTCTTCTTCGAAAAGTTTTCTCTATTTCAAGATCGATTGGTAACAAAGGTTCGTGTTGTTGCCTTGGCATGCAACACGAAAAGCTTAGAAAAACGAGTTACTCGGGCTCGAACAAAAACTAATGTCTTGAGATTTAAAATCACGCCAGTCCCCGGCAACGGCGCCAAAAACTTGTTACATGCGAAATGTGTGTTTTAATCGCAGTGGGTTGCAAACTATCCACAGTGGGAAGTGCAAGTGTACACTGTCCACTATGATCGTCACAGCAAGTAATAGTTGGTAAAATACCAGAATCGAATCCACAGAGACTGGACAATCAAGACAATACGGTTCTCATGAGCTCCTTTTACAAGTTTCAACTAGAGAGGAAAATAATACTTTGGTTTGGTTTGGTGAAATAGTTACTTTAAACGAATTACTAAATGATAAAAAGGAGGAATGTAGGTTGGATTTTCCCTAAATTTTATCTCAAATACTCGGTCCTTAGAGTGATCCTCGTATTCGTGGTAGACATTTTCGCTAGAAAAGCCCGGTTACAAAATACTCACACCTTTAGATGAAAATCCCATACTCTTAGTACTTGTTGTTTTGTCAATGGTAATCTCTAAATGGACCTTTTCAGGCCTCGATGGAATGTGTAGAGACAAATACTCTAAGTGTTTTTAATACACAAATTAGCTTGCCTACTACTCCAGTGGGCAGAGATTAGCTCACTATGCCGACCTCACTTTCGTAAGTGTCATAAGAATTCTTTCGAATCCCCTAGCATCATTCAAGCTCGTGTCACTGCGTTCTACTCATTTCTAAGTTAAGAACTAGACTTTTAGATCTTTGCAAGTGATCGGCTTGTTCGCATCTTTGGGTAAATATCGAGAATGAATGACCAAAACAATAAATATTCTAAGTATAAAGATTACTCAAGCATTTTCTATAAAATCCAGGTACTTCTCCTTCCTACATCCCAAAGGATGTTTAGCCTAACATTTCTGAAGTAAAGAAAACAAAAGATGAAGATTTGCACATAATAAAACTGAAAGTGACTTGAATTAACTGCTCACAGTGGGGAACGAGAAGTCGTCCCTGCACTGTGTATTACGAACTACAATTAAAATAAATTACTGAAATTAAATGCTAAGTTACTGCAGTAAATGAAAGCTTACAACTTAAAGAAGTACTAGATAAATTGCAAGAAAGATGCATTAAATGAGACCCAACACCCCTTTTTATACCAAGAAGGAGGTGTTGGTCTTTACACAAAAAAGGTTTATCCAAGGTGTAAGGACTGCAGGGAAATGCTGAAATCAGCTCAAAGGATAATACTTCAATCCTCCATGTATAACTCTCTTTACCCAATGGTCCTTTAGAAGTCAACTTTTGCAAGTACAAAGGTACAATCATTATGTAAAGCCTTGAGGAACACTTGTAACAGCCAAATCTCAGCTTCTCTGCCATTTGAACCTTCTTAATCTCCAGATTTTATATTTCCAGCCCAAGGTTTTCTTGATCTGCTCGAAGAGTGGGGAGCAGAGTGGGCACTGTATACGTCACTGCGGATAGAAAATCGTGAAAAACACCCAAACTTCCACCAAATAATTTATTAAAGACCATGGTTTACTCCTTTTGCTCGTTTTCGTAAATCATACCAAGAATGGGGGTTTTTAGAAGTGAAATGGCTAAAATTGACAAAATAAAGTGGAAAATAAATGGAAATAATAACTCTAAAAATAGAGTTATCACAAGCTCAAACTTAAATCATTACTTGTCCCCAAGTCATAAAAAGAAAGAAATAAAATGAAAAACAATGCATAAAGATCTTTGAGGGACTTACATACTTCTTGACTTGAATGAGCGTTTGATCTCCTTCCTCCGATACTTCCTTCGGTCCGAAACTTAACAACTTCACTTTTGTATTTGACGAAATCTTTCCCTTGTTTACCATTTGATCAATAGGGTTTTCTTGGGTTTGAAGGGTTTATGGCTTTGAATCTTTTCCCAAGGGTTTTTGGCAAGAATTTCCAAACATGGACCGAAGATCTCACTTTGAGATTTTTATTTCAAGAAGTGGGTGTTTAGTATTTTGCAATGATAGGTACGTACACTTTCAGGCTTTATTTGGGTATGGCTATTTTTTCTTCTGATGGTCCAGAATGGGCACACCATCTTTTTCTGGGAGTGAGCACTTTGATGGTCCAGAAAAGGCACACCATCAATTTTGTTAGTGACACTCCGTTTTTCTTCTGTTTTTGTATTTTTGTATTTTCTCTTTTTTTTACTTACATATTTTTGTATTTTTGTATTTTCTCTTCTGTATTTTTGTATTTTCTCCGAAAAATGGCCTAAATCATTTCACGGGACAAGTTGAGATTTGTACTTACAAAAGTGACCTTTTTAAGTCGGAAGCCGAAGGTTGTACCTTGAAATGGAAACGAGGTCAAACAAGCATTCAAACAATCAATACGTTAGTACCCAAAAGTACCTACCTACCGGTATGATTTGCATGCATCGATAATAAAAAGTAAAAACAGCAAAAAGTGTCAATGCCTAGCCATAGGCACAAAAAGATCAAACAGACACAAAATAAAATTGTTTTGGTGAGCAAACGAGCGAAACCATTGTTTTAAAACAAACCATTCACGGAGTAGGGGTGGGTTGCGGTGAACTTTCGGCGTCTTCTTCGTCAAACTCTTCATCACTTGCAAATGTCGGGCAAATGTCCTCGGGGAATTTGGGGAGCAGTTCGGCCAACTGTGGGTTTGCCTCAGCCATGATCTGGTTCATCACCTCATCTTTATCCCTTGTATACATCCAGAATGATTGAGTGGCCCGGTTTTGAAACCTTTGCTCTGCTTCCATCAACTCGACTCGGTATGTCAGCTTCTTCACAGCTCTCAACAGTTCAGCCATGGGATCGCTGCTACTCGTGCTTGCGGTACCTGCAGGGGGTTGTTGGAGTGGTGTACGAGGTGTGCCCACATTATGCTCCTCAGCTATGCGCACAGTGGGGTTAACAGTCCCCACTGTGGGAATCTCTACAGCAGGTTCGTTGGGAGGAGTGGTGATAAGGCGTCCCATCTTGCGGATGGTTTGGACACTGATGTTACTTGTGGAGTCAAACCACTGATCCTCCACCGAGGAGGGCACACCTGCGTCTATCATTAGTCGAGTAATGAGGCAAGGAAGGGGTAAGACTACATTCTTTCGGGTCCTCGCTTGATCAATGGCCGCATGCATGACTATCCCAACGTTGATTTTTCTTCCAGTGAGCACGCAGTACAAGAGGGCACATTTATGCATGGACAGGGTTGTATCGTGCGATGTAGGGGACAAAGAGGCACGAAGAAATTGAAACCAAACAGCGGCCTCGGTGGTGAGGGAGCTAGCGTTTAGGCAACTTCTTTGGCCATCTTTGTTCCAAGGTTTCCCTTCTATCGCTATTTCTTTCAAAATAAGGTCCTCATCAGCTGGGGTCATTTTTTTCAAAAATTTGGCAAATTCGCACATGCCCGGGCTCCTTCTTCCCAACACCCGATTAATTGCTCCTGGATTATAACTTACTGGCTTTCCTCTAACTATCACAGTGGGTTTCTTAGATTGCGATGCTTCGACATAAAACTCACGAACTAATGAGGAATTCGCGCGTCGATTGGCCTCGGCCAAAATCGACCAGTCTTGCGCTATGATGCGATCCTTAACAAAAGGATTTGCCTTAACAAACTCTGGGTCAAAACCCCTCTCCAACTTAAGTTTTTGTTTAGCAATGCACTCATAATGGGCAGCCACCTCCGGAGAAGTGAAATGCCTTGGCACCCCACAGGGGACATGTGAAGTTCCCACTGTGGAGTGATGTGGGTTTTGGGTTTGAGTTTGGTCATCCCCAACATCAGCATCCACAGAGGATGAACTTAAAGAGTGTTCGAAACTGGTACCTTTCCTCGACGATCGTTTTGCCGGTCTTTTTGATGGTTTTTTCGGCGTCGCGGCCAGCGTAGACCTGGTGACCATTCCTCTCTTTCTCATTTCCCGCAGAATAGGATTCTCCCCACTGTGGGCATCCTTAGTCACTGTCTTTCTTGCCAAAACTTCCCCAAGCTTTCGGTATTCCTCCAGATAATCTTCATCCACCTTTCTCTGCAACTCTTCATCTTCAACAAAGACCATTGCCTCAGCCTGTTTCCTTTCTTCCTCGAGAATCCTTACTTTCTCAGCCTTCAACCTTTCCTCCTCTTTTCTCTTTTCTTCTTCCTCCTTGCGAACCCTTTCTTCTTCTTCTTGTCGTCTCCGCTCGACCTCTTCCTTTCGTTTTCTAATGGCCTCCATTTTTCCTTTGAACTCTTCTGCCAACCGCCTCTCTTCTTCCTCGGCTAAAAGTGCTTCGGTCTCAAATTGGGTAACACTGGTGTTAGTGATTTGAGAGGATGACATCGCCCTTGGGCTTTCAAGCTGTGAAGAACCCTCGTCCGGTGCGCCGGATTTTACAGTGTTATCGCCGGAGACCGGCGGCGGTTCGTTGAGGTCGTCGGTGACAGTTTTCGGTGGTTGTCCTTCGATGATCCTTCGACGTACGGCCGCACGAGTGGTTGCATCAGGGTTGGTGTTTAGCCTCTTGCTTCTTGCCATTTTTAGGGTTTTTGGAAGGGTTTTTCGTTGGTGGGTTTTTCGTAGAGAGAGAAATGGAGAAGAAAAAGTTGCTGGGTAAATTTGGGAGCCAAGGTGGTTTTTGGGAGGTTAAGGTGGTTTTTGGATTTTTGGAAATGTGTTTAGTTGTTTTTTCAAACCAAAATGGGGAAAACCGTCGGATGGAGAGAGAAGACAATGATAGCTTTTTCTTGGAACAAAGCAAAAAGGGACACATGGCAGCCAAGGGTGACACTAGTTGTAAGAAAAGGTGATGCGTGTCAGCCTTGGGCCACCCAAAATGGTCCTTTCATCCGTCAGACGGGGAGTGGGGAGCGCAGGGACTTGAGCCTTCCCCACTGCGAAGCATTTTCTTCCAAAAACGACAATTTCGCCTACACACATAAAAAAACAAACTACCATGCAGAATTAAAAGGACCAAAAATAATAAAAAGACAGCAAATAACTAAAATAAAATATTTACAAGTGATCCCGATGTTTCTTAATCAAGGTGGGGTGAGGAGTGGGATGGAATGTGGGCACTCTCGTTCAGAAAATGCTTCACCCTTTGCCCATTGACTTTGAAGATTTTTCCGGATTGAGGAGCCATTAAGTCCAGAGTTCCAAAAGGACTTACCTTGACCACAGTGTAAGGCTCTTTCCATCGTGATTTTAAATTTTCCGGAAACATCCTTAACCTTGAATTAAAAAGTAGCACTTTTTGTCCCTCCCCAAACTCTCCATGAGTGATTTTTTTGTCAGGCCACCACTTGATCTTCTCCTTGTTGGTTTTTGCATTTATGTAGGAGTGATGACAGAGTTCTTCTAACTCATTGAGGTAGGCATATTTTAAGTGGGAAGGCAATGGCTTCAAATTCAAGTCAGGGGGATTTTTGGATGGTAGTTTGACATGTCTATCTTTGAAATCTAGCTGCTCAAAAGCTGCCAAGATCTCGTTACACTCATCCTCAAAAGTGTTATCACTCTCAGATTCGGAGTGCTCACTCTCACTCCCCACTGTGGGCACTGTGTCAAGACGGTGTGTTCCATTAATCGAACTCAAAGCAAAACAGTCTTCGGTTTCCATATACTTAAGGGCCTTGAAGACATTGAAAGTTACCTCTTGGTCATTAACCCGCATCGTGAGTTCTCCTTTGTGCACATCAATCAAAGTACGTCCGGTTGCAAGAAACGGACGCCCTAAGATGATTGGGATTTCTTTATCGGCCTCATAATCTAGAACTAGAAAATCGGCGGGGAAGATAAATTTATCCACTTGGACCAAAACATCTTCTATTTTTCCCTTGGGATAGGCAATGGACCGGTCGGCTAGTTGTAATGTCACGGTTGTGGGTCTAGCCTCTCCAATACCTAACTTGTTAAAAATGGACAGTGGCATCAAGTTGACACTAGCTCCTAAATCACAAAGTGCTTGACCTACTTCTTGTCCTCCTATAATGCATGGAATGGTGAAACTACCCGGGTCTTTCAACTTAGGTGGAATCTTGCTAGTAAGGAGGGCACTACATTCTTCGGTCAAAGCCACAGTCTCAAACTCACCCAATTTTCTCTTTTTGTTCAAAATATCCTTTAAAAATTTAACATAGCTTGGCATTTGCTCGAGAGCTTCTACCAAGGGTATGTTAATATGAAGTTGTTTAAAAATGTCTATTAAATTTTTTTAAATTGAACATCGACATTTTTAGGCTTCATTCTTTGAGGAAAAGGGACACTTCTTGGGTCAATTTGAGTTTGTTGTGGTGTTGGCTTTGGAATAGTAGGCTTTGGGACAGGTCCAAGAGTGAGAAGGTCAGGGATGTCAGTCCCCACTATGGGGATCACAGTGACTTGAGGAGTGCCCACTGTGGGAACCACAGTGGGTATTTGAGGCGAATCATCAGATTCGAAAACGATATCTTTCAGATCATTTCCACTCCTCAGAGTTATTGACTTGACATGTTCTGGTCCTTTTCCTATCACCCTAGCTTGCTCGGTATCACTAGGTAACGTTCCTGGTGGTCTATTCTTAACTTCAACGGCTAGTTGTCCTACTTGAGTCTCTATGTTCCTAATGGCTGCTTGAGTTTGATTCATAAAACCCTTGAGAATTGATTCAATCGATTGTTGACCCTCAGCTTGTTGATTAGATCGTGGTTGGTATGGTTGTGAGGACTGCCCTTGGTGAAAGTTCTGTGGGTGCTGCCCACTGTGATGTGAGGATTGCCCACTGTGATGTGATTGAAATCCAGGGGGGTTGTGTGGTCTTTGCTGGATATGACTCGACCCTTGGGGTTGGAGTCCTTGATTACCAGACCAAGAGAAATTTGGATGATTTCTCCAACCTGGATTGTAAGTCTGTGAATAAGTGTTGTTCCTCGGGTTGGTTCCTATAACATTAACAGATTCGGGATTTGCTGGGCAAAAATCAAAAACATGCTCCTCTCCACAGAGGGAACAGTTTTCAGGGAGATGCGTTGCTGAATTGACTTGGCCTCTATTTTGATTTAAAACGATTTTGGTCAAGGCCACCAATTGCGCATTCATGGTTTTAAGTGCCTCGGAATCGATGGTGTTGGTTTTTGACATGGGTGCTCTCGGATTTGACCATTCGGTATTGTTGTTGGACACTTTTTCTAAGATTTGATATCCTTCGTTGTAAGTCATACTCGTAAATGTTCCACCGGCTGTTGCATCTAAGATGATTTTGGCTGCAATGGAAAGACCATTGTAAAAGGTCTCCAATTGGATGCAATGTGGGATGCCATGATGTGGGCACTTTCGAAGTAAATATTTAAATCGTTCCCATGCATCCGAAACAGCCTCATCTTCCTCTTGCCTAAACAAAATTATATCATTTCGAAACCTTACATTCCTTGTTGGAGGAAAGTATTTTTGCAAAAATTTATCGGCAAGCTCTTGCCAAGTCTTGGTTATCGAGTGAGGTGCATGTGCGTTCAGCCAAGACTTCGCCTTGTCCCTTAATGAAAAAAGGAAAAGCCTTAGTCTTAATGCCTCATCACTAACACCTTGCAACTGAAAGGAATCGGTCATTTCTAAAAAATATTTTAAGTGTGAGTGCGGATCCTCAGATGGTGATCCTCCAAATTGACCCATGGCTTGGATCATTTGAAACATCACCGGTTTGAGTTCAAAATGATTTGCAACAATATTGGGTCTTAAAATCCCGGAGCTTAAATCACCAACTCCGGAAGTAGCATAATCCCGTATTTTTCGATCTTTGCTATCGGCAATCATGATTGTGGTCTCCACTACAGGTGGCGGTATTGCAGCCATGTTCACAGTGGGGATCACAGGGGGTTGTCGATTTCTGTTTCTGCGTCTTCTTCGAAAAGTTTTCTCTATTTCAAGATCGATTGGTAACAAAGGTTCGTGTTGTTGCCTTGGCATGCAACACGAAAAGCTTAGAAAAACGAGTTACTCGGGCTCGAACAAAAACTAATGTCTTGAGATTTAAAATCACGCCAGTCCCCGGCAACGGCGCCAAAAACTTGTTACATGCGAAATGTGTGTTTTAATCGCAGTGGGTTGCAAACTATCCACAGTGGGAAGTGCAAGTGTACACTGTCCACTATGATCGTCACAGCAAGTAATAGTTGGTAAAATACCAGAATCGAATCCACAGAGACTGGACAATCAAGACAATACGGTTCTCATGAGCTCCTTTTACAAGTTTCAACTAGAGAGGAAAATAATACTTTGGTTTGGTTTGGTGAAATAGTTACTTTAAACGAATTACTAAATGATAAAAAGGAGGAATGTAGGTTGGATTTTCCCTAAATTTTATCTCAAATACTCGGTCCTTAGAGTGATCCTCGTATTCGTGGTAGACATTTTCGCTAGAAAAGCCCGGTTACAAAATACTCACACCTTTAGATGAAAATCCCATACTCTTAGTACTTGTTGTTTTGTCAATGGTAATCTCTAAATGGACCTTTTCAGGCCTCGATGGAATGTGTAGAGACAAATACTCTAAGTGTTTTTAATACACAAATTAGCTTGCCTACTACTCCAGTGGGCAGAGATTAGCTCACTATGCCGACCTCACTTTCGTAAGTGTCATAAGAATTCTTTCGAATCCCCTAGCATCATTCAAGCTCGTGTCACTGCGTTCTACTCATTTCTAAGTTAAGAACTAGACTTTTAGATCTTTGCAAGTGATCGGCTTGTTCGCATCTTTGGGTAAATATCGAGAATGAATGACCAAAACAATAAATATTCTAAGTATAAAGATTACTCAAGCATTTTCTATAAAATCCAGGTACTTCTCCTTCCTACATCCCAAAGGATGTTTAGCCTAACATTTCTGAAGTAAAGAAAACAAAAGATGAAGATTTGCACATAATAAAACTGAAAGTGACTTGAATTAACTGCTCACAGTGGGGAACGAGAAGTCGTCCCTGCACTGTGTATTACGAACTACAATTAAAATAAATTACTGAAATTAAATGCTAAGTTACTGCAGTAAATGAAAGCTTACAACTTAAAGAAGTACTAGATAAATTGCAAGAAAGATGCATTAAATGAGACCCAACACCCCTTTTTATACCAAGAAGGAGGTGTTGGTCTTTACACAAAAAAGGTTTATCCAAGGTGTAAGGACTGCAGGGAAATGCTGAAATCAGCTCAAAGGATAATACTTCAATCCTCCATGTATAACTCTCTTTACCCAATGGTCCTTTAGAAGTCAACTTTTGCAAGTACAAAGGTACAATCATTATGTAAAGCCTTGAGGAACACTTGTAACAGCCAAATCTCAGCTTCTCTGCCATTTGAACCTTCTTAATCTCCAGATTTTATATTTCCAGCCCAAGGTTTTCTTGATCTGCTCGAAGAGTGGGGAGCAGAGTGGGCACTGTATACGTCACTGCGGATAGAAAATCGTGAAAAACACCCAAACTTCCACCAAATAATTTATTAAAGACCATGGTTTACTCCTTTTGCTCGTTTTCGTAAATCATACCAAGAATGGGGGTTTTTAGAAGTGAAATGGCTAAAATTGACAAAATAAAGTGGAAAATAAATGGAAATAATAACTCTAAAAATAGAGTTATCACAAGCTCAAACTTAAATCATTACTTGTCCCCAAGTCATAAAAAGAAAGAAATAAAATGAAAAACAATGCATAAAGATCTTTGAGGGACTTACATACTTCTTGACTTGAATGAGCGTTTGATCTCCTTCCTCCGATACTTCCTTCGGTCCGAAACTTAACAACTTCACTTTTGTATTTGACGAAATCTTTCCCTTGTTTACCATTTGATCAATAGGGTTTTCTTGGGTTTGAAGGGTTTATGGCTTTGAATCTTTTCCCAAGGGTTTTTGGCAAGAATTTCCAAACATGGACCGAAGATCTCACTTTGAGATTTTTATTTCAAGAAGTGGGTGTTTAGTATTTTGCAATGATAGGTACGTACACTTTCAGGCTTTATTTGGGTATGGCTATTTTTTCTTCTGATGGTCCAGAATGGGCACACCATCTTTTTCTGGGAGTGAGCACTTTGATGGTCCAGAAAAGGCACACCATCAATTTTGTTAGTGACACTCCGTTTTTCTTCTGTTTTTGTATTTTTGTATTTTCTCTTTTTTTTACTTACATATTTTTGTATTTTTGTATTTTCTCTTCTGTATTTTTGTATTTTCTCCGAAAAATGGCCTAAATCATTTCACGGGACAAGTTGAGATTTGTACTTACAAAAGTGACCTTTTTAAGTCGGAAGCCGAAGGTTGTACCTTGAAATGGAAACGAGGTCAAACAAGCATTCAAACAATCAATACGTTAGTACCCAAAAGTACCTACCTACCGGTATGATTTTCATGCATCGATAATAAAAAGTAAAAACAGCAAAAAGTGTCAATGCCTAGCCATAGGCACAAAAAGATCAAACAGACACAAAATAAAATTGTTTTGGTGAGCAAACGAGCGAAACCATTGTTTTAAAACAAACCATTCACGGAGTAGGGGTGGATTGCGGTGAACTTTCGGCGTCTTCTTCGTCAAACTCTTCATCACTTGCAAATGTCGGGCAAATGTCCTCGGGGAATTTGGGGAGCAGTTCGGCCAACTGTGGGTTTGCCTCAGCCATGATCTGGTTCATCACCTCATCTTTATCCCTTGTATACATCCAGAATGATTGAGTGGCCCGGTTTTGAAACCTTTGCTCTGCTTCCATCAACTCGACTCGGTATGTCAGCTTCTTCACAGCTCTCAACAGTTCAGCCATGGGATCGCTGCTACTCGTGCTTGTGGTACCTGCAGGGGGTTGTTGGAGTGGTGTACGAGGTGTGCCCACATTATGCTCCTCAGCTATGCGCACAGTGGGGTTAACAGTCCCCACTGTGGGAATCTCTGCAGCAGGTTCGTTGGGAGGAGTGGTGATATGGCGTCCCATCTTGCGGATGGTTTGGACACTGATGTTACTTGTGGAGTCAAACCACTGATCCTCCACCGAGGAGGGCACACCTGCGTCTATCATTAGTCGAGTAATGAGGCAAGGAAGGGGTAAGACTACATTCTTTCGGGTCCTCGCTTGATCAATGGCCGCATGCATGACTATCCCAACGTTGATTTTTCTTCCAGTGAGCACGCAGTACAAGAGGGCACATTTATGCATGGACAGGGTTGTATCGTGCGATGTAGGGGACAAAGAGGCACGAAGAAATTGAAACCAAACAGCGGCCTCGGTGGTGAGGGAGCTAGCGTTTAGGCAACTTCTTTGGCCATCTTTGTTCCAAGGTTTCCCTTCTATCGCTATTTCTTTCAAAATAAGGTCCTCATCAGCTGGGGTCATTTTTTTCAAAAATTTGGCAAATTCGCACATGCCCGGGCTCCTTCTTCCCAACACCCGATTAATTGCTCCTGGATTATAACTTACTGGCTTTCCTCTAACTATCACAGTGGGTTTCTTAGATTGCGATGCTTCGACATAAAACTCACGAACTAATGAGGAATTCGCGCGTCGATTGGCCTCGGCCAAAATCGACCAGTCTTGCGCTATGATGCGATCCTTAACAAAAGGATTTGCCTTAACAAACTCTGGGTCAAAACCCCTCTCCAACTTAAGTTTTTGTTTAGCAATGCACTCATAATGGGTAGCCACCTCCGAAGAAGTGAAATGCCTTGGCACCCCACAGGGGACATGTGAAGTTCCCACTGTGGAGTGATGTGGGTTTTGGGTTTGAGTTTGGTCATCCCCAACATCAGCATCCACAGAGGATGAACTTAAAGAGTGTTCGAAACTGGTACCTTTCCTCGACGATCGTTTTGCCGGTCTTTTTGATGGTTTTTTCGGCGTCGCGGCCAGCGTAGACCTGGTGACCATTCCTCTCTTTCTCATTGCCCGCAGAATAGGATTCTCCCCACTGTGGGCATCCTTAGTCACTGTCTTTCTTGCCAAAACTTCCCCAAGCTTTCGGTATTCCTCCAGATAATCTTCATCCACCTTTCTCTGCAACTCTTCATCTTCAACAAAAACCATTGCCTCAGCCTGTTTCCTTTCTTCCTCGAGAATCCTTACTTTCTCAGCCTTATCAACAGAAGCTGATGATCTTGGCTTATCAGTAATAGAAAGGGGTTTGTTCTTTCTGAACATTTTCTTTTTGGCGAATCTCCTGAACTTTTTAGTGAGGAGAGCCAAAGATTCATCATCATCTGAAGAGTCAGATTCTGATGACCTTTCAGAGTTACTTTCTAACTCAGTGATAGTGACCACGGGTCGCTGAGTAGAAGGTTCCTCTGAGATTAAAGCAACAGGGGTGCTTTTGGAATCTTTTACAAGATTCTTCTTAAGATGACTCGATTGCTCATGATTCAGCATCGTGCCATATAAGGTAGCAAGGGTCATTGATCTTAGATCCTTTGACAGCTTGAGACACATAGAAATAACTGTCCCAGCTTTCAGGTAAACATTCTAAAAACTTTGTCAGCACTTCAAAGTTAGAATATTCCTTACCAACAGTTTTCAGATCTCTTATTAAGCAATTAAAACGTTGGTGAACTTCAGAGAGAGTTTCATTCTTACCACAAATGAAACTTTCGTATTGTCTTACCAGGTTGATCTTTCAAGAGTCCTGGACTTCAGACGTACCTTCATACTGAACACAGATTGTGTCCCACATGGCTTTTGAGGTTTTCAGATTCATGACGGAATGGTAGACTTCGTCAAGAAAAGCCATGGATAGTATGGATCTGTCTTTGGTGTCGATAGCCACTTTCTTCTTATCTTCGTCAGTCCACATATGAACTTCCTTAGGTATCAGCCTTTCTGGAATAGCAGGTCTATTCTCAGCGGCTGGTACTGCAGCATCAATTTTTACAGGAATATATGGGCCGTTTTCAAGATAGTAAGGCATAGTAGGGTCTACACTTTCTAAGAAGAGAATCATCCTATTTTTCCATAGATTAAAATTATCTCTGGAGAATCTAGGGGGTTTAGCAAGATAACCATTGTCAATATAATTTGTGTTTGTGTTGACAGCCATTTTCAGAAATTGCAAGGAAGAGAAATCTTAGTATAGATTAGATCTTGTTTATTAGATTAAACAAATCTGCTCTGATACCACTTGTTGGTCCCGAAGGGCTATACAAGTTTGTAGAAGGGGGGGGGGGTTGAATACAAACACTAAGATTTTACTTTTCTAAATTGTTTATTGATAAATCATTAACAATTTACAGCTTGTTGCGGAAACAAGATTAAGGATAAACCTAAATCTAAACAAGTTGGAACACTAAGTTTCTTGCACTAAGAAAGAGAAGGAAATTACTAATAATAACCTATCTCAAGATAAGAAGGATGAACTTGTCCAGAGTTAGCAAGTTACTTAAAAAAGAAGTGAGTTCTTCTTCTTATATACTGCATGCATTTAATGCATGGCAGTTTATACTTTACACGTGGCAGCAGCTCATTGGCTGTACGTCATTGACCTTTGTTGACAACCTTAGTAGCCGCATGTTTGAACAGTGTAGTATCAGAGTGGTTGTACGATTTCAGACAATAAGGAGGTTCTTTTTCTGACATATCGTACGGAGTCGTGCAAGGGTGGTTAAGACAAAAGTACTTTGTACGGAGGACTTCATGATCAGCTTTTCGTTGATTCAACGATCTATCATTCTATATCAGCGAATGATAGAGTTCAGCGATAGCTAAAGTCTTGTACTTGATACTTCACGTTGAGTGGACAAATCTGAGTCTTCGCTGATCCGCATCAGTTCATTAGGAGACTTGTCGCTGGTTCTTGAGCTTGATCTTCGACTTCAGCGTAGAACCTATGTTGACGTGAAACTTGTCTTCAGGGATCATAAGTAAACAACTAACTTATCAGCGATCACCATAACTACTGAACAGACTCAGAGCATTATGGTGAACAGTGTTCGCTGGATGTTTAATCTAAAGAGCGAGAGTTCCTATCAGCGGTACTGTAAGATCTTAGTACTTATCAGCGTTAGTGAAACTCTATACATATTGTTTACTTACAATTTTCACTAAGTATATAAGAGAGGGTCATTATCAAATCACTGAGGGTTTGGATCAACAAATTTGTATAAAGAATGACGTCTTTTAAGGAGTTCGTGATTTGAGGATTTAAAAGTGGTTTGAGATAAGGATTAATTAATAAGAGTCCATGGTTTAAGAATTTGAAGGTTGTTAGAGATAATTATTAATCAAGTAATTAGCATTAAAAGCGGTACATAAAGTTTCATTAGTTGTTTTTAAAAGATTTTAAGTAATTAGCATTAAATAGCGGTACATGAAACTTTAAGCGTTGTTTTTAAGAGTTTTTCATAAATGCTTTATAATATAGTATAGATAATATTTTTTATATAATAAATAATTAAGTATTCTGTTTAAATTCGATGATTATTCTATTTATATTTTAGAATAGTTATATCTAAACCGAAATGTTTATCTTATATTTGATTATGTTTATCAGTTAGTTATAAATTCAAACATACAGTTTTAAAAAAGTTGTAATCATGCATCAGTTACTTGTAATCTTGAATATTAAGTAATATGCATCAAAATACAATATTTGACGCATAAAAATTTGTTATTAAAAGTTTTTTATCAAATGTTTCATAATATAGTATAGATTTTTGTAGTTTTAAGAGAGCAAAGAGTCTTTTATTGTTTATCGGCTTTATAAAGTATTTTGCCGAATGTTAAGAGGCTTGAACGTTTATCTTGTATTCTAAACATGTTGATCAGTTAGTTATCATCCATCTTACAAAGTTCAAACGTGTTAATAAGTTATACGTATATAATAATAAATTGTAAATGTTATGTAATATTGTATCATATACTCGTGATTAAAATTTCGAAAATTGGGTTAAAGTTTTTTAAAATATGCATATCAATGCGGGTATCAAACTAAAGAGGAATGTGTATAGTGTTGTTGCTTCAATCATATAAGTTTCTTTTTTTACATGTCACGAGATTCATGATGTGACCAATAAAGATTGGCCTGGACTAAAAATGTAGAGTTGTGAAATCGAAACGGTCACCTAAATCGCTTAACCCTGGCTTTGATACCATTTGTAATAACCCAAAATCCAAAACATGCAATAACATAAATTTAAATCCCAAAACATAACATAAATCAACTCATAGTTACAATACTGGCAGCGCAAACAAACTTCCACAACCGAGAAACTAACTATTCTAACATACTAATTTTAAGGAGAGCTACAATGCTCTAAACTCTAGTCTTCTGTCTCTACCTTCAGACCTTTGCCTTGCCCTTAGAGGAAGCACCACTACCTCTCTGGGCTGAAAATGGTTTTTGTTTTGAAAGCGATGGTTAGACAATGAGGTCTAGTGAATTCTTTCTCAAGAATAGTTCAAAAGAAATCTCATCTTTAAACCACGTAAACTACCACATGAATAAATTATAACCACAATTTAAAATAAACAATCACCACATAAGGGTATTATACAGTGGTCTCCATGCACATCACCTCCACGTGATGTCCAAGCTCGGCCCCCCAGTAGATCCCTACTGTAACACCCCCTTCCTGAGATGGAAAAGGAGGTTACATTCAAACCGTCAAAAAAGCATATCGATCACTATTAAACCATATTTCAAATAAACACCATAAAATATAACAATTGCCTCGAACGATACATTTTATTTCTTCCAAAACTTGTGTTGGTCCCGAAGGGTTATACAAATATATAAGTTTGTAGAAGGGGGGTGAATACAAACACAAGATTTTTATCTTTCTAAATTGTTTATTGATATAATCAAACAATTTACAGTTTGTTGCGGAATAAGACTAAGTATAAAACCTAATCTAAACAAACTATGAGAATCACACAGATTTCTTGCACTAGAATAAGAATGAAAGAAGTTAAGAAAAGCTAAGGATAGTTTTTATTGGCACTAAGAAGTTCAGGGATGGACGAGCACTTCAAAATGAAGTTGATCTTCCTATTTATACTGTATGCATTAAATGCATGTCCGGATAACTTTACATGTGGCAGCACTTGATTGGTTTGCATGATTCTGACTTTTGCAAACATGCTTTTGGCCGCATGGTGAACAGTGTAGTTGGTAGAGTGGTTTGTATGATCCAGGACAAAGGCATGTCCTTTTGACAAATCGTACAAAAGCGTGCAAGGGGATAAGACAAATATTCCTTGTAGAACAGGTTTCATGATCAGCGATAGCTGAGTTGATCTTCATCAGAGAGGACGACGAAGGTCATCTCTCGCTGAAGTCTTCTACATGAAACATCGCATGATTTGGACAAGTCTTGGCTTCGCTGATATCCGCATCAGGTCATGAGTAGACTTAGTCACTTGTTCGTCAGCTTGGTCTTCGATTTCAGCATTGAACACTTTTTCGCGAGTCTTGTCTTCAGGGATCATAAGAAAACATTTACAGACTGAACATTCAGCGATCACCAGTGAAACTGAACATGCTCAGGTCTCACTGATGTACATTTATCATTTAAGTATAATTAAAGAACATGAGTTTCACATCAGGGACACTAAACAGACTTAGTATATTTTCTTTGATGGTGAAACTATGATACATAGTGTTTACTTACAATTTTCACTAAGTGATTCTAAGGGTCATCATCAAATCACTGAAGGGTTTGGATCAACAATCCCCCTATTTGGTGATGACTAAGCAACATAAGAAAATTGCTAAGTTAAAAACATAAGGTTAAAGAGGACTCATAAATACGTGTCCCATTTACTGTTTTCAGGGATCTTTTCTAGTACTGATGGAGTAAAGTACTTCATTGATTTTTTTCATTAAACTTCGTAATCAGTTTACAAGGGAAGTTGAAAAAATACAAGTACAAAAAGATTACAGCTAATAAGATAGAAGAATACAAAAGTGATCCTATCAGCTAAGTGGGTTCATCTTTGAAGAGAAGTTCATCAAAGGCATCAGTAGTTGGAATCATCCAGTCAGGGACTTTCTTTCCTTGTTGTCTTCTTAACTTGGTTTCGTTCAGTACTTGAGGCTTCAAGAAGAGTCCTACTCTGGATTTATCACACCAATAAGTTAGGTCTCTGAGTTGATCCACTGGAGTGATGGACAACTCAGACCAGCATTGAAAGCACTTATGACCATGGAAGTCTATGAAGAAGACACCCAAAGGTTCACTGACCACTTGACCGACTTCAAATGTTGGTCCCGAAGGGCTATACAAGTTTGTAGAAGGGGGGGGGGGGGGGTTGAATACAAACACACATATTTTACTTTTCTAAATTGTTTATTGATAAATCATTAACAATTTACAGCTTGTTGCGGAAACAAGATTAAGGATAAACCTAAATCTAAACAAGTTGGAACACTAAGTTTCTTGCACTAAGAAAGAGAAGGAAATTACTAATAATAACCTATCTCAAGATAAGAAGGATGAACTTGTCCAGAGTTAGCAAGTTACTTAAAAAATAAGTGAGTTCTTCTTCTTATATACTGCATGCATTTAATGCATGGCAGTTTACACTTTACACGTGGCAACAGCTGATTGGTTGCACGTCATTGACCTTTGTTGACAACCTTAGTAGCCGCATGTTTGAACAGTGTAGTATCAGAGTGGTTGTACGATTTCAGACAATAAGGAGGTTCTTTTTCTGACATATCGTACGGAGTCGTGCAAGGGTGGTTAAGACAAAAGTACTTTGTACGGAGGACTTCATGATCAGCTTTTCGTTAATTCAGCGGTTTATCATTCTATATCAGCGAATGATAAAGTTCAACGATAACTGAAGTCTTGTACTTGATACTTCACGTTGAGTGGACAAATCTGAGTCTTCGCTGATCCACATCAGTTCATTAGGAGACTTGTCGCTGGTTCTTGAGCTTGATCTTCGACTTCAGCGTAGAACCTATGTTGACGTGAAACTTGTCTTCAGAGATCATAAGTAAACAACTAACTTATCAGCGATCTCCATAAGGACTGAACAGACTCAGAGTATCATGGTGAACAGTGTTCGCTGAATGTTTAATCTAAAGAGCGAGAGTTCCTATCAGCGGTACTGTAAGATCTTAGTACTTATCAGCGATAGTGAAACTCTATACATATTGTTTACTTACAATTTTCACTAAGTATATAAGAGAGGGTCATTATCAAATCACTGAGGGTTTGGATCAACACAAATTCTTCACCAGGTGGCAGCGATAGGTTGAGGGCTGATAGATCGGGTACGGGACCGAGCACTGCTTCACGAGAAATATCAATCCCTGTTTCTTTCCGGATAGCAGGCTTTAAAGATGAAGATGCTTTCTTTTTCCTTGTAGGCCTTTTGTTTTGATTAAGAGCCGGAAGAGGAGGCAGATCAATCGTTGAAGAGACTTGATCGATCAGTTTGTTGATAAACTTTTCGACAATCGCCTTGAAGTTTGCTCGCGATCGCTGAACTGTAACTCGGATTTCCAGCTATTCATTAAATCCATAGCTTTCAATTTTTGATAGATAGCAGATCTTCGTATCTCCGTTTTCTCTGATCATCATCATTTCTATCATTGGAACACCTCTGACTGTTCTACCTTTGATGTTGACGTTTATGATTCTGCTCGGTAAGTACCCGAAGTCAACTTTCTTCTTACACCAATCCAGAGTGGTGTCACTGACTTTTGCTTTCTTTCTTTGATGCGCTTTTCCAACCTTTTTAGTAGTTCTTCTTGGACTCTGAGGGGAAATTGTTTCAACTGCTTATCTTTTACTGAACCTTGAGGGATTTTAAGAGTGAACTCTTTGTCTTTTATCATGCTCATTTGTTGTTCTGCAAGAAGTTTTTCAGCTTTAAGGCCTTCAGCGATTTCCTCAGGAGTCAAGAAGCCAAGACCAGTTGGAGGGATGATCCTTTGATTTTCTATTTTTTGGATCATAGCCGCTCTTCTCTTTAATTCATCCTCTTCTGACTACTGAGGCAGTCTAGAGGGCCTGTTGGGATGAGAGAGCAACTCTTGTTCTTCATCTTGTAGCTCACCAGTCTCATTTAGTGAGACTGGGATTATTGATAAGTCATCAGCTCTGGTAGCTGGGATTATTTGCAGAGGTTGTGGAGGAGCTTCAGCAGTATCCTCAAGCAGGGGAAAGGACTAGCGGAACAAAAGATCAAAGAGTTTGATCTTTTGAGGGTAGAAAGAAGATAGAAAAAATTGGCTAAGTGTTTAGAGGTTTTGTGTGATGGAGAATAGATATAGTGAAGGGGTGAAGGATAGAAGAAGTGTAGGGGATCAGACACAAACATACCTGAGAAGATGGCTTGAGAAAGTTGGCCAAATTCTCTTCAGGAGCAAGACTTTTCTGCTTGCCTCCCTGAGAAGTCTTCTTTGCAGGAGACTTCTGAGTCTTCTCCCCTGGTTTATTTATTGAAACCCATTTTGGTTTCGAAACCCTGATGGCTGTGGGTTGGAACCAAAAATCATCACCATTATCATCATCATCATCATCCATGTTCTCAGGATGAGATGATGGTTCATTATCAGGGATGTCCACCTCCTCTTCCTCTTCTTTTTCCCCGTCATCAGAGAGAACCTCTACAGGTTCTTGTATCCAGGGAGAGGAGGGTGGAGTTGGAACTTTTTTTTTCATCGCTCTTCTCCCCCTCAGATTGAGAGGGTTCTTCACCGGTTCCCTCCCCCTCAGCAAGGGAAGGGTTTTCTCCATTCACCTCCCCCTCAACGTGTTGGGGAAGGTCTTCATCGTTCTTCTCCCCCTCTTCATCAACACGGGGGGGGGGGGGGGGGGGGGGGAGATCAGCGATGGCAGGCAACAACAATGGATTCAGGAGCCCTATCTTCTAGGCCAGGGAGCGCAGAGGTGGCCTTAACAACGAAGTCCACAACCATGCCTAACTTCGCTCGATCATCCGACGTGAAGTAAGATAGAAGGACCGTGGGAGCTTCCAGGTGCTCAAGGATCTTGGTGAGTAATAAGTTAGAGTCATTTACTTTTGAGGCCAAGTTACTCACCTCACCGTGAACCCCTGAGAGTTCGGTCTTCAGCGTATCAACCTCGCTGCTGAGGTTGGTGGAGTGGGTGGAGAGATCAGCGATGGTGGTGGTCAGGGTCTGAATGGCCGTAGAGTTGTTGACCACGTCCCCTTGAAGTGTCTTCACCTCCTCATTCAGCGTAGAAACATCAGCGCTGAAGCCTTGTTGTCAAGGGAGGTGGCAATCTTTTTCAGCGTCTCCCCAACATCGTTGACCGCCGTTGTGTTGGTGGAGAGGTTGGTGGTCAGCGTTACCACTTTATCATTCACATCCTTGAGGGATGTGGTGATTGTGCCCAAATTAAGATCTGTAAAAGAATACAACTGATGAGCAAAGAAAAGCTCAAGAGAGGGAATAGGTGTAGAAGAAGAAATGTTAAGGGTCTGGATACCTGTAGGGTTGGAGAAAGCAGAGAGATCCCTGTTTCCTCCATAATATTCCAAGTCGTCTTCTAATGACGGAAGAGAAGTACCTACAGGTCCTGAAGAATTTTGCTGCATGAGGTTTTGCAGAAGTGCAGCGCTTGTATCCGTCAGCGAGAATGCTGGTGCTGTAGGAGCAGTGGTGATGACCAAAGATGTAGAAGAAGCGGGGGCTGAGAACGTTGTGGCAGGTTCAGCGCTGGTGTCGCTGATGGAGACCTCTTCAGTGCTTTGAGGCGCTGAAGATGTTGGGGATGGCACCAGAAATGTTTCAGAGAACTAAGCCTCTGAAGTGGTTGTTTGGATGGTTTCAGCGGTTGTGGTGGAGCGGACCACGAATTTTCAAATCGATTCATGTGAAGAGGCGATCGATGAATCTAAACCTTAAGAAGGTTATGTTGGTCCCGAAGGGTTATACAAGTTTGTAGAAGGGGGGGGGGGTTGAATACAAACACACAGATTTTACTTTTCTAAATTGTTTATTGATAAATCATTAACAATTTACAGCCTGTTGCGGAAACAAGATTAAGGATAAATCCTAAATCTAAACAAGTTGGAACACTAAGTTTCTTGCACTAAGAAGGAGAAGGAAATTACTAATAATAACCTATCTCAAGATAAGAAGGATGAACTTGTCCAGAGTTAGCAAGTTACTTCAAAAATGAAGTGAGTTCTTCTTCTTATATACTACATGCATTTAATGCATTGCAGTTTACACTTTACACGTGGCAGCAGCTGATTGGTTGCATGTCATTGACCTTTGTTGACAACCTTAGTAGCCGCATGTTTGAACAGTGTAGTATCAGAGTTGTTGTACGATTTCAGACAATAAGGAGGTTCAATTCTGACATATCGTACGGAGTCGTGCAAGGGTGGATGAGACAAAAAGTACTTTGTACGGAAGACTTCATGATCAACTTTTCGATGATTCAACGATCTATAATTCTTCATCAGCGAATGATAGAGTTCAGCGATAGCTGAAGTCTTGTACTTGATACTTCACGTTGAGTGGACAATTCTGAGTCTTCGCTGATCTGCATCAGTTCATTAGGAGACTTGTCGCTGGTTCTTTGAGCTTGATCTTTGACTTCAGCGTAGAACCTATGTTGACGTCTGACTTCACACCAGTATAAGAGATATCTGAGTTATTCGATGGGAGTGAGGTGGAGCTCAGAGATACGTTGAAAGTGATTGTTTCCATCGTAGTCTAGAAAGAATATACCATATGGATCACTTACAACTGTGCCAAGAATGAAAGTTTCTCCAGGTGGTAGGGAGGTGTCAAGCGCTGAGAGATCAGCATCAGGGCCAAGAACTTCAGCACGAGAGAAACCAATACCTGTTTCATTCCGTATAGGAGGACCTGAATCAGAGACTTTCTTTTTCTTAGCAGAGACTTTTCTTTGTTGAGGAAGAGGAGGAATATCCACAGCAGAAGAAAGCAGGTCGATCTGTTTGTTTAAGATCTTCTCGACATGGCTTTTGTACTTTGAGCGCGATCCCTGAATGGCTAATTTTGTTTCTAACCATTCAGAGAGACCAAACTTTTCTAAGGTAGCAGCATAGAAAGTTTGCTTGGTTTTGTCATCTCTGTAGACATCCACTTCAACAACAGGAACGTCGGCGTACAGTTTTCCTCTAATGTTTGCTTTGAGGATTTTTGTTGATCCAAACCCTCAGTGATTTGATAATGACCCTCTCTTATACTTAGTGAAAATTGTAAGTAAACAATATGTATCAGAGTTTCACTATCGCTGATAAGTACTAAGATCTTACAGTACCGCTGATAGGAACTCTCGCTCTTTAAATTAAACATTCAGCGAACACTGTTCACCATAAATGCTCTGAGTCTGTTCAGTCATTATGATGATCGCTGATAAGTTAGTTGTTTACTTATGATCCCTGAAGACAAGTTTCACGTCAACAAAGGTTCTACGCTGATGTCGAAGCTCAAGCTCAAGAACCAGCGACAAGTCTCCTAATGAACTGATGCGGATCAGCGAAGACTCAGATTTGTCCACTCAACGTGAAGTATCAAGTACAAGACTTCAGCTATCGCTGAACTTTATCATTCGCTGAATAGAAAATGATAATGCTCTGAATCAACGAAAGTTGATCATGAAGTCCTCCGTACAAAGTACTTTTGTCTTAACCCCCCTTGCACGACTTCGTACGAAATGTCAGAAAAGAACCTCCGACTGTTTGAAATCGTACAACCACTCTGATACTACACTGTTCATCCATGCGGCTACTAAGGTTGTCAACCAAGGTCAATGACATGCAACCAACCAGCTGATGACACGTGTAAAGTGTATACTGACTTGCATTAAATGCATGCAATATATAAAGATATGAACCCACTTCATTTGAAGTAACTTGCTAACTCTGGACAAGTTCAATCTCTTATCTCAAGATAGGTTATTATTAGTAATTTCCTTATCTCTCTTAGTGCAAGAAACCTTAGTGTTCCAACTTGTTTAGATTTAGGTTTATCCTTAATCTTGTTTCCGCAACAAGCTGTAAATTGTTAATGATTTATCAATAAACAATTTAGAAAAGTAAAATCTGCGTGTTTGTATTCAACCCCCCCTTCTACAAACTTGTATAGGCCTTCGGGACCAACAAGTGGTATCAGAGCGGATTTGTTTAATCTCATAAACAAGATCTAATCTAAGATATTTCTCTTCCTTGCTATTATCTGAAAATGGCCACCAACACAAACACAAATTATATAGACAATGGTTCTCTTGCTAAAGCCCCTAGATTTTCCAAAGATAACTTCAACTTATGGAAAAATAGGATGACACTCTTCTTAGAAGGTGTAGACCCTACTATGCCTTACTATCTCGAGAATGGTCCATTCATCCCTGTAAGAATTGATGCTGCTGTTCCAGCCGCTGAGAATAGACATGCTATTCCAGAAAGGCTGGTACCTAAGGAAATCTTTCAATGGACTGACGAAGATAAGAAGAAAGTGGCTATAGATACAAAAGCCAGATCTATACTATCCATGGCTCTTCCTGACGAAGTCTACCATTCCGTCATGAATCTGAAAACATCAAAAGCCATGTGGGACACAATATGTGTTCAGTATGAAGGAACGTCTGAAGTCCAGGACTCAAGAAAGATCAACCTGGTAAGACAATACGAAAGCTTCATTTCTGGTAAGAATGAATCTCTCTCTGAAGTTCACCAACGTTTTAATTCTTTAATTATAGATCTGAAAACTGTTGGTAAGGAATATTCTAACTTTGAAGTACTGACAAAGTTTCTAGAATGTTTACCTGAAAGCTGGGACAATTATGCTATGTGTCTCAAGCTGTCAAAGGATCTAAAATCAATGACCCTTTCAACCTTATATGGCACGTTGCTGAATCATGAGCAATCGAGCCATCTTAAGAAGAATCTTGTAAAAGATTCCAAAAGCACCCCTGTTGCTTTAATCTCAGAGGAACCTTCTACTCAGCGACCCTCGGTCACCATCACTGAGTTAGAAAGTAACTCTGAAAGGTCATCAGATTCTGATTATTCAGATAATGATGAATCTTTGGCTCTCCTAACTAAGAAGTTCAGGAGATTTGCCAAAAAGAAAATGTTTAGAAAGAACAAACCTCTTTCCATAACTGACAAGCCTAGATCATCAGCTTTTGTTGATAAGGCTACTGCTACTTGTTTTAACTACGAAAAGACAGGACATTTCGCTAACGAGTACAGGTCTAAGAAAGTTTCTAGACCCTCAGCTTTTACAAAGAAACCCTTTGTTCCAAGGAATAAAGATGACAAATATTCAAAGCTGAAAGAAAAATATGCTAAGCTGAAAAGCTTTAAGAAGAAGAATAAAGGCCTGATGGCTAACTATGATTGGGCTGCTTCTGATGAAGAAGCATCATCATCTGACTCTGAAGATGATGAAGCAAATCTATGTCTTATGGCCAAGATTGAAGAAGAGGAAGAAAGTTCAGACATTCCCTCCACTTCAACCTCTGCTATTCAGGTATCACCTTCTTTCTTTACCAATATTGCAAATATTGATGAAGCTGATAGTCTCCGTAAGATCGATCTCTTGACTAGAAGTTTATACGAAGCCATGAACGGAAAAACTGTGGTTGAAAACCAAAACCTTGATCTCGCTGAAAAGTTTAAAAACTGCCACCTTCAAATAGAAAAGCTTTCTAAAATTGAAGAAGATTTTAAAGATCAAGTATATTTAAATCATCTAGTCAAAATCGAACGAGCAGAAGCTATCGCTGCATTAAAAGCTGAAAAAGCTACTGTTGAAGGATGGTGTAATTCTTCAACAAAGATCACTGAGATAATAAAGTCCCAGATTCCCCTGAGTGATAAACGTGGTTTGGGTTACAAATATGATACTCCAAAACCAACCACTGAGCGTTCAATGCTTAAATTTGGAACGTTCGTATCCTCAGTCGCTGATACTTCATCTTCTCAGTGCTCCTCGTCCATTACACCAATCCCTGAGGAAACTCCTACCTCCTCAAAAGACAAGGAGAAAATGGTTTATTCAAAACCTACCTCTGTCTCTAAAGACAAAGGTAAAGGAATTGTTATTTACCAGAATCCTCAGAAGGGTACCTTAGTACCAAAGCTGAATGCTTCTAAAGCTTCAGTGGCTCATTCCTCTGGATCAAGGAAGCAGATCTCTGGATCTATTCAGCGATCTACTCCTAGACTCAGAGTGATGTCCTTGGTAAGAAATCTGAAGAACTGAATGTTCGTCCCATTTCTAAAGCCAATAGTTTACATGGTGCTGGCACTTCTAATTCGAAATTAAAAGCTCAGCATTCAAATGGTCCTAGAACTACTTTTAGTTGTAGGAAATGTTATCACTGTGGACTTACCGATCATATTGCTAGTAAGTGTCCCACAGCCACCAAAGCTGAAAAGATAGCTATGGTGAAGATTGCCCCCAAGGCAAAGAAGACCAACCCTGGTGCAAATCAGGTCAAGGTGAATCCTACCACTGAAGTTAAGAAATTAACCAAAGTGAAGAAAGACAAAGCTGAATCTTCAAATGCTGCGAAGACTGCTGAATCTTCCATTCCAACTACTTCCACTGACACATGTGTATACATGGTCAAGTGGGTACCCAAGAAAAATTAATCTTCCTTTGTATTGCAGGTTAAGAAGGGTATCTGGTATCTCGATAGCGGATGCTATAGACACATGACTGGAAAGAAAAGCCTGCTCGCTGAATACAAGGAAGAGAAGGGTCCCTCTGTAACTTTCGGTGGAAATGGAAAAGGACATACCCAAGGGTATGGTGTACTTTCAAATGGTACAACCTCCTTCAGAAGAGTCACATATGTTGAAGGGCTGAAGCATAATCTTCTAAGCATCAGTCAGCTTTGCGACATGGATAAAGCCTATGAACTCTTTCATGGGAGAAAGCCTTCAATCAGCTTTCTTCACATCTTTGGATGTCAGTGTTTCATACTGAACAACAGAGATGCTCTTGGAAAGTTTGATCCTAAGGCTGATGATGGAATCTTTCTTGGATACTCCTCAGTTTCTAAAGCCTTCAGAGTCTTCAATCGTAGAAGACAAACTGTAGAAGAAACTATTCACGTAACGTTTGACGAATCCCGTTCAGCGAACTCTAAACCGTCCGCTGATACTGAAGAACTGAATCAATGGATGTTTTCTCATCTTGGTGATTCAGAAAATATTCCCACTCCTCATGCTCATCCAGTAGAAGATGATAGTCCTATCATTCCAAACATGTAGAATAGTGAAGCTGAAACATCATGGGTCTCAGCTGTTCCTATAAACACTATACCTACCGCTGAACCAAATGCCTCAGACATTCCATATATCTCTCAGCAATCAGTAAATGAAATGACAAATGCAAGTATTCCTCTCTTAACTGAAACTCCAGAAGTAGCTGAAGCCTCATCTTCAGCTCCTCCAGTTCAAGATGAGTCAGCGACTTATGCTCCGGCTCAGCGATGGACCATAAATCACCCAATTGATCAAATTCTTGGTGATCCAAACGCTGGTGTTCAGACTCGACGAAGTGCAGGTAATATTTGTTTATTTGTTAACTTTATTTCTCTAACTGAACCAAAGAAAATAGATGATGCCCTCAAAGATCTAAACTGGGTCAGCGCAATGCAAGAAGAGCTGACTGAATTCGAAAGAAACAAAGTTTGGAAACTTGTTCGGAGACCAACTGATAAAACAGTAATAGGCACTAAATGGGTCTATCGAAACAAGTTGGACGGACATGGTACTGTAACCCGCAACAAAGCTCGTCTTGCTGCTCAGGGATACAGACAAGAGGAAGGTATAGATTATGACGAAACATTTGCTCCAGTAGCAAGACTTGAATCTATTCGTCTATTCTTAGCATATGCTGTACACAAAAACTTCAAAGTACATCAGATGGATGTTAAGTCAGCGTTTCTGAATGGAAAGCTGAATGAAGAAGTGTATGTGGAACAACCTCCAGGATTCTCAGATTCTAAGCGTCCAGGTTATGTTTATAAACTGGATAAGGCACTTTATGGCTTGAAGCAAGCTCCTCGTGCATGGTATGACACTCTTTCTACTTATCTCCATATTGAAAAATTTGAGCGAGGTAAGATTGACAAAACTCTATTTTTTAGAAAAGTGAAAGGTCATATCATTCTAGTTCAAATATATGTTGATGACATTATGATTGGTTCTACTAACCCTGAGCTTTGTACTCGTTTCACTGATAGAATGAAAGATGAGTATAAAATGAGCATGATGGGTGAACTAACATATTTCCTTGGTCTTCAGATTAAGCAAACTGAAAAAGGAACTTTTATCAATCAGGGAAAGTATGTTAAAGATATGCTGAAGAAATTTGATTTAACTCATAGTTCAGCTATGAAAACCCCTATGGCACCACCGCTGACACTTGACAAGGATTCAAAGGGAATACCTGTTAATGTCACGCTGTACCGTGGGATGATCAGCTCTCTCTTGTATCTTACAGCTAGCCGACCCGATATTATGTATGCAACATGTTTGTGTGCACGATATCAAGCTGAACCTATGCTATCTCATATGAAAGCTGTAAAGCGAATCTTTCGATACCTTAAGGGTACAGCGAACCTAGGTCTTTGGTATCCCAAAGATTCAGGATTCGATCTAACCGCCTATTCAGATAGTGATTTTGCAGGTTGCAAATTGGATAGGAAAAACACCACAGGAGGATGTCAGCTCCTGGGTGGAAAGCTGGTAAGTTGGACTAGTAAAAAGCAAAATTCAGTGTCCACTTCCACAGCTGAAGATGAATATGTAGCTGCTGGAAGCTATTGTTCTCAAGTCTCGTGGATGAGAAATCAGCTACTCGACTATGATCTTCAGCTCTCCAAAATTCCAATCTATTGCGACAGCACAAGTGCCATCGCTATAGCAAACAATCCAGTAGTACATTCAAAGACCAAACACATAGAAATCAGATATCATTTTATCAGAGATCATGTGATGAATGGTGATATAGAACTTCATTTTATCCCAACTGATTATCAGTTAGCTGATTTATTTACCAACCCTCTTGATGAGACAAGATTCAACTTTCTCATCAGCGAGCTTGGAATGCTGAACTTTGAAGGGTAAAATCCTCAACGGTTCACATTGATCAGCGAAAGGATAAAATCAACTCGTATAACCTATTCAATCATCTTCTCTCTAAATAAAACTTGGTTAAAGCTGATATCAAGGTATGTTTTCTCTCTCTGACAATCGCATGAAAATGCAAGATTTCAAAACAAAATGCATCGCTGAATATCTCTTCCTTAACAGCGATATTTTGAAAATTCTTAAAACCATCACTGATATTTTCATTCAGTGCTTCATGTTTATAAAAGAGTCCCTGAGTTTTCAAAACCTCAGAGACATCCTAAAAGAATATGAAAGGACAGTTGTGACGTCATTGCAACGGATTAACCCCGGCACGTTTTCCCTTTCTGACACACGTTTGCACGTCTCGTTCAAACTTCCAATCAAATGCAAACACGTGTCCGTGTCATGATGAAATTTTTTTCCCGCTCAAGATTTTCTCTCTCTAATCTCTCTATATAAACAAACTCGTGGTTTATATTTTTCTTTTACGCGATCAATCTTCCTCCGCAAGAAAGAATTCACTGTTGCATTTGTGCTTTCTAAAACTTCAAAGAACTGTTCATCATCTTCTTCATCAAACATCAAGGTTAATATGTTCTTATTTATTACCAAATGCGTATAACTTGTTTCTGATCTTTTCCTTGTCTTAACAAGATCAAACAAAAGAACTTCTTAAAATGAAATCATTTTCTTTCATGGTTTTATGAACACAACCATTTCATGGTTGTTCTTCAAGTTTAAATTCAAAAATCTTAAACTTGTTCTTCATTCGTTTCCAGAATCTATTTCTTCATAGAAAACTGGATAACAAGAATAAATGGGTTTTACATTTCGTTTCTTAAAATCAAGAAAAACCCTAATCTTCATTAAGACATTTGTGTCTGAATGAAATGAATAAAATTTGAACAATCTTAATGGAAAATCTTTCCACATTAAGATAATTCTTATTTGTTAACATCTTTGGTTAAACTGATAATACAGAGAAATGGCATCGTCTGACATTCCTGCTACCGCTGAGAACATCTCCGCTGATTCTGAGGAAGTGGACATCCTCAAGGCTCCTCAAGTCAAGTTTTCCCTTGACAAACTGGATTGGACTAAGGTGAACAACCTCTATGCGCTTCTCGAGTTTCCTCCTCGAAAGCAAGTCACACATCTAGATGATGCTGTGAAATTCCTAAAGAATTGCTGCATCTCCACAGCCCTGACCATAACACCTCCTGCACATCAGCTTTTGCTCTCACAATTCTGGTACTCAGCCAGACACTCTCAACTACCTTCAGCCAAAGACCCCTCCAAAACAATCGATTGCATCCTCTGCGATATCGAATATGGCACCATGAAGATCACCCCTGCCATTATTCGCAAAGCTCTCAGCCTTCCCATCGCTACCAAGGAAAAACCATTCGTTCCCCTCCCTGACCCCAAGAAAAACTCAGACAGGGAAGCCATCATTGCATTTTTTGATGCAATGGGCTATGTATGGGAAATCGGCAGAGACATGAAGGCCGAGAAGAAGCTGACGATTATCAAGAAATCAAAAATGCCCAGCGAGATGAATTTCATCTTCGCTCATCTAATCAGCTGCATGACTGCAAAGAGCGGCTCCTCTGACCAAGCCGCTAAACCTCAGCAAGCAATGAGATATGCACTGCTGAAAGGTCTCAACATAGACTGGGCATCGATTATCTATGATGACCTAGTTCTAAGAGTGGACACCGTCGCTGACAGACCTCCATGGGTTCCTTACCCCCGATTCATCAGCGCCATCTTCAAATATGGCCTGAAGGAGAGCTACCCAACTGATGGTGACCTGAAACTCTCTCAGGTCGGCCCAAAGATACTCGACTTCAAACCAATGGTGAATGAGGTACGTCTTTCTACACTCTTGACTCTTCTCAACCCTTCTTCTTCTAATTCTGTGGCTCCTTCAGCGACAACACCCATCGCTGATACCCTGGCCACAAAATCCTCTCCTTCTAAGAAAAGGAAACATTCATCTACCCCACTTGGTTCTAAAAGGATCAAGAAAACAAAGGAGCAACCCCAACAATCTCATGCTGAAGACTCCTCAGCTCTTTCTGCAGAGCTGAAGGAACGTTCAGTGGTACGCTCTGCCACACCTGAACAACCCATCCATTCCATTCCATCCCAACTTCAGTGTCTCTAAACGCTGAGGTTACAAACCTGGAACCTACCCAACCTCATTCAGTCTCTCAAAAGACTGATGAAGTGATTGTCAGCGAATCCAACGCTGAACTCAGAACCCAACCCCCATTCTTATCCTTCGCTCCTCCCTCTACTCATTTGGTCTCTCCTCCAGTTCTCGCTAGAGCTGCCATCATTTCTATGGAACCTAAAGCTGATTCTCCAGGAATGATGAAGACAGGACCTGCAGGACAATCCATGGGCACTTTTGAAGATGACATGGAACACTTTTCAGGAACCCGTAATTTTGACGAGTTCATCAATCCTCCTGCAGGTACACACCAACCCATAAACACTATCACTAAACCCCAAACTTCTGAGCTTTCCTATGTTCACAAGTTCTTATATGTTACAGGTCCTAATTTGGGAGACATCAACGCCTCTCTGAAAGCTGTGGAGACAACGCTGACAGATCTCACCACTACTCTTTCTAATAACTCTACAGCTGTAACAAACGCTGGAGAGAATCTGAACAAGCTGACAACGGTGGTGGAGAAGAAGGCTTCCACAGATGACATGAAGCAAGTTGATAACACTCTCAGCGACTTCGCCAAGGTGCTCGCTGACATCTACACAGACTACACCTCTCTCAAAAATTCAGTTTCATCCATGTCCAGCGAGGTCACAACGCTGAAGACATCGGTTGGACAACTAGAGGGAGATATGTCTACTGTAAAGACTGACTTAGGATCTGTAAAGACCAATGTTAGTTCGATGAAATCGATAATCGAGCAGCTACTACACAAAGCGAATACTCCTGCTCCTGCCCCTGTCCCTGCATCTGACAATTTCACAGCGGCGGATCGCACTGAGCTGGAAAAGATCAATCCTGCTATCTCTGGCCTTCAAGACAGAATAGCAAAGATTGAAGATTTGATAGGTATCTCTGGCCAAGAAGACAGAGAACCTACCAACGCTGCTGAGTCAACCCATTCCTCCCCCACTCATCATGAAAAAGAGGGGGAGAAGAGCGCTGAAGATCTCTCCAAAAGCGCTGAAGACCTTTCCCATGATGAATCTATCCGGGGAGAGAAGAATGCTGAAGAAACCACCGCTGGACCTCAGGGAGATGAAAACCCTGAGGAAACCGAGAAGCTCGCCTCTGTATCTGAGGGGGAGCAACTCGAAGAAGAAGCTGATAAAACCGAATCCGAAGCAGAAGATGATGAAGCCGTCGACATCCCTGATAATGAACCATCCTCTTCTCCAAAGAATGATGATGATGATGACGAAGATGATGATGACTTCTTTATCGTCAAACCTGCTCCGAAGATCAAAGTTCTTAAGGGAATCTCGATAAATGAACCTTCAGGGGAGCGGACAAAGACAAAGCCCTCAGCCTCTGGAGCTGAGAAAGGCAAAGGCAAAAGCGTCGCTGAAGATGACAATCTGACGATCTTGCTTGAAAAGCCGGTTTGTCAGGTACACTAAACATCTCTCACTTCATCCCTCCTCTATCATACACTATCAGTTCTACTACCCAAGCCTATACACTTGAACCAATTCTCTCTATCTGATTCTACCCAAGTTCTTACTCGTAAGATCGCTGTGTTTCAGCTAGTCCTCTCCCCTGTTTGAGGATATCGCTGAAGGCTGCACAACTGCGACTTCACCAATAATACCAGCTGCTGCTGAAGAAATAATCCCAGTCTTAGATTTAATCTTTGAGACTGATGAACCAGAAGAACAGCTACTCTCGCACAGAGGCAGACCTTCCTTAGCTCCTTAAAAGCTAAGTAAAGAGGATCAGAAAAGAAGAGAGGAGATAATAAAGCGATTCGAGGATCAGCGAATCATTCTGAGGCGTGATCAACTTCCTTCAGTTCCTCCAAAGTTCAGAATTTCCAAAAAGGAATACAAGGATCACCTCAGAGCTGAAAGATTAATCGCTGAAAGAAAGGAAGCTGAAGAAAAGGACAGAGAATACGCCATCCAGCTTTCTAAACGATCAATAAAAGACCCCAAGCTGAAAAGAGTTCCCATTGATGTTCAACGTCAGCTATGGGATGATGCTCAAGAGATCGTTAGAGAAAAGACTAAGGTCTCTGATACGATTTTGGAATGGGCTAAACAAATGCTGACCTATCGATCTAGACCATCCAAAATCATCAAGGCAAACATCAGAGGAAGACTGTACGCTGAAGTTCCTGTTGTGGAAGTGGATGTCTACAGAGATGACAAAACCAAGCAAACCTTCTATGCTGCTACCTTAGAAAAGTTTGGTCTCTCTGAATGGTTAGAAACAAAATTAGCCATTCAGGGATCGCGCTCAAAGTTCAAAAGCCATGTCGAGAAGATCTTAAACAAACAGATCGACCTGCTTTCATCTGCTGTGGATATTCCTCCTACTCTTCCTCAACCAAGAAAAGTCTCTGATAAGAAAAAGAAAGTCTCTGGTTCAGGTCCTCCTATTCGGAATGAAACGGGCATTGGTTTCTCTCATGCTGAAGTTCTTGGCCCTGATGCCGATCTCTCAATGCTTGACACCTCCCTACCACCTGGAGAAACATTCATTCCTGGCACAGTTGTAAGTGATCCCTATGGTATATTCTTTTTAGACTACTATGGAAATCATCACTTTCAACGTATCTCTGAGCTCCACATCGCTCCCATCGAACAACTCAGAGATCTCGTATACTGGTGTGAAGTCAGACGCGACATCAAAGCTAGACACCTGAAGCCCTTGATTTTTGAAGCAGCTCTGATCAAAAGAAAACAAGGTGTAACCGTCCCTGACTGGATGATTCCCACATCAAATACCCTTGATGAACTTCTCATCAAGGAAGAACCCTTTACAAGCTGATATGATCACCCTTTTCTCTATTGTATCAGTTATTCTTCTGTACTTGTAATTTATTTCGCTTGTACTTGTAATCTTTCCATTTCTCTTTGTAACCTGATTCAAAGTTTTAAAGAAAGATTTCAACGAATGTACTTTACTCCATAAGTACTGAAAAGATCCCAGAAAACAGTAAAAGGGACAAATATTTTATGAGTTCTTTTTATCCTTATGTTTTCATTAAATAGCAATTTTCTTTGTTGCTATGTCATAATCAAATAGGTGGAGATTGTTGATCCAAACCCTAAGTGATTTGATAATGACCCTCTCTTATACTTAGTGAAAATTGTAAGTAAACAATATGTATCAGAGTTTCACTATCGCTGATAAGTACTAAGATCTTACAGTACCGCTGATAGGAACTCTCGCTCTTTAAATTAAACATTCAGCGAACACTGTTCACCATAAATGCTCTGAGTCTGTTCAGTCATTATGACGATCGCTGATAAGTTAGTTGTTTACTTATGATCCCTGAAGACAAGTTTCACGTCAACAAAGGTTCTACGCTGAAGTCGAAGATCAAGCTCAAGAACCAGCGACAAGTCTCCTAATGAACTGATGCGGATCAGCGAAGACTCAGATTTGTCCACTCAACGTGAAGTATCAAGTACAAGACTTCAGTTATCGCTGAACTTTATCATTCGCTGAATAGAAAATGATAATGCTCTGAATCAACGAAAGCTGATCATGAAGTCCTCCGTACAAAGTACTTTTGTCTTAACCCCCCTTGCACGACTCCGTACGAAATTTCAGAAAAGAACCTCCGACTGTTTGAAATCGTACAACCACTCTGATACTACACTGTTCATTCATGCGGCTACTAAGGTTGTCAACCAAGGTCAATGACATGCAACCAACCAGCTGATGACACGTGTAAAGTGTATACTGACTTGCATTAAATGCATGCAGTATATAAAGAGATGAACCCACTTCATTTGAAGTAACTTGCTAACTCTGGACAAGTTCAATCTCTTATCTCAAGATAGGTTATTATTAGTAATTTCCTTATCTCTCTTAGTGCAAGAAACCTTAGTGTTCCAACTTGTTTAGATTTAGGTTTATCCTTAATCTTGTTTCCGCAACAAGCTGTAAATTGTTAATGATTTATCAATAAACAATTTAGAAAAGTAAAATCTGTGTGTTTGTATTCAACCCCCCCTTCTACAAACTTGTATATGTTGGGGATGGCACCAGAAATGTTTCAGATAACTAAGCCTCTGAAGTGGTTGTTTGGATGGTTTCAGCGGTTGTGGTGGAGCGGACCACGAATTTTTAAATCGATTCCTGTGAAGAGGCGATCGATGAATCTAAACCTTAAGAAGGTTATGTTGGTCCCGAAGGGTTATACAAGTTTGTAGAAGGGGGGGGGGGGGGTTGAATACAAACACACAGATTTTACTTTTCTAAATTGTTTATTGATAAATCATTAACAATTTACAGCCTGTTGCGGAAACAAGATTAAGGATAAATCCTAAATCTAAACAAGTTGGAACACTAAGTTTCTTGCACTAAGAAGGAGAAGGAAATTACTAATAATAACCTATCTCAAGATAAGAAGGATGAACTTGTCCAGAGTTAGCAAGTTACTTCAAAAATGAAGTGAGTTCTTCTTCTTATATACTGCATGCATTTAATGCATTGCAGTTTACACTTTACACGTGGCAACGGCTGATTGGTTGCATGTCATTGACCTTTGTTGACAACCTTAGTAGCCGCATGTTTGAACAGTGTAGTATCAGAGTGGTTGTACGATTTCAGACAATAAGGAGGTTCTATTCTGACATATCGTACGGAGTCGTGCAAGGGTGGATGAGACAAAAAGTACTTTGTACGGAAGACTTCATGATCAGCTTTTTGATGATTCAGCGATCTATCATTCTTCATCAGCGAATGATAGAGTTCAGCGATAGCTGAAGTCTTGTACTTGATACTTCACGTTGAGTGGACAATTCTGAGTCTTCGCTGATCCGCATCAGTTCATTAGGAGACTTGTCGCTGGTTCTTTAAGCTTGATCTTCGACTTCAGCGTAGAACCTATGTTGACGTGAAACTTGTCTTCAGGGATCATAAGTAAACAACTAACTTATCAGCGATCACCATAAGTACTGAACAGACTCATAATATTATGGTGAACAGTTTCGCTGAATGTTTAATCTAAAGAGCGAGAGTTCCTATCAGCGGTACTGGAAGATCTTAGTACTTATCAGCGATAGTGAAACTCTGATACATATTGTTTACTTACAATTTTCACTAAGTATATAAGAGAGGGTCATTATCAAATCACTGAGGGTTTGGATCAACAATCTCCCCCTATTTGATTATGACATAGCAACAGAGAAAATAGCTATATAATGAAAACATAAGGATAAAAAGAACTCATAAAATATTTGTCCCTTTTACTGTTTTCTGGGATCTTTTTTGTACTGATGGAGTAAAGTACGTTTGCTGAAATTTTTCTTTAAACTTTGTAAAGATTACAGAGGGAAGTGGAAAAATTACAAGTACAACGAATAAAATTACAAGTACAAAAGATGTAGACAGATAAGGATAGAAAGAATTTCAAGGCGATCCTATCCGTCAAAAGGTTCTTCCTTAATGAGTTGTTCATCAAGGGTCATTGATGTGGCAATCATCCAATTAGGGACATCTACTCCTTGATTCTTTTTCTTCAGAGCTTCTTCAAAAATCAAGGGCTTCAGGTGTCTAGCTTTGATGTCGCGTCTGACTTCACACCAGTATAAGAGATATCTGAGTTATTCGATGGGAGTGAGGTGGAGCTCAGAGATACGTTGAAAGTGATGGTTTCCATCGTAGTCTAGAAAGAATATACCATATGGATCACTTACAACTGTGCCAGGAATCAAAGTTTCTCCAGGTGGTAGGGAGGTGTCAAGCGCTGAGAGATCAGCATCAGGGCCAAGAACTTCAGCACGAGAGAAACCAATACCTGTTTCATTCCGTATAGGAGAACCTGAATCAGAGACTTTCTTTTTCTTAGCAGAGACTTTTCTTTGTTGAGGAAGAGGAGGAATATCCACAGCAGAAGAAAGCAGGTCGATCTGTTTGTTTAAGATCTTCTCGACATGGCTTTTGTACTTTGAGCGCGATCCCTGAATGGCTAATTTTGTTTCTAACCATTCAGAGAGACCAAACTTTTCTAAGGTAGCAGCATAGAAAGTTTGCTTGGTTTTGTCATCTCTGTAGACATCCACTTCAACAACAGGAACGTCGGCGTACAGTTTTCCTCTAATGTTTGCTTTGAGGATTTTTGTTGATCCAAACCCTCAGTGATTTGATAATGACCCTCTCTTATACTTAGTGAAAATTGTAAGTAAACAATATGTATCAGAGTTTCACTATCGCTGATAAGTACTAAGATCTTACAGTACCGCTGATAGGAACTCTCGCTCTTTAAATTAAACATTCAGCGAACACTGTTCACCATAAATGCTCTGAGTCTGTTCAGTCATTATGATGATCGCTGATAAGTTAGTTGTTTACTTATGATCTCTGAAGACAAGTTTCACGTCAACAAAGGTTCTACGTTGAAGTCGAAGCTCAAGCTCAAGAACCAGCGACAAGTCTCCTAATGAACTGATGCGGATCAGCGAAGACTCAGATTTGTCCACTCAACGTGAAGTATCAAGTACAAGACTTCAGCTATCGCTGAACTTTATCATTCGCTGAATAGAAAATGATAATGCTCTGAATCAACGAAAGTTGATCATGAAGTCCTCCGTACAAAGTACTTTTGTCTTAACCCCCCTTGCACGACTTCGTACGAAATGTCAGAAAAGAACCTCCGACTGTTTGAAATCGTACAACCACTCTGATACTACACTGTTCATCCATGCGGCTACTAAGGTTGTCAACCAAGGTCAATGACATGCAACCAACCAGCTGATGACACGTGTAAAGTGTATACCGACTTGCATTAAATGCATGCAGTATATAAAGAGATGAACCCACTTCATTTGAAGTAACTTGCTAACTCTGGACAAGTTCAATCTCTTATCTCAAGATAGGTTATTATTAGTAATTTCCTTATCTCTCTTAGTGCAAGAAACCTTAGTGTTCCAACTTGTTTAGATTTAGGTTTATCCTTAATCTTGTTTCCGCAACAAGCTGTAAATTGTTAATGATTTATCAATAAACAATTTAGAAAAGTAAAATCTGCGTGTTTGTATTCAACCCCCCCTTCTACAAACTTGTATAGGCCTTCGGGACCAACAAGTGGTATCAGAGCGGATTTGTTTAATCTCATAAACAAGATCTAATCTAAGATATTTCTCTTCCTTGCTATTATCTGAAAATGGCCACCAACACAAACACAAATTATATAGACAATGGTTCTCTTGCTAAACCCCCTAGATTTTCCAAAGATAACTTCAACTTTTGGAAAAATAGGATGACACTCTTCTTAGAAGGTGTAGACCCTACTATGCCTTACTATCTCGAGAATGGTCCATTCATCCCTGTAAGAATTGATGCTGCTGTTCCAGCCGCTGAGAATAGACATGCTATTCCAGAAAGGCTGGTACCTAAGGAAATCTTTCAATGGACTGACGAAGATAAGAAGAAAGTGGCTATAGATACAAAAGCCAGATCCATACTATCCATGGCTCTTCCTGACGAAGTCTACCATTCCGTCATGAATCTGAAAACATCAAAAGCCATGTGGGACACAATATGTGTTCAGTATGAAGGAACGTCTGAAGTCCAGGACTCAAGAAAGATCAACCTGGTAAGACAATACGAAAGCTTCATTTCTGGTAAGAATGAATCTCTCTCTGAAGTTCACCAACGTTTTAATTCTTTAATTATAGATCTGAAAACTGTTGGTAAGGAATATTCTAACTTTGAAGTACTGACAAAGTTTCTAGAATGTTTACCTGAAAGCTGGGACAATTATGCTATGTGTCTCAAGCTGTCAAAGGATCTAAAATCAATGACCCTTTCAACCTTATATGGCACGTTGCTGAATCATGAGCAATCGAGCCATCTTAAGAAGAATCTTGTAAAAGATTCCAAAAGCACCCCTGTTGCTTTAATCTCAGAGGAACCTTCTACTCAGCGACCCTCGGTCACCATCACTGAGTTAGAAAGTAACTCTGAAAGGTCATCAGATTCTGATTATTCAGATAATGATGAATCTTTGGCTCTCCTAACTAAGAAGTTCAGGAGATTTGCCAAAAAGAAAATGTTTAGAAAGAACAAACCTCTTTCCATAACTGACAAGCCTAGATCATCAGCTTTTGTTGATAAGGCTACTGCTACTTGTTTTAACTACGAAAAGACAGGACATTTCGCTAACGAGTACAGGTCTAAGAAAGTTTCTAGACCCTCAGCTTTTACAAAGAAACCCTTTGTTCCAAGGAATAAAGATGACAAATATTCAAAGCTGAAAGAAAAATATGCTAAGCTGAAAAGCTTTAAGAAGAAGAATAAAGGCCTGATGGCTAACTATGATTGGGCTGCTTCTGATGAAGAAGCATCATCATCTGACTCTGAAGATGATGAAGCAAATCTATGTCTTATGGCCAAGATTGAAGAAGAGAAAGAAAGTTCAGACATTCCCTCCACTTCAACCTCTGCAATTCAGGTATCACCTTCTTTCTTTACCAATATTGCAAATATTGATGAAGCTGATAGTCTCCGTAAGATCGATCTCTTGACTAGAAGTTTATACGAAGCCATGAACGGCAAAACTGTGGTTGAAAACCAAAACCTTGATCTCGCTGAAAAGTTTAAAAACTGCCACCTTCAAATAGAAAAGCTTTCTAAAATTGAAGAAGATTTTAAAGATCAAGTATATTTAAATCAGCTAGTCAAAATCGAACGAGCAGAAGCTATCGCTGCATTAAAAGCTGAAAAAGCTACTGTTGAAGGATGGTGTAATTCTTCAACAAAGATCACTGAGATAATAAAGTCCCAGATTCCCCTGAGTGATAAACGTGGTTTGGGTTACAAATATGATACTCCAAAACCAACCACTGAGCGTTCAATGCTTAAATTTGGAACGTTCGTATCCTCAGTCGCTGATACTTCATCTTCTCAGTGCTCCTCGTCCATTACACCAATCCCTGAGGAAACTCTTACCTCCTCAAAAGGCAAGGAGAAAATGGTTTATTCAAAACCTACCTCTGTCTCTAAAGACAAAGGTAAAGGAATTGTTATTTACTAGAATCCTCAGAAGGGTACCTTAGTACCAAAGCTGAATGCTTCTAAAGCTTCAGTGGCTCATTCCTCTGGATCAAGGAAGCAGATCTCTGGATCTATTCAGCGATCTACTCCTAGACTCAGAGTGGATGTCCTTGGTAAGAAATCTGAAGAACTGAATGTTCGTCCCATTTCTAAAGCCAATAGTTTACTTGGTGCTGGCACTTCTAATTCGAAATTAAAAGCTCAGCATTCAAATGGTCCTAGAACTACTTTTAGTTATAGGAAATGTTATCACTGTGGACTTACCGATCATATTGCTAGTAAGTGTCCCACAGCCACCAAAGCTGAAAAGATAGCTAAGGTGAAGATTGCCCCCAAGGCAAAGAAGACCAACCCTAGTGCAAATCAGGTCAAGGTGAATCCTACCACTGAAGTTAAGAAATTAACCAAAGTGAAGAAAGACAAAGCTGAATCTTCAAATGCTGCGAAGACTGCTGAATCTTCCATTCCAACTACTTCCACTGACAAATGTGTATACATGGTCAAGTGGGTACCCAAGAAAAATTAATCTTCCTTTGTATTGCAGGTTAAGAAGGGTATCTGGTATCTCGATAGCGGATGCTATAGACACATGACTGGAAAGAAAACCCTGCTCGCTGAATACAAGGAAGAGAAGGGTCCCTCTGTAACTTTCGGTGGAAATGGAAAAGGACATACCCAAGGGTATGGTGTACTTTCAAATGGTACAACCTCCTTCAGAAGAGTCGCATATGTTGAAGGGCTGAAGCATAATCTTCTAAGCATCAGTCAGCTTTGCGACATGGATAACAAAGTAATATTTACTAAGGAATCCTGCTTTGTCGCTGACAAAAAGGAGAAGATAGCTCTCAGCAGTTATCATTTGGAAAATGTTTATGTAATAAACATGGACTCAACAACCACTGAGAACTCCTGTTTCTTCTCAAAGGCCTCATCTGATGTCAACTGGCTATGGCATAAGAGGCTATCTCATCTAAATTTCAAGACACTGAACACTCTTTCTTCAAAAGAGTTAGTCACTGGTCTACCTCAACATTCATATGCCAAAGAGTCTTTATGTTCATCGTGTGAAAAAGGGAAACAGACCAAAGCAAGCTTTAAATCTAAGCAAGTTTCCTTAGTGTCATCTCCTCTACAACTACTCCATATGGATTTGTTTGGCCCTGTTAACAAACAATCCATCGCTGGAAAGAAATATACGCTGGTCATAGTTGATGAATTCTCTCGCTTCACTTGGGTAATGTTTCTCCGTTCTAAGAGTGACACCCCTGAAGAACTCATCACCTTTGTTCGGAAGATGGAAACCCTGAACAATCTGACCGTTCGCTCAATAAGGAGTGATCATGGGACTGAATTCAAAAACAGTTCTCTTGATTCCTTCCTTGAGAGTAAGGGTATTTCTCACAACTTCTCTTCAGTGAGAACACCGCAACAAAATGAAGTCGCTGAAAGAAGAAATAGAACAATTATTGAAGCTGCACGTTCAATGCTCAACGATTCTCACCTGCCTACTCAGTTTTGGGCAGAAGCTGTCAACACTGCTTGTTTTACGCAAAACATGTCGCTGATAGTTAAAAGATTCAAAAAGACAGCCTATGAACTCTTTCATGGGAGAAAGCCTTCAATCAGCTTTCTTCACATCTTTGGATGTCAGTGTTTCATACTGAACAACAGAGATGCTCTTGGAAAGTTTGATCCTAAGGCTGATGATGGAATCTTTCTTGGATACTCCTTAGTTTCCAAAGCCTTCAGAGTCTTCAATCGTAGAAGACAAACTGTAGAAGAAACTATTCACGTAACGTTTGACGAATCCCGTTCAGCGAACTCTAAACCGTCCGCTGATACTGAAGAACTGAATCAATGGATGTTTTCTCATCTTGGTGATTCAGAAGATATTCCCACTCCTCATGCTCATCCAGTAGAAGATGATAGTCCTATCATTCCAAACATGCAAAATAGTGAAGCTGAAACATCATGGGTCTCAGCTGTTCCTATAAACACTATACCTACCGCTGAACCAAATGCCTCAGACATTCCATATATCTCTCAGCAATCAGTAAATGAAATGACAAATTCAAGTATTCCTCTCTTAACTGAAACTCCAGAAGTAGCTGAAGCGTCATCTTCAGCTCCTCCAGTTCAAGATGAGTCAGCGACTTATGCTCCGGCTCAGCGATGGACCATAAATCACCCAATTGATCAAATTCTTGGTGATCCAAACGCTGGTGTTCAGACTCGACGAAGTGCAGGTAATATTTGTTTATTTGTTAACTTTATTTCTCTAACTGAACCAAAGAAAATAGATGATGCCCTCAAAGATCTAAACTGGGTCAGCGCAATGCAAGAAGAGCTGACTGAATTCGAAAGAAACAAAGTTTGGAAACTTGTTCGGAGACCAACTGATAAAACAGTAATAGGCACTAAATGGGTCTATCGAAACAAGTTGGACGGACATGGTACTGTAACCCGCAACAAAGCTCGTCTTGTTGCTCAGGGATACAGACAAGAGGAAGGTATAGATTATGACGAAACATTTGCTCCAGTAGCAAGACTTGAATCTATTCGTCTATTCTTAGCATATGCTGTACACAAAAACTTCAAAGTACATCAGATGGATGTTAAGTCAGCGTTTCTGAATGGAAAGCTGAATGAAGAAGTGTATGTGGAACAACCTCCAGGATTCTCAGATTCTAAGCGTCCAGGTTATGTTTATAAACTGGATAAGGCACTTTATGGCTTGAAGCAAGCTCCTCGTGCATGGTATGACACTCTTTCTACTTATCTCCATATTGAAAAATTTGAGCGAGGTAAGATTGACAAAACTCTATTTTTTAGAAAAGTGAAAGGTCATATCATTCTAGTTCAAATATATGTTGATGACATTATGATTGGTTCTACTAACCCTGAGCTTTGTACTCGTTTCGCTGATAGAATGAAAGATGAGTACAAAATGAGCATGATGGGTGAACTAACATATTTCCTTGGTCTTCAGATTAAGCAAACTGAAAAAGGAACTTTTATCAATCAGGGAAAGTATGTTAAAGATATGCTGAAGAAATTTGATTTAACTCATAGTTCAGCTATGAAAACCCCTATGGCACCACCGCTGACACTTGACAAGGATTCAAAGGGAATACCTGTTAATGTCACGCTGTACCGTGGGATGATCGGCTCTCTCTTGTATCTTACAGCTAGCCGACCCGATATTATGTATGCAACATGTTTGTGTGCATGATATCAAGCTGAACCTATGCTATCTCATATGAAAGCTGTAAAGCGAATCTTTCGATACCTTAAGGGTACATCGAACCTAGGTCTTTGGTATCCCAAAGATTCATGATTCGATCTAACCGCCTATTCAGATAGTGATTTTGCAGGTTGCAAATTGGATAGGAAAAACACCACAGGAGGATGTCAGCTCCTGGGTGGAAAGCTGGTAAGTTGGACTAGTAAAAAGCAAAATTCAGTGTCCACTTCCACAGCTGAAGCTGAATATGTAGCTGCTGGAAGCTATTGTTCTCAAGTCTTGTGGATGAGAAATCAGCTACTAGACTATGATCTTCAGCTCTCCAAAATTCCAATCTATTGCGACAACACAAGTGCCATCGCTATAGCAAACAATCCAGTAGTACATTCAAAGACCAAACACATAGAAATCAGATATCATTTTATCAGAGATCATGTGATGAATGGTGATATAGAACTTCATTTTATCCCAACTGATTATCAGTTAGCTGATTTATTTACCAACCCTCTTGATGAGACAAGATTCAACTTTCTCATCAGCGAGCTTGGAATGCTGAACTTTGAAGGGTAAAATCCTCAACGGTTCACATTGATCAGCGAAAGGATAAAATCAACTCGTATAACCTATAAAATCATCTTCTCTCTAAATAAAACTTGGTTAAAGCTGATATCAAGGTATGTTTTCTCTTTCTGACAATCGCATGAAAATGCAAGATTTCAAAACAAAATGCATCGCTGAATATCTCTTCCTTAACAGCGATATTTTGAAAATTCTTAAAACCATCACTGATATTTTCATTCAGTGCTTCATGTTTATAAAAGAATCCCTGAGTTTTCAAAACCTCAGAGACATCCTAAAAGAATATGAAAGGACAGTTGTGACGTCATTGCAACGGATTAACCTCGGCACGTTTTCTCTTTCTGACACACGTTTTGCACGTCTCGTTCAAACTTCCAATCAAATGCAAACACGTGTCCGTGTCATGATGAAAATCTTTTCCCGCTCAAGATTTTCTCTCTCTAATCTCTCTATATAAACAAACTCGTGGTTTATATTTTTCTTTTACGCGATCAATCTTCCTCCGCAAGAAAGAATTCACTGTTGCATTTGTGCTTTCTAAAACTTCAAAGAACTATTCATCATCTTCTTCATCAAACATCAAGGTTAATATGTTCTTATTTATTACCAAATGCGTATAACTTGTTTCTGATCTTTTCCTTGTCTTAACAAGATCAAACAAAAGAACTTCTTAAAATGAAATCATTTTCTTTCATGGTTTTATGAACACAACCATTTCATGGTTGTTCTTCAAGTTTAAATGCAAAAATCTTAAACTTGTTCTTCATTCGTATCCAGAATCTATTTCTTCATAGAAAACTGGATAACAAGAATAAATGGGTTTTACATTTCGTTTCTTAAAATCAAGAAAAACCCTAATCTTCATTAAGACATTTGTGTCTGAATGAAATGAATAAAATTTGAACCATCTTAATGGAAAATCTTTCCACATTAAGATAATTCTTATTTGTTAACATCTTTGGTTAAACTGATAATACAGAGAAATGGCATCGTCTGACATTCCTGCTACCGCTGAGAACATCTCCGCTGATTCTGAGGAAGTGGACATCCTCAAGGCTCCTCAAGTCAAGTTTGCCCTTGACAAACTGGATTGGACTAAGGTGAACAACCTCTATGCGCTTCTCGAGTTTCCTCCTCGAAAGCAAGTCACACATCTAGATGATGCTGTGAAATTCCTAAAGAATTGCTGCATCTCCACAGCCCTGACCATAACACCTCCTACACATCAGCTTTTGCTCTCACAATTCTGGTACTCAGCCAGACACTCTCAACTACCTTCAGCCAAAGACCCCTCCAAAACAATCGATTGCATCCTCTGCGATATCGAATATGGCACCATGAAGATCACCCCTGCCATTATTCGCAAAGCTCTCAGCCTTCCCATCGCTACCAAGGAAAAACCATTCGTTCCCCTCCCTGACCCCAAGAAAAACTCAGACCGGGAAGCCATCATTGCATTTTTTGATGCAATGGGCTATGTATGGGAAATCGGCAGAGACATGAAGGCCGAGAAGAAACTGACGATTATCAAGAAATCAAAAATGCCCAGCGAGATGAATTTCATCTTCGCTCATCTAATCAGCTGCATGACTGCAAAGAGCGGCTCCTCTGACCAAGCCGCTAAACCTCAGCAAGCAATGGGATATGCACTGCTGAAAGGTCTCAACATAGACTGGGCATCGATTATCTATGATGACCTAGTTCTAAGAGTGGACACCGTCGCTGACAGACCTGCATGGGTTCCTTACCCCCGATTCATCAGCGCCATCTTCAAATATGGCCTGAAGGAGAGCTACCCAACTGATGGTGACCTGAAACTCTCTCAGGTCGGCCCAAAGATACTCGACTTCAAACCAATGGTGAATGAGGTACGTCTTTCTACACTCTTGACTCTTCTCAACCCTTCTTCTTCTAATTTTGTGGCTCCTTCAGCGACAACACCCATCGCTGATACCCTGGCCACAAAATCCTCTCCTTCTAAGAAAAGGAAACATTCATCTACCCCACTTGGTTCTAAAAGGATCAAGAAAACAAAGGAGCAACCCCAACAATCTCATGCTGAAGACTCCTCAGCTCTTTCTGCAGAGCTGAAGGAACGTTCAGTGGTACGCTCTGCCACACCTGAACAACCCATCCATTCCATTCCATCCCAACTTCAGTGTCTCTAAACGCTGAGGTTACAAACCTGGAACCTACCCAACCTCCTTCAGTCTCTCAAAAGACTGATGAAGTGATTGTCAGCGAATCCAACGCTGAACTCAGAACCCAACCCCCATTCTTATCCTTCGCTCCTCCCTCTACTCATTTGGTCTGTTAGATCTGAAGTTTTGTCAATAAACCAAGTGTTGAAGATCTGATAAGAAGACTCAGATGTTCTGAGTAGAGAAGTCAGAGGTCTGACTGTGAAAGCTCAGAAGTATTGATAAGTGAAATCAGAAGTCTGGGAAGAGAAGTCAGATGTCTGAGTTAAGGAGTCAGAAGATCTGAGAAGCATTATCAGAAGAATGTTCAGAAGTTCTGAACTACCTGTTCAGAACTTATGACGAGATACTTTACTTAGTATTTTATAAACTAATTAGGACACGTGTTATGTTCTTATTAGTCTTTCTTATTTGTACTGTAGCTTTAAGATGTCCGTTGCAGTATAAATAGTAGTTAGCTCTACGTTGCTAACTGATTGATTTTCCCATATATCTTTGTATTCATTCTTTGTAATCTTTGAGTTTCTCTCTCTCTTAGATCTGTAATTCTGTTCATCATTGAATACAATTGGGCTTGATCATACAACTTCTCAATTACTGCTTTCTATATTGATTGTAAGATTAGATCCTGTTCTTTCAATTGGTATCAGAGCTAATCAACAAACAAATTCGTTCAAGAGTGTTATCGCGAAGATCGATTGATCAATTTCTTGAAGATTTCTTGATTCATTCAAAATTCGATTCCGCTGCTAGGGCTAGTTCTTGAATTCTTGGCAATTCATGAATTACCTGTTACATTTCGATCAAGAAACTCGAATTTGTCTTTCTGTTGAATTTTCTTACAATCATGTCTTCTAAAGAATATCTAGCCATGGGATCTGAAACCAAACCGCCTGTTCTTATACCAGAAGAGTATCAGCAATGGAAAATCCGGATGATCCAATTCCTAGACAACATTGATGAAAATCTTATGATCTCTATTCGAGAAGGTCCAATTGAAGTGTACATCGATGTTGCTGCAACTCCTGCTACAGAGACAACTCCAGAAATTCCAGCGACCAGGGTGAAAAAGAGTTATTCCCAATACACAGCTGAACAGAAAAATAGGCATGCTATTGACAAAAGAGCAATTACTTTGATGACTTTGGCTGTCCCAAATGAGGTTCTTAACAGGATTGACAGTGGATCATCAGCTAAAGAAATGTGGGACGAATTGGAAAGGCAGATGCTAGGAACTGTGAGATCTATTCAGGCAAAGTTAAATCAAAGCATAAATGCTTATGAAAGGTTCAAAGCAAAAGAGTCAGAAAGTTTGATACAGACATACAGTAAATTTTGCACTATTCTAAATGACTTGAGAAGAAATGGACTGAAGAAAACGAAGTCAGAAATAAATTACAAATTTCTGAACAGTCTAAATTCAGAATGGTCATCATTTGCCATAAGTCTGCAAATGAACAAGGATATGTGTGAAGAAGACTTAAATGATCTGTTCTGTGTTCTTAATCAACATGAAGATTCTGTCAAGTTAGTTGTGGAAGAGAAGAAAAATGTTGCTGATCAGTTAGCATTCTTATCAAAGTCCAAAGCAATCAAAACACCCAAAAAGACTGCATATCTATCAGAGATACCTAATCTGGAAGAATCTGACAAGGAAGAAGGATCAGAAGATGATGAAGATATCAAGATAATGGCTGAGAAACTAGCTTTGTTGACAAATACTTTCAACAAAAGGTATGGGAAGGGTAGATTTCAAGGAAATTATAAGAGAGTTGGGAGTTCAGATTATAAGAAGAAAGAAGACAGAGAAGAAAATAAGTTTGAAAAGAGAGTAGAAAGAAGTGAAGAAAACAAAGAAGAGAAGGATGAGAGAAAAGAAAAGAATCTGTGTTTCAAATGTGGAAAATCTGGCCACTATGCTAAGGATTGCAAAGTTAAAATTGTAAAAGACTATGAGTACTACACCAAGAAGGCTCAACTTGCAAAGAAGAGAGATGATAAAATTGCTTTGTTGGCTGAACAGGAGAATTGGTTGTACTATACTTCTGATGAAGATGATCATATCAACTTTCCACAGATGCAGAGCTATATGGCAAAAATGAGGAATGAGGATGATTCTGATTTTGAAGATGCTGATTCTGAGTCATCTGCTGAGGTACATTCTTCACTTGAATTAGAGTTAATGACACAGATTGGTGAAATGAAAACTGAATTTGCTAATCTAAGAAAACAGATAAAAGGAGAAAGAAATTTAGTTAACAAATTCAGAATTGAAAAAGAAGTAATAAAAGAACAATATGAAGAATCTGAGGCTGAGAAACAGAAAGTTAAAGATGAAAAATCTGAATTGATGAAAAGGCTTTCTGAACTAAAAGTTGAGTTTTCAAAAATAAAGGATGAAAAAGGTGATTTACAAATAAAATTTGATATGTTATTTGAAGAAAGAAAGAATTTATACACCAAGATTAAAGAGTTAGAAGATCTGAATTTGAAAAGGGGTCAGACTCAGCAAACACTAAATCTTTTATTAAGCAATGTTAAAGATACAAGATTTTACAACCCAAAGAAGGGATTGGGATTGGAAGAAAATGTCACTTTAAAAAGAGCTCCAATCAACTTGTATGAAAAACTTCAAGTTTCTAAGCCAAAAATCCCAGAAATTGTTGAAATTTTCATAAGACCTGCTAGTTCTATAACAAGTTCTGACAATTTGCAAAGACCAAACTCTAAAAAGTCAGATGAGAAAATTTCTGAGTCTAAAACAGAAAAGTCAGTTGGTTCAGAAGAAAAGGTTAAGGAAGAAGTTTCTAAACCAACAAATGAGAAGCCAAGATACAATGATACTAAATTCAAGTATGATTCTTTAAATGTCAGCTACAAAAATAAACAACCAAGTTTTTCATATCATGACATTGAGAGCATATTTGACACAAGTAAAAATTCTGAAACAGTCAATCAGAAGTCTGAAACTTCTAGTCAGGATTCTGAACTTTGTAGTCAGAATTCTGAGTCTAAAGATCAGACATCTGAGTCTGTAAATCAGAACTCTGACTTAGGTAGTCAGAAGTCTGATTCAACTGGATTTTCTGAAACAAAATCAGATGAATTTTTGCAACTTGAAAAGAGATTTAATCTTGTAAGTCAAGAACTTGAGGACTTAAGGAAAGCTTATGATGAACTTGAAAATGATTTCTGTGAGGTGGATATTAAACTTGAAGAAGCTTTGAAAGAAAAGAATATTTTTATTCAGAAAATAACAGAGCTTGAAAAACTGAAGACTGAGTATGATCTTTTTAAAATTAATGCTTCAAGAGAAAATGATAAATTCTTAAATGAATCAAGTACATATGAAAAAGGTGAATCATCTAATTCTTCTAACAAAAAGAACTTGAATTTTTCAGAAAAAGAAGAAAGCAAAAGGAAAGATGATCTTGCAAAGTTGAATGATCTGAAAAGGGATCTTGAGAAGATTAGAATGAAATCTACTTCTGAACTCAAAGCTAGAAATTCTTGTAATAAGGGCAATTGTACTCTGAACAATATCAATAAAAATGAAATGATCTATGTTTCAGATTTATTGTCACTTGCAAAGAAAAATCTTGTTCGTGTTAGATGTAAAAATGATTCATTTCAATATTCTCATAAATGTCAAGTCAAAATAACTTCTGTTTCATACATAAGAAAAGATATTCAGAAAATTTCTGTTCCTCAAAATACAGAAAAGAAGAAATTTCTGTTCCTCAGACTCAGAAGAAAGAAAAGATAAAAGAAAAGAAAGTTGAAAATATAGCAAAACCAAAAGTTACAAATCTCAAAAAGAATCTGAACAAGCTTGTAAGCAGAAAATGTTCTGACTTCATAAAAGTTCAAGGAAAGTGGTGTTTGAAGAAAGATTTTGAGTGGAGAGTAAAAGGTACTAATGTTAAATCCAATGACAAAGCTAACAAAGATGGACCCATTCCAAAATGGGTACCTAAACCTAACTGATCCTTTTGCAGGGCTGTCATGTGTGGTTTTTAGATTCAGGAGCTTCAAGACACATGACAGGTCAGAAGTCTTTTCTATCAAACTTCACAGAAAAGGCTGGAGGAGCAGTAAACTTTGGAAATAACAGCAAAGGACAAGTCAAAGGTTATGGGGATTTAACTAAAGGGGATCTGACTATCCAAAAGGTTTTCTATGTTGAAGGATTACAGCATAATCTTTTCAGCATAAGTCAGTTTTTAGACAGTCTTTGTCAAATTAAGTTTCAAATAACAGGTTGCATGATTTTAACTGAAAATGATGTTAAAGTCTTCTGGGCCAAAAGACATATGGACTTATTTGTAGTTAATTTTTCAAAATTGAAAACATTAAATACAGTTTGTCTTTTATCAAAATCAACTGCAAATGAATGCTGGCTTTGGCACAGAAGATGTTCTCATCTGAATTTCAAAGATCTTAATAATCTCGTTGCAAAACATCTGGTTAAAGGCTTACCAAAGCTTAAATTTGAAAAAGAATCATTATGCTCAGCTTGTGAAATGGGCAAGATGAAAAAGAGTTCTCACAAATTAAAAATGGACTCATCTTGCAAAGCACCATTAGAAATGATTCATACTGATCTTTGTGGTCCAATTTCAGTTCAATCTATGGGAGGAAAGAAATATATGCTTGTGATTATTGATGAATTCTCCAGATACACATGGGTTGAGTTCCTAAGAGCTAAGTCAGAAGCTGCTACTACATTGATAAATTTTATCAAAAGGATTCAAGTTCTCTTACAACTTCCAGTTCAGAAAATCAGAAGTGATAATGGAACAGAGTTCAGAAATGAGACTCTTCAGAATTTTTTAGAAAGTTCTGGGATTTCTCACAATTTTTCTGCTGTCAGAACTCCTCAACAAAATGGTGTTGTTGAAAGGAAGAATAGAACTCTAGTTGAAGCTGCGAGAACAATGCTGGCTTATGCAAATCTTCCTACTTTCCTATGGGCTGAAGCAATTGCAACTGCTTGTTTTACACAGAATAGAACTTTAATCAATAAGAGATTAAATAAGACTGCTTATGAACTGATAAATAAAAGAAAACCATTAATCAAATTCTTTCATGTTTTTGGTTGCAGGTGCTATGTTCTTAGAGACAGAGAAAATCTTGCTAAATTCGATAAAAAGGCAGATGAAGGATACTTTGTGGGTTATTCTTTAATTTCCAAAGCATTCAGAATCTACAATAGAAGAACCAAGAGGATGATGGAGAGCATAAATGTAACTTTTGATGAAGCCAGAATGCGGACTTCTGAACAAGACAGTTCAGAACTCATGCTGAACAAGACAAAAATGACTTCTGATACAAATTCTAATCCTATTTGTTCAGAACTCAATTTACTATTTAAGGATGCTTTTAGTGAACTAATTTCTGATTCTTATGCAGAATATGAAAACCCAAAGATGGTCAAAGAGATGAAAAATAAGACTCCAGAAATAGTTCAATCAACTGTAATTTCTGACAAAGGTCCATAAGAGGAATGTCCAAATCTAATAAATACAAGTGGTGAAAATTCTGAACCTTGTAATCAGAATTCTGATTCTTGTACTCAGAACTCTGAACAAGTCACTCAGAATTCTGACTTCATTAATCAGAACCCAAACTTGGATATGACTCCTATTCATACATCATAACAAGGGGACAGTTCAGAATTACAAGCAATCATTGATGAGAATGATGCAAACAACAATTATTCAGAGATTGATGTACTCCCTAGTGCAAATAAATGGACTAAAAATCATCCTATTCATCAAGTAATAGGTGATCCTTCAGCAGGAGTAAAAACCAGATCAGCTACAGCAAATGAAGCAATGTTTGCTGGTTTCTTGAGTGTGATTGAACCAAAGAAAGCTAATGAAGCCTTAGAGGATCCAGACTGGATTTCAGCAATGCAAGAGGAATTGCTTTAATTTGAAAGAAATAAAGTTTGGAGACTCATTCCAAAGCCTGAAGGTAAATCTATTATTGGAACCAAATGGGTGTTCAGAAACAAAAAGGATGAATCAGGTGTTGTCATCAGAAACAAGGCAAGATTGGTTGCTAAGGGATACTGTCAACAAGAGGGAATTGATTATGATGAGACATTTGCACTAGTGGCAAGAATAGAGGCAATCAGAATATTTTTGGCCTATGCTGCACATAAAAACTTCAAGGTGTATCAAATGGATGTCAAATCAGCCTTTCTAAATGGCAAACTTAATGAAGAGGTGTATGTCCATCAACCTGAAGGTTTTGTTGATCCAGAATTCCCTGATCATGTTTATATTTTAGACAAAGCTTTATATGGTCTAAAACAAGCACCACGAGCCTGGTATGACACTCTTACTAAACACTTGTTAGGTTCAGGATTCAAGAAAGGTAAGATTGACACAACTTTGTTTTTAAAGAAACATGGTGATGATTCTGATTCTGATTCAGATTTATGTTGATGACATAATATTTGGTTCTACTAGTCCAGAATTATGTGATAATTTTTCAAAAATCATGTCATCTGAATTTGAAATGAGCATGATGGGTGAGCTGAATTTTTTCCTTGGTCTTCAAGTCAAACAATTACCAAAAGGTATTTTTATAAATCAAGGAAAATATGTCAGAGATATTCTGAAAAAGTTCAAAATGTCTGATTGTGCTTCTATGAGAACACCTATGGCAACTAACATAAAGTTAGATGCTGATCTCAAAGGTGTTCCAGCAGATATCAAAATCTATAGAGGCATGATTGGGTCATTACTTTATTTGACTGCAAGTAGACCAGATATCATGTTTTCTACCTGTTTCTGTGCTAGATTTCAATCTAACCCGAAAGAATCACATATGTTGGCTGTCAAAAGGATTTTAAGATATCTCAAAGGAACACCTGATCTAGGTTTATGGTATCCAAAAGAAACTGACTTCAAATTGACTGCTTTCACTGATGCTGATCATGCAGGAAGTAGGTTGGACAGAAAGAGTACATCTGGTGCTTGTCACTTTTTGGGAGATAAAATAGTAAGTTGGGCATCAAAGAAGCAGAATTGTGTGTCCACTTCAACTGCTGAAGCAGAGTATGTTGCTGCTGCTGCTTCATGCTCTCAAACATTGTGGATGAGAACACAACTCATGGACTATGGATATCAGCTTAACAAGATTCCCATCTATTGTGACTCAGAAAGTGCAATTGCCATTACTCAGAACCCTGTTCAACATTCGAAGACTAAACATATAGATGTGAGGTATCATTTTATAAAGGACTATGTGGAAAAAGGAACTATAGAGATGCACTTTGTGCATACAAAGTATCAATTGGCTGACTTGTTCACAAAGCCTCTTGATCACAAAAGGTTTTCTTTTCTCATATGTAAAATAGGAATGCTTAATCTGTCTAATTGAAAATATTTTTTTCTTAAAAATGCTAAATTTTTCTAAGTAAAATTGTCTGAGTAGTGTACTCAGAACTCTGAGTCTTGAGGTCAGAACTTCTGAGTCTTAAGATCAGAACTTCTGATTCTTGAGGTCAGAAAACTGAGTCTTGAGGTCAGAACTCTGAGTCTTGAGTTCAGAACTTCTGAGTCTTGAGGTCAGAACTTCTGAGTCTTGAGATCAGAACCTCTGAATCTTACGGTCAGAGATTCTAAGTCGATACATCAGCAATCTAGCTTTCAAAAATTTATTTTTGAGAAATTAAAATACTTCAACTGTGTGGATTATGCTTCTTCTATTATCTTTTCATCTCATCTTTATGTATCATTAATAGTCAAATGCATGCTCAAGTCAAGGGGGAGCATCAAAATTCCTTTGGAAATCATTTTGTGATGCTTAAAAGATTTGCTTTCATTTTCTATCTCTGATTATTCTAAGAAGAACAAGCTTTTCATGATAAATTTTGTTGTTATTCAAACTATATCTGAATTAAATTTTTTTCATATTCAGATATAAGATTTTAAATGATGTTTTAAATGATGATAAAAAGTGTTTCTATCTGTTCAAACCTCTTCTGAATAATCAAAATGTTTTATATTTGTCAGAAGTTGATTTTAAATGACATTTTTGTTACAAGGTAAAATTCTTCTGAGAAGAACAATCAGATATCTGATAAAGAAAAGTCAAAACATCTGAGCGTGTTATTCAGATATTTGACTTGAGTCAAAATTCTATCCACTAACACGTGTCAGCTTCATATTTGTTTGATTATGCCACACATTTCATTTAAATCCTCTGTGGCATTTCAAATGTGTTGACTCCGTTATAACATTGATTTCGCTTTTCCGTTAAACCTTTCAACTTCGCGGATTTTAAATAGGTCTTAAAATCCCTATTTCAAATCTTTTCAAATTCCAGAGCGAAAAGTGAGATACGAATCAAATCCAGAGTTCTTTGAATTTGTTTTCTTCTTAAATCATGTCTAGAATACGAAGGAGTGGTCAAATTTCGCTACACTCTACAAAATCGATAATGGATTCATCTGATTCGGATAATGATGAAGTACAGAATAGAGCTGTAGAGGAAGAAGCAATAAGAAATGATGGAGAAGATGAACAAATGGATGAATCTGAAGGAAATGCGGATGAGGTAAACGTTAATATTGAACATGAACAAAGTGCTGCAGGTTCTATTATGTCAGATAGACCTATTTTAGTGGAAATAATTGTTCCTGAGAGTGAATGGCTGAAATTATCTGAAAATAACTGTGTTATATTATTTGAGGAAAGCCGTTTTAAGCCTGAACACATAATTATCATGGAGTTATTCAAACACCATCCGTACAGAAAATGGTTTACACGAAGTAAAAATGTGCCTGTTCAGTACATACAACAATGGTGGAAACATCTTAGGTTAGAAGATAATAAGTTTGTGTCTGAAATTGGAGGAGTGACATTTGCCTTATCTATCTCTGCACTAAGAGAAATGCTGAATTTACCAGAGAAAGATGATGTACAAAGAAGGACAGATTTTGAGGACTCACCCTTAACAGAGGAATTAATAGCAGAGTTTATGAAGTTGGGATACAATGAAGGATTGAGGACTCTCAGTTTGTTCAGAAGAAACAAATTACCACCTATTTGGGCTTGCTTCTTTCATGTGGTAAATAAATGTGTGTTAGGGAAGAATAGTTCTGCTGATCAAGGTTCTAAACAAATTCTTCAGATCTTTCAGGGTTTAGTGAAGAATAGGCATTATGACTATACTTTAATACTTTGGGAAGACATGAAGAATACATTTGAGAAGAATCAGAAAGCAATTCAGAAGAAAACAAAGGATGCTCCACTGACATACATTCCTTACATAAGGTACTGGCAAATTGTTATTTGGTATGCCATGCAGGAAAACAGAACAATCTCAAGAAGAACAAATGAAGAGCAGGGTCCTACATTTTATTTGGGTAAGATGACCTCAGTAACAAGACTTGAAAACTATCCCAATCATAAACTATTGCCAAAATCACTTAGGAACTATATTCCAAGGGAGAGTGAGATTTTAAAAGCTTATTGCACCTCTATGGGAATTGAATTACCTCAAATCCCTACCCAAGAGGACCAACCTAAGAAGAGAGGTGAGGGGTCTAGTCGAATTAGAGAGGGGGAGGATGTTCAGATGGGTGAACATTCTGAGAGACTTGAGAGGGAAAATTCTGAGAGCTTGGTTAGATTTGGTGAGGAAAAACAGAATGAGAGTGATGAGGATGAGAGATTGTCAACAGAGGTTCAAACAGAAAGAGATGCCTCTGAACCAGCTAATCTTGACCAGGTAACCACAAATGCTATTGGTTCACATCTCTTGGTGTCCAATATTGAAACAAACACCATGGACCTAGTGGTGGATCTTGAACAACCCATCCATATCCACTCAGAAGCATTTCAACATGCTACTATTTCACACAAATCCAGGGAACCATCCCAAACTCATTTGGAGGGAGGTGATAAATCCCATTCTATTTTTCAACACATTGAGTCTGAATATCACAGTCCTATTCATATTGAGCCTGAAATTCCTTCTGACACTTGCACAAATCAGGAATTTCGTATTCCTGAAACAACATTCATAGACATACCTAATGTTGGGTGTCGAGGATTGGATGGAAGTCCTGGTGAGGTGAACATTACAAAAGCCTCATTCAAACGTGCATCTGTTGTACAAGATGACTGTGTGTTATCTACAGGCCATGAGCCCTCTGGGCACATGAAAACTGGACCATCTGTTGGTTCAGGTTCACTGTTAGAAACTTCTGAATTTGAAAAGATTCAGAAACAAAACAAGGAGATGGGGGAAAAAGTAGAAAATTTGGAGAAGAAGGTGGAGGATTTGAATGATGAGATGTCAGATTTGAAAGTTGTGTTGGAGAAAAAGTTGATTTCTGTTGAAACCAAAGTAGATGATGTAAAGAAATCCTTGGATTCTCACAAAAAGGAGATCATGGATATAATGTCTGGTTTTCAAAAAGATATGTTAAAACAAATGCAAGGGATGCAGGAATCTATACTGAAAGCACTGAGTGTATCATTGCCTTCTACTTCAACGCCTCTTGATCTTGTTCCTACTGCAGAAACTGAACCTGAAGGTACTTCTAATCAGAACTTGAAGAGAAAGTTTGATGATAATGAACCTCATGATCATCAAAAGGGGGAGAAAAGACAAAGGTTAAGTTCTGATGATGATATTGGCATAGAAGATTTTGAGATGGCAGATATGCAATTAGCTAGTACAAAAAGTTCAGAAGATCAGACACAGGAAAATTTAAAGGCAATAACTCAGATAGTTCAGATTGATAGCTCAGATACAGAGGAAATGGAGTTGGAAAGTACAGATGGTGGTGATTCAGATAAAACAGAGGAATTGAACTTAGACATAGAAATGGAAGGAAACTCAGATGAAACTGAAGCTATTGAGGAATCTGTATTGAGATCAGAAAAGATAGTGGAAAGTGAAGTGGTCAACATGTGTACAGATATTGTGGTGTATAACAAAGAAAATATGACGGATTCTGAATTAGAAGAAAGAAGGTTAAGTGAAGAGTTGATCAGAAGGATGCATAATAATTTAGTCAGAGCTTTGAATGTTCAAAAAGTTCAGCAAGGAATAAAAATGGTAAGACCTATTGATCTAATGGGAGAAGAAGACAGAACTGTGAATTATACTCAGGATTTTGAAGATGATTTTAGATTTAACTTTTGTGATGAGTTAAATACAGAAGAAGAGTATGTGAAAGTGAAAGACTTCTTTATGCCTTCTGAGTATGTATTCAGAAAACCAATTGAGATTCCAAAGATTAACTTGCAAAGACTAGAAGAACCTGTATGTGATTTCATTCTAGAGTTAAGTGATGTGCCATTAGCCAGATAATTTCATGATGATATTTTTCCTGAGGAAATATATGATAATCTCTACTACACAGAAGGAGAGTATGAGCCTTTGGAAAGTAACATTGATGGTTTTATGGATGACAGAGCTCAGATGGTCTACTCAGAAGCTTCTAACAGGTTCAGAGTTCCTGACTCAAAACTGCATATTCAGAAAAGAATTGAGAAAGTTCTGATGTTTCAACAAGATGAATTCAATGGTTTAATGTTTGTTAGAATGGAAGTACTGAAAGAAAGAAATACAAAGGTTTTCATGTCTACTTTTGATTTTCACAGATTGACTCTTGATGATCAGATCTTTCTAGTCAAGTTCTTTGCCAGCACTGAAGAAGCCTTGATAGAAATTGAATGCAGAAGACTTCTGGGTATCTATGTCAGAAATATATACTTGTATGACTTCCAATTAGCTATTGAAGAAAGAAAAGAAAAGTGTAATCTGAGTTCTCCCACAAAGAAAACAAAAGTTGATTTGCATTTGAAGGGATTTGTGAATGAAGGAATGGAGACAGAAGGGTTCACATATACAGTTCACGAAAGGCTTGAATTGTTCAGATTAAAAGAGTTGGTGAAGTACAGTGATGCAACTCTGAATTGGTTATTGATTAAAATGGAAATAAGTGTGGAAACTGAAAGAGAGAGTTTAAAGAAAAGATGTATGAACTCTGTGAAAAGGAGGTTGGATCTTAGAAGAAAAATCAGAAACAGTAGTGAATGGTTGCTATCTGAGGTGAATCCCAAAAAGATTCTACATAATGATTTTGTGTTTCCTGCTGAGTATGAAGTGAATGAAATTCTGTCAGATGAAGTTGAAGAAGTGCAGAACACAACATCTCAGAATGTGCAGATAACTAGTTTTGATCAAGCTGAACAGTCTGAACCCAAAGAAGATGAAATATCCATTGATCTAAATGGATACTTTCTTGAATTTGATTTACCTGAGTTCTTCAAACCAAAAGAAGTACAATTATTGGATGTGTATTATGATAGACCTAAGGAGACTCAGATCTGGTTGGCTGAAAAATCAAGATGTCTTGGCAAAACAAAGCAAGCCGTTTACTCAGATTTTTTAATTACTGGAATCAGAGAATTGAGGGTTAAGAAATTCAGAAAGATGGAGTACTTATCTTTTGAAGTTCTGAGAGAAGATGGCAAGGTTTATTACTTTACTGATGCAGATTTTGAGAAACTATCAGTGGTTGACTTCTACAGATTACACAGCTTTCTATGCTTCAAAGAATCGAGCAAAGACAGAAATGAAAGGAAGGCAAGAAGTGTGGTAATTGAGGCCATGTTCTACATCTTAAGGTGGCACTGTTATACAGATTTTCAAATAGCTTTGTACTTACAAAAGTCATGTGTTTATCTGACAAATCCCAACACAGATCATGAACAGAAAAAGGTGTTAAAGACTGGAAGTGTTCACAAATATCCAGATTTGGGAGTATTTTTGAAAAACAAGAGTGGAAAGATCTTCTTCAGAGCAAAGGAAACTGCAAAATATTGTTCTGGAACTTTAAGAATCATAAAGCATAATTTGGAGAAAAAGATGCTGAAAGTGAAGGAAGCAAACATGACTCAAGAAGTAATCAATCAGCAAGTTGAAATTATTCAAGAAATCATTGACAAAATTGATAAGAGGCTTAATCTGAGAAATGTGCTACTTCAGAAAATTGTTCCTGCTCTGAAAGAACTGGATGATGCAAAGTTTAAGTTTATTTGACAAAAAGGGGGAGATTGTTAGATCTGAAGTTTTGTCAATAAACCAAGTGTTGAAGATCTGATAAGAAGACTCAGATGTTCTGAGTAGAGAAGTCAGAGGTCTGACTGTGAAAGCTCAGAAGTATTGATAAGTGAAATCAGAAGTCTGGGAAGAGAAGTCAGATGTCTGAGTTAAGGAGTCAGAAGATCTGAGAAGCATTATCAGAAGAATGTTCAGAAGTTCTGAACTACCTGTTCAGAACTTATGACGAGATACTTTACTTAGTATTTTATAAACTAATTAGGACACGTGTTATGTTCTTATTAGTCTTTCTTATTTGTACTGTAGCTTTAAGATGTCCGTTGCAGTATAAATAGTAGTTAGCTCTACGTTGCTAACTGATTGATTTTCCCATATATCTTTGTATTCATTCTTTGTAATCTTTGAGTTTTTCTCTCTCTTAGATCTGTAATTCTGTTCATCATTGAATACAATTGGGCTTGATCATACAACTTCTCAATTACTGCTTTCTATATTGATTGTAAGATTAGATCCTGTTCTTTCATGGTCTCTCCTCCAGTTCTCGCTAGAGCTGCCATCATTTCTACGGAACCTAAAGCTGATTCTCCAGGAATGATGAAGACAGGACCTGCAGGATAATCCATGGGCACTTTTGAAGATGACATGGAACACTTTTCAGGAACCCGTAATTTTGACGAGTTCATCAATCCTCCTGCAGGTACACACCAACCCATAAACACTATCACTAAACCCCAAACTTCTGAGCTTTCCTATGTTCACAAGTTCTTATATGTTACAGGTCCTAATTTGGGAGACATCAACGCCTCTCTGAAAGCTGTGGATACAACGCTGACAGATCTCACCACTACTCTTTCTAATAACTCTACAGCTGTAACAAACGCTGGAGAGAATCTGAACAAGCTGACAACGGTGGTGGAGAAGAAGGCTTCAACAGATGACATGAAGCAAGTTGATAACACTCTCAGCGACTTCGCCAAGGTGCTCGCTGACATCTACACAGACTACACCTCTCTCAAAAATTCAGTTTCATCCATGTCCAGCGAGGTCACAACGCTGAAGACATCGGTTGGACAACTAGAGGGAGATATGTCTACTGTAAAGACTGACTTAGGATCTGTAAAGACCGATGTTAGTTCGATGAAATCGATGATCGAGCAGCTACTACACAAAGCGAATACTCCTGCTCCTGCCCCTGTCCCTGCATCTGACAATTTCACAGCGGCGGATCGCACTGAGCTGGAAAAGATCAATCCTGCTATCTCTGGCCTTCAAGACAGAATAGCAAAGATTGAAGATTTGATAGGTATCTCTGGCCAAGAAGACAGAGAACCTACCAACGCTGCTGAGTCAACCCATTCCTCCCCCACTCATCATGAAAAAGAGGGGGAGAAGAGCGCTGAAGATCTCTCCAAAAGCGCTGAAGACCTTTCCCATGATGAATCTATCCGGGGAGAGAAGGATGCTGAAGAAACCACCGCTGGACCTCAGGGAGATGAAAACTGTTAGATCTAGAGTTTTGTCAAAAACACAACTGTTAAGATCTAATCTGAAGAATCAGAGTTCTGAGTAAGAAGACTCAGAAGTTCTGATCAGAGAATAATGAAAAGATTACAAGTATGGAAGTTGCTCAGAAGACTCAGAAGTTCTGAGTAGAAGACTCAGAAGTTCTGAGTGAGAAATCTCAAAAAGATTCTAAGTGTTGGATTCTGACTAAAAGGTTCAGAGTTCTGAGTAGGAGACTCAGAACTTCTGACTATGAAGACAAATGTTCTGAAGCGCTTATTCAGAAGTATGTTCAGAAGTTCTGAACAACATGTTCAGAACTTATGACTTGGATATTCTGTTACATTCAGGACACGTGTAATTGTTCTATTAGTCTGTTTCTCATATGTACTGTAGCTTTAGCTATTATCTACAGTATATATAGGAGTTAGCAACTGTAGCTAACTGAATCTTTGGCTAACCTTTTGGATAACTCTTTACGCATAAATTGTTAGATCTATTGAGAGAGAAATTCATTGTAATATCTTTAATAGATCATATGACCAGTTGCTATTAATACGATCTTAATTGTTCATATTGATTGTAAGAGTGTAACCTGGACTTTCAATTGGTATCAGAGCCAATCAACAAACAAATTCGTCCAAGAGTGTGTTTGATCGCGTTCTTGAAGTTTCTTGATCAATTCGACAATTGATTCCGTTGCTGCTAACAATTCTTGAATTCCTAACAATTCTTGAATTCGTTTCTATCATTGATTCAAGAAATTTGAATTTGTCTTTCTGTTGAATCGATATCTTACAATCAAGTCATCCAAAGATTTTCTCTCTATGCTGATTAATTCTCGAAATTAAACAGAGATCACAGGTATGTTTTCGAAATTCTTGATTGGTTTCTGGATCAAAGTGATTATATCTGCTGCATGTTGATTAGTATTCAAATTTTTTGTTGAAAAGAAGATTTCATTAATTCATGTACTCTAACTGTTTGATGAAATGCATGTGACAGATTTGATTAATTCTTGCATGTTCTAGATTTGTGTTGATTCTCATTTTTTTTATCATAATTCATAGTTGATATTCGAATTTGTCATTTCATCATGCCTGAGATTATTGAAGTTTTTGTGAGACCTGCAATTTCTATAACCAGTTCAGACAATTTACAAAAATTAAGTCCTGTAAAAGCAAAAGAAACAATTTCTGAACCAAAAACTGAGATTGTTCATTTTGAAAGCAAGATTGCTAATCTTCAAGCAAAACAAGACGAATATGCAAAAGTTATAAAGATTTTGCAAAAAGAGAAATCTGATTTTCTAAAGGATTTTGAAAAGGTTCAAGAAAACATAAAGTTGTTAGAAAAAGAGAATGTTGATTTGAAAGAGAAAGACAATTTTAGAAGAAAGATGTTGACAGAGTCTGAAAATAGAATCAAATCATGTGAAATGAAAAATTGTCAACTCTTTAAACAGATCTATGATTTTGAACAAGTTCTTATACTTGAAAGAGTCAAATTTGAGAAAGAGAGAAGAGACTTTCAAACTGAGAGGAAAGGTTTTGAAACAAAGTCTGTTGAATTATCTTTGAAAATTTCTGATTTGGAGAAAATTCTTGCAAAAGAAAGAAAAGAGTTTGAATGCAAGAAAAATGTTTTTCAAAAAGAAAAGATTGGTTTTGAGAAAAAGAAAACAGGAATGTTAAATGAGTTTTCTGTAAAAATCAATGAGTTGGAGAAAGAGTTAGAAGATGGAAGGAAAGAGACTGAAAAGAAGAAGGTAAATGGCTTTAAAGAAAAATGCTTAAAAGATGAGTTTGAGAAGGAAAAGAAAGTTTTTCATTTGGAGATAAGGAGGCTTATTAAGAAATTATCTGATTTATCAACTAAAATCATGATAGAGAGGAAGTCCAAATCTGATTTGCAGTCAAGGTTTGATTTGTATGTTAAAAAGTTTAGGGAATTTGAAACGAAAGTTGTTGACAAATCAAATCATAGTTCAAAAGATCAGATTCGTTCTTCTAATCTGTTTTATGATTCTGCTATTGATAAATCTTATAATTGTTCTTTTAAAAAGATAAAAATGGAATGGAGAGTTAAAGGAACAACTTCCAAGAAAGAAGTGCCAAAATCAAAAGTTCCTAATTCAAATGTCAAGAAGAACAATACATTTCAAATAAAATCTTTTGTTAAACCTGATGTGATTTATTCTGTAAATCAATTAGTCAGAGTTGCACAAAAGAAACTTTGTTGTTCATATTGTGGGACTAATGATTTTGTGAACAAGAATTTTATTCAGCACTGGTATGGTTCTTATAGAATATCTGCATATGCTACTGCACCTAACAAACCTGGACCCAAGTTCATATGGGTACCAAAGTCAACTTAATCTGTTTTGCAGGTTATTCATGTGTAGAGCTGAATGATAATACTGACACATGACTTAAAACCGATGCTGTGCTTAAATTGAGAATCTTGACTTTTGGATAATTCAGTCCAAAACTCGATCTGAATGATTATCTTGATTTCAGAGGAAGTATTGACTCAAAATTTGATCTGATTGTTTCAAGATAATGTTCAAAACCCGTGATTCAACGTTTTAGGTTTTTGAACATATCAGTTCAAAACCCGTACTTAAATGACAATGGCTTCTGAATAATTCAGTTCAGGACCCGTACTTCAGAGACTAAGACTTCTAAACAAATCAGTTTAGAACTCATACTTCTCAGGTGATATCCTTAACTGTCATATTTTTCTGTTTCAAGGAACAAGTGGTGAAAGGTAACATTGTATTATGTTTTATTTCTATTGCTTTGAATGTTTGAATCTTAACAATTTAATTCAATGATATGATTTTTTTTTTATTTTTCATTCAATGAATAAAATGTGTGTCAATGGTGCTTTTACAAGTATTTTTGTATTATCTGAGCTATATTTGTTTCAACTTTCACTTCTGAAATAAATCGAAAGGTTAGCAAATCATGAATGAAATTATGCTGAATGCTCAATGTTATGAAATTTAGACTTATATAGAATATAATGCTCAAAAAGCATAATTTGTCAGAATGTTGGATGGAAACGAAAATATGGGGGAAGTACTACGTTTTAGAACCAAGTGATTGAGATGCAATATATATATACAAAATCATTTAGTTTGAAAGTTTGTACCTGTGGCCTTTCTGGTTTGGGAGAGTAAGTCCTAAGGGGTGCTCGACACCTAGTCCCTAAGATCAACTGGTCTAGGATCGGCTGACCCAAATCCTGCAATAGAATCAGATAGAAAACCATGTTCTACTGGTACAAATGGGTTTAAGATATATCGATGTGGCCTTTATGGTTTGGGAAATTAAGTTCCAAGGGGTGCTTGTCACCTAGCACCTAAGACCAACTGGTCTGGGATATGCTGACCCAAATCCTGCTATAGAACCAGATAGAAAGTCATGTTTAACGATGTATCTTATTCTTACTAAACTTTTTGATTAAAAGATGCCAATGTGCACAAAATTAAAAGATGTCAATGAGCACAAAATTAAAAGATGTCAATGAGCACAAAATTAAAAGATGCCAATGAGCACACATCTCTTGAAACTTTGGGAAAATTCAAAGTCGCAATAAACCTGTAAATTTGTGAAAATCCTGATTTTGGACAAATAGTGTGAGTAGAGCAAAGTATTCGTATATGTTTTTAGAATTGCATATGCTTGAAGCTAATCATATTTCGCATGCTAAGCACACCAAATAGATTTAATAAAGGGATTGAAACTGAACATTTTTAACTCGATATGCAATGATGACTTGTATTTGAATCCAAACACATGCATTTGATTTCATTTGATTGAAAATCTGATAAATTTCATTAAGTTGGATTTCTTTTGTAAAGTTTTCAAATGATCAAATGTTAGTAGTTATTAAGTGTAGTTCAGTAAATCTTATTCTCCTTGTATAAATGTTTTCATTAAAGCACTATATTTGAAATGAATAATTTTAATGAAATATATGCATACTTTCAGGGGGAGAAAACAAACTGCTACAGAATTCTTATTTTGAGGGGGAGCAAGGTTATTCATTAAGGAGGAGAAAAAGCATAGACTTCATTCGAAGAAAAAGCATCGCTAAAGTTTTGAAAATCAAGGGGGAGAAAAGCTAAAGATTTTGAAGATGATTTTGCTTTCCAAAACTTTAGGGGGAGAAAAGCTAAAGATTTTGAAGATTGATATGGTTTTTGTACAGAAATAACAAAAGAGAGAAATGTTATTTTAAGAAGAAGAAGAGGAAAAGGAAACTGATCGGTTGTTTCTTATAAAGAAATCTTATGAAAGCTGAAATGAAGATGAGAATTGTCATTTCAAGAGGGAGCAAAGAAAAAGCAAATATATAACAGAAATCAATTTGGAAATCGTTGCTGCTGCTGATTAAAGACTGACCAGAAGTTGTTAACTCAGATTATTCAGAATTCTGAGCAAAAGTTGTCAAAACATTCAGAAGAGCTCCTTCTGAAGATTGTTCCTGCTCTAAGAATTTGATGGTGAAAAGTACAAGTGTGTTTGACAAAAAGGGGGAGATTGTTAGATCTAGAGTTTTGTCAAAAACACAACTGTTAAGATCTAATCTGAAGAATCAGAGTTCTGAGTAAGAAGACTCAGAAGTTCTGATCAGAGAATAATGAAAAGATTACAAGTATGGAAGTTGCTCAGAAGACTCAGAAGTTCTGAGTAGAAGACTCAGAAGTTCTGAGTGAGAAATCTCAAAAAGATTCTAAGTGTTGGATTCTGACTAAAAGGTTCAGAGTTCTGAGTAGGAGACTCAGAACTTCTGACTATGAAGACAAATGTTCTGAAGCGCTTATTCAGAAGTATGTTCAGAAGTTCTGAACAACATGTTCAGAACTTATGACTTGGATATTCTGTTACATTCAGGACACGTGTAATTGTTCTATTAGTCTGTTTCTCATATGTACTGTAGCTTTAGCTATTATCTACAGTATATATAGGAGTTAGCAACTGTAGCTAACTGATTCTTTGGCTAACCTTTTGGATAACTCTTTACGCATAAATTGTTAGATCTATTGAGAGAGAAATTCATTGTAATATCTTTAATAGATCATATGACCAGTTGCTATTAATACGATCTTAATTGTTCATATTTGATTGTAAGAGTGTAACCTGGACTTTCAAAAACCCTGAGGAAACCGAGAAGCTCGCCTTTGTATCTGAGGGGGAGCAACTCGAAGAAGAAGCTGATAAAACCGAATCCGAAGCAGAAGATGATGAAGCCGTCGACATCCCTGATAATGAACCATCCTCTTCTCCAAAGAATGATGATGATGATGACGAAGATGACGATGACTTCTTTATCTTCAAACCTGCTCCGAAGATCAAAGTTCTTAAGGGAATCTCGATAAATGAACCTTCAGGGGAGCGGACAAAGACAAAGCCCTCAGCCTCTGGAGCTGAGAAAGGCAAAGGCAAAAGCGTCGCTGAAGATGACAATCTGACGATCTTGCTTGAAAAGCCGGTTTGTCAGGTACACTAAACATCTCTAACTTCATCCCTCCTCTATCATACACTATCAGTTCTACTACCCAATCCTATACACTTGAACCAATTCCCTCTATCTGATTCTACCCAAGTTCTTACTCGTAAGATCGCTGTGTTTCAGCTAGTCCTCTCCCCTGTTTGAGGATATCGCTGAAGGCTGCACAACTGCGACTTCACCAATAATACCAGCTGCTGCTGAAGAAATAATCCCAGTCTTAGATTTAATCTTTGAGACTGATGAACCAGAAGAACAACTACTCTCGCACAGAGGCAGACCTTCCTTAGCTCCTTAAAAGCTAAGTGAAGAGGATCAGAAAAGAAGAGAGGAGATAATAAAGCGATTCGAGGATCATCGAATCATTTTGAGGCGTGATCAACTTCCTTCAGTTCCTCCAAAGTTCAGAATTTCCAAAAAGGAATACAAGGATCACCTCAGAGCTGAAAGATTAATCGCTGAAAGAAAGGAAGCTGAAGAAAAGGACAGAGAATACGCCATCCAGCTTTCTAAACGATCAATAAAAGACCCCAAGCTGAAAAGAGTTCCCATTGATGTTCAGCGTCAGCTATGGGATGATGCTCAAGAGATCGTTAGAGAAAAGACTAAGGTCTCTGATACGATTTTGGAATGGGCTAAACAAATGCTGACCTATCGATCTAGACCATCCAAAATCATCAAGGCAAACATCAGAGGAAGACTGTACGCTGAAGTTCCTGTTGTGGAAGTGGATGTCTACAGAGATGACAAAACCAAGCAAACCTTCTATGCTGCTACCTTAGAAAAGTTTGGTCTCTCTGAATGGTTAGAAACAAAATTAGCCATTCAGGGATCGCGTTCAAAGTTCAAAAGCCATGTCGAGAAGATCTTAAACAAACAGATCGACCTGCTTTCATCTGCTGTGGATATTCCTCCTACTCTTCCTCAACCAAGAAAAGTCTCTGATAAGAAAAAGAAAGTCTCTGGTTCAGGTCCTCCTATTCGGAATGAAACGGGCATTGGTTTCTCTCATGCTGAAGTTCTTGGCCCTGATGCCGATCTCTCAATGCTTGACACCTCCCTACCACCTGGAGAAACATTCATTCCTGGCACAGTTGTAAGTGATCCCTATGGTATATTCTTTTTAGACCACTATGGAAATCATCACTTTCAACGTATCTCTGAGCTCCACATCGCTCCCATCGAACAACTCAGAGATCTCGTATACTGGTGTGAAGTCAGACGCGACATCAAAGCTAGACACCCGAAGCCCTTGATTTTTGAAGCAGCTCTGATCAAAAGAAAAGAAGGTGTAACCGTCCCTGACTGGATGATTCCCACATCAAAGACCCTTGATGAACTTCTCATCAAGGAAGAACCCTTTACAAGCTGATATGATCACCCTTTTCTCTATTGTATCAGTTATTCTTCTGTACTTGTAATTTATTTCGCTTGTACTTGTAATCTTTCCATTTCTCTTTGTAACCTGATTCAAAGTTTTAAAGAAAGATTTCAACGAATGTACTTTACTCCATAAGTACTGAAAAGATCCCAGAAAACAGTAAAAGGGACAAATATTTTATGAGTTCTTTTTATCCTTATGTTTTCATTAAATAGCAATTTTCTTTGTTGCTATGTCATAATCAAATAGGGGGAGATTGTTGATCCAAACCATAAGTGATTTGATAATGACCCTCTCTTATACTTAGTGAAAATTGTAAGTAAACAATATGTATCAGAGTTTCACTATCGCTGATAAGTACTAAGATCTTACAGTACCGCTGATAGGAACTCTCGCTCTTTAAATTAAACATTCAGCGAACACTGTTCACCATAAATGCTCTGAGTCTGTTCAGTCATTATGATGATCGCTGATAAGTTAGTTGTTTACTTATGATCCCTGAAGACAAGTTTCACGTCAACAAAGGTTCTACGCTGAAGTCGAAGATCAAGCTCAAGAACCAGCGACAAGTCTCCTAATGAACTGATGCGGATCAGCGAAGACTCAGATTTGTCCACTCAACGTGAAGTATCAAGTACAAGACTTCAGCTATCGCTGAACTTTATCATTCGCTGAATAGAAAATGATAATGCTCTGAATCAACGAAAGCTGATCATGAAGTCGTCCGTACAAAGTACTTTTGTCTTAACCCCCCTTTCACGACTCCGTACGAAATTTCAGAAAAGAACCTCCGACTGTTTGAAATCGTACAACCACTCTGATACTACACTGTTCATTCATGCGGCTACTAAGGTTGTCAACCAAGGTCAATGACATGCAACCAACCAGCTGATGACACGTGTAAAGTGTATACTGACTTGCATTAAATGCATGCAGTATATAAAGAGATGAACCCACTTCATTTGAAGTAACTTGCTAACTCTGAACAAGTTCAATCTCTTATCTCAAGATAGGTTATTATTAGTAATTTCCTTATCTCTCTTAGTGCAAGAAACCTTAGTGTTCCAACTTGTTTAGATTTAGGTTTATCCTTAATCTTGTTTCCGCAACAAGCTGTAAATTGTTAATGATTTATCAATAAACAATTTAGAAAAGTAAAATCTGTGTGTTTGTATTCAACCCCCCCTTCTACAAACTTGTATATGTTGGGGATGGCACCAGAAATGTTTCAGATAACTAAGCCTCTAAAGTGGTTGTTTGGATGGTTTCAGCGGTTGTGGTGGAGCGGACCACGAATTTTTAAATCGATTCCTGTGAAGAGGCGATCGATGAATCTAAACTTTAAGAAGGTTATGTTGGTCCCGAAGGGTTATACAAGTTTGTAGAAGGGGGGGGGGGGTTGAATACAAACACACAAATTTTACTTTTCTAAATTGTTTATTGATAAATCATTAACAATTTACAGCCTGTTGCGGAAACAAGATTAAGGATAAATCCTAAATCTAAACAAGTTGGAACACTAAGTTTCTTGCACTAAGAAGGAGAAGGAAATTACTAATAATAACCTATCTCAAGATAAGAAGGATGAACTTGTCCAGAGTTAGCAAGTTACTTCAAAAATGAAGTGAGTTCTTCTTCTTATATACTGCATGCATTTAATGCATTGCAGTTTACACTTTACACGTGGCAGCAGCTGATTGGTTGCATGTCATTGACCTTTGTTGACAACCTTAGTAGCCGCATGTTTGAACAGTGTAGTATCAGAGTGGTTGTACGATTTCAGACAATAAGGAGGTTCTATTCTGACATATCGTACGGAGTCGTGCAAGGGTGGATGAGACAAAAAGTACTTTGTACGGAAGACTTCATGATCAACTTTTCGATGATTCAGCGATCTATCATTCTTCATCAGCGAATGATAGAGTTCAGCGATAGCTGAAGTCTTGTACTTGATACTTCACGTTGAGTGGACAATTCTGAGTCTTCGCTGATCCGCATCAGTTCATTAGGAGACTTGTCGCTGGTTCTTTGAGCTTGATCTTCGACTTCAGCATAGAACCTATGTTGACGTGAAACTTGTCTTCAGGGATCATAAGTAAACAACTAACTTATCAGCGATCACCATAAGTACTGAACAGACTCATAATATTATGGTGAACAGTTTCGCTGAATGTTTAATCTAATGAGCGAGAGTTCCTATCAGCGGTACTGGAAGATCTTAGTACTTATCAGCGATAGTGAAACTCTGATACATATTGTTTACTTACAATTTTCACTAATTATATAAGAGAGGGTCATTATCAAATCACTGAGGGTTTGGATCAACAATCTCCCCCTATTTGATTATGACATAGCAACAGAGAAAATAGCTATATAATGAAAACATAAGGATAAAAAGAACTCATAAAATATTTGTCCCTTTTACTGTTTTCTGGGATCTTTTCTGTACTTATGGAGTAAAGTACATTCGTTGAAATCTTTCTTTAAAACTTTGAATCAGGTTACAAAGAGAAATGGAAAGATTACAAGTACAGCGAATAAAATTACAAGTACAAAAGATGTAGACAGATAAGGATAGAAAGAATTTCAAGGCGATCCTATCCGTCAAAAGGTTCTTCCTTAATGAGTTGTTCATCAAGGGTCATTGATGTGGCAATCATCCAATTAGGGACATCTACTCCTTGATTCTTTTTCTTCAGAGCTTCTTCAAAAATCAAGGGCTTCAGGTGTCTAGCTTTGATGTCGCGTCTGACTTCACACCAGTATAAGAGATATCTGAGTTATTCGATGGGAGTGAGGTGGAGCTCAGAGATACGTTGAAAGTGATGGTTTCCATCGTAGTCTAGAAAGAATATACCATATGGATCACTTACAACTGTGCCAGGAATGAAAGTTTCTCCAGGTGGTAGGGAGGTGTCAAGCGCTGAGAGATCAGCATCAGGGCCAAGAACTTCAGCACGAGAGAAACCAATACCTGTTTCATTCCGTATAGGAGGACCTGAATCAGAGACTTTCTTTTTCTTAGCAGAGACTTTTCTTTGTTGAGGAAGAGGAGGAATATCCACAGCAGAAGAAAGCAGGTCGATCTGTTTGTTTAAGATCTTCTCGACATGGCTTTTGTACTTTGAGCGCGATCCCTGAATGGCTAATTTTGTTTCTAACCATTCAGAGAGACCAAACTTTTCTAAGGTAGCAGCATAGAAAGTTTGCTTGGTTTTGTCATCTCTGTAGACATCCACTTCAACAACAGGAACGTCGGCGTACAGTTTTCCTCTGATGTTTGCTTTGAGGATTTTGGATGGTCTAGATCGATAGGTCAGCATTTGTTTAGCCCATTCCAAGGTCATGTCAGAGACCTTAGTCTTTTCTCTAACGATCTTTTGAGCATCATCCCATAGCTGACGTTGAACATCAATGGGAACTCTTTTCAGCTTGGGGTCTTTTATTGATCGTTGAGTAAGCTTGATGGCGTATTCTCTATCTTTTTCTTCAGCTTCCTTTCTTTCAGCGATTAAGCGTTCAGCTCTGAGGTGTTCCTTGTATTCCTTTTGGGAAACTCTGAACTTTGGAGGAACGAAAGGAAGTTGATCACGCTTCAGAATGATTCGCTGATCTTCGAGTTTCTTGATCATTGCATCTCTTTTTTCTTGATCCTCTTCACTTAGCTTTTGAGGAGCCAAGGAAGGTCTGTTTTTGTGAGAGAGAGAGAGTCTGTTCTTCAGGTTCATCAGTCTCAGAGATCAAGTCCAAGACTGGGATTATTTCTTCAGCGTTGAGAGCTGGGATTGTTGTTGAAGTCACAGCTGTAGGAACTTCAACGATATCCTCAAACATGGGAGAGGACTAGCTGAAACGCATCGATCTTACAAGTAAGAACATGGGTAGAACAAAGATGAAAAGAATGGGATTGTGTATAGAGGTTTGCGGAGGTAGAGAACTGATAAAGTGTATAGAGGAGGGATGTTGTGTAAGATTAATGTACCTGACAAACCGGCTTGTTAAGCAAGATCATCAGATTTTCATCTTCAGCGACACCTTTTCCTTTGCCTTTGTCAGCTTCAGATGCTGATGGCTTTGTCTTTGTCCGCTCCCCTGAAGGTTCATTTATCAGAATCCCTTTAAGAGCTTTAGTTCTCTGAGCAGGCTTGACGATAAAAGAATCATCATCATCGTCATCTTCGTCATCATCATTCTTTGGAGAAGAGGATGGTTCAGCATCAGACAAATCGATGGCTTCTTCATCTTCAGCTTCAGACTCAGTTTCTTCAGCTTCTTCTTCGAGTTGCTCCCCCTCAGATACAGAGGCGAGCTTCTCGGTTCCCTCAGGGTTTTCATCTCCCTGAGGTCCAGCGGCTGCTTCAGCTTCAATTGTCTTCTCACCCTCTTCAGTGAAGGTGAGGTCTTCAGTCTTCTCTCCCCTGATAGATTCATCATGGGAAAGGTCTTCAGCGCTTTTGGAGAGGTCTTCAGCGCTCTTCTCCCCCTCTTTATCATGATGACTGGGGGAGGAATGAGAAGATTCAGCAGCTCGTGTGGTTTCCCTGTCTTCTTGGCCAGGGATCCCTATATACATTTCAATCGCTGATAATCTGTTTTCCATGTCAGAAATACCAAGATTGATCTTCACAAGTTCAGCACGATCCGCCGTAGTAAAAGATGGAGGTGCAGGGGCAGGTGCATGGGCGGTAGTGTTGGTCAGAATCTGCTTCAACAAGTTCTGAATTGAAGAGATGTCATTCTTCATCGTGTTGACATCAGTCTTCACAGAACTCATATCAGTTTTTACTGAACTGACATCAGTCTTTACAATAGACATATCACCTTCGAGTGTGCCAACCGATGTCTTCAGCGTTGTGACTTCGCTGGACAGGGTGTCTACAGATTTCTTGATGTCGAGGTAGTCTGTGTAGATGTCAGCGAGAACTTTGGCAAAGTTGCTCAGTGATTGATCAACCTTCTCCATGTCAGCTTTGGAGGCATTCTTTCCGACTTCGGTTGTAAGTTTTAAGAGATTTTCTCCAGCGGTTGTTACAGCTGAAGAGTTGCCGGAAAGAGTAGACGTGAGACCAGTCAGCGTTGTCTCTACTGTCTTCAGAGACGTGTTGATGTCTCTCAAATTAGGACCTGTAACATATAAAAACTTGTGAACAGAGGAAAGCTCAGAAGTTTGGGGTTTAGTAACAGTGTATAGGGATTGGTGAGTACCTGCAGGAGGATTGGTGAATTCATCAAAATCACGGGTTCCTGAGTAAAGTTCCATATCGTCAGCGAGAGTACGTAAACGTATGGACAGCTCTGCAGGTCCTACTTCCGTCGTTCCTTTAGCTCCTGGAGGAATGACAGGTGCAACTGTGATAACTGGAGTGGGGTCCAAATGAGTGGAGGGAGAAGCGAAGGGTAAGAAAGGAGGTTGGTTACCGAGTTCAGCGTTGGAATCGCTGAGAATCACTTCATCAGTCTTTAGAGAGACTGAGGGAGGTTGGGTAGTTTCCAAGTTTGTAACCTCAACGTTTGGAGATGCTGAGGTTAGGATTAAAGGGATGGCTTGTTCAGGTGTGGCAGAGCGTACCACTGAACTTTCCTTCAGCTCAACAGGAGGAGCTGAGGAGTTTTTAGCAGGAGATTGCTTGGGTTGCTCCTTGGTTTTCTTAGTTCTTTTGGAACCAAGGTGGGTGTCAGAATGTTTCCTTTTAAGAGGAATGGAGGTAGCAGCTGGGGTATCAGCGGTGGGTTTGTCCGCTGAAGGAGCTGCAGAAGTAGAAGAAGTAGTAGGGTTAAGAAGAGTCAAGAGTGTAGAAAGACGTACCTCATTCGCCACTGGTTTGAAGTCGAGTATTTTAGGGCCGACCTGAGAGAGTTTCGGGTCACCCTCTTCTGGGTAGCTATCTTTCAAGCCTCTTTGGAAAATAACGCTGATGAACCGAGGATATGGAACCCATGGAGGTCTGTCAGCGACGGTGTCCACTCTGAGAACCAGGTCATCATAGATAATCGATGCCCAGTCTATGTTGAGACCTTTCAGCAAAGCATATCCCATTGCTTGCTGAGGCTTAGCGGCTTGGTCAGAGGAGTCGCTCTTGGCAGTCATGCAGCTGATCAAATGGGCGAAGATGAAATTCATCTCGCTGGGCATTTTCGATTTCTTGATAATCGTCAGCTTCTTCTCGGGCTTCATGTCTCTGCCGATTTCCCATACATAGCCCATTGCATCGAAAAATGCAATGATGGCTTCCCTGTCTGAGTTTTTCTTGGGGTCAGGGAGGGGAACAAAGGGTTTTTCCTTGGTGGCGATGGGAAGGCTGAGAGCTTTGCGAATTATGGCAGGGGTAATCTTTATGGTGCCATATTCGATATTGCAGAGGATGCAATCGATTGTTTTGGAGGGGTCTTTGGCTGAGGGTAGCTGAGAGTGTTTGGCTGAGTACCAGAATTGTGAGAGCAAAAGCTGATGTGCAGGAGGTGTTATGGTCAGGGCTGTGGAGATGTAGCAATTCTTTAGGAAGTTCACAGCATCAGCTAGATGTGTGACTTGCTTTTAAGGAGGAAACTCGAGAAGCGCATACAGGTTGTTCACCTTTGTCCAATCCAGTTTGTCAAGGGCAAATTTGACTTGAGGAGCCTTGAGGATGTCCACTTCCTCAGCAGAAGTGTTTTCAGCGTTGGTGTTCTTGGGAATGTCAGAAGATGCCGTTTTCTGTATTATCAGTTCAACCAAAGATTAACAAATAAGAATAATCTTAATGTGGAAAGATATTCCAATAAGATGGTTCGAATTTTGTCCATTTCATTCAGACAAAATGTCTTAATGAAGATTAGGGTTTTTGTTTTTTTAAAATAAACGAAATTTCAAACCCAATCAAAATCTTGTTTTCCAGTTTCCTTTGAAGATAGGGATTCTGGAAAAACGAATGTGTGAAGAACAAGTTTAAGATTTTTGCATTTAAACTTGAAGAGCAACCATGAAATGGTTGTGTTCATAAAACCATGAAAGAAAATGATTTTATTTTTAAGAAGTTCTTTTGTTTGATCTTCTTAAAACAATGAGAAGATCAGAAACAAGTTATTTGCATTTGGTAAATAATAAGAACATATTAACCTTTGATGTTTGAAGAAGATGAACAGTTGTTCTTGAAAAATCGAGAGCCAAATGCAGCAGTGAATTCTTTCTTTGCTTGGAGGAGAAGTTCGCGTAAGAGAAAAATATAAACGAAGAATTTGTTTATATAGAGAGATTTTAGAAAGAGAAAATCTTGAGCGGGAAAAGATTTTCATCATGACACGGACACGTGTTTGCATTTGATTGGCAAATAAACGAAACGTGCAAACATGTGTCAGAAAGAAGAACGTGTCTGGGTTTATCCGTTGTAATGACGTCACAACTGTCCTTTCATATTCTTGGTTGTCTCTGAGGTTTTGAAAAACTCAGGGACACTTTTGAAAACATGAAGCACTGAATAGAAATATCAGTTGGTTTTAAGAAATTTCAAAGTATCGCTGATAAGGAAGAGATATTCAGCGATGAGATTTGTTTTGAAATCTTGCATTTACATGCGATTTGTCAGAGAGAAAAACATACCTTGATATCAGCGAATCAGGATAGAGAGGAGGATAGAATGGGTTATACAAGTTGATTTTATCCTATCGCTGATCAAATGTGAACTGCTGAAGATTTTATCCTTCAAAGTTCAGCATTCCAAGCTCGCTGATGAGAAAGTTGAATCTTGTCTCATCAAGAGGTTTGGTGAACAGATCAGCTAACTGATAATCAGTTGGGATAAAGTGAAGTTCTATATCACCATTCATCACATGATCTCTGATAAAGTGATACCTGATTTCGATGTGTTTTGTCTTTGAGTGTAGCACTGGATTATTAGCTATAGCGATGGCACTTGTGCTGTCGCAATAGATTGGAATATTTGAGAGTTGAAGGTCATAGTCCAGTAGTTGATTTCTCATCCACAAGACCTGAGAACAACAGCTTCCAGCGGCTACATACTCAGCTTCAGTTGTGGAAGTGGACACTGAGTTTTGCTTTTTACTTGTCCAACTTACCAGCTTTCCACCCAGGAGCTGACATCCTCCTGTGGTGCTTTTCCTATCCATTCTACAACCTGCAAAATCACTATCTGAATAGGCGATTAAATCGAATCCTGAGTCTTTGGGATACCAAAGACCTAGATTCGCTGTACCCTTAAGATATCGAAAAATTCGCTTTACAGCTTTCATATGAGACATCTTAGGTTCAGCTTGATATCGTGCACACAAGCATGTTGCAAACATAATATCGGGTCGGCTAGCTGTAAGATACAATAGTGAGCCGATCATCCCACGGTACAACGTGACATTGACAGGAACACCCTTAGTGTCCTTATCAAGTGTCAGCGGTGGTGCAATAGGGGTTTTCATAGCTGAACTTTCAGTTAAGTCGAATTTCTTCAGCATATCTTTAACATATTTTCCCTGATTAATGAAAGTTCCTTTTTCATTTTGTTTTATCTGTAGACCAAGGAAATATGTTAATTCACCCATCATGCCCATTTTATACTCTTCTTTCATTCTATCAGCGAAACGAGTACAAAGATCAGGGTTAGTCGAGCCAAATATAATATCATCAACATATATTTGAACAAGAATGATATGACCTTTTACTTTCCTGAAAAATAGAGTTTTGTCTATTTTGCCTCGCTCAAATTTTTCAATATGGAGATAAGTAGAAAGAGTGTCATACCATGCACGTGGATCTTGCTTTAAGCCATAAAGTGCCTTATCCAGTTTATAAACATAACCTGGATGCTTAGGATCTGAGAATCCTGGAGGTTGTTCCACATAGACTTCTTCATTCAGCTTTCCATTTAGAAACGATGACTTAACATCCATCTGATATACTTTGAAGTTTTTGTGTACAGCGTATGCTAAGAATAGACGAATAGATTCTAATCTTGCTACTGGAGCAAATGTTTCGTCATAATCTATGCCTTCCTCTTGTCTATATCCCTGAGCAACAAGACGAGCCTTGTTGCGGGTTACAGTTCCATGTTCGTCCAACTTGTTTCGATAGACCCATTTAGTGCCTATCACTGTTTTGTCAGTTGGTCTTCGAACAAGTTTCCAAACTTTGTTTCTTTTGAATTCCGTCAGCTCTTCTTGCATGGCGCTGACCCAGTTTGGATCTCTGAGGGCATCATCTACTTTCTTTGGTTCAGTTAGTGAAATAAAATTTACAAATAAACAAATATTACCTGCACTTCGTCGAGTCTGAATACCAGCGTTTGGATCACCAAGAATTTGATCAGTTGGGTGATTTATAGTCCATCGCTGAGCCGGAGCGTGAGACGCTGACTCAACCTGAACTGGAGGAGCTGAAGATGAAGCTTCAGCGACGTCTGGAGTATCAGCCAAGAGAGGAATGGATGCAGTTGTCATTATATTCACTGATTGCTGAGAAGTGGATGGAATATCTGAGATATTGGTTTCAGAAGCAGGTATAGTGTTTATAGGAACAACTGAGACCCATGATGATTCAGCTTCACTATTCTGCATATTTGGAATGATAGTTGGACCGTCATCTTCAACCGTGTGAGCACAAGGAGTGGGAATATCTTCTGAATCACCAAGATGAGAAAACATCCATTGATTCAGTTCTTCAGTATCAGCGGACAGTTTAGAGTTCGCTGAACGGGACTCGTCAAACGTGACGTGAATTGTTTCTTCAACTGTTTGTCTTCTTCGATTAAAGACTCTGAAGGCTTTGGAAACTGAGGAGTATCCAAGAAAGATTCCATCATCAGCCTTAGGATCAAACTTTCAAAGGGCATCTCTGTTGTTCAGTATGAAACACTGACATCCAAAGATGTGAAGAAAGCTGATTGAAGGCTTTCTCCCATGAAATAGTTCATAGGCTGTTTTATTGAATCTTTTGACTATCAGTGACCTGTTTTGCGTAAAACAAACAGTGTTGACAGCTTCTGCCCAAAACTGAGTAGGCAGGTGAGAATCGCTGAGCATTAAACGTGCAGCTTCAATAATTGTTCTATTTGGAGTAGTTGTAGAGGAGATGACACTGAGGAGACTTGCTTTGATTTAAAGCTTGCTTTGGTCTGCTTCCCTTTCTCACATGCTGAACATAAAGACTCTTTGGCATATGAGTGTTAAGGTAGACCAGTAACTAACTCTTTTGAAGAAAGAGAGTTCAGTGTCTTGAAATTCAGATGAGAGAGCCTCTTATGCCATAGCCAGTTGACATCAGATGAGGCTTTTGAGAAGAAACAGGAGTTCTCAATGGTTGTTGAGTCCATGTTTATTACATAAACATTTTCCAAACGATAACCGCTGAGAGCTATCTTCTCCTTTTTGTCAGTGACAAAGCAGGATTCCTTGTTAAAGATTACTTTGTTATCCTTGTCGCAAAGCTGACTGATGCTTAACAGATTATGCTTCAGCCCTTCAACATATGCGACTCTTCTGAAGGTGGTTGTACCATTAGAGAGTACACCAAACCCTCGGGTATGTCCTTTTCCATTTCCACCGAAAGTCACAGAGGGACCCTTCTCTTCCTTGTATTCAGCGAGCAGGCTTTTCTTTCCAGTCATGTGTCTAGAGCATCCGCTATCGAGATACCAGATACCCTTCTGAACCTGCATCACAAAGGAAGATTAGTTTTTCTTGTGTACCCACTTAACCATGTGTACACGTTTGTCAGTGGAAGCAGTTGGAATGGAAGGTTCAACAATCTTCGCAGCATTTGAAGATTCAGCTTTGTCAGTCTTCACTTTGGTTAATTTCTTAACCTCAGTGGTCTTCTTTGCCTTGGGGGCAATCTTCACCTTAGCTATCTTATCAGCTTTGGTGGCTGTGGGGCACTTACTAGCAATATGATCAGTGAGTCCACAGTGATAACATTTCCTATAACTAAAAATAGTTCTAGGACTATTTGAATGCTGAGTTTTAGATTTTGAATTAGAAGGACCAGCACCAAATAAGCTTTTGGCTTTAGAAATGGGAGGAACAGTTGGTTCTTCAGATTTCTTACCAAGGACATCCACTCTGAGTCTAGGAGTAGATCGCTGAATAGACCCACGCTAAGTAGATCCAAAGATCTGATTTCTTGATCCAGAGGAATAAATCACTAAAGCTTTAGAAGCATTCAGCTTTGGTGCTAAAGTACCCTTCTGAGGATTTTGGTTCAACGCAATTCCTTTACCTTTATCTTTAAAGACAGAGGTAGGTTTTGGATAAACCATTTTCTCTTTACCTTTTGAAGAGGCAGAGATTTCCTCAGGGATAGGCGGTCTGGAGGACGAACACTGAGAGGATGAAGTGTCAGCGACTGAGGATACGAAAGTTCCAAATAAGAGCTTGGAACGATCAGTGGTTGGTTCTTGAGTTTCATATTTGTAACCAAGACCACGTTTATCACTCAGGGGTATCTGAGACTTAAATATCTATGTGATCTTTGTTGAAGAGTTACACCATCCTTCAACAGTAGCCTTTTCAGCTTTCAAAGCAGCGATAGCTTCTGCTCGTTCGATTTTGACTAGCTGATTTAAATGCACTTGATCTTTAAAATCTTCTTCAATTTTAGAAAGCTTTTCTATTTGAAGGTGACAGTTTTTAAGTTGTTCAGCGAGATCAAGGTTTTGGTTTTCAACTATAGTTTTGCCATTCATGGCTTCATATAAGCTTCTAGTCAAGAGATCGATTTTGCGGAGACTATCAGCTTCATCAATATTTGCAATATTTGTAAAGAAGGAAGGTGATACCTGAATAGCAGAGGTTGAAGTAGAGGGAATGTCTGAACTTTCTTCCTCATCCTCAATCTTTGCCATAAGACAGAGATTGGCTTCATCATCTTCAGAGTCATATGATGATTCTTCTTCTTCTGAAGCAGCCCAATCATAAACCATCAGGCCTTTGCCTTTCTTCTTGAAGCTTTTCAGCTTTGCATATTTTTCTTTCAGCTTAGAATATTTGTCATCTTTATTCCTGAGAATAAAAGATTTATTGGGAAACGCTGAGTTTCTCGATACTTTTTTAGACCTGCACTCGTTAGCGAAATGTCCAATCTTTTCGCAGTTAAAACAAGTAGCAGTAGCCTTATCAACAGTAGCTGATGTTCTTGGCTTATCAGTTATAGAAAGAGGTTTGTTCTTTCTGAACATTTTCTTTTTGGCGAATCTCCTGAACTTTTTAGTTAGGAGAGCCAAAGATTCATCATCATCTGAAGAGTCAGAATCTGATGACCTTTCAGAGTTACTCTCTAACTCAGTGATAGTGACCGAGGGTCGCTGAGTAGAAGGTTCCTCTGAGATTAAAGCAATATGGGTGCTTTTGAAATCTTTTACAAGATTCTTCTTAAGATGGCTTGATTGCTCATGATTCAGCATTGTGCCATATAAGGTAGCAAGAGTCATTGATCTTAGATCTTTTGACAGCTTGAGACACATAGAATAACTGTCCCAGCTTTCAGGTAAACATTCTAGAAACTTTGTCAGCACTTCAAAGTTAGAATATTCCTTACCAACAGTTTTCAGATCTATTATTAAGCAATTAAAACATTGGTGAACTTTAGAGAGAGTCTCATTCTTACCACAAATGAAACTTTCATACTGTCTTACCAGGTTGATCTTTCGAGAGTCCTGGACTTCAGCAGTACCTTCATACTGAACACATATTGTGTCCCACATGGCTTTTGAGGATTTCAGGTTCATGACGGAATGATAGACTTCGTCAGGAAGAGCCATGGATAGTATGGATCTGGCTTTTGTGTCGATATCCAGTTTCTTCTTATCTTCGTCAGTCCACGTATGAACATCTTTGGGTACCAGCCTTTCTGGAATAGCAGGTCTATTCTCAGCGGCAGGTACTGCGGCATCAATTCTTACAGGAATAAGTGGGCCGTTTTCAAGATAATAAGGCATAGTAGGGTCTACACCTTCTAGGAAGAGAGTCATCCTATTTTTCCATAGATTAAAATTATCTCTGGAGAATCTAGGGGGTTTTGCAAGAGAACCATTGTCTATATAGTTTGTGTTTGTGTTGGTGGCCATTTTCAGAAATAGCAAGGAAGAGAAATCTTAGTATAGATTAGATCTTGTTTATGAGTTTAAACAAATCCGCTCTGATACCACTTGTTGGTCCCGGAGGGTTATACAAGTTCGTAGAAGGGGGGGGGGGGTTGAATACAAACACACAGATTTTACTTTTCTAAATTGTTTATTGATAAATCATTAACAATATACAGCTTGTTGCGGAAACAAGATTAAGGATAAATCCTAAATCTAAACAAGTTGGAACACTAAGTTTCTTGCACTAAGAAGGAGAAGGAAATTACTAATAATAACCTATCTCAAGATAAGAAGGATGAACTTGTCCAGAGTTAGCAAGTTACTTCAAAAATGAAGTGAGTTCTTCTTCTTATATACTGCATGCATTTAATGCATTGCAGTTTACACTTTACACGTGGCAGCAGCTGATTGGTTGCATGTCATTGACCTTTGTTGACAACCTTAGTAGCCGCATGTTTGAACAGTGTAGTATCAGAGTGGTTGTACGATTTCAGAAAATAAGGAGGTTCTATTCTGACATATCGTACGGAGTCGTGCAAGGGTGGATGAGACAAAAAGTACTTTGTACGGAAGACTTCATGATCAGCTTTTCGATGATTCAACGATCTATCATTCTTCATCAGCGAATGATAGAGTTCAGCGATAGCTGAAGTCTTGTACTTGATACTTCACGTTGAGTGGACAATTCTGAGTCTTCGCTGATCTGCATCAGTTCATTAGGAGACTTGTCGCTGGTTCTTTGAGCTTGATCTTCGACTTCAGCGTAGAACCTATGTTGACGTGAAATTTGTCTTCAGGGATCATAAGTAAACAACTAACTTATCAGCGATCACCATAAGTACTGAACAGACTCAAAATATTAGGGTGAACAGTTTCGCTGAATGTTTAATCTAAAGAGCGAGAGTTCCTATCAGCGGTACTGGAAGATCTTAGTACTTATCAGCGATAGTGAAACTCTGATACATATTGTTTACTTACAATTTTCACTAAGTATATAATAGAGGGTCATTATCAAATCACTGAGGGTTTGGATCAACAGGTTAGGGTTTCTCCTTCGAGGGCTCCTTGGTCTTATAGGTGCCAAGGGGGGTTTCAGATGGTTTCTTCTTTTTAGAGGGATTGAAGGTTGCAGTGTGGGTGTCAGCGGTGGGTTTTGCCGTTGAGGGAGCCGCAGAAGTAGAAGAATGTTGGGAGAGTAGAGAGAGAAGGGAAGAGAGACTTACCTCGCCTTCAATGGGTTTGTAGTCGAGGATCTTTATACCAACCTGAGAGAGCTTGTAATCTCCCTGTTTAGGATAATTCGCCCCAATGAGCATTTGGAGGAAAGCAGAGATGAAACGGGGATAGGGAACCTTCATGTCCCTTTCAAGCTTTTCGACCTTCTCCATCTGGTCTTCAAAAATGATTCTGGTGTAGTCAATCTTATGTCCTTTCAGTAAAGAATACCCCATTGCAAGCTGAGTGCGGCTTGCTTGATCAGTTGAGGCCAGCTTCGCTGTCATGTAGGAGATGACATGGGAAAAAATGAAGTTCAACTCAGCAGGCATCTTGGCTTTGAGGATCTTGGTCAGGCTCTTGTCATCTTCATCAATGCGCCCCTTCTTGTCCCATGCGTATTTCATGAGATCAAGGAATTTGATCAGTTCATTTTCAGGATGGTTTGGGAGGGATTCAAAAGGTCGTTCTTGGAGATGTAGTGCAGCGCGTATCGCTGTGGGAGAAATGCAGCCTTGGCCGAATTTGGTCTGAAAACCGATGACAGAGAACTCTTTGCCGGTGCGAGTTGAGGTTTGAGTTGTTCGTTCATCGGTGAACCAAAAATGTTGTAGAAGATGGCGATGTGCAAGAGGTGCGATGGTCATGGCAGTGTACAGTGGGCATTGTTTCAGGAAAGCAACTGCATCAGAGAGATGGTGTAACATCCCAATTCCCATATACACAACAATTCACGTAATGTAACCATACATTCATATAACAAAAGAAACATCATATTACAAGTTCGGTCCTGCAGTCTTTTACAAATAAAAGAAACCATTGTACTACAAACTTTGTACTATTTACATACATAAAATTTAATATCATAATACAACTGCAAAAAAAAGCCAAAATCTTCATCTTATAATCCTTCACAAAAGCCATCCCTTGGTTACTCTAATTACTTGCTCTTACATGATCCACCACCTGGAATACATATTTTAAAACAAAATGAGGATTAGACCTTGTGGTTTAAGTGAGAAAAATCCCTGTTAGTTTACAAACCATTTATATAAACTTCATTCATATAAATCACGCGACACAATCATATATATCTAATCAAGCTCACATATCATGTACCTTTCCTTCTCATTCTTCCTGGCCATATTAGTTGGTAGCAAGCCAACTAATAATATACAACGTTGTACAACATCTACAGCCAAACAACGCTATACAGATTCTATAGCCAAACACACCGGTCCTAAGCCCGGCCAACGTATTATAACAAATTATAATACTCATGTAAACATAATACCTCAATATATTATAATTCACATATACCATACATATAAACACATAATCACCAATTATCACATTCCCAAACCATATGTATGTATTCCAGTTGAAAATACTTTTAAAGTAAAACTCATCTGTTTGACTTATCAAAATGTCCACCAAGCTTTTCTCAAACAATTAAGCTTCACTTCAATTTCACAGAATCTGAAACAATCATATACAAGTATTGCCTTACCACTTTGATCACACAAGTCTTACCAAGACTAAGAACTCTAAAGCACTCTAGTCCCTAAATGTTACCCCCAAACCCGAACTTAAGTCGAGTCCACAGTACATTCGATCCTCATTCATTCCCTATCCATGATTTAATAAAACACAGACTATTGAATACTTAAAAGCATCTAAACTCCCAATTTTTACCAAACAACAAAAGTATCCGGATACCTCAACTTTTCCGGACAACACAACTTTTCCGGACAACAGGACTTTTCCGGACAACTTATATAATCCGGACGTCATCCGGACACCAAAGTGATCCGGATACCATCCGGTATCCAATTCTATCCGGAAAATATAGGAAAAAGGAACTTACCCGGATAAAAGACTCGTCCGGACACCACTATTATATCATCCGAACACCATCGACAGAACTACCCGGACACCACCAACAGAGCTATCCGGACACATTCAACGTATCCGGACACCACTGTCGGTTTACCCAAAATTCACCCAGATTCGACAGAAAACATTACCAGATGTGATTTCGATTAATCTACTCCGATAGATACTTCCTACTAACCATTATAAACATAATTTGTACTAGAAACATACCTTAATCAGCTTCAATAACTCCACTTTGGTCCTTTACCCTTCTTTCTCTTTTCTTTCTTCTTCTTTTTGCTCCCAACACACATACACACCTTCAATCTGAGTTTTGCTATAATGAACACATCTGTACTCTTAATTCAGATATTATCCACACTAATTACCCTTTTAGACCCTAAACTATTCCATAAAAACCAAAGTACCCTTAACTTACTAATTCATCTTAACTTACCCAAAATAGTAACTTTAAAGTTAAATAATTTAACGGAATAATATTTTTAACTAACGGACTTACCCGGGGTATTACATCATCTCCCCCTCAAAAGAATTCCGTCCCGGAATTCGGTTAGTCAAAAAGGTGAGGGTATTTGGTTCTTATTTCCGATTTGGATTCCCACATGGCATCCTGACCTCTATGATGCTTCCACTGAACTTTCACTTGCCTGATCTCCTTATTCCGCAGCACTTTGACTTTATAATCAACTATTGCTTCCGGTGCTTCCACATAATTCAGTCTTTCATCGACTTGTATTTCTGGTAGGGAGACCGACTGATCTGGAGTAACCAAACACTTTCGGAAGTTCGATACGTGAAAGGCATTATGGATTCTGCTCAATTCTGGTGGAAGATCTAACCTATAAGCTACTTCACCGATCCTTTCTGTAATTGCAAACGGTCCAATATACCTTGGGCTAAGTTTACCTTGTCGTCCAAATCGAATGACTCCTTTCCACGGCGAAACCTTTAACATTACGTAATCCCCAACTTGAAATTCCAATGGCTTTCGACGGCGGTCAGCGTAGCTCTTCTGTCTATCTTGAGCTACTTTCAATCTTTCTCGAATCTGAGAAACCTTATCGGCGGTTACCTGAACTATTTCCGGCCCCGCTAACTGTTTCTCTCCCACTTCGTTCCAACACAGAGGCGTTCGGCATTTCCTACCATACAGTACTTCGAACGGTGCCGCCTGTATGCTGGAATGATAACTGTTGTTGTAAGCGAATTCGATTAACGGTAAATGCTTATCCCAAGATCCCCCAAAATCAACAATGCAAGCCCGGAGCATATCTTCTAAAGTTTGTATCGTTCGTTCACTCTGACCATCTGTTTGGGGATGATACGCTGTACTTAACTTTATCTGTGTTCCCATCTCTTTTTGAAAACTTCTCCAAAATCTTGAAGTAAAACGACTATCACAATCAGAAATGATCGAGATTGGAATTCCATGTCGAGTTACTATTTCATCAATGTACAACCTAGCTAATCGCTCCATCGAATCGGTTTCCTTTATCGGTAGAAAGTGTGCAGACTTTGTCAATCTGTCGACGATCACCCAAATAGAATCAAATCCCTTCGGCGTTCTTGGTAGCTTTGTGATGAAATCCGTAGTAATATGTTCCCACTTCCACATAGGTATTTCTAGTCGTTGTAGTTGCCCAAACGGTTTTTGGTGTTCGATCTTTACTTTCTTACAAGTATCACACCTTTCCACATACTGAGCAATCCCTCTTTTTATCCCCGACCACCAATAGAATTGCTTTAGATCTTTATACATCTTGTTTGTACCTGGGTGAATAGAGAAACGGGATTGATGAGCTTCTTGTAAAACACGATCACGTAACCCACCCAAACGAGGTACCCATACTCTGTTTCCCAGACACAATAACCCACGATCATCTTTTACTAACATTACTGACATCCCCGCTAACCGTTCTGATTTCAGATGTTCATCCTGATAAGCCTCCACTTGACACTTCTGCAATTCGTCAAATATGTTGGGTAGGAGTTCCGTTCATAGTGAAATAACTTTTATTGTTCCACTCCTTTCTTGACGACTCAGCGCATCTGCCACTACATTCGCCTTTCCCGGGTGATAAAGGATTTCACAATCGTAATCATTCAACAATTCCAGCCATCTCTTTTGTCTCATATTTAGTTCCTTCTGATTAAAGAGATGTTGGAGACTCTTATGGCCAGTATATATCTGTTGGTCCCGAAGGCCTATACAAGTTTGTAGAAGGGGGGGGGGGGGGTGAATACAAACACACAGATTTTACTTTTCTAAATTGTTTATTGATAAATCATTAACAATTTACAGCTTGTTGCGGAGACAAGATTAAGGATAAACCTAAATCTAAACAAGTTGGAACACTAAGGTTTCTTGTACTAAGAAAGATAAGGAAATTACTAATAATAACCTATCTTGAGATAAGAGATTTGAACTTGTCCAGAGTTAGCAAGTTACTTCAAAAGAAGTGAGTTCATCTCTTTATATACTGCATGCATTTAATGCAAGTCAGTATATACTTTACACGTGTCATCAGCTGGTTGGTTGCATGTCATTGACCTTGATTGACAACCTTAGTAGCCGTATGGATGAATAGTGTAGTATCAGAGTGGTTATACGATTTCAGATATTCGGAGGTTCTTTTCTGACAATTCGTACGGAGTCGTGCAAGGGTGGTTGAGACAAAAGTACTTTGTACGGAGGACTTCATGATCAGCTTTCGTTGATTCAGTGATTATCATTTACTATTCAGCAGATGATAAAGTTCAGCGATAGCTGAAGTCTTGTACTTGATACTTCACGTTGAGTGGACAAATCTGAGTCTTCGCTGATCCGCATCAGTTCATTAGGAGACTTGTCGCTGGTTCTTGAGCTTGATCTTCGACTTCAGCGTAGAACCTTTGTTGACGTGAAACTTGTCTTCAGGGATCATAAGTAAAGAAACTAACTTATCAGCGATCATCATAATGACTGAACAGACTCAGAGCATTAATGATGAACAGTGTTCGCTGAATGTTTAATTTAAAAGAGCGAGAGTTCCTATCAGCGGTACTGTAAGATCTTAGTACTTATCAGCGATAGTGAAACTCTGATACATATTGTTTACTTACAATTTTCACTAAGTATAAAAGAGAGGGTAATTATCAAATCACTGAGGGTTTGGATCAACAATCTCCCCCTATTTGATTATGACATAGCAACAAAGAAAATTGCTATTTAATGAAAACATAAGGATAAAAAGAACTCATAAAATATTTGTCCCTTTTACTGTTTTCTGGGATCTTTTCAGTACTGATGGAGTAAAGTACGTTCGCTGAAATCTTTCTTTAAAATATTGAATCAGGTTACAATGAAGAACAGAAAGATTACAAGTACAAGCGAAATAATTTACAAGTACAGAAGGATAACTGATACAATAGAGAAAAAGGAGATTATATCAGTTTTCAAAGGGTTCTTCCTTAATGAGAAGTTCATCAAGGGTCTTTTTCGTGGGGATCATCCAGTCAGGGACATTTACTCCTTGATTCTTTAACTTCAGAGCAGCTTCAAAAATCAAGGGCTTCAGGTGTCTAGCTTTGATGTCGCGTCTGACTTCACACCAGTGTACGAGATCTCTGAGTTGTTCGATGGGAGCGATTTGGAGCTCAGAGACACGTTGAAAGTGATGATTTCCATCATAGTCTAAGAAGAATATACCATATGGATCACTTACCACTGTGCCAGGGATGAAGGTTTCTCCAGGTGGTAGGGAGGTGTCAAGCATTGAAAGATCAGCATCAGGGCCAAGAACTTCAGCACGAGAGAAACCAATACCTGTTTCATTTCGAATGATTGGACCTGAATCAGAAACTTTCTTCTTCTTAGTAGAGGCTTTCTTCGATTGAGGAAGAGTAGGAGGAATATCCACAACAGATGAAAGCAAGTCGATCTGTTTGTTTAAGATCATCTCAACATGGCTTTTGAATTTTGAGCGTGATCCCTGAATGGCTAATTTCGTTTCTAACCATTCAGAGAGACCAAACTTTTCTAATGAAGCAGCATAGAAGGTTTGCTTGGTTTTGTCATCTCTGTAGATATCTACTTCAACAACAGGAACATCAACGAACAATTTTCCTCTGATGTTGGCTTTGATTATCTTGGATGGTCTTGATCGATAGGTCAACATTTGATTAGCCCATTCCAAGGTTGTATCAGAGACCTTTGTCTTTTCTCTAACGATTTCTTGAGCATTATCCCAGAGCTGACGTTGAACATCAATGAAAACTCTTTTCAGCTTGGGGTCTTTGATTGATCGTTGAGTAAGCTTGATGGCGTATTCTCTGTCTTTCTCTTCAGCTTCCTTTCTTTCTGCGATGAGGCGTTCAGCTCTGAGGTGTTCCTTGTATTCAGCTTTTGAAATTCTGAATTTTGGAGGAACTGAAGGCAGTTGTTCACGCCTTAGAATAATTCGCTGATCCTCGAATCGCTTTATTATTTCCTCTTTTCTCTTTTGATCCTCTTCACTCAGCTTTTGAGGAGCTGAGGAAGGTCTGTTTCTGTGCGAGAGAGGTTGTTCTTCTGGTTCATCAGTCTCAGAGATCAAATCTAACACTGGGATTATTTCATCAGCAGCAGCTGGCTTTATTTGTGAAGTCGCAATAGTAGAACCTTCAGCGACATCCTCAAACAGGGGAGAGGACTAGCTGAAACACAGCGATCTTACAAATAAGAACATGGGTAGAAGAACTTGGGTAGAAAGAGAAAGATAAATATGTTCCGGTGTAGGCTAGGGAAGTAGAACTTATAGTATGGAGGAGGGATGGAGTAAGAGATGTTTAGTGTACCTGACAAACCGGCTTTTCAAGCAAGATCATCAGATTGTCATCTTCAGCGACGCTTTTGCCTTTGCCTTTCTCAGCGCCAGAGGTTGAGGGCTTTGTCTTTGTCCGCTCCCCTGTTGGTTCATTTATTGAAATTCCCTTAAGAGCTTTGATCCTTGGGGCAGGTTTGACGATAAAGAAATCATCGTCATCTTCGTCATCATCATCATCATTCTTCTTTGGAGAAGAAGATGGTTCATCATCAGGGATGTCGATGGCTTCATCATCTTCTGCTTCGGATTCTTCAGCGTCTTCTTCGAGTTGCTCCCCCTCAGATACAGAGGCGAGCTTCTCGGTTCCCTCAGGGTTTTCATCTCCCTGAGGTCCAGCGATAAGATCTTCATTCTTCTCTCCCCTGATAGATTCATCATGGGAAAGGTCTTTAGCGCTCTTTTCAAGATCCTCAGCGCTCTTCTCAGCGGTATGTTCCACGCTCTTCTCCCCCTCTTTCTCATGATTGGGGGAGGAATGGGTAGACTCAGCATTTGTATTTTCTCTGTCTTCTTGGCCAGAGATTTTAATACAACTTTCAATCGCTGCTAATCTGTCTTCAAGGCCAGATATAGCAGGATTGATCTTTTCCAGCTCTTTGCGATCCGCCGCTGTGAAAGTTTCCAAAGCAGGGGCAGGGGCAGGTTCAGGAGCAGGAGTTCTCGCCTTGTTGAGCAGCTCTTCAATCATTGTTTTCATCGAACCAACGTCGGTCTTTACAGAGCCTAAGTCAGTCGTCAGAGTTTGAACATTTGTCTTCACAGCAGACATATCACCCTCTAGTGCTCCAACCGATGTCTTCAGCGTTGTTACCTCGCCGGACATGGAGGAAACTGATTGTTTGAGTGAGGTGTAGTCTGTGTAGATATCAGCGAGCACCTTAGCAAAGTCGCTGAGAGTCTTATCAACTTGCTTCAAGTCATCTGTGGAAGCTTTCTTCTCCACCACCGTAGTCAGCTTTGTCAAATTCTCTCCAGCGTTTGTTACAGCTGTAGAGTTGTTGGAGAGTGTGGTGGTGAGACCGGTCAGCTTTGTTTCCACGAACTTCAGAGACTCGTTGATGTCTCCCAAATTAGGACCTGTAACACATAAGTACTTGTGAACAAAGGAAAGCTCAGAAGTTTCAGGTTTAGTTACAGTGTATATGGGTTGATTTGTACCTGCAGGAGGATTGACGAAATCGTCAAAGTTGCGGATTCCTGAAAAATGTTCCATATCTTCCTCAAAAGTTCGGTGAGGTATGGTGATCTCTGCAGGTCCTGTCTTCATCATTCGTTGAGAAGCGTCAGCGGTGGCTTCTGGAATGACGGCATCTCCAGTGTTCTCTGGAGGAGTGTCCAAGTGAGTGGAGGGAGAAGCGAAGGATAAGAATGGGGTTCGGGTTCTGAGTTCAGCGTTGGAATCGCTGATAATCACTTCATCAGTCTTTTGAGAGACTGAGGGAGGTTGGGTAGGTTCCAAGTTTCTAACCTCAGCGTTTGGAGACGCTGAAGTCTGGATCGAAGGGATGGCTTGAATGGGTGTGGCAGAGCGTACCACGGAACTTTCCTTCAGCTCGTCAGAAAGAGCTGAGGAGTCTTCAGCATGGAATTGCTGGGGTTGCTCCTTGGTTTCTTGATCCTTTTGGAATCAAGTTGGGTGTGAGAGTGTTTCCTTTTCTTAGAAGGAGAGGAATGTGTGGCCGGGGCATCAGCGATGGGTATAGTCGCTGAAGGAGCCACAGAAGTCGAAGAATTGGGGTTAAGAAGAGAGAGAGAAGGGTAGAGAGACGTACCTCATTGTCGACAGGTTTGAAATCGAGCACCTTAGGGCCAACCTGAGAAAGTTTCAGGTCACCCTCTTGAGGATAGCTGTCCTTCAGGCCATATTGAAAGATGGCGCTGATGAAACGGGGGTAGGGAACCCATGCAGGTCTGTCAGCAGCAGAATCTACTCTTTGCACTAGGTCATCATAAATGATAGATGCCCAGTCAATATGTAGACCTTTCAGCAGTGCGTATCCCATAGCCTGCTGAGGTTGAGCGGCTTGATTAGAGGAGCCGGTCTTCGCTGTCATGCAGTTGATCAGGTGTGCGAAGATGAAATTTATCTCGCTAGGCATTTTGGACTTCTTTATCAGCGTCAGTTTCTTCTCGGGCTTCTTGTCCCTTCCAGTTTCCCAGATGTAACCCATTGCGTCGAGGAAAGCAATGATTGCTTCTCTGTCAGCATGCTTCTTATGGTCAGGGAATGGAACAAATGGTTTTTCTTTGGTAGCATTGGGGAAGTCCAGGGCTTTTCGTATGATAGCGGGGGTTATCTTAATTGTACCATACTCAGTATCGCTGAGTATGCAATCGATGGTTTTGGATGCATCTTTGGCGGAGGGTAGCTGAGTGTGTCTGGCAGAGTACCAGAACTGGGATAGTAGTAGCTGACTTGCGGGAGGTGTGATGGTCAGGGCTGTTGAAATGCAGCAGTTTTTCAGGAAATTCACAGCATCATCCAGATGTGTGACTTGCTTTCGAGGAGGAAACGCGAGAAGCGCAGAGAGGTTGTTGACCTTAGTCCAATCTAGTTGATCCAGCTGGAACTTAACCCGAGGGGCTTTGATGATGTCCACTTCCTCAGAGTCAGCGGAGATGGACTCAGCGGTAACATTGATCTTTGAAGATGCCATTTCTCTGTATTTATCAGTTCAACCAAAGATGTTAACAAATAAGAATTGTCTTAGTATGGAAAGAATTTCCATTAAGATGGTTCGAATTTTGTCCATTTCATTCAGACATAAATGTCTTAATGAAGATTAGGGTTTTTCATGATTTTGAAACGAAATGTAAAGCCCATAAATTCTTGTATTCCAGTTTCAGAAAAAAAAACTGGATACGAATGAAGAACAAGTTTAAGATTTAGATTTAAAACTTGAAGAACAACCATGAAATGGCTGTGTTCATAAAACCATGAAAGAAAATGATTTTATTTTTAAGTTCTTTTGTTTGATCTTGTTTAAAACAATGATAAGATCAGAAACAAGTTATCTGCATTTGAAAAATAAGAACATATTAACCTTGATGTTTTGATGAAGAAGATGATGAACAGTTCTTTGAAGATTTGAGAGCACAAATGCAACAGTAATTCTTTTCTTGCGGAGAAAGATTGTTCGCGTAAAAGACAAATATAAACCAAGAGTTGTTTATATAGGGAGTTTTAGAGAGAGAAAACCTTGAGCGGGAAAAGGTTTTCATCATGACACGGACACGTGTTTGCATTTGATTGGAAGTTTGAACGAAACGTGCAAACGTGTGTCAGAAAGAAATCGTGCCTGGTGTTACCCGTTGTAATGATGTCACAACTGTCCTTTCACATTCTTTTAGGATGTCTCTGAGGTTTTGAAAGCTCAGGGACTCTTTTGAAAAACATGAAGCACTGAATAGAAGATATCAGTGAAGGTTTTAAGAACTTTCAAAATATCGCTGTTAAGGAAGAGATATTCAGCGATGCATTTGTTTTTGAAATCTTGCATTTTCATGCGTTTGTCAGAGAGAGAAAACATACCTGGATATCAGTTTAACCAAGTTTATTCAGAGAGAAGATGATTGAATAGGTTATACGAGTTGATTTTATCCTATCGCTGATTAATGTGAACCCCTGAAGATTTTACCCTTTAATGTTCAGCATTCCAAGCTTGCTGATGAGAAAGTTGAATCTTGTCTCATCAAGAGGTTTGGTAAATAAATCAGCTAACTGATAATCAGTTGGGATAAAATGAAGTTCTATATCACCATTCATCACATGATCTCTGATAAAATGATATCTGATTTCTATGTGTTTTGTCTTTGAGTGTAGCACTGGATTGTTTGCTATAGCGATGGCACTTGTGCTGTCGCAATAGATTGGAATTTTGGAGAGCTGAAGATCATAGTCTAGTAGCTGATTTCTCATCCACAAGACTTGAGAACAACAGCTTCCAGCGGCTACATATTCAGCTTCAGCTGTGGAAGTGGACACTGAGTTTTGCTTCTTACTTGTCCAACTTACCAGCTTTCCACCCAGGAGCTGACATCCTCCTGTGGTGCTTTTCCTATCCATTTTGCAACCTGCAAAATCACTGTCTGAATAGGCGGTTAGATCGAATCCTGAGTCTTTGGGATACCAAAGGCCTAGATTCGTTGTACCATTAAGATATCGAAAGATTCGCTTTATAGCTTTCATATGAGATATCTTAGGTTCAGCTTGATATCGTGCACACAAGCATGTTGCAAACATAATATCGGGTCGGCTAGCTGTAAGATACAATAGTGAGCCGATCATCCCACGGTACATCGTGACATTGACAGGAACACCCTTTGTGTCCTTATCAAGTGTCAGCGGTGGTGCCATAGGGGTTTTCATAGCTGAACTTTCAGTTAAGTCGAATTTCTTCAGCATATCTTTAACATATTTTCCCTGATTAATGAAAGTTCCTTTTTCAGTTTGCTTAATCTGAAGACCAAGGAAATATGTTAGTTCACCCATCATGCTCATTTTATACTCATATTTCATTCTATCAGCGAAACGAGTGCAAAGCTCAGGGTTAGTAGAACCAAATATAATGTCATCAACATATATTTGAACTAAAATGATATGACCTTTCACTTTTCTAAAAAATAGAGTTTTGTCAATTTTACCTCTCTCAAATTTTTCAATATGGAGATAAGTAGAGAGAGTATCATACCATGCATGAGGAGCTTGCTTTAAGCCATAAAGTGCCTTGTCCAGTTTATAAACATAACCTGGACGCTTAGGATCTGAGAATCCTGGAGGTTGTTCCACATACACTTCTTCATTCAGCTTTCCATTCAGAAACGCTGACTTAACATCCATCTGATGTACAGTGAAGTTTTTGTGTACAACATATGCTAAGAAAAGACGAATAGATTCCAGTCTTGCTACTGGAGCAAAAGTTTCGTCATAATCTATGCCTTCCTCTTGTCTGTATCCCTGAGCAACAAGACGAGCTTTGTTGCGAGTTACAGTACCATGTTCGTCCAACTTGTTTCGATAGACCCATTTAGTGCCTATCACCGTTTTGTCAGTTGGTCTACGAACGAGTTTCCAAACTTTGTTTCTTTCGAATTCAGTCAGCTCTTCTTGCATAGCGCTGACCCAGTTTGGATCTCTGAGGGCATCATCTATTTTCTTTGGTTCAGTTAGAGAAATAAAGTTAACAAATAAACAAATATTACCTGCACTTCTACGAGTCTGAATACCAGCGTTGGGATCACCAAGAATTTGATCGATTGGGTGATTTACAGTCCATCGCTGAGCCGGAGCATACGTCGCTGATTCAGTCTGAACTGGAGAAACTGAAGATGAGGCTTCAGCTACTTTTGGATTATCAGCTAAGAGAGGAATGTTTGCATTTGTCACTTCATTCACTGATTGCTGAGAAATAGACGGAATTTCTGAGACATTTGGATCAACTGCAGGTATAGTGTTTATAGGCACAACTGAGACCCAAGATGTTTCAGCTTCACTATTCTGCATATCTGGAATGATAGTAGGACCATCATTTTCTACGGTGTGAGCATGAGGAGTGGGAAGTTCTTCTGAATCACCAAGATGAGAAAACATCCATTGATTCAGTTCTTCAGTATCAACGGACGGTTTAGAGTTCGCTGAACGGGATTCGTCAAACGTGACGTGAATAGTTTCTTCTACAGTTTGTCTTCTACGGTTGAAGACTCTGAAGGCTTTGAAGACTGAGGAGTATCCAAGAAAGATTCCATCATCAGCCTTAGGATCAAACTTTCCAAGGGCATCTCTGTTGTTCAGTATGAAACACTGACATCCAAAGATGTGAAGAAAGCTGATTGAAGGCTTTCTCCCATGAAGGAGTTCATAGGCTGTCTTTTTGAATCTTTTAACTATCAGCGACCTGTTTTGCGTAAAGCAAGCAGTGTTGATAGCTTCTGCCCAAAACTGAGTAGGCAGGTGAGAATCGCTGAGCATTGAACGTGCAGCTTCAATAATTGTTCTATTTCTTCTTTCAGCGACTCCATTTTGTTGCGGTGTTCTCACTGACGAAAAGTTGTGAGAAATACCCTTACTCTCAAGGAAGGAATCAAGAGAAATGTTTTTGAATTCAGTTCCATGATCACTCCTTATTGAGCGAACAGTCATATTGTTCAGAGTTTCCATCTTCCGAACAAAGGTGATGAGTTCTTCAGGGGTGTCACTCTTAGAACGGAGAAACATTACCCATGTGTAACGAGAGAATTCATCAACTATGACCAGCGTATATTTCTTTCCAGCGATGGATTGTTTGTTAACAGGGCCAAACAAATCCATATGGAGTAGTTGTAGAGGAGATGACACTGATGAGACTTGTTTTGACTTGAAGCTTGCCTTGGTCTGCTTCCCTTTTTCACACGCTGAACATAAAGACTCTTTGGCGTATGAATGCTGAGGTAGACCAGTGACTAACTCTTTGGAGGAAAGAGTATTCAGTGTCTTGAAATTTAGATGCGAGAGCCTCTTGTGCCATAGCCAGTTAACATCAGAAGATGCCTTTGAGAAGAAACAGGAGTTCTCAGTGGTTGTTGAGTCCATGTTTATTACATAAACATTTTCCAAACGATAACCGCTGAGAGCTATCTTCTCCTTTTTGTCAGAGACAAAGCAGGATTCCTTAGTGAAAATCACTTTGTTATCCATGTCGCAAAGCTGACTGATGCTCAGAAGATTATGCTTCAGCCCTTCAACATATGCGACTCTTCTGAAGGAGGTTGTACCATTTGAAAGTACACCATACCCTCGGGTGTGTCCTTTTCCATTTCCACCGAAAGTCACAGAGGGACCCTTCTCTTCCTTGTATTCAGCGAGTAGGTTTTTCTTTCCAGTCATGTGTCTAGTGTAATACCCCGGGTAAGTCCGTTAGTTAAATCCCCATTCCGTTAAATTTAATTAACTTTAAAATTGGAAGTTTAGGGTAAGTTTGGTGTTAAATTAGGAGTTAAGGGTGTTTTGAGTCATTAATGGATAGTTTAGGGTTTAGAGGGTAAATATTGGTTAGATATTATCTCTTGGTAATCAGATAATTCAAAAATATCAGAAACTCAGATATTAGCATAAGGTGTGTGTGTGTGTTTTGTTGAGAAAGGAAGAAAAAGAAGAAAAGTAGGCTAAGGATTCAAATTTGTGCATTTGGAAGTGTTTGAGGTATGTTTTCTTTACATATTATGTGTATAATTGATAACTGAATGTTTCTGTTGGAGTAGAATAGTTAGAATTACATATGGTATTGATTCAGCGGAATTCTGGGTAGAAATAGGGCAAAACCGACAGAGTTTTCCGGACACTATGAATGTGTCCGGATGGTTTTGTTGGAGGTATCCGGGTAGTTCTTTGATGGTATCCGGGTAGTTCTTTGTTGGTGTCCGGACAAGTCTTTTATCCGGGTAAGTTCCTATTCCTATGTTGTCCGGGTAACTTGTGGTATCCGGATGACGTCCGGATTGTCCTGATTGTCCGGAAAAGTCCTGATTGTCCGGAAAAGTAGTGTTGTCCAGGTAACTTGTGGTATCCGGATACTTTAGCTGTTTGGTTATTTTTAACTAGTTTTTGAATGAGGACTGAATAAGGTTTTCTGAAAATTTTCTGGGGGCGCTGCCCCCAGACCCCGCAAGGGCGTTGCCCCTTGACCCCATCCGCTAACCGGGTAGTGGAACCCCCGTGTTAAGTCGCCTTAGGGGAACATTTGAGGATTTGAGTTCTTTAGAGTTCTTAGCCTTAGTAAGACTTATGTGTTTTATGTGGTAAAGAGATATATGTATCTATGTGTTACAGATCCTGTGAATTCTGGGTAAAGGACTGAACCTGTTTAGAAGGCTTGGAAACGTGTTGATAAGCAACCAGGTGAGTTTTGCTTTGAAAACACTTTTTAACTGGAATACATATATCTGTGGAATTGAGAGTGAAATTATTCATAATTATGTGCTCGAATGTGAATTATAATATAGTGAGATATTATATTTACATGTGTATTATAAATGTGTTATAATACGTTGGCCGGGTTTAAGACCGGTGTGACTGGCTATAGAACTTGTATAGCGTTGTTGGCTGTAGATGTTGTGCAGTGTTGTATTTTATTAGCTGGCTTGCTACCACTAATATGGCCAGGAAGAAATGAGAAAGGAAGGTATATGATGTGTGAGTTCAATTGGATATGTGTAATTATGTGCGTGATTTATATGAATAAAGTTTATATAAATGGTTTTAAACTAACAGGGGTTTCTCACTTAGACCATCAGGTCTAACCCTCATTTTGTTTTAAAAATATGTATTCCAGGTGGCGGATCAAGTAAGGGCAAGTAAATAGAGTACGAATTGGAAGGCTAGTGAGAAGGACTATAAGATGAAGCTTTTGACTTATTTAGTAGTTGTATTGAAATGTTAAATGTTATGTATGTAAATAGTACAAGGATTGTATTTCAAATGTTTTCTTTCTATTGTAAAAGACTTCTGGACCGTACTTGAAATGTGAAGTTTGTTTGTTATATCTATTTGCGTTATATTGCGTGTTATGTTGTGTATATGGGATATGGGATGTTACAAATGGTATCAGAGCCCTAGTTTAAGGGATTTAGGTATTAGTATCTGTACCTAGACTTAAACTGCATGCGAAGTAGGATGTCCCTATTATTATAGAACCTCGGGATACTAAGTATAAGGGGTAGAAGGAACATCATGTAAGGTAATTTCATACTACACCTGGCCAGTGTAATTGTGATCTTACAGGTACATGTTTGAACTGGAATACCTTGTTATATGGGGTATGTGCTTGTGTGTATATTAATCTTGTTTAAATCTACAGAATGGCAAGTGGTACAAGAATTTCGAATCGAGGAGGAGGAAGAAATCCAAACAGAACTAATCCGCCAGTAGGAACAGGGGACAGGAGAGGCAGATCAGGGGGTAGAGTCGGGGGTAGAACGGGAGGTAGAGCTGGAGGTCGAGCCGGAGGCAGAACCCAACAGAATAGTACGGATTTCATTACCAGGGCTGATCTAATGGCAGAAATGGGAAGACTACAAGACAATATTCAAGCTATGTTCAACCAAACTCATAATACTGAAACAGAAGGACCAGACCCTACTCATGAAGAGGAGATGCCAATCACCCCTACGGTCTTACCGGTAATGAGAAAATGTGATTACAAGATGTTTCTTAGCTGCAGGCCTCCTACGTTTTCTGGGGATCGGGATCCAGTGAAAGCAATGAGATGGATGAAGGAAATTGAAGCCATTTTCAAAACAAGCAAATGTGCGGATGAAGATAGAGTATTGTACGGGGCAGCCATGCTAAAAGGAGATGCATTGTATTGGTGGGAATCTTTTATACATTCTAAAGGATCTGACGTATATTCTACCCTCTCTAGGGAAGAATTTGTGATAGCCTACAGGAACGCATTTTGTCCCCAAGCAGCCGTCAAACAACTGGAAGGGGAATTTATGAATTTACAACAAGGAAGCTTGTCCGTTCGAGATTATACTGCTAGCTTCCTGGAAAAGTCTCGGTTCGCAGAATACTATGTTGCTACGGAGGCAATGAAGACGGAAAGGTTTATTTTCGGGCTACACTCAGAGGTTAGAAGACTAGTGACTGCAAAAGGACCCGATACATTCTCAGCTGCAGTTGATGCCGCGGAGAATGTTGAACGAGATATGAGAAGAGATGTTGGGGATAAGAGTATCGGAAAGAGAAAGTGGGAAGGACCACAATACGACTCGAAGAAATCCCGATTTCAGAGGTATGACAACCGCCCGCCTTTTCGACCAGCGGAAAGATCATGTCCGAAGTGCAACCGTGTCCATCAGGGAAACTGTCAAGGTGATTTACGAGCATGCTATAAGTGTGGGAAGACCGGACACGTCATCAAGGATTGTAAGGTAACGCGGCTATGTTTCTTATGCAATTCTACGGATCATCTTCAATCAAACTGTCCGCGGGGGAGGATACAGCAAGGTGGGTCATCGGGCAGGCCAGCGATTGTTAAACCAGTAATACCGAGGTTGGAACCGCCAATAACTAGGGGTCGTGCCTTTCAGATGACTGAGAAAGAAGCGGAGGAGACGCCGGATGTGGTCACAGGTACATTTTTGATAAACTCTACACGTGCTAAGGTGTTGTTTGATTCCGGTGCAAACCGATCGTTTGTGTCACCTACATTTGCTGCTTGTCTGTGTTTGAAACCTAAAATGTTAGAACATGCTCTATTAGTAGATACTGCAAATGACAACCAAGTGTCGGTTAGTGAAGTATTTGATGGTTGTGTGATTAATATAGAGGGGTGTGGAGTGCCTATACAATTGTTTCCTATAACTTTAATAGAGTTTGACGTAGTAGTGGGAATGGACTGGTTAGCTGAGAATCAGGCTAATATAGTGTGTGATAAAAAGATAATAAATGTTGTATTGCCAGAGAAGGGACCGGTAGTGATTTATGGTGATCGTAGGAATCATCAGTCTTGCCTCATATCACTAGTAAAGGCACGTAAGTGTGTAAATAAGGGTTGTCAGAGTTACTTGGCCTATGTGATAGATATTAAGCCGGAAAAGAATAAGATGGAAGATATTCCTATCGTTAGTGAATTCCCTGAAGTATTCCCTGAAGACTTGAACAATCTTCCGCCGGTTAGACAAGTAGAGTTCGGTATAGACCTAATTCCTGGAGCCACTCCTGTAGCCCGTGCACCGTACCGTTTGGCACCTCCAGAGATGAAAGAGATGATGGCACAACTACAAGATCTATCCGATAAGGGTTTCATCAGACCTAGTTCTTCTCCGTGGGGAGCACCAGTGTTATTTGTGAAAAAGAAAGATGGATCGATGAGAATGTGTATTGACTACCGAGAATTGAACAAGCGCACAATAAAGAACAAGTATCCGCTACCCCGAATTGATGATTTCTTTGACCAGTTAGTTGGAGCTTGCTATTTCTCCAAGATTGATCTAAGGTCCGGTTATCACCAGTTGAAGGTTAAAGAAGAAGACGTTTTAAAGACTGCTTTTCGAACGAGGTATGGTCATCATGAATTTTTAGTAATGCCATTTGGATTGACGAACGCTCCAGCTGCCTTTATGGATTTAATGAATCGAGTATGTAAGCCGTATCTCGATAAATTTGTAATTGTATTTATCGATGATATTCTTATTTATTCTCGATCCAAGGAAGAGCACGCGCAACATCTTCGTTTGATTCTAGAGCTACTGAAGAAGGAAAAGTTGTATGCGAAATTTTCTAAATGTGAATTCTGGCTACGGAAAGTACAATTTCTGGGGCACGTGGTTTCTGAGAAAGGTATACAAGTCGATCCGATGAAAGTAGAAGCAGTTGAAAAGTGGGAACAGCCTAAGACAGCAACAGAGGTACGCAGTTTTCTGGGTTTAGCCGGTTACTATCGAAAATTTATAAAAGACTTCTCTCGTATTGCAACACCTTTGACTAAGCTGACTCGGAAAAATTTAAAGTTCGAATGGAAAGCAGAACAGGACGAGGCACTCAGAATATTGAAAGAGAAACTGTGCAGCGCGCCAATTCTATCACTACCTGAAGGTTCTGAAGACTTTGTCGTCTACAGTGATGCGTCTAAATTGGGATTGGGTTGTGTGCTTATGCAGCGCGGAAAGGTTATAGCTTATGCTTCTCACCAACTGAAGGATCATGAAAGACAGTATCCTACGCACGATATGGAGCTTGCTGCGGTCGTTTTTGCGTTAAAGATTTGGAGACATTATCTGTATGGTTCCAAATGTCAGATTTATACTGATCACAAGAGTCTCCAACACCTCTTTGATCAGAAGGAGTTAAATATGAGACAAAGGAGATGGTTAGAACTGCTGAATGATTACGACTGTGAAATCCTTTATCACCCGGGAAAAGCGAATGTGGTGGCAGATGCACTCAGTCGTCAAGAAAGGAGCGGAATGATAAAAGTTATTTCGCTACGAACTGAACTCCTACCCAACTTAGTTGATGAATTACAAAAGTGTCAAGTGGAGGCTTATCAAGAGGAACACCTGAAATCATAACGGTTAGTGGGAATGTCAGCATTGTTAGAAAGGGGTGATCGCGGGTTATTGTGTCTGGGGAACAGAGTGTGGGTACCTCGTTTGGGTGGATTACGTGATCGTGTTTTACAGGAAGCTCATCAATCCCGTTTCTCTATTCACCCAGGTACAAACAAGATGTATAAAGACCTAAAGCAATTCTATTGGTGGCCGGGGATAAAAAGAGGGATTGCTCAGTATGTAGAACGGTGTGATACTTGTAAGAAGGTAAAGATCGAACATCAAAAGCCATTTGGTCAACTGCAACGACTAGAAATACCTATGTGGAAGTTGGAGCAGATTACCACGGACTTTATCACAAAGCTACCAAGAACTCCGAAGGGATTCGATTCTATTTGGGTGATCGTCGACAGGTTGACCAAGTCTGCACACTTTCTACCGATAAAGGAAACCGATTCGATGGAGCGATTAGCAAAGTTGTACATTGACGAAATAGTAACTCGACATGGAGTTCCAATCTCGATCATTTCTGATCGTGATAGTCGTTTTACTTCAAGATTTTGGAGAAGTTTTCAAAGGGAAATGGGGACACAGATGAAGTTAAGTACGGCGTATCATCCCCAAACAGATGGTCAGAGTGAATGAACGATACAAACTTTAGAAGATATGCTCTGGGCTTGCATTGTTGATTTTGGGGGATCATGGGATAAGCATTTACCGTTAATCGAATTCGCTTACAACAACAGTTATCATTCCAGCATACAAGCGGCACCGTTTGAAGTACTGTATGGTAGGAAATGTCGAACGCCTCTGTGTTGGAACGAAGTGGGAGAGAAACAGTTAGCGGGGCCGGAAATAGTTCAGCTAACAACCGATAAGGTTATTCAGATTCGAGAAAGGTTAAAAGTGGCTCAAGATAGACAGAAGAGCTATGCTGACCGCTGTCGAAAGCCATTGGAATTTCAAGTTGGGAATTACGTAATGTTAAAGGTTTCGCCGTGGAAAGGAGTCATCAGATTTGGACGACAAGGCAAACTTAGCCCAAGGTATATCGGACCGTTTGCTATAACTGAAAGGATCGGTGAAGTAGCTTACCGATTAGATCTTCCACCGGAATTGAGCAGAATCCATAATGCATTTCACGTATCAAACTTCCGAAAGTGTTTGGTTACTCCAGATCAGTCAGTCTCCATACCAGAAATACAAGTCGATGAAAAACTGAATTATGTGGAAGAACCGAAAGCAATAGTTGATCATAAAGTCAAAGTGCTGCGGAATAAGGAGATCAGGCAAGTGAAAGTTCAGTGGAGGCATCATAGAGGTCAGGATGCCACGTGGGAATCCGAATCGGAAATGAGAACCAAATACCCTCACCTTTTTTCTTAACCGAATTCCGGGACGTAATTCTTTTAAGGGGGAGATGATGTAATACCCCGGGTAAGTCCGTTAGTTAAATCCCCATTCCGTTAAATTTAATTAACTTTAAAATTGGAAGTTTAGGGTAAGTTTGGTGTTAAATTAGGAGTTAAGGGTGTTTTGAGTCATTAATGGATAGTTTAGGGTTTAGAGGGTAAATATTGGTTAGATATTATCTCTTGGTAATCAGATAATTCAAAAATATCAGAAACTCATATATTATCATAAGGTGTGTGTGTGTGTTTTGTGGAGAAAGGAAGAAAAAGAAGAAAAGTAGGCTAAGGATTCAAATTTGTGCATTTGGAAGTGTTTGAGGTATGTTTTCTTTACATATTATGTGTATAATTGATAACTGAATGTTTCTGTTGGAGTAGAATAGTTAGAATTACATCTGGTATTGATTCAGCGGAATTCTGGGTAGAAATAGGGCAAAACCGACAGAGTTTTCCGGACACCATGAATGTGTCCGGATGGTTTTGTTGGAGGTATCCGGGTAGTTCTTTGATGGTATCCGGGTAGTTCTTTGTTGGTGTCCGGACAAGTCTTTTATCCGGGTAAGTTCCTTTTCCTATGTTGTCCGGGTAACTTGTTTGTTTCCGGATGACGTCCGGATTGTCCGGAAAAGTCCTGATTGTCCGGAAAAGTAGTGTTGTCCGGGTAACTTGTGGTATCCGGATACTTTAGCTGTTTGGTTATTTTTAACTAGTTTTTGAATGAGGACTGAATAAGGTTTTCTGAAAATTTTCTGGGGGCGCTGCCCCCAGACCCCGCAAGGGCGTTGCCCCTTGACCCCATCCGCTAACCGGGTAGTGGAACCCCCGTGTTAAGTCGCCTTAGGGGAACATTTGAGGATTTGAGTTCTTTAGAGTTCTTAGCCTTAGTAAGACTTATGTGTTTTATGGGGTAAAGAGATATCTGTATCTATGTGTTACAGATCCTGTGAATTCTGGGTAAAGGACTGAACCTGTTTAGAAGGCTTGGAAACGTGTTGATAAGCAACCAGGTGAGTTTTGCTTTGAAAACACTTTTTAACTGGAATACATATATCTGTGGAATTGAGAGTGAAATTATTCATAATTATGTGCTCGAATGTGAATTATAATATAGTGAGATATTATATTTACATGTGTATTATAAATGTGTTATAATACGTTGGCCGGGTTTAAGACCGGTGTGATTGGCTATAGAACTTGTATAGCGTTGTTGGCTGTAGATGTTGTGCAGCGTTGTATTTTATTAGCTGGCTTGCTACCACTAATATGGCCAGGAAGAAATGAGAAAGGAAGGTATATGATGTGTGAGTTCAATTGGATATGTGTAATTATGTGCGTGATTTATATGAATAAAGTTTATATAAATGGTTTTAAACTAACAGGGGTTTCTCACTTAGACCATCAGGTCTAACCCTCATTTTGTTTTAAAAATATGTATTCCAGGTGGCGGATCAAGTAAGGGCAAGTAAATAGAGTACGAATTGGAAGGCTAGTGAGAAGGACTATAAGATGAAGCTTTTGACTTATTTAGTAGTTGTATTGAAATGTTAAATGTTATGTATGTAAATAGTACAAGGATTGTATTTCAAATGTTTTCTTTCTATTATAAAAGACTTCTGGACCGTACTTGAAATGTGAAGTTTGTTTGTTATATCTATTTGCGTTATATTGCGTGTTATGTTGTGTATATGGGATATGGGATGTTACACTAGAGCATCCGCTATCGAGATACCAGATACCCTTCTTAACCTGCATTTACAAAGGAAGATTAGTTTTGCTTGGGTACCCACTTAACCATGTATACACGTTTGTCAGTGGAGCTAGTTGGAATAGAAGGTTCAGCGTTCTTCGCAGCATTTGAAGATTCAACTTTGTCTTTCTTCACTTTGGTTAATTTTTTAACTTCAGTGGTAGGAGTCACCTTGACCTGATTTGCATCGGTGTTGGTCTTCTTTGCCTTGGGGGCAATCTTCACCTTAGCTATTTTTTCAGCTTTGGTGGCTGTGGGGCACTTACTAGCAATATGATCGGTAAGTCCACAGTGATAACATTTCCTATAACTAAAAATAGTTCTAGGACCACTTGTATGCTGAGCTTTTAATTTCGAATTAGAAGTGCCAGCACCAAGTAAACTATAGGCTTTAGAAATGGGACGAACATTCAGTTCTTCAGATTTCTTACCAAGGACATCCACTCTGAGTCTAGGAGTAGATCGTTGAGTATATCCAGAGATCAGCTTTCTAGATCCAGAGGGGTTGGTCACTGAGGCTTTAGAAGCATTCAGCTTTGGTACTAAGGTACCCTTTTGAGGATTTTGATAAATAACAATTCCTTTACCTTTGTCTTTAGAGACAGAGGTAGGTTTTGAATAAACCATTTTCTCCTTACCTTTTGAGGAGGTAGGAGTTTCCTCAGGGATTGGTGTAATTGACGAGGAGCACTGCGATGATGAAGTGTCAGCGACTGAGGATACGAACGTTCCAAATTTAAGCATTGAACGTTCAGTGGTTGGTTTTGGAGTATCATATTTATAACCCAGGCCACGTTTATCACTCAGAGGAATCTGAGCCTTAATTATCTCAGTGATCTTTGTTGAAGAATTACACCATCCTTCAACAGTAGCTTGTTCAGCTTTTAATGCAGCGATAGTTTCTGCTCGTTCGATTTTGACTAGCTGATTTAAATAGACTTGATCTTTAAAATCATCTTCAATTTTAGAAAGCTTTTCTATTTGAAGGTGGCAGTTTTTAAGCTTTTCAGCGAGATCAAGATTTTGGTTTTCAACCACAGTTTTGCCGTTCATGGCTTCGTATAAACTTCTAGTCAAGAGATCGATCTTACGGAGACTATCAGCTTCATCAATATTTGCAATATTGGTAAAGAAAGAAGGTGATACCTGAATGGCAGATGTTGAAGTGGAGGGAATGTCTGAACTTTCTTCCTCTTCTTCAATCTTGGCCATGAGACATTGATTTGCTTCATCATCTTCAGAGTCAGATGATGATGCTTCTTCATCAGAAGAAGCCGAATCATAGTCAGCCATCAGGCCTTTTCCTTTCTTCTTAAAACTTTTCAGTTTTGCATACTTCTCCTTCAGCTTTTAGTATTTGTCATCTTTATTCCTTGGAACAAAGTTTTTCTTTGAGAAAGCTGAAGGTCTCATGAATTTCTTTGACCTGCACTCATTAGCGAAATGATCTGTCTTTTCGCAGTTGAAACAAGTAGCAGTAGCCTTATCAACAAAAGCTGATGATTTAGGCTTGTCAGTTATGGAAAGAGGTTTGTTCTTTCTAAACATTTTCTTCTTGGCGAATCTCCTGAACTTTTTAGTTAGGAGAGCCAAGGATTCATCATCATCTGAAGAATCAGAGTCTGATGACTTTTCAGAGTTACTTTCTAACTCAGTGATAGTAACCGAGGGTCGCTGAGTAGAAGGTTCTTCTGAGATTAAAGCAACAAGAGTGCTTTTGGAATCTTTTACAAGATTCTTCTTAAGATGGCTAGATTGCTCATGATTCAGCAATGTACCATATAAGGTTGAAAGGGTCATTGATTTAAGATCCTTTGACAGCTTGAGACACATGGAATAATTGTCCCAGCTTTCAGGTAAACATTCTAGAAACTTTGTCAGCACTTCAAAGTTAGAATATTCCTTACCAACAGTTTTTAGATCTATAATTAAGCAATTAAAACGTTGGTGAACTTCAGAGAGAGTTTCATTCTTACCAGAAATGAAGCTTTCGTATTGTCTTACCAGGTTGATCTTTCTTGAGTCCTGGACTTCAGACGTTCCTTCATACTGGACACATATTGTGTCCCACATGGCTTTTGATGACTTCAGGTTCATGACGGAATGGTAGACTTCGTCAGGAAGGGCCATGGATAGTATGGATCTTGCTTTTGTATCTATAGCCACCTTCTTCTTATCTTCATCGGTCCACATGTGTATTTCCTTTGGAATCAGCCTTTCTAGAATAGCAGCTCTAGTTGCAGTGGCTGGAACTAAAGGATCAATCGTTACAGGGATGTGTGGGCCGTTTTCAAGATAGTAAGTCATAGTAGGGTCTACACCTTCTAAGAAGAGTGTCATCCTATTTTTCCACAAGTTGAAGTTGTCTCTGGAAAATCTAGGGGGTTTTGCAAGAGAACCATTGTCTATATAATGTGTGTTTGTGTTGGCCATTTTCAGATAATAGCAAGGAAGAGAAATATCTTAGATTAGATCTTGTTTATGAGATTAAACAAATCTGCTCGGATACCACTTGTTGGTTCTGAAGGCCTATACAAGTTTGTAGAAGGGGGGGGGGGGGGGTTGAATACAAACACACAGATTTTACTTTTCTAAATTGTTTATTGATAAATCATTAACAATTTACAGCTTGTTGCGGAGACAAGATTAAGGATAAACCTAAATCTAAACAAGTTGGAACACTAAGGTTTCTTGCACTAAGAAAGATAAGGAAATTACTAATAATAACCTATCTTGAGATAAGAGATTTGAACTTGTCCAGAGTTAGCAAGTTACTTCAAAAGAAGTGAGTTCATCTCTTTATATACTGCATGCATTTAATGCAAGTCAGTATATACTTTACACGTGTCATCAGCTGGTTGGTTGCATGTCATTGACCTTGATTGACAACCTTAGTAGCCGTATGGATGAATAGTGTAGTATCAGAGTGGTTGTACGATTTCAGATATTCGGAGGTTCTTTTCTGACAATTCGTACAGAGTCGTGCAAGGGTGGTTGAGACAAAAGTACTTTGTACGGAGGACTTCATGATCAGCTTTCGTTGATTCAGCGATTATCATTTACTATTCAGCAGATGATAAAGTTCAGCGATAGCTGAAGTCTTGTACTTGATACTTCACGTTGAGTGGACAAATCTGAGTCTTCGCTGATCCGCATCAGTTCATTAGGAGACTTGTCGCTGGTTCTTGAGCTTGATCTTCGACTTCAGCGTAGAACCTTTGTTGACGTGAAACTTGTCTTCAGGGATCATAAGTAAACAACTAACTTATCAGCGATCATCATAATGACTGAACAGACTCAGAGCATTAATGATGAACAGTGTTCGCTGAATGTTTAATTTAAAAGAGCGAGAGTTCCTATCAGCGGTACTGTAAGATCTTAGTACTTATCAGCGATAGTGAAACTCTGATACATATTGTTTACTTACAATTTTCACTAAGTATAAAAGAGAGGGTCATTATCAAATCACTGAGGGTTTGGATCAACAATATCTGACATTTGGAACCATACAGATAATGTCTCCAAATCTTTAACGCGAAGACAACTGCTGCAAGCTCCATGTCGTGCGTAGGATACTGTCTTTCATGATCCTTCAGTTGGCGAGAAGCATAAGCAATAACCCTTCCCCGCTGCATGAGTACACATCCCAAACCCAGTTTTGACGCATCACTATAAACAACAAAATCTTCCGAACCTTCAGGTATTGATAGAATCGGCACGCTGCACAGTTTCTCTTTCAATATCCAGAATTCCTCGTCTTGTTCTGCTTTCCATTCAAACTTCAGGTTCTTCCGGGTCAGCTTAGTCAAAGGTGTTGCGATACGAGAGAAGTCTTTTATAAATTTCCGATAGTAGCCGGCTAAACCCAGAAAACTACGTACTTCGGTTGCTGCCTTCGATGGTTCCCACTTTTCAACTGCTTCCACCTTCATCGGATCAACTTGTATACCTTTCTCAGAAACGACATGCCCCAGAAATTGAACTTCTCGCAACCAGATCTCACATTTAGAGAACTTAGCGTACAACTTTTCTTTCTTCAGCAACTCCAGAACCAAACGAAGATGTCGTGCGTGATCCTCTTTGGATCGGGAATAGATAAGGATATCATCAATAAATACAATAACGAATTTATCAAGATATGGCTTACATACCCGATTCATTAAATCCATAAAGGCAGCTGGGGCGTTCGTCAGTCCAAACGGCATTACTAAGAATTCGTAGTGGCCGTACCTTGTACGAAAAGCAGTCTTTAGAACGTCTTCTTCTTTAACTTTCAACTGGTGATAACCGGATCTTAGATCAATCTTGGAGAAATAGCAAGCTCCAACTAACTGACGAAGAGGTCATCAATTCGGGGTACCGGAAACTTGTTCTTTATCATGCGCTTATTTAATTCTCGGTAGTCGATACACATTCTCATCGAACCATCCTTCTTTTTCACAAATAACACTGGTGCTCCCCATGGTGAAGAACTAGGCCTGATGAAGCCCTTATCGGATAGGTCTTGTAATTGTACCATCATCTCTTTCATCTCTGGAGGCGCCAGACGATAAGGTGCACGACCAATAGGAGTGGCTCCAGGAACTAAGTCGATACCAAATTCCACTTGTCTAACCGGAGGAAGACTATTCAAGTCTTCAGGGAAAACTTCAGGGAATTCACTAACAATAGGAATATCTTCCATCCTATTCTTTTCTGGCTTAATATCTATCACGTAAGCCAAGTAACTCTGACAACCCTTACTCACACACTTACGGGCTTTTATCATAGATATAAGGCTAGACTGATGATTCCTACGATCACCATAAATTACTACTGGTCCCTTCTCAGGTAATACCACATTTATTAACTTCTTATCACACACTATGTTAGCCTGATTCTCGGCTAACCAGTCCATTCCCACTACGACGTCAAACTCTATCAAAGTTATAGGAAACAACTATATCGGCACTCTACATTCCTCTATATTTATCACACAGTCATCAAATACTTCTTTAACTGACACTTGATTATCATTTGCCGTATCTACTGATAGAGCATGTTCTAGCACTTTAGGTTTCAAACACAGTCAAGCAGCAAAAGCAGGAGACACAAACGATCGGTTTGCACCGGAATCAAATAACACCTTAGCACGTGTAGAGTTTATTAAAAATGTACATGTGACCACATCCGGAGTTTCCTCCGCTTCTTTCTCAGTCATTTGAAATGCGCGACCCCTGGTTACTGGCGGTTCCAGTCTTGGTATTACTGGTTTAACAATCGCTGGCCTGCCCGACGACCCACCTTGCTGTATCCTCCCCCGCGGACAGTCCGACTGAAGGTGATCCGGAGAATTGCATAAGAAACATAACCGCGTTACCTTACAATCTTTAAGGACGTGCCCGGTCTTCCCACATTTATAATATGCTCGTAAATCACCTTAGCAATTTCCTTGATGAACACGGTTGCACTTCCGACATGGTCTTTCCGCTGGTCGAAACGGCGGACGGTTATCATACCTCTGAAATCGGGACTTCTTCGGATCGTATTGTGGTCCTTCCCACTTTCTCTTCCCGATAGTTTTATCGCCAACATCTCTTCTCATATCTCGTTCAACATTCTCCGCGGCATCAACTGCATCTGAGAAGGTATCGGGTCCTTTTGCAGTCACTAGCCTCCTAACCTCTGAGTTCAGCCCGAAGATAAACCTTTCCGTCTTCATCGCCTCCGTAGCAACGTAGTATTCTGCGAACCGAGACTTTTCCAGGAAGCTAGCGGTGTAGTCTCGAACGGATAAGTTTCCTTGTTGTAAGTTCATAAATTCCCCTTCTAGTTGTTTGACGGCTGCTTGGGGACAAAATGCGTTCCTGTAGGCTATCACAAATTCTTCCCAAGAGAGGGTAGAATAAATATCAGATCCTTTAGAATGAATAAAGGATTCCCACCAATACAAAGCATCCCCCTTTAACATTGCGGTTCCATACAATACTATATCTTCGTCAGCGCACTTACTCGTCTTAAAAATGGCTTCTATTTCCTTCATCCATCTCATTGCTTTCACTGGATCCCTGTCTCCTGAGTAGGTTGGAGGTCTACAGCTTAAAAACATTTTGTAGTCGCACCTCCTTTGTACTGGTACAACAGTCGATGTGATTGCCATTTCATCTTCCGGTCCGGGATCCCGTATTCCAGTTTCATTATGACGGTTCCGATCAAACATTGTTTGTATGCTAGCCTGCAATCTTCCCATTTCTGCCATTAGATCATCCCTGGTAACGAACTCTGTACCCTGTGGCTGGGCTCTGCCTCCGGCTCGACCTCCAGCTCTACCCCCGGTTCTGCCCCCAGTTCTGCCTCCCCTGTCCCCCGTTCCTATCGGCGGATTCGTACTATTCGGATTTCTTCCTCCTCCTCGATTCGAATTCCGTGTACCGCTTGCCATTCTGTAGATTTAAACAAGGTTAATATACACATAAGCACATACCCCATATAACAAGGTATTCCAGTTCAAACATGTACCTGTAAGATCACAATTACACTGGCCAGGTGTAATATGAAATTACCTTACATGATGTTCCTTCTACCTTTTATACTTCATCATCCCAAGGTTCTATAATGATAGGGACATCCTACTTCACATGCCGTTTAAGTCTAGGTACAGATACAAATACCCAAATCTCTTAAACTAAAGCTCTGATACCATTTGTAACATCCCAATTCCCATATACACAACAATTCACGTAATGTAACCATACATTCATATAACAAAAGAAACATCATATTACAAGTTCGGTCCTGCAGTCTTTTACAAATAAAAGAAACCATTGTACTACAAACTTTGTACTATTTACATACATAACATTTAATATCATAATACAACTGCAAAAACAAGACAAAATATTCATCTTATAATCCTTCACAAAAGCCATCCCTTGGTTACTCTAATTACTTGCTCTTACATGATCCACCACCTGGAATACATATTTTAAAACAAAATGAGGGTTAGACCATGTGGTCTAAGTGAGAAAAATCCCTGTTAGTTTACAAACCATTTATATAAACTTCATTCATATAAATCACGCGACACAATCATATATATCTAATCAAGCTCACATATCATGTACCTTTCCTTCTCATTCTTCCTGGCCATATTAGTTGGTAGCAAGCCAACTAATAATATACAACGCTGTACAACATCTACAGCCAAACAACGCTATACAGATTCTATAGCCAAACACACCGGTCCTAAGCCCGGCCAACGTATTATAACACATTATAATACTCATGTAAACATAATACCTCAATATATTATAATTCACATATACCATACATATAAACACATAATCACCAATTATCACATTCCCAAACCATACGTATGTATTCCAGTTGAAAATACTTTTAAAGTAAAACTCACATGTTTGACTTATCAAAATGTCCACCAAGCTTTTCTCAAACAATTCAGCTTCACTTCAATTTCACAGAATCTGAAACAATCATATACAAGTATTGCCTTACCACTTTGATCACACAAGTCTTACCAAGACTAAGAACTCTAAAGCACTCTAGTCCCTAAATGTTACCCCCAAACCCGAACTTAAGTCGAGTCCACAGTACATTCGATCCTCATTCATTCCCTATCCATGATTTAATAAAACACAGACTATTGAATACTTAAAAGCATCTAAACTCCCAATTTTTACCAAACAGCAAAAGTATCCGGATACCTCCACTTTTTCGGACAACACAACTTTTCCGGACAACAGGAATTTTCCGGACAACTTATATAATCCGGACGTCATCCGGACACCAAAGTGATCCGGATACCATCCGGTATCCAATTCTATCCGGAAAATATAGGAAAAAGGAACTTACCCGGATAAAAGACTCGTCCGGACACCACTATTATATCATCCGGACACCATCGACAGAACTACCCGGACACCACCAACAGAGCTATCCGGACACATTCAACGTATCCGGACACCACTGTCGGTTTACCCAAAATTCACCCAGATTCGACAGAAAACATTACCAGATGTGATTTCGATTAATCTACTCCGATAGATACTTCCTACTAACCATTATAAAAATAATTTGTACTAGAAACATACCTTAATCAGCTTCAATAACTCCACTTTGGTTCTTTACCCTTCTTTCTCTTTTCTTTCTTCTTCTTTTTGCTCCCAACACACACACACACACACCTTCAATCTGAGTTTTGCTATAATGAACACATCTGCGTACTCTTAATTCAGATATTATCCACACTAATTACCCTTTTAGACCCTAAACTATTCCATAATAACCAAAGTACCCTTAACTTACTAATTCATCTTAACTTACCCAAAATAGTAACTTTAAAGTTAAATAATTTAACGGAATAATATTTTTAACTAACGGACTTACCCGGGGTATTACAGATGGTTGCAAGGTTTCTTCTTTGGGAAATCCAGGAGGGCCAGGTGGTTTGTAACACCTCGGAATTTCCATAAATATTGTACTCTTATTTTTTTTTTGGAGAATGTTTAAAATAATGAGATGATATTATTTTAAACGTTATGCCGAAAGGGTCAAAAGTGAGTTTGACCAAAGTTTTAAGTTAATTGTAGAGTTATGAAACCTTTAAGGTTGGTTTGGTCAATTGATGAAAGTTCATTTTGTATTTAAAGAAAGAGACGGTGGAGAATTGAAATTATCTCAATTCTATCTCTACTGAAGTCGGTGTCCATCAAAGAAAGAAAGAAAGAAGAAGAAACAAAAATCGTGATTGTTAGGTGGGTTCTAGTTATTTTCCTGAATCCAACCTGAAATCAATTCATGTTGGTGTTTGATTTTGGAGGTTGATTGATTATTTGGTGAATAGGATTGAAGTTAAGTTTGGGAAATCAAGTTCTGTACTGTCTCAAGAATTGCCCAGGTGAGTTCATCTGCTTGTTTTTACTCAATAAGATCTTTATGTGAATGGAAATCATTATTAAGCTTATTATCATCTTCGAAAATTGAATACAAAGTGATTTGGAGAGTACTGGGTAAAGATTGAACGAAACAGGTTAGAGTTGACGAAATTCGGAACATGAATAATCCGGATAGTTCTGGAATCCGGATTGGTTCCGGATACCGGATTATTCCGGATTCCGGATGGGTGTCCGGATGATTTTCCGGATATCGGATATTCCAGATACCAGATGGTTTTCCGGAATGGATGTACCGGATTTCAGATATGTTTTTCGGATGGTTCCGGACTCTGAGTCTGGATACATTTTCCGGATGATACCGGACTCTTTGGTTTTTCGGGTGTTTTCGGATAGGTGTTCTGGATTTAGTTTCCGGATAGAATCCGGACTTGATTCCGGATTAGTTTACCGGATAAGCTTTCTGGTATATTTTCATGTAAAGTTGTACTGTTAAATTAGTCCATGTTTATGAAACGTATGTTGATCTTACAGTACAAATATAAATATAACTCGACTGAAAGAATGATACGAGATGTTATATGTTTGAGTTATTAGGCACGTATGCTAGTAAATGTAATGGATCCATATGCACTAGCATTATTTGAAAACGTGGAATAGACAAGGTAAATTGTCATTCCCGTTGACGTGAAATAAGAAATAGGCATGAGTTAATTGTAATTCCCATTTCGTATTGTGACGCGAAATCTTGGAATAGGCGTGGGTTAATCGTAATTCCTGATTTCTATGGGAAGAAAAGAGATAGGCATGAGTTAATTGTAATCTCTAATTCCACTCCAAGAAATAGGCATGACTTAATTGTAATTTCTTGGACATGAGCAATGATCTAGAATCCATGGTGATTCGTAGTAGGCTCTCGAACATGATGATATGACTTACATAGTGTTTGTCGTATTCATGGAATCGGGTATATTCCCGTCATCGAAAGATGTTATGTGTAGGGTAAGAAAGATGACAATCAGGTTTGTTTATATGCTTTGTTTACGTTGGTTTTCAAAGCTTTTAAAGTTTTAATTTGAAAAATGGATGTTCTCACTAGGCGTAAGCCTAATTTTTTCAAATTAAATTTTCTCACTAGGTACTAGCTCAAGGAAGTTATAAAGGGAAGAGTGACGAGTGGTATCAAAATTCTACTTTTGGTGATGAAATGGAGAAGTTAACGTATACGAGGATGTTTTTGATGAATGACCTAGATAATCAATATAATCTGATCTTAGTGATAAGGATTAGAGTAGTAGGTTGTTTTGATAGTACAATTGTATATGTGAACCTTTTTAACTAATTCTCCATTTATGTATAAAAGTTTGGACGATCTTGTGGTTATCTCTGATAAGTTTTAAGGTTTATTTGTTGTGGTTTTTGGGATGTTTCAGTTTGGTATCAGAGTTGTAGTGTAAGTGAACTAGGTATGATCGTGAGATACCTAGACTTAAGCTGGGATGGTTAAGTTATGATTTGTGAGATTGGGTAGGATTACTAAGACGAGATAGTTTTAGAGTTGACGGAAATACGTGATTTATGAGCTGTGATGATGGTAACAAGGATTCTTATGTATAGTATGTTCATAATTTCAATTAGCTACTGTTATTATGAATATATTGCTACATAAGCATACGTGTTTCTAAATTATTATGGCAATTAATGAACGTTATAGTACATTTCCTGTGTTCGGGTATGTATAGCCATTTCTTATGGTTATCTCTTGTGTTTCGACAGAATACGATGGTGAATACACCAACTAGATCTCCTAATTCTTCAGAGAAGAGGGCAGTAAATGAATGGGTGGTGGAGAAACAACCCGAAAGGGTTGGAACTTGTAAGAGTCCTCCAAGGCCACCTATAATGGGAGGAGGAGGAAGTCAAGCGCAACGAACGAACGTCGGTACCTCTAACCCGGTGACGACGGAATCCACTATGGAGTCCAGGATGATGGAACATATGATGCATGCGATGAATACGGCACTGGCACATCAATAAGAAATGTTTATAAAAGTGCTAAATGATAGAAATACTGAGTCACGAAGACCGGAGACGGGTACTGGTATTGTAACTCCGCCTGTTAACCAGTGCTAAATGTTAACAGGAGAGTGGAAAGAGTTTGTTCTTATAAAACGTTTCTGAGCTGCAAGCCACCGGAGTTTGCTGGATCAGATAATCCAATTACTTGTATGAATTGGATTAGAGAAATGGAGCAAGCTTTTAGAGCTTGTGAGTGTGACGAAGAATCGAAGGTCAGGTTTGGATCTCAGATGTTACGCGGAAACGCTTTAACCTAGTGGAATATTGTAACATCGACAATAACGGAAGGGAGAGGATAGGCGAATCAGTAACTGAAATGAAAGCTGGAGTAAGACAGTCAGTTGGAGAGCTAGGATGAAGAAGTAGGAAGGGATATTCGAAAGGCAGAAGGCTCCAGTTTTGGTTGCCATGATCTGGGAGTCATTCAAAAGAAAGATTCTAGAAGAATACTGCAACGAGAACGAAATGGATCGAATTGAAGAAGAATTCTGAACGCTTAAGAAGGGGAACTTAGCAGTGAGAGAATATACTTGAATATTCTTGAAAAGCTAAACCTAGTGGGGCATGTGGCTCCAACTGAAAAAGAGAAGATTAAAGCCTACCTGAAAGGCTTACCTGCTGATATGATGTCACGAGTGCGGAATTCCAAAGCCTTGACGTTGAGGGAAACGATTGAGGAAGCTAAGATAATCGAGGAAGTTTATACTAGAGACAAAGAGGAAAAGGCACAAGGGGGAGAGAAAAGAAAATAGGAAGGTCGATCCGAATCTTCTCAGAAATCTAAACCCTATGTTAAGAATACTCGATTCGAGTCTCGACGAGAACCGAACTGGTGCCAGAAATGCCGAAGCAAACATTTTGGCCTATGTCGGGTGGCTTCAAATGAATGTTTTAAATGTGGAAAGACTGGTCACCAAATTACAAACTGTCCCATCCGAGGACCTACCTGTTTTGAATGTAAACAACCCGGTCACTTCCGAAAAGATTGTCCAAAGTTAAGGAAGGGTGGAGATCAAGATAGGAAGCTGAGTACTCCAAAGCCAGCGGGCAGGGCGTTTCATATGACGGCTGATGAGGCAAAGGAATCTAAGGATGTGGTTTCTGGTACATTTCTTGTTAACTCTATTCCTGCACGAGTATTATTTGATTGCGGTGCCAATCTGTCATTCATATCGAAGTCGTTTTATCAAAAGTTAGCTATGCCTATCACTACCTTGGAAGATGCCTTAGTAATTGAAATAGCTAACGAGGGTCAAGTCTTAGTTCGTGAAAGACTCGAAAGTTGTACAATTATGATAGAAGGGAAGGAATTCCCGATTGACTTGATTTTAATGGAGATTGGGGGGTTTGATATAGTCGTTGGTATGGATTGGTTGACAATCAATCAGGCAGAAATTCTTTGTGCCAAGAAATTAATTCGGATCCCTATGCCCGAAAATGATGCTGTATTCATCTATGGGGAAAAGAGAAAAAAGGGATGTTCTGTTGATTTCTATTGACAAAGCGCGTAAGTGTCTAGTAAAAGGATGTTCATCCTATCTAGCATACGTTTTGGATGCTAAAGGAGAAAAGAAGCAAGTGGAAGATATAAAGATTGTACGAGAATTCCCAAATGTGTTCCCTGATGATCTTCCAAGTTTACCGCCAGAACGACATGTAGAGTTTAGAATTGATCTTGTTCCTGGAGCAGCACCGATAACTCGAGCACCGTATCGTTTAGCACCGGCTGAAATGTAAGAGATGATGTCTCAACTACCAGAACTGCTCGACAAGGGATTTGTTAGGCCAAGTTCTTTAGCATGGGGAGCTCCGGTATTATTTGTCAAGAAGAAGGACGGCACTATGAGAATGTGCATTGACTACAAGGAGCTGAATAAGGTGACTATTAAGAATAAGTATTCGCTTCCAAGGATTGATGACTTATTTGATCAACTCCAAGGCGCATGATGTTTTTCCAAGATTGATCTGAGGTCGGGCTATCATCAAGTACGAGTAAGGGATGAAGATGTTCCCAAAACGGAGTTTAGAACGAGGTATGTGCATTATGAATTTCTCGTGATGCCTTTTGGGTTGACAAACGCTCCTGTGGTGTTCATGGACTTGATGAATAGGGTGTGTTGACCATTCATAGATAAGTCAGTCATCGTCTTCATTGATGACATACTTGTTTATTCAAAGAATGAGGCCGGTCACGAATGTCACCTTCGTGAAGTTTTAGATGTTCTGAGGAAGGAGAAATTGTATGCAAATTTTTCAAAGTGTGAAGTTTGGTTAAAAGAGGTACAATTTCTTGGTCATGTGATTACTTCTGAAGCGGTCAAAGTGGATCCGGCAAAGATAGAAGCAATGATGAACTGGGAAACACCAAAGAACGCATCATACATACGAAGTTTCTTGGGTCTGGCAGGTTATTACCGGAGATTTATAAAAGATTTCTCAAAAATCGCTTCTGCCTTGACCATTCTGACTCAGAAGAATGTAAAGTTTGTATGGACTGAAAAGCAAGAGTCAGCCTTTAGAACTTTACAAAAGAAGTTATGTGAAGCTCCTATTCTTTCACTACCGGAAGGAACGAAAGATTTAGTCATTTATAGTGATGCATCAAAGATGGGTTTGGGGTGTGTATTGATGCAACGTGGCAAAGTGATTGCTTACGCATCAAGACAACTCAAAGAGCATGAAAAGAATTACCCTGCCCATGTTTTGGAACTGGCAGCAGTAGTGTTTGCATTAAAGTTGTGGCGACACTATTTATATGGAACAAAGTGCACTCTTTTCACTGATAATAAGAGTTTGAAGCATGTCTTTGATCAGAAAGAGCTGAACATGAGGCAACGGCGTTGGTTAGAGCTACTTAAGGATTATGATTGTGAATTGCATTACCATCCTGGTAAAGCAAATATTATGGCTGATGCCTTAAGTAGAAAAGAATATAGTGGATGCTTGAAAACGACTAACGCCAGGATTGATGTGACGCCGAGTCTAATAGAAAGGATCAAAGTGGCACAAGCGGAAACATTATTAGAAGTCCACTTGGAAGAGGAAGTAATGGTTAAACAACGCCTTCAATTGACTAAAGATAGTCACGGAGTCAAATTGTTTCAAGGCCGTATTTGGGTGCCAAAGGTGGGAGGAAACCGAGAGTTAATTCTCGAAGACGCCCACAAGTCTAAATATTCTATACATACTGGAAGTATAAGATGTATAGAGATCTGAATCTACATTATTGGTGGCCAGATATGAAGTTAGAGGTGGCACAATGTGTAGAGAAATGTGTGACATGTTCGTTGGTAAAGGCTGAACATCAACGACCTTATGGGAGTTTACAGTCTTTGGAAATTCCTGAATGGAAATGGGATAAGATTACCATGGACTTTGTAACTAAGTTACCAAGGACGTTGAAAGGTAACGATACTATTTGGGTAATCGTGGATCGGTTAACCAATGTTGATCCAAACCCTCAGTGATTTGATAATGACCCTCTCTTATATACTTAGTGAAAATTGTAAGTAAACAATATGTATCAGAGTTTCACTATCGCTGATAAGTACTAAGATCTTCCAGTACCGCTGAATCAACGAAAAGCCGATCATGAAGTCCTTCGTACAAAGTACTTTTGTCTTATCCACCCTTGCACGTCTCCGTACGATATGTCAGAAAAAGAACCTCCTTATTGTCTGAATTCGTACAACCACTCTGATACTACACTGTTCAAACATGCGGCTACTAAGGTTGTCAACAAAGGTCAATGATATGCAACCAATCAGCTGCTGCCACGTGTAAAGTGTAAACTGCAATGCATTAAATGCATGCAGTATATAAGAAGATGAACTCACTTCATTTTGAAGTAACTTGCTAACTCTGGACAAGTTCATCCTTCTTATCTTGAGTTAGGTTATTATTAGTAATTTCATTCTCTTTCTTAGTGCAAGAAACTTAGTGTTCCAACTTGTTTAGATTTAGGTTTATCCTTAATCTTGTTTCCGCAACAAGCTGTAAATTGTTAATGATTTATCAATAAACAATTTAGAAAAATAAAATCTGTGTGTTTGTATTCAACCCCCCCTTCAACAAACTTGTATAGCCCTTCGGGACCAACAAGTGGTATCAGAGCGGATTTGTTTAATCTCATAAACAAGATCTAATCTATACTAAGATTTCTCTTCCTTGCTATTTCTGAAAATGGCTACCAACACAAACACAAATTATATCGACAATGTTTCTCTTGCAAAACCCCTTAGATTCTCCAGAGATAATTTTAATCTATGGAAAAATAGGATGACTCTCTTCCTAGAAGGTGTAGACCCTACTATGCCTTATTATCTTGAAAACGGCCCATTTATTCCTGTAAGAATTGATGCCGCAGTACCAGCCGTTGAGAATAGACCTGCTATTCCAGAAAGGCTGGTACCCAAAGAAGTTCATACGTGGACTGACGAAGATAAGAAGAAAGTGGCTATCGACACAAAAGCCAGATCCATACTATCCATGGCTCTTCCTGACGAAGTCTACCATTCCGTCATGAACCTGAAATCCTCAGAAGCCATGTGGGACACAATATGTGTTCAGTATGAAGGTCCTGCTGAAGTCCAGGACTCTCGAAAGATCAACCTGGTAAGACAGTATGAAAGTTTCATTTGTGGTAGGAATGAGACTCTCTCTGAAGTTCACCAACGTTTTAATTGCTTAATAATAGATCTAAAAACTGTTGGTAAGGAATATTCTAACTTTGAAGTGCTGACAAAGTTTCTAGAATGTTTACCTGAAAGTTGGGACAGTTATTCTATGTGTCTCAAGCTGTCAAATGATCTAAGATCAATGACTCTTGCTACCTTATATGGCACGATGCTGAATCATGAGCAATCAAGCCATCTTAAGAAGAATCTTGTAAAAGATTCCAAAAGCACCCCTGTTGCTTTAATCTCAGAGGAACCCTCTTCTCAGCGACCCTCGGTCACTATCACTGAGTTAGAGAGTAACTCTGAAAGGTCATCAGATTCTGACTCTTCAGATGATGATGAATCTTTGGCTCTCCTAACTAAAAAGTTCAGGAGATTCGCCAAAAAGAAAATGTTCAGGAAGAACAAACCTCTTTCTATAACTGATAAGCCAAGATCATCAGCTACTGTTGATAAGGCTACTGCTACTTGTTTTAACTGCGAAAAGATTGGACATTTCGCTAACGAGTGCAGGTCTAAGAAAGTATCGAGAAACTCAGCGTTTCCCAAGAAATTCTTTATTCCCAGGAATAAAGATGACAAATATGCTAAGCTGAAAGAAAAATATGCGAAGCTGAAAAGCTTCAAGAAGAAAGGCAAAGGCCTGATGGTTTACGATTGGGCTGCCTCTGAAGAAGAAGAACCATCATCTGACTCTGAAGATGATGAAGCCAATCTATGTCTTATGGCAAAGATTGAAGATGAGGAAGAAAGTTCAGACATTCCCTCTACTTCAACCTATGCAATTCAGGTATCACCTTCCTTCTTTACAAATATTGCAAATATTGATGAAGCTGATAGTCTCCGTAAAATCGATCTCTTGACTAGAAGTTTATATGAAGCCATGAATGGCAAAACTATAGTTGAAAACCAAAACCTTGATCTTGCTGAACAACTTAAAAACTGTCACCTTCAAATAGAAAAGCTTTCTAAAATTGAAGAAGATTTTAAAGATCAAGTGCATTTAAATCAGCTAGTCAAAATCGAACGAGCAGAAGCTATAGCTGCATTGAAAGCTGAAACATCTACTGTTGAAGGATGGTGTAATTCTTCAACAAAGATCACTGAGATAATTAAGTCTCAGATACGCCTGAGTGATAAACGTGGTCTTGGTTACAAATATGAAACTCAAGAACCAACCACTGATCGTTCCATGCTCTTATTTGGAACTTTCGTATCCTCAGTCGCTGACACTTCATCCTCTCAGTGTTCCTCGTCCAGACCAACTATCCCTGAGGAAATTTCTACCTCTTCAAAAGGTAAAGAGAAAATGGTTTATCCAAAACCTACCTCTGTCTTTAAAGATAAAGGTAAAGGAATTGCTTTTAATCAAAATCCTCAGAAGGGTACTTTAGTACCAAAGCTGAATGCTTCTAAAGCTTTAGTGATATATTCCTCTGGATCAAGGAATCAGATATCTGGATCTACTCAGCGTGGGTCTATTCAGCGATCTACTCCTAGACTCAGAGTGGATGTCCTTGGTAAGAAATCTGAAGAACTAAACGTTCCTCCCATTTCAAAAGCCAAAAGCTTATTTGGTGCTGGTCCTTCTAATTCTAAATCAAAAGCTCAGCATTCAAATAGTCCTAGAACTACTTTTAGTTATAGGAAATTGTTAATCCAAGATCTATCAAGATTAGAGAGAAATTCTAGAGAGAGAGTAGAGAGAGAAAGTAGATCTTATTATGTCGGCTCTCTGTGTTTACAAGATATGAGTTATGACCAAAAGCTTATGGAATGGTTCTCTCAATTGTTACATGATTCAACTAGACAAAGCTATTTATACCCTAAGACTAACAAGGCATTAAGCTAAGATTGACTTTCTATTACATTGACTTTGACTTTATTAATCAAGATTAAATCTTGAAGACATATTTGTCCTAACAATCTCCCCCTTGGATTCAAGATTTAAACATTTGAGAACAGCAGTCTTCGGCTTCTTGAATCTTCAAAATCTTCGATCTTTATCAGGCTTGTCAAAGTCAAATTGTCACAAAATCTTCAGACGGAGATTTTCTTTCTTTGATATGGAGAATTTGTTTCTTCACACAAGGCATTTTGATACAATGTAGCGCAAATCTAAGAAAAAGAGATCTTCTTGAGAAACCAAGATGATCAATCGATTTTTCCTAAACTCTTGAAGAATTCTCCCCCTTTTCTTTCTTCGATTTGAGAAATTCTTGCTTCAGTAATGGTATTCACAATGTAGCACACGTTTAAGAAAAAGAGATCACAGGATGATCAATCGATTTTTCTTAAACCCTTGAAGAAGAACTCTCCCCCTTTTACTATCTTGAGACGGAATCTTCTTGAAAGCTCTTTGACATGAAATTGAAATAAACATTTCTCCCCATGTCATGAAATCGAATCTTTGACTTGAAAGCTTTGACATGAACTTGAACTAAACGTTTCTCCCCCTTAATCTTGTTCCAGCTCTGATACCAATTGTTAATCCAAGATCTATCAAGATTAGAGAGAAATTCTAGAGAGAGAGTAGAGAGAGAAAGTAGATCTTATTATGTCGGCTCTCTGTGTTTACAAGATATGAGTTATGACCAAAAGCTTATGGAATGGTTCTCTCAATTGTTACATGATTCAACTAGACAAAGCTATTTATACCCTAAGACTAACAAGGCATTAAGCTAAGATTGACTTTCTATTACATTGACTTTGACTATATAAATCAAGATTAAATCTTGAAGACATATTTGTCCTAACAGAAATGTTATCACTGTGGAATCACTGATCATATTGCTAGTAAGTGCCCCACAGCCACCAAAGCTGAAAAGATAGCTAAGGTGAAGATTGCCCCCAAGGCAAAGAAGACCACTGAGGTTAAGAAATTAACCAAAGTGAAGACTGACAAAGCTGAATCTTCAAATGCTGCGAAGATTGCTGAACCTTCCATTCCAACTACTTCCACTGACAAATGTGTACACATGGTTAAGTGGGTACCCAAGAAAAACTAATCTTCCTTTGTGATGCAGGTTAAGAAGGGTATCTGGTATCTCGATAGCGGATGCTCTAGACACATGACTGGAAAGAAAAGCATACTCGCTGAATACAAGGAAGAGAAGGGTCCCTCATTGACTTTTGGTGGAAATGGAAAAGGACATACCCGAGGGTTTGGTGTACTCTCTAATGGTACAACCATCTTCAGAAGAGTCGCATATGTTGAAGGGCTGAAGCATAATCTTTTAAGCATCAGTCAGCTTTGCGACAAGGATAACAAAGTAATCTTTACTAAGGAATCCTGCTTTGTCACTGACAAAAAGGAGAAGATAGCTCTCAGCGGTTATCATTTGGAAAATGTTTATGTAATAAACATGGACTCAACAACCACTGAGAACTCTTGTTTCTTCTCAAAAGCCTCATCTGATGTCAACTGGCTATGGCATAAGAGGCTCTCTCATCTGAATTTCAAGACACTGAACGCTCTTTCTTCAAAAGAGTTAGTCACTGGTCTACCTCAACACTCATACGTCAAAGAGTCTTTATGTTCAGCGTATGAGAAAGGGAAGCAGACCAAAGCAAGCTTCAAGTCAAAGCAAGTCTCCTCAGTGTCGTCTCCTCTACAACTACTCCATATGGATTTGTTTGGCCCTGTTAACAAACAATCCATCGCTGGAAAGAAATATACACTGGTCATAGTTGATGAATTCTCTCGCTATACATGGGTTATGTTTCTCCGTTCCAAGAGTGACACCCCTGAAGAACTCATCACCTTTGTTCGGAAGATGGAAACCCTGAACAATTTGACCGTTCGCTCAATAAGGAGTGATCATGGGACTGAATTTAAAAACAGTTCTCTTGATTCCTTCTTTGAGAGTAAGGGTATTTCTCACAACTTTTCTTCAGTGAGAACACCGCAACAAAATGGAGTCGCTTAAAGAAGAAATATAACAATTATTGAAGCTGCACGTTCAATGCTCATCGATTCTCACCTGCCTACTCAGTTTTGGGCAGAAGCTGTCAACACCGCTTGTTTTACGCAAAACAGGTCGCTGATAGTCAAAAGATTCAGTAAAACAACCTATGAACTTTTTCATGGGAGAAAGCCTTCAATCAGCTTTCTTCACATCTTTGGTTGTCAGTGTTTCATACTGAACAACAGAGATGACCTTGGAAAGTTTGATCCTAAGGCTGATGATGGAATCTTTCTTGGATATTCTTCAATTTCCAAAGCGTTCAGAGTCTTCAATCGAAGAAGACAAACTGTTGAAGAAACAATTCACGTCACGTTTGACGAATCCCGTTCAACGAACTCTAAACCGTCCGCTGATACTGAAGAACTGAATCAATGGATGTTTTCTCATCTTGGTGATTCAGAAGATATTCCCACTCGTCATGCTCATACAGTTGAAGATGATGGTCCTACTATCATTCCAAATATGCAGAATAGTGAAGCTGAAACATCATGGGTCTCAGCTGTTCCTATAAACACTATACCTGCTTCTGAACCAAATGTCTCAGACATTCCATCTACTTCTCAGCAATCAGTGAATATAATGACAACTGCATCCATTCCTCTCTTGGCTGATACTCCAGACGTCGCTGAAGCTTCATCTTCAGCTCCTCCAGTTCAAGTTGAGTCAGCGTCTCACGCCCCGGCTCAGCGATGGACTATAAATCACCCAATTGATCAAATTCTTAGTGATTCAAACGCTGGTATTCAGACTCGACGAAGTGCAGGTAATATTTGTTTATTTGTTAATTTTATTTCTCTAACTGAACCAAAGAAAGTAGATGATGCCCTCAAAGATCCAAACTGGGTCAGCGCCATGCAAGAAGAGCTGACTGAATTCGAAAGAAACAAAGTTTGGAAACTTGTTCGAAGACCAACTGACAAAACAGTGATAGGCACTAAATGGGTCTATCGAAACAAGTTGGACGAACATGGAACTGTTACCCGCAACAAGGCTCGTCTTGTTGCTCAGGGATACAAACAAGAGGAAGGCATAGATTATGACGAAACATTTGCTCCAGTAGCAAGACTAGAATCTATTCGTCTCTTCTTAGCATATGCTGTACACAAAGACTTCAAAGTATATCAGATGGATGTTAAGTCAGCGTTTCTAAATGGAAAGCTAAATGAAGAAGTCTATGTGGAACAACCTCTAGGATTCTCAGATCCTAAGCATCCAGGTTATGTTTATAAACTGGATAAGGCACTTTATGGCTTAAAGCAAGCTCCACGTGCATGGTATGACACTTTTTCTACTTATCTCCATATTGAACAATTTGAGCGAGGTAAAATCGACAAAACTCTATTTTTCAGGAAAGTAAAAGGTCATATCATTCTTGTTCAGATATATGTTGATGACATTATATTTGGCTCTACTAACCCTGATCTTTGTACTCGTTTCGCTGATAGAATGAAAGATGAGTATAATATGAGCATGATGGGTGAACTAACATATTTCTTTGGTCTTCAGATAAAGAAAAATGAGAAAGGAACTTTCATTAATCAGGGAAAATATGTTAAAGATATGCTGAAGAAATTCGACTTAACTGAAAGTTCAGCTATGAAAATCCCTATGGCACCACCGCTGACACTTGATAAGGATACTAAGGGTATTCCTGTTAATGTCATGTTGTACCGTGGGATGATCGGCTCTCTTTTATTTCTTACAGCTAGCCGACCCGATATTATGTATGCAACATGTTTGTGTGCACGATATCAAGCTGAACCTAAGATATCTCATCTGAAAGCTGTAAAGCGAATTTTTCGATATCTAAAGGGTACAGCGAATCTAGATCTTTGGTATCCCAAAGACGCAGGATTCGATCTAATCGCCTATTCAGATAGTGATTTTGCAGGTTGCAGAATGGATAGGAAAAGCACCACAGGAGGATGTCAGCTCCTGGGTGGAAAGATGGTAAGTTGGACAAGTAAAAAGCAAAACTCAGTGTCCACCTCCACAGCTGAAGCTGAGTATGTAGCCGCTGGAAGCTGTTGTTCTCAGGTCTTGTGGATGAGAAATCAACTACTGGACTATGACCTTCAGCTCTCAAATATTCCAATCTATTGCGACAACACAAGTGCCATCGCTATAGCAAATAATCCAGTGCTACACTCAAAGACAAAACACATCGAAATCAGGTATCACTTTATCAGAGATCATGTAATGAATGGTGATATAGAACTTCACTTTATCCCAACTGATTATCAGTTAGCTGATATGTTCACCAAACCTCTTGATGAGACAAGGTTCAACTTTCTCATCAGCGAGCTTGGAATGCTGAACTTTGAAGAATAAAATCTTTAGCGGTTCACATTTGATCAGCGACAGGATAAAACCAACCTGTATAACCTATTCTATCATATTCTCTCTGAATAAACTTGATTCGCTGATATCAAGGTATGTTTTCTCTCTCTGACAAATCGCATGTAAATGCAAGATTTCAAAATAAATTACATCGCTGAATATCTCTTCCTTATCAGCGATGTAATTCAGTGCTTCATGTTTTCAAAAGTGTCCCTGAGTTTCTATTCAGTGCTTCATGTTTTCAAAAGTGTCCATGAGTTTCTATTCAGTGCTTCATGTTTTCAAAAGTGTCCCTGAGTTTTTCAAAACCTCAGAGACATCCAAGAATATGAAAGGACAGTTGTGACGTCATTACAACGGATAAGCCCTGGCACGTTCTTCTTTCTGACACAAGTTTGCACGTTTCGTTTACTCGCCAATCAAATGCAAACACGTGTCCGTGTCATGATGACAATCTTTTCCCGCTCAAGATTTTCTCTCTCTAATCTCTCTATATAAACTCATTCTGGGTTTATATTTTTCTTTTACGCGAACTTCTTCTCCAAGCTAAGAAAAAGAATTTTACTGTTGCATCTGTGCTCTCGAGTTTTCTTCAAGAACTTAAGAACTTCATCTTCTTCAACGAACCAGGTTAATAATTTTTTTATCTTACCTGTTTCTTCAAACTTGTTAATGATCTTCTCGTTGCTTTCACAAGATCAAACAAAAGAACCTTTTAAAATGAAATCATTTATTTCATGGTTTTATGAACACAACCTTTCATGGTTGTTCTTCAAGTTTAAAACGCAAAATCTTAAACTTGTTCTTCATACGTTTTTCCAGAATCCCAATCTTCAAAGGAAACTAGAAAACAAGATTTTTTTGTCTGAATGAAATGGACAAAATTCGTACCATCTTATTGGAAAACTCTTTCCACATTAAGATTATTCTTATTTGTTAATCTTTGGTTGAACTGATAATACAGAAAATGGCATCTTCTGACATTCCCAAGAACACCATCGCTGAGACCACTGCTGCTGATAATACTGCCGAGGAAGTGGAAATCCTCAAGGCTCCTCAGGTCAAGTTCTCTCTTGACAAACTGGATTGGACCAAGGTAAATAACCTCTATGCGCTTCTCGAGTTTCCTCCTCGAAAGCAAGTCACACATCTAGATGATGCTGTGAAATTCTTGAAGAACTGTTCCATCTCCACAGCCCTGACCATAACACCTCCTGCACATCAGCTACTGCTATCCCAATTTTGGTACTCTGCCAGACATTCTCAGCTACCATCAGCCAAAGACCCCTAAAAAACAATTGATTGCATCCTCTGCGATACTGACTATAGCACCATGAAGATCACCCCTGCCATCATTCGTAAAGCCCTCAGTCTTCCCATCGCTACCAAAGAAAAACCCTTCGTTCCCCTCCCTGACCACAAGAAAAACTCAGACAGGGAAGCCATCATTGCATTCTTCGACGCAATGGGCTATGTATGGGAAACTGGGAGGGATAAGAAGCCCGAGAAGAAGCTGACCCTCATCAAGAAATTCAAAATGCCCAACGAGATGAATTTCATCTTCGCTCATTTAATCAGCTGCATGACTGCCTAATCCGGCTCCTCTGACCAAGCAGCTCAGCCTCAGCAAGCAATGGGATACGCATTGCTGAAAGGTCTACATATAGACTGGGCATCGATTATCTATGATGACCTGGTACTCAGAGTGGACTCCGTCGCTGACAGATCTCCATGGGTTCCCTATCCTCGATTCATCAGCGCCGTATTCCAAAAAGGCCTGAAGGACATCTACCCAACAGAGGGTGACCTGAAACTCACTCAGGTTGGCCCTAAGGTACTCGACTTCAAACCGGTGGAAAATGAGGTACGTCTTTCTACTCTTCTAACTCTTCTAAATCCTACTTCTTCTACTTCTGCAGCTCCTTCAGCGGACAAACCCACCGCTGATACCCCAACTGCAACCTCCATTCCTTCTCTAAAAAGGAAACATTCTGCCACCCAACTTGGTTCCAAAAGAACTAAGAAAACCAAGGAGCAACCCCAACAATCTACTGCTAAAGACTCCTCAGCTCCTCTTGATGGGCTGAAGGAAAGTTCAGTGGTACGCTCTGCCACAGCTGAACAAGCCACCCACTTGGAATCTACCCAACCTCCTTCAGTCTCTCAAAAGACTGATGAAGTGATTCTCAGCGAATCCAACGCTGAACTCAGTACCCAACCTCCATTCTTATCCTTCGCTTCTCCCTCTACTCATTTGGCCTCTACTCCAGTTATCACTGAAGCACCTGTCATTCCTCCAGAAGCTAAAGAAAATACTCTTCAAGGAGTGATGGGCATAGGACCTGCAGAGATGACCATACGTCCACGCACCTTAGCTGACGACATGGAACTTTACTCAGGAACCCGAGATTTTGATGAATTCACCAATCCTCCTGCAGGTACACACCAACCCATATACACTGTAACTGAACCCCAAACTTCTGAGCTTTCCTCTGTTCACAAGTTCTTATATGTTACATGTCCTAATTTGAGAGACATCAACGCCTCTCTGAAGACAATAGACACGACGCTGACAGGTCTCACTACTACTCTTTCCAACAACTCTTCAGCTGTAACAAACGCTGGAGAAAATCTTACAAAGCTGACAACTATCGTCGAAAAGAATGCCTCCAAAGCTGATTTGGAGAAGGTTGATAAATCACTCACCGACTTCGCCAAAGTTCTCTCTGATATCTACACAGACTACCTTGACATCAAGAAATCAGTTGACACCATGTCCAGTGAAGTCACAACGCTGAAGACATCGGTTGGCAAACTCGAAGGTGAGATGTCTGCTGTAAAGACTGATGTCAGCTCCGTCAAGACTGACATGAGTTCTGTGAAGACTGATGTAAATACGATGAAGAATGATATCACTTCTTTGAACACTTTGTTGTAGCAGATCCTGACCAACACAACCGCCCCTGCACCTGCCCCTGCACCTGCCTCTGCACCTCCATCTTTTACTACGGCGGATCGTGCTGAACTCGTGAAGATCAATCCTGGTATTTCTGGCATAGAAAACAGATTACCAGCGATTGAAATCTGTGTGGGGATCCCTGGCCAAGAAGACAGGGATACAACACAAGCTGCTGAATCATCACATTCCTCCCCCACTCATCATGAAAAAGAGGGGGAGAAGAGCGCTGAAGACCTTTCCCATGATGAATCTATCAGGGGAGAGAAGACTAAAGACCTCACCTTTACTGAAGAAGGTGAGAAGACAACTGAAGCAGCCGCTGGACCTCAGGGAGATGAACACCCTGAGGGAACCAAGAAGCTTACCTCTGTATCTGAGGGGGAGCAACTCGAAGAATAAGCTGAAGAAACTGAGTCTGAAGCTGAAGATGAAGAAGACATCGACTTGTCTGATGATGAACCATCCTCTTCTCCAAAGAATGATGATGATGACGATGATGATGATGACTCTTTTATCGTCAAGCCTGCTCAGAGAACTATAGCTCTTAAAGGGATTCGGATAAATGAACCTTCAGGGGAGCGGACAAAGACAAAGCCATCAGCATCTGAAGTTGACAAGGGCAAAGGAAAAAGTGTCGCTGAAGATGAAAATATGATGATCTTGCTTAAAAAGCCGGTTTGTCAGGTACATTAACCTCTTCCTTACTCCTCACCCCTCCTCTAAACATTATCAGTTCTACTCTCTCCAAACCTCCATACACTTTATCCCACTCTTTCTCTATCTCTGTTCTACCCATGTGCTTACTCGTAAGATCGCTGTGTTTCAGCTAGTCCTCTCCCCTGTTTGAGGATATCGCTGAAGTTCCTACAGCTGCGACTTCACCAACAATAATCCCAGCTCCCAACGCTGAAGAAATAATCCCGATCTTAGATTTGATCTCTGAGACTGATGAACCTGAAGAACAGATGCTCTCTCACTAAAACAGACCTTCCTTGGCTCCTCAAAAGCTAAGTGAAGAGGATCAATAAAAGAGAGATGAAATGATCAAGAGACTCGAAGATCAGCGAATCATTCTGAAGCGTGATCAACTTTCTTCGGTTCCTCCAAAGTTCAGAGTTTCCCAAAAGGAATACAAGGAACACCTCAGAGCTGAACGTCTAATCGCTGAAAGAAGGGAAGCTGAAGAAAAAGACAAAGAATACGCCATCCAGCTTACTCAACGATCAATAAAAGACCCCAAGCTGAAAAGAGTTCCCATTGATGTTCAACGTCAGCTATGGGATGATGCTCAAAAGATTGTTAGAGAAAAGATTAAGGTCTCTGATACGACTTTGGAATGGGCTAAACAAATGCTGACCTATCGATCTAGACCATCCAAAATCATCAAAGTAAACATCAGAGGAAAACTGTAGTGGATGTTCTTGTTGTTGAAGTGGATGTCTACAGAGAAGACAAGACCAAGCAAACCTTCTATGCTGCTACCTTAGAAAAGTTTGGTCTCTCTGAGTGGTTAGAAACGAAATTAGCCATTCAGGGATCGCGCTCAAAATTCAAAAGCCATGTCGAGAAGATCTTGAACAAACAGATTGACCTGGTTTCTTCTGCTGTGGATATTCCTCCTTCTACTCTTCTTCCTCAACAAAGAAAAGTCTCTGCTAAGGAAAAGAAAGTCTCAGACTCAGGTCCTCCTATACGAAATGAAACAAGTATTGGTTTCTCTCGTGCTGAAGTTCTTGGCCCTGATGCTGATCTCTCAGCGCTTGACACCTCCCTACCACCTGGAGAAACTTTCATTCCTGGCACAGTTGTAAGTGATCCCTATGGTATATTCTTTCTAGACTACTATGGAAATCATCACTTTCAACGTATCTCTGAGCTCCACATCGCTCCCATCGAACAACTCAGAGATCTCATACACTGGTGTGAAGTCAGACGTGACATCAAAGCTAGACACCTGAAGCCCTTGGTTTTTGAAGAAGCTCTGAAGAAAAAGAATCAAGGAGTAGATGTCCCTGACTGGATGATTCCCACATCAAAGACCCTCGATGAATTACTCATCAAGGAATAACCTTTTGACGGATAGGATCGCCTTGTAATTCTTTCTATCCTTATCTGTCTACATCTTTTGTACTTGTAATTTTATTCGCTGTACTTGTAATTTTTCCACTTCTCTCTGTAATCTTTACACAGTTTAAAGAAAAATTTCAGCGAATGTATTTTACTCCATCAGTACAGAAAAGATCCCAGAAAACAGTAAAAGGGACAAATATTTTTATGAGTTCTTTTTATCCTTATGTTTTCATTAAATAGCAATTTTCTCCGTTGATATGTCATAATCAAATAGGGGGAGATTGTTTATCCAAACCCTAAGTGATTTGATAATGACCCTCTCTTATATACTTAGTGAAAATTGTAAGTAAACAATATGTACCAGAGTTTCACTATCGCTGATAAGTACTAAGATCTTACAGTACCGCTGATAGGAACTCTCGCTCTTTAGATTAAACATTCAGCGAACACTGTTCACCATAATACTCTGAGTCTGTTCAGTACTTATGGTGATCGCTGATAAGTTAGTTGTTTACTTATGATCCCTGAAGACAAGTTTCACGTTAACATAGGTTCGACGCTGAAGTCGAAGATCAAACTCAAGAACCAGCGACAAGTCTCCTAATGAACTGATGCGGATCAGTGAAGACTCAGATTTGTCCACTCAACGTGAAGTATCAAGTACAAGACTTTAGCTATCGCTGAACTCTATCATTCGCTGATAAAGAATGATAGATCGCTGATTCAACGAAAAGCTGATCATGAAGTCCTCCGTACAAAGTACCTTTTGTCTTATCCACCCTTGCACGTCTCCGTACGATATGTCAGAAAAAGAACCTCCTTATTGTCTGAATTCGTACAACCAATCTGATACTACATTGTTCAAACATGCGGCTACTAAGGTTGTCAACAAAGGTCAATGACATGCAACCAATCAGCTGCTGCCACGTGTAAAGTGTAAACTGCAATGCATTAAATGCATGCAGTATATAAGAAGATGAACTCACTTCATTTTGAAGTAACTTGCTAACTCTGGACAAGTTCATCCTTCTTATCTTGAGATAGGTTATTATTAGTAATTTCCTTCTCTTTCTTAGTGCAAGAAACTTAGTGTTCCAACTTGTTTAGATTTAGGTTTATCCTTAATCTTGTTTCCGCAACAAGCTGTAAATTGTTAATGATTTATCAATAAACAATTTAGAAAAATAAAATCTGTGTGTTTGTATTCAACCCCCCCTTCTACAAACTTGTATAGCCCTTCGGGACCAACAACCAAAAGTGCTCATTTCTTGGCAATGAAAGAAGCTTCACCGATTGATAAGCTGGCCAAGTTATATATTGATGAAGTGGTGTCAAGACATGGTATACCTGTGTCTATAGTTTCTGATCGTGACAGCCAATTTACTTCAAGGTTTTGGCAGTCACTACAAGAAGAATTGGGCACAAGAGTGAATTTGAGCATTACATATCATCCAAAAACAGACGGGCTAAGTGAAAGAACCATTCAGACTTTGGAAGACATGCTCCGATCTTGTGTAATTGATTTTGGAGGTAACTGGGATACACATTTACCCTTAGTGTAGTTTGCGTACAATAATAGTTATCATTCCAGTACTGGAGAAAAGCAATTTGTCGGTCCTGAAATTGTGCAACAAACGGCCGGCAAAGTAAAGTAAATACGGAGACATATGAAGGCGGCTCAAGATCGACAAAAGAGTTACGCCGATCCGAAAAGAAGACCAGAAGAATTCCAAGTTGGGGTGCGGGTAATGTTAAAAGTATCCCCGTGGAAAGGTATGTAACGACCCGATATCCCAAAACATACATAATATACATCAATTAACATGTTATACATAACGTCATTACATTCATAACAAAAATACATCATAGATCACATACGGTCCGAAAGTCTTAAAACATACATTACATAATAAGTATTTCCTAATCTCCGTCAGCTATCAACCGCATACTATTCTTTATCCTTCCTTTTGCTATTGAAAGTACCTCGACCTGGAATACATATTTTTGAAAACAAAACGAGGGTTAGACCAAACGGTCTAGTGAGATAATCCCTGTCAGTTTAGTAATCCTTCTTGTAAAAACACACATATATCACAAATACTTATATACCAAACAAGACTCGTGCATCGTGTACCACTCATCCTTCACATGGCCAAATTAGTTGGTTGCAAGCCAACTAATCAATTACTCCACCGTACGACAATTACAGCCAACACCGCCGTACGACAATTACAGCCAAAACTCCACCGACTATTAGTTCGGCTAACGTATACTCTTGCAGTGCAATATACATATAAATACAATATATATCTCAATATATCATATTGTCATTTATAAACACGTCATCACGTTCCTACCACATATCCATCTCATATATATTTATATATATGTATCCCGGTTTAAAAACGTTTAAAAAGTAAAACTCACCTGGTTAATAGTTTGAAGCCACACACGCGCAAACGATACAACCGAACACCACTATCAAACTTAACTAACGAGCGGCAACCGATCCTGAAATATATACACATTGATGAAACCCCTATGATTATATGTATATAAGACTCCCTACGATAATTGACAACCTTAACAACCCACCGGACACCCCCGAATCGCAACCGAGCTAAAAACCGAACAACTGACGTCAATCACAAGACTTTGGGTTTGTAATTGGTACATAAAAACATGTTCAAAGTATTCAAATGCTATTTTACACTCAAAACGAGTACCCATACCTCTATATTTTGCTTTAAAACGACTCCAGTACATAACAACAAAAAAAGTCAGAAACCAATACCGGGATTTCCAATACCGGGACTCCAGGTACCGGGACTCCAAGTACCGGGACTCCAAGTACAGGGACTCCAAGTACCGGGACTCCAAAATACAGGGACTCCAAGTACCGGGACTCGATAAAAAGCATACCGGGACTCGAATCAAAACCTAGAACTCGATTGAAATCGATACACACCATCAAACTGATAATTCTAAACCGATAGGAAGCTAATACTATCGATTACAAACACAAAATAAAAAGAAACTATACCTCAAAATTACTTCCAACGCATCCAATCGAAGCCCTAACCGTACGAATTCTTTTCTGCTTCTTCTCGCCTCAGGAACACACACACACACACACACACACACACACACACACACACACACACACACACACACACACACTGTTTTGGAGACCGTCTTAATGAAATATCTGGATGTCTAAAGGGTGTATATCAAACTTAAATTACACTCTTGTCTTAAACTATTCAACAATGACTAAAACACCCTTAACTTATAAATTAACCCAAACTTACCCTAAACATCAAATCTTAAAGTTAAATAAATTTAACGGAAAGAGAATTAAACTAACGAACTTACCCCGGTTATTACAACATCTCCCCCTTAAAAACATGTTCAAAGTATTCAAATGCTATTTTACACTCAAAACGAGTACCCATACCCCTATATTTCGCTTTAAAACGACTCCAGTACATAACAACAAAAAAAGTCAGAAACCAATACCAGGATTTCCAATACCGGGACTCCAGGTACCGGGACTCCAAATACCGGGACTCCAAGTATCAGGACTCCAAAATACAGGGACTCCAAGTACCGGGACTCCAAAATACAGGGACTCCAAGTACCGGGACTCCAAAATACCGGGACTCGATAAAAAGCATACTGGGACTCGAATCAAAACCTAGAACTCGATTGAAATCGATACACACCATCAAACTGATAATTCTAAACCGATAGGAAGCTAATACTATCGATTACAAACACAAAATAAAAAGAAACTATACCTCAAAATTACTTCCAACGCATCCAATCGTAGCCCTAACCGTACGAATTCTTTTCTGCTTCTTCTCGCCTTAGGAACACACACACACACACACACACACACTGGTTTGGAGACCGTCTTAATGAAATATCTGGATGTCTAAAGGGTGTATATCAAACTTAAATTACACTCTTGGCTTAAACTATTCAACAATGACTAAAACACCCTTAACTTATAAATTAACCCAAACTTACCCTAAACATAAAATCTTAAAGTTAAATAAATTTAACGAAAAGAGAATTAAACTAACGAACTTACCCGGGTTATTACAAGGTATTATAAGGTATGGAAAACGTGGAAAGTTAAGCCCTCGTTTTCTTGGACTGTTAGCTTCAATCTTCCTAATCATAGAAGTATTTAGAAGTAGTGAAAAATAGGCTAAGTATAGAAAAGCCTCTAACAGAGGCTCTGCCACTTCTTCCAGAAGATCAAGTCCAGAAAGCAACAGAAGCTACAGAGGTAATCACAGAACCTCTGTAGTGCGCAAGAAGAAGATCAACTCGGAAACAAGTGGACTGCTCCACAGAAGGTCAGACCATAGAACCTCTGTAATGCCTTACAGAGCCTCTGTGGTCTACTATGAAGACTTGGCAGATATTACTGGATACGTTCATCAACTTGCATGGAAAAGTACTGTCAAAACACGTGTCAAGCTCTGAGTGGACTCAATAGGGTATGGTACAAAATAGACGTCTGCGCCATTTAATGCATTTACCAATAGTACATCTGCTCCATTAAATGCGCATGGCTCAAACAACTGCTCACACCATCCAGTCAACTGCTCACACCATCTAGTTCACTATTCATGCCGTAAAAGGAACAGTGACCTACTTCATAGTCTTTTAAGAGTAGTATAAAAGGAAGTCTCATGTTGAGATCTTCCTAAGGACGAATACACAAGGAATCACTAATACTCTCAAGCTTTATTGTCAAATATCTGAGTGTTATATTCTCACACACACCAACAGTTCTTAATCTGTTCTTCGTGTTGTTATTATATATTGAATAACAGTAACTGTTCCAGAAATCCTTTTCATTCTTTACTGTTTTCTTTATATGTGTGCGTTCTAATATCTATCAAACATATCTGTTAGTTTAATACGCTTCCGCATCAAACTCTAAACTCAACTAATAGATCTGTTAATCTTGATTAAGTATATCTGGGTTCCAACAATTGGTATCAGAGCCTTCATTGATTTTCAATATCAAGTGATCCACTTATCAAGATTCGTGATAGATATTATTGAGATTTAAAATTGTGTCTGGAAACTGCTTAAACCCAGAAAATCTTCAAGTTCATCGAAGTAACTCTTTAGTCATACTTTCTTTCTAAAATCTTCAAAAATGACAAATACAAATAATTTCTTTACTACTGGTTCTCTCACTAAACCTCCTACTCTCCTTTGAGATGAGTATCCTCAGTGGAAAATAAGAATGGTCCATTTTTTCGAGGGCACTGAAAGAAATCAAGTACAATATCTGTACAATCCTCCTCCTATTCCCATGACAGTAGTACCTCGTGTACCTGCTACTGCTGAATCTGCCGAAATCCCCGAACATCAAAAACCAAAGCCAAAAGGGGAGTGGTCAACCGAAGATAAAGCAGAAGATGAAGTTGCTCAGAAAACCAAGAGGACATTGATTATGGCAATACCCAACGAACTCTTTCAATCCTTGGATTCATGTGAAACAGCGCATGATCTGTGGAAAGAACTGGAAAGACAGTTGGAAGGAGGTGCTAAAACACAAAAAAACCTAAGAGCACAGTACATCAATGAATATCATGCATTCAGAGCCTCTGCAACAGAATCTCTGCAAACAACATACGACAGATTCAACTCTCTAATCAACAAGTGCAGAAAACCAGGCATTGACAGAACTTCTGAAGAAAACAATGTCATGTTTTTAAAAAGTCTAAATGAAGAATGGCTCCAGCTGTCTATGTCCCTACAGACAAATCAGGATCTAGACACCTGGACTCTCTCTGATCTTTACGGAACATTAGCCGCACAAGAACCTCAGATAGCACAGGCTAAAACACTAACCATTGCACCATATGCATTGGTTAGTAAAACTAAAGAGGATGCACAGAGACCAAGAAATGATAAAGCCACAGAGGAGAAGAAGAAGGAGAAGAAGAAGATGGTGATAATTGACAGTGAAGAAGAAGAGCAAGCAGAAAAGGAAATAACTCTTGCGTCACTAGCTAAATCTTTAGCTCTATTGACAAAAGAGTTCAGAGGAAACAGAAGAGGTTCCGGAAATGAAAGAGACAACCAGGAGGACAGAAGAGACAACAGAAGAGATGACAGAAGAGGAGAAGAATCAAGTGGCCGACAGAGGTCAAGCGATAGAAATTACAGAGGGAATGACCGACAGAGGTCAGATGACTCGGTAAGCCACACGCAGCAAGAATGCTACAAGTGCGGCAAACCCGGTCACTATGCAAATGAATGTAGATCAGAGAAAGGCGGAGACCTACAGAAGTCCAATGATCGAACAGGAAACACTCCTCAAGGGTGTTTTAACTGCGGAAAACCAGGCCATTTTGCGAATGAATGCAGAAGCAGATCAAATCGCCCACAGAGGGACTTTGCTTTCTACAAAAAGAAAGCCGAATATTATGCTCAAAAATCCTTAATGGCAAAAGGACATTCTGAGAACACAGAAGACTTCCAGTCAGACTCTACTTCTGACGATGAACATACCGCCAATGCCCTCTTCTGTGGCATGGCAGAAGTCGACTCCTGCACTGACTCTAAGGTATCTACTTCAAATTCCAACTCTTGTATTACCTCTGTAGATGATAATACACTTAGAATTAACATTGAATTAATTGAACTGAAAGAGATAAATCAAAGTATTCAGAAAAGACTCACTTTCAATGAGAGAGAAGTACGGCTTCTCACTCAAGAAAAAGCAAAGATTTTTGAGGAAAAAGAGAGAATAGAACAGAAATGGAACAAAACTCTAGATCCTTTAAAAAACAAATTTCTGAATTAACCAATACTTTAAAAGATAAAACAAAAGAACTTTCAGTTTCAAGGAGCGAAACTACTGACATAAGAGCTCTTAAATAATACTTTCAAAGAGAAAGAGAGGTATTATGGCAAGATTTACTCAGAAGAGAAGTTTTGCTTAAAAACTATAAAGATGCACAGAAAGTTTATGAAAAAGTAAACTCACAAATAGGGAGACGAGGTATAGGGTATTGTTGGTCCCGAAAGGCTTAAACAAGTTTTTAGAAGGGGGGGGGGGGGGGGGGGGGGTTGAATACAAACACACTATTTTACTTTTCTAAATTGTTTATTGATAAATCATTAACAATTTACAGCTTGTTGCGGAAACAAGATTAAGGATAAACCTAAATCTAAACAAGTTGGAACACTAAGGTTTCTTGCACTAAGAAAGATAAGGAGATTACTAATAAAATCCTATCTTGAGAGAGATTTGAACTTGTCCAGAGTTAGCAAGTTACTTCAAATGAAGTGAGTTCATCTCTTTATATACTGCATGCATTTAATGCAATTCAGTATACACTTTACACGTGTCATTAGCGGATTGGTTGCATGTCATTGACCTTTGTTGACAACCTTAGTAGCCGCATGAATGAACAGTGTAGTATCAGAGTGGTTGTACGATTTCAGATTTTCGGAGGTTCTTTTCTGACATTTCGTACGGTGGCGTGCAAGGGAGGTTAAGACAAAAGTACTTTGTACGGAGGACTTCATGATCAGCTTTCGTTGATTCAGCGATTATCATTTACTATTCAGCGAATGATAAAGTTCAGCGATAGCTGAAGTCTTGTACTTGATACTTCACGTTGAGTGGACAAATCTGAGTCTTCGCTGATCCGCATCAGTTCATTAGGAGACTTGTCGCTGGTTCTTGAGCTTGATCTTCGACTTCAGCGTAGAACCTTTGTTGACGTGAATCTTGTCTTCAGGGATCATAAGTAAACAACTAACTTATCAGCGATCACCATAAGAACTGAACAGACTCAGCGATATGGTGAACAGTGTTCGCTGAATGTTTAATCTAAAAGTGCGAGAGTTCCTATCAGCAGTACTGTAAGATCTTAGTACTTATCAACGATAGTGAAACTCTGATACATATTGTTTACTTACAATTTTCACTAAGTATTTAAGATAGGGTCATTATCAAATCACTGAGGGTTTGGATCAACAATCTCCCCCTATTTGATTATGACATAGCAACAAAGAAAATTGCTATTTAATGAAAACATAAGGATAAAAAGAACTCATAAAATATTTGTCCCTTTTACTGTTTTCTGGGATCTTTTCAGTACTGATGGAGTAAAATACATTCGCTGAAATCTTTCTTTAAATCTTTGAATCAGGTTACAATATGAATATGAAAGATTACAAGTACAAGCGAAATAAATTACAAGTACTGAAGGATGACTGATACAATAGAGAAAATGGAGATTGTTGTCAGCCTTCAAAGGGTTCTTCCTTAATGAGAAGTTCATCAAGGGTTGTCTTTTCAGTTGGAATCATCCAGTCAGGAACCTTTTCTCCTTTATTCTTTAGCTTCAAAGCAGCTTCAAAAATCAAGGGTTTTAGGTGTCGTGCCTGAATGTCTTTTCTGAAGTCGCACCAGTAGATGAGATCTCTGAGCTGTTCGATTGGAGTGATTGGAAGCTCAGCGATCCGTTGAAAGCATTTACGTCCGTCGTAGTCAAGAAAGAATATTCCATAAGGATTACTGATGACTTTACCAGGGACGAAAAGTTCACATGGTGGCAAAGAGATGTCAAGGGCAGATAGATCAGGATCAGGACCAAGTACTTCAGCGTGAGAGAAACCAATTCCAGTTTCATTTCGTATGACAGGACCTGAGTTTGAATCTTGACGTTTCTTCTTTGGAGAGCCCCTTTTTCTTTTCGGCTTTAGATCAGGAACAGGAGGAATATCCACACAAGAAGATATCAAATCGATCTGTCTGTTTATCAGCTTTTCGAAATGATCCTTGTACTTAGATTTTGATGGTTGGATAGCTAACCTCATCTCCAGCCATTCAGAGAGACCATACCTTTTTACAGTGTCAGCACGAAAGGTTTCAGATGAGCCATCTTCTCTGAACAGTTTGATGTCAACAATAGGTACTCCGATGGAGGTTCTTCCAGAGATGAATACCTTGTTGATCTTCGCTGGATGATATCTGAAGTGGATTTTCTCTTTACACCAGATCAGGGTGGTCTGAGAAACTTCAGCTTTCTTTTCCACGATCTTCTGGGCTTGTTCCCAAAGCTTTCGTTGGATTAGAATGGGAATACGCTTCAGCTTGGGGTCTTTGACAGATTCTTGAGTGAGCTTGATGGCGTATTCTCTGTCTTTATCTTCAGCTTCCTTCCTTTCAGCGATGAGGCGTTCAGCTCTGAGATGATCCTGGAATTCAGCTTTTGAAATTCTGAACTTAGGAGGAACTGAAGGTAGTTGATCGCGCCTTAGAATGATTCGCTGATCCTCGAATCGCTTTATCATTTCTTCTTTCCTCTTTTGATCTTCTTCACTCAGCCTTTGAGAATCTGAGGAAGGTCTGTTTCTGTGCGAGAGAGGTTGTTCTTCTGGTTCATCAGTCTCAGAGATTAAATCTAAGACTGGGATTATGTCTTCAGCGGTAGCTGGAATTATTGGTGAAGTCACAATGGTAGATCCTTCAGCGTTATCCTCAAACAGGGGAGAGGACTAGCTGAAACGCAGCGATCTTACAACTAAGAACTGGGTAGAAGAACTTGGGTAGAAAAGATAGAGAAAAAAAATGTGGATGTGTATGGTGTTTGTGGAATGGATAAATGATTGTTCAGAGATGATCAGGGAAGGAAAAATAAGTTTAGTGTACCTGAAAAATCGGCTTTGCAAGTAGGATCGCCAGATTATCATCTTCAGCGATGCCTTTGTCTTTGCTTTTCTCAGCGCCAGAGGCTGAGTGCTTTGTCTTTGTTTTTGTCTTCTCCCCTGTGGATTCGGTTATCACGATCCCTTTAAGAGCTTTTCGAGGAGCATGTTTGACGACAAAGAATTCGTCATCTTCATCATCATCATCATCATCGTTCCTTGGAGAGGAGGATGGTTCAGCTTCAGGGATGTCGATGTCTTCGTCTTCTTCTGCTTCGGATTCCTCAGCATCTTCTTCGAGTTGCTCCCCCTCAGATACAGAGGCGAGGTTCTCGGTTCCCTCAGGGTTTTCATCTCCCTGAGGTCCAGTAATCATATCTTCATTACCCTCTCCCCTGATAGATTCATCATGGGAAAGGTCTTCAGCGCTCTTATTTTGATCTTCAGCGCTCTTCTCCTGTTCAGCGCTCTTCTCCCCCTCTTTCTCATGATGGGCGGGGGAGGAATGGGTAGATTCAGCATTGGTGTTGTCTCTGTCTTCAGGGCCAGAGACTTTCACACAACCTTCAAGCTTAGCTATTCTGTCTTCGAGGCCAGAAATAGCAGGCGTGATTTTCTTCAGCTCTTGGCGATCCTCTGCGGTGAATGAGTCCAAAATAGGTGCAGGGGCCGGAGCAGGAGCTGGATTGTTTGCCTTGTTCACCAGCGTCTCGATCATTGTCTTGACAGAACTAAGGTCGGTCTTCACTGAGCCCAAGTCGGTCTTGACCACTGACATATCACCTTCGAGTGTACCAACCGATTTCTTCAGCGTTGTAACCTCGCTGGAAACGGTGGAAACTGACGATTTGAGGTTGGTGTAGTCAGTGTTGATGTCGGAGAGCACTTTGGCAAAGTCGGCGAGAGTTTTATCAAGGTCTTTGATGTCATCAGAGGAGGCCTTCTTTTCCACCACAGCAGTCAGCTTCGTCAGATTCTCTCCAGCGTTTGTTACAGCTGTAGAGTTATTTGATAGACCGGTGGTGAGATCTGTAAGTTTCATCTCCATGGACTTCAGAGACTGGTTGATGTCTCCCAAATAAGGACCTGTAACATATAAGTACTTGTGAACAAAGGAAAGCTCAGAAGTTTCAGGTTTAGTTACAGTGTTTAAGGTGGGATCTGTACCTGCAGGAGCGTTGACGAACTCATCAAAGTTTCGAGTCCCTCCATAGTGTTCCATATCTCCCTCAAAAGTTCCGTGAGGGATGGAGATCTCTGCAGGTGCTTTCTTCGTCATTCGCTGAGAAGCTTCAACGGCTTCTTGAATGATGGCATCTCCAGCTTTAACTGGAGGAGTGTCCAAAGAAATAGAGGGAGGAGCGAAGGATAAGAATTGGGGTTGGGATGCAAGTTCAGCGTTGGATTCGCTGAGAAGTACTTCATCAGTCTTTTGAGAGACTGAAGAAGGTTGGGTAGATTCCAAAGTTCTAACCTTAGCGTGTAAGGACGCTGAAGTAGGTTTAGAAGGGATGGCTTGAATTGGTGTGGCAGAGCGTACCACGGAACTTTCCTTCAGCTCTTCAGAATGAGCTGAGGAGTCTTCAGCATGGAGTTGCTGGGGTTGCTCCTTGGTTTTCTTAATCCTTTTGGAATCAAGAGGGGTAAGAGATTGTTTCCTTTTCTTAGAAGGAATGTATTTTGTGGCCTGGGAATCAGCGAGGGGTATTGTCGCTGAAGGAGCCACAGAAAGCGGAGAATTAAGTAGAGTGAGAAGGGTAGAGAGACGTACCTCGTTGGCGACAGGCTTGAAGTCGAGAACTTTAGGGCCAATCTGAGAGAGTTTCAGATCACCTTCTTCAGGATAGCTGTCCTTCAGGCCATATTGAAAGATGGCGCTGATGAATCGTGGGTAAGGAACCCATGCTGGTCGGTCAGCGGCAGAATCAACACGTTGAATGAGGTCTTCATAGATGATGGAGGCCCAGTCAATGTTGAGACCTTTCAGCAGTGCGTAACCCATGGCCTGCTGAGGTTGAACGGCTTGATCAGAAGATCCGGATTTCACTGTCATGCAGCTGATCAGGTGAGCGAAGATGAAGTTCATCTCGCTGGGCATCTTGGATTTCTTTATCAGCGTCAGCTTCTTCTCAGGTAGCTTGTCTCTTCCAGTCTCCCAGATGTAACCCATCGCATCAAGGAAAGCAATGATTTCTTCCCTGTCAGCGTGCTTCTTGTGGTCAGGAAATGGAATGAAAGGATTTTCTGAGGTAGCGTTAGGGAATTTCAGAGCTTTGCGGATTATTGCGGGGGTTATCTTGATGGTGCCATACTCGGTATCGCTGAGTATGCAGTCGATGGTTTTAGATGGATCTTTGGCGGAGGGTAGGTCGGTGTGTCTGGCAGAGTACCAGAATTGGGATAATAGACGCTGACTGGCAGGAGGTGTGATTGTCAGTGCTGTGTAGATGGGACTATTCTTCAAAAAATTTACAGCGTCGTCTAGATGGGATACCTGCTTCCGAGGAGGAAACTCGAGAAGCGCTGAGAGGTTGTTTGCCTTTGTCCAGTCTAGTTGATCCAGCTCAAACTTAACCTGAGGAGCTTTGGTGATTTCCAGTTCCTCAGAATCAGCGGAGATGGACTCAGCGGTAACATTCAGCTTTGAAGTTGCCATTTCACTGTATTATCAGTTCAACCAAAGATGTTAACAAATAAGAAATATCTTAATGTGGAAAGAAAATTTCCATTAAGATTTTTCGAATTTTGTCCATTTCATTCAGACAAAAAAAAAGTCTTAATGAAGATTAGGGTTTTTCTTGTTTTAAAAAAAAAACGAATATAACATCCATAAGCCTTGTATTCCAGTTTCTTAAAGGAATGGATACGAAAGAAGAACAAGTTTAAGATTTTAGATTTAAAACTTGAAGAACAACCATGAAATGGTTGTGTTTATAAAACCATGAAAGAAAGTGATTTTATTTTTGAGTTCTTTTGTTTGATCTTGTGTAAAACAATGATAAGATCGAAAACAAGTTATTCGCATTTGATAATAGATAAGAACATATTAACCTTGAGTTTGATGAAGAAGATGATGAACAGTTCTTGAAGATTGAGAGCACAAAATGCAACAGTGTTCTTTTCTTGCGGAGAAAGATTGATTCGCGTAAAAGACAAATATAAACTTTGAGAGTGTTTATATAGGAAGAGAGTAGAGAGAGAAAAACTTGAGCGGGAAAGTTTTTCATCATGACACGGACACGTGTTTGCATTTGATTAGATAGACAATGAAACGTGCAAACGTGTGTCAGAAAAAGAGCGTGCCTGGCGTTATCCGTTGCAATGACGTCACAACTGTCCTTTCACATTCTTTCGTTGTCTCTGAGGTTTTGAAAGAAAAACTCAGGGACTCTTTGGAAAATATGAAGCACTGAATAGAAATATCAGTGAGGGTTTTAAGAAATTTCAAAATATCGCTGTTTAGGAAGAGATATTCAGCGATGAAAGAATTTGAAATCTTGCATTTTCATGCGTTTTGTCAGAGAGAGAAAACATACCTTGATATCAGTTTAACCAAATTTATTCAGAGAGAAGATGATGAAATGGATTGTACAAGTTTATTTTATCCGAGAGCCTATACAAGAATGTATAAACGTATCGCTGATTTAATGTGAACCGCTGAAGATTTAACCTTCAAAGTTCAGCATTCCAAGCTCGCTGATGAGAAAGTTGAATCTTGTCTCATCAAGAGGTTTGGTAAACAAATCAGCTAACTGATAATCAGTTGGGATAAAATGAAGTTCTATATCACCATTCATCACATGATCTCTGATAAAATGATATCTGATTTCTATGTGTTTTGTCTTTGAGTGTAGCACTGGATTGTTTGCTATAGCGATGGCACTTGTGCTGTCGCAATAGATTGGAATTTTGGAGAGCTGAAGATCATAGTCTAGTAGTTGATTTCTCATCCACAAGACTTGAGAACAGCAGCTTCCAGCGGCTACATACTCAGCTTCAGCTGTGGAAGTGGACACTGAGTTTTGCTTCTTACTTGTCCAACTTACCAGCTTTCCACCCAGGAGCTGACATCCTCCTGTAGTGCTTTTCCTATCCATTTTGCAACCTGCAAAATCACTGTCTGAATAGACGGTTAGATCGAATCCTGAATCTTTGGGATACCAAAGACCTAGATTCGCTGTACCCTTAAGATATCGAAAGATTCGCTTTACAGCTTTCATATGGGATATCTTAGGTTCAGCTTTATATCGTGCGCACAGACATGTTGCAAACATAATATCGGGTCGGCTAGCTGTAAGATACAGTAGTGAGCCGATCATCCCACGGTACAGCGTGACATTGACAGGAACACCCTTTGTGTCCTTATCAAGTGTCAGCGGTGGTGCCATAGGGGTTTTCATAGCTGAACTTTCAGTTAAGTCGAATTTCTTCAGCATATCTTTAACATACTTTCCCTGATTTATGAAAGTTCCTTTTTCAGTTTGCTTAATCTGAAGACCAAGGAAATATGTTAGTTCACCCATCATACTCATTTTATACTCATCTTTCATTCTATCAGCGAAACGAGTACAAAGCTCAGGGTTAGTAGAACCAAATATAATGTCATCAACATATATTTGAACTAAAATGATATGACCTTTTATTTTTCTAAAAAACAAAGTTTTGTCAATCTTACCTCTCTCAAATTTTTCAAGGTGGAGATAAGTAGAAAGAGTGTCATACCATGCAGGAGGAGCTTGCTTCAAGCCATAAAGTGCCTTATCCAGCTTATAAACATAACCTGGACGCTTAGGATCTGAGAATCCTGGAGGTTGTTCCACATAAACTTCTTCATTCAGCTTTCCATTTAGAAACGCTGACTTAACATCCATTTGATGTACAGTGAAGTTTTTGTGTACAGCATATGCTAAGAAAAGACGAATAGATTCAAGTCTTGCTACTGGAGCAAAGGTTTCGTCATAATCAATGCCTTCCTCTTGTCTGTATCCCTGAGCAACAAGACGAGCTTTGTTGCGAGTTACAGTACCATGTTCGTCCAACTTGTTTCGATAGACCCACTTAGTGCCTATCACTGTTTTGTCAGTTGGTCTCCGAACAAGTTTCCAAACTTTGTTTCTTTCGAATTTAGTCAGCTCTTCTTGCATAGCGCTGACCCAGTTTGGATCTCTGAGGGCATCATCTATTTTCTTTGGTTCAGTTAGAGAAATAAAGTTAACAAATAAACAAATATTACCTGCACTTCTACGAGTCTGAATACCAGCGTTGGGATCACCAAGAATTTGATCGATTGGGTGATTTACAGTCCATCGCTGAGCCGGAGCATGCGTCGCTGACTCAGTCTGAACTGGAGAAACTGAAGATGAGGCTTCAGCTACTTCTGAATTATCAGCTAAGAGAGGAATGCTTGCATTTGTCACTTCATTCACTGATTGCTGAGAAATAGATGGAATTTCTGAGACATTTGGATCAACTGCGGGTATAGTGTTTATAGGAACAGCTGAGACCCAAGATGTTTCAGCTTCACTATTCTGCATGTTTGGAATGATAGGACTATCATCTTCTACTGGATGAGCATGAGTAGTGGGAACATCTTCTGAATCACCAAGATGAGAAAACATCCATTGATTCAGTTCTTCTGTATCAGCGTTCGGTTTAGAGTTCGCTGAACGGGATTCGTCAAACGTGACGTGAATAGTTTCTTCTACAGTTTGTCTTCTTCGATTGAAGACTCTGAAGGCTTTGGAAACTGAGGAGTATCCAAGAAAGATTCCATCATCAGCCTTAGGATCAAACTTTCCAAGGGCATCTCTGTTGTTCAGTATGAAACACTGACAACCAAAGATGTGAAGAAAGCTGATTGAAGGCTTTCTCCCATGAAAAAGTTCATAGGCTGTCTTTTTGAATCTTTTGACTATCAGCGACCTGTTTTGCGTAAAACAAGCCGTGTTGACAGCTTCTGCCCAAAACTGAGTAGGCAGGTGAAAATCGCTGAGCATTGAACGTGCAGCTTCAATAACTGTTCTATTTCTTTTTTCAGCGACTCCGTTTTGTTGTGGTGTTCTCACTGACGAAAAGTTGTGAGAAATACCCTTGCTCTCAAGGAAGGAATCAAGAGAACTGTTTTTGAATTCAGTTCCATGATCACTCCTTATTGAGCGAACAGTCATATTGTTCAGAGTTTCCATTTTCCGAACAAAGGTGATGAGTTCTTCAGGGGTGTCACTCTTAGAACGGAGAAACATTACCCATGTGTAACGAGAGAATTCATCAACTATGACCAGCGTATATTTCTTTCCAGCGATGGATTGTTTGTTAACGTGGCCAAACAAATCCATATGGAGTAGTTGAAGAGGAGATGACACTGAGGAAACTTGCTTGCACTTAAAGCTTGCCTTGGTCTGCTTCCCTTTTTCACACGCTGAACATAAGGATTCTTTGGCGTATGAATGTTGAGGTAGACCAGTGACTAACTCTTTGGATGAAAGAGTATTCAGTGTCTTGAAGTTGAGATGTGAGAGCCTCTTGTGCCATAGCCAGTTGACATCAGAAGATGCCTTTGAGAAGAAACAGGAGTTTTCAGTGGTTGTTGAGTCCATGTTTATAATGTAAACATTTTCCAAACGATAACCGCTGAGAGCTATCTTCTCCTTTTTGTCAGAGACAAAGCAGGATTCCTTAGTGAAAATCACTTTGTTATCCATGTCGCAAAGCTGACTGATGCTCAGAAGATTATGCTTCAGCCCTTCAACATATGCGACTCTTCTGAAGGATGTTGTACCATTTGAAAGTACACCATACCCTCGGTGTGTCCTTTTCCATTTCCACCGAAAGTCACAGAGGGACCCTTCTCTTCCTTGTATTCAGCGAGCAGGCTTTTCTTTCCAGTCATGTGTCTAGAGCATCCGCTATCAAGATACCAGATACCCTTCTTAACCTGCAATACAAAGGAAGATTATTTTTGCTTGGGTACCCACTTCGCCATGTATACTTGTTTGTCAGTGGAAGAGGTTGGAATGGGTTCAGCAGTCTTCGCAGCATTTGAAGATTCAGCTTTGTCCTTCTTCACTTTGGTCAATTTCTTGACCTCAGAGGTAGGAGTCACCTTGACCTGACTTGCAACTGGTTTGGTCTTCTTGGGTGCTATCTTCACCTTAGCTATCTTATCAGCTTTGGTGGCTGTGGGACACTTACTTGCAATATGATCGGTAAGTCCACAGTGATAACATTTCCTATAACTAAAATTAGTTCTAGGACCACTTGAGTGCCGAGCTTTTAATTTGGAATTAGAAGTGCCAGCACCAAGTACACTATTGGTTTTTGAAATAGGACGAACATTCAGTTCTTCAGATTTCTTACCAAGGACATCTACTCTGAGTCTAGGAGTAGGTCGCTGAACTGATCCAGAGGTCTGATTTCTACAACCAGATGAATGAATCACTAAGGCTTTGGAAGCATTCAGCTTAGGTACTAAAGTACCCTTCTGAGGATTTTGATAAATTACAATTCCTTTACCTTTGTCTTTAGAGACAGAGGTAGGTTTTGAATAAACCATTTTCTCCTTACCTTTTGAGGTAGGAGTTTCCTCAGGGATTGGTGTAACCGACGAGGAGTACTGAGATGAAGAAGTGTCAGCTATTGAGGATACGAACGTTCCAAATTTAAGCATTGAACGTTCAGTGGTTGGTATTGGAGTATCATATTTATAACCCAGGCCACGTTTATCACTCAGAGGAATCTGAGCCTTAATTATCTCAGTGATCTTTGTTGAAGAATTACACCATCCTTCAACAGTAGCTTGTTCAGCTTTTAATGCAGCGATAGCTTCCGCTCGTTCGATTTTGACTAGCTGATTTAAATGGACTTGATCTTTAAAATCTTCTTCAAATTTAGAAAGCTTTTCTATTTGAAGGTGGCAATTTTTAAGCTTTTCAGCGAGATCAAGATTTTGGTTTTCAACCACAGGTTTGCCGTTCATGGCTTCGTATAAACTTCTAGTCAGTAGTTCGATTTTACGGAGACTATCAGCTTCATCAATATTTACAATATTGGTAAAGAAGGAAGGTGATACCTGAATGGCAGATGTTGAAGTGGAGGGAATGTCTGAACTTTCTTCCTCTTCTTCAATCTTGGCCATGAGACATTGATTTGCTTCATCATCTTCAGAATCAGATGATGAGGCTTCTTCATCAGAAGCAGCCCAATCATAGTCAGCCATCAGGCCTTTTCCTTTCTTCTTAAAGCTTTTCAGCTTTGCATACTTCTCCTTCAGCTTTAAGTATTTGTCGTCTTTATTCCTTGGAACAAAGGATTTCTTTGTAAAAGCTGAAGGTCTCATGATTTTCTTTGACCTGCACTCGTTAGCGAAATGACCTGTCTTTTCGCAGTTGAAACAAGTAGCAGTAGCCTTATCAACAAAAGCTGATGACTTAGGCTTGTCAGCTATAGAAAGAGTTTTGTTCTTTCTAAACATTTTCTTCTTGGCGAATCTCCTGAACTTTTTAGTTAGGAGACCCAAGGATTCATCATCTGAAGAATCAGAATCTGATGATCTTTCAGAGTTACTTTCTAACTCAGTGATAGTGACCACGGGTCGCTGAGTAGAAGGTTCCTCTGAGATTAAAGCAACAGGGGTGCTTTTGGAATCTTTTACAAGATTCTTCTTAAGATGGCTAGATTGCTCATGATTCAGCAATGTGCCATATAAGGTAGCAAGTGTCATTGATCTTAGATCTTTTGACAGCTTGAGACACATGGAATAATTGTCCTAGCTTTCAGGTAAACATTCTAAAAACTTTGTCAGCACTTCAAAGTTAGAATATTCCTTACCAACCGTTTTTAGATCTATAATTAAGCAATTAAAACGTTGATGTACTTCAGAGAGAGTTTCATTCTTACCAGAAATGAAGCTTTCGTATTGTCTTACCAGGTTGATCTTTCTTGAATCCTGGACTTCAGACGTTCCTTCATACTGAACACATATTGTGTCCCACATGGCTTTTGAGGATTTCAGGTTCATGACGGAATGGTAGACTTCGTCAGGAAGGGCCATGGATAGTATGGATCTGGATTTTGTATCTATAGCCACTTTCTTCTTGTCTTCATCGGTCCAATGATGGATTTCCTTTGGAATCAGCCTTTCTGGAATAGCAGCTCTAGTTGCAGTGGCTGGAACCGCAGGATCAATTGTTACAGGGATGTGTGGACCGTTTTCAAGATAGTAAGGTATAGTAGGGTCTACACCTTCTAAGAAGAGTGTCATCCTATTTTTCCATAAGTTGAAGTTATCTCTGGAAAATCTAGGGGGTTTTGCAAGAGAACCATTGTCTATATAGTGAGTGTTTGTGTTTGAGTTGGCCATTTTCAGATAATAGCTAGGAAGAGAAATATCTTAGATTAGATCTTGTTTATGAGATTAAACAAATCTGCTCTGATACCACTTGTTGGTCCCGAAAGGCTTAAACAAGTTTGTAGAAGGGGGGGGGGGGGGGGGGGGGGTTGAATACAAACACACTATTTTACTTTTCTAAATTGTTTATTGATAAATCATTAACAATTTACAGCTTGTTGCGGAAACAAGATTAAGGATAAACCTAAATCTAAACAAGTTGGAACACTAAGGTTTCTTGCACTAAGAAAGATAAGGAGATTACTAATAAAATCCTATCTTGAGAGAGATTTGAACTTGTCCAGAGTTAGCAAGTTACTTCAAATGAAGTGAGTTCATCTCTTTATATACTGCATGCATTTAATGCAATTCAGTATACACTTTACACGTGTCATTAGCGGATTAGTTGCATGTCATTGACCTTTGTTGACAACCTTAGTAGCCGCATGAATGAACAGTGTAGTATCAGAGTGGTTGTACGATTTCAGATTTTCGGAGGTTCTTTTCTGACATTTCGTACGGTGGCGTGCAAGGGAGGTTAAGACAAAAGTACTTTGTACGGAGGACTTCATGATCAGCTTTCGTTGATTCAGCGATTATCATTTACTATTCAGCGAATGATAAAGTTCAGCGATAGCTGAAGTCTTGTACTTGATACTTCACGTTGAGTGGACAAATCTGAGTCTTCGCTGATCCGCATCAGTTCATTAGGAGACTTGTCGCTGGTTCTTGAGCTTGATCTTCGACTTCAGCGTAGAACCTTTGTTGACGTGAATCTTGTCTTCAGGGATCATAAGTAAACAACTAACTTATCAGCGATCACCATAAGAACTGAACAGACTCAGCGATATGGTGAACAGTGTTCGCTGAATGTTTAATCTAAAAGTGCGAGAGTTCCTATCAGCAGTACTGTAAGATCTTAGTACTTATCAGCGATAGTGAAACTCTGATACATATTGTTTACTTACAATTTTCACTAAGTATTTAAGATAGGGTCATTATCAAATCACTGAGGGTTTGGATCAACAGGTATGATGATATCACCCTAGGTGTTGAAGGCAAAAGAAACAAACCTCTGTCCTCTTTATTTGTGATTGGAAAAACGAACAAACCAGATTTTCCAAATCTAATCTCTGTAAGCAAAAGGGCGAAAATCTCTGTGGATCCTTACTTGAAGAAACATAAGAAGATGATTAACGTGTGGTTTGAAAACACAGACTCATCATCCTCAACCTCTGTCAATAGAGGTATCAAACCAAAGAAATATCTGAAAACACAACATCAGATTGGTATCTTCAAGTTTGGTAAACTAGAGACCCAAACACATGTTGCTTTTGTCTGTTTGATAAACGTTGAAAAGAAGCTATCAGCAGAAGCTCCTGAGTTTAAACCCATTTTTCAGAAGAAAACTTTAAAAACTTAATTGAAAAAGAAATTTTGGAAATATGGAAATCAAGCGTTTTAGAAAAATTCTGTACATCTTCTATAGATAAATCTCTCACTGAAGAAATCTTATTAGAAACCTCTGCAATCTATGAAAACTATTCTACAGAGGAAGAAAGCTTGTATGATGCATGTTCGGAAAATTCAACCTCTATTGAAAGAATTGACCCAACCTCTGTATACGAGGACGACTCATCTTCTGACAATTCAGAGACAGATGTTACATCTGGGATAACTCTCTATGACACAGAGGATGTTAAATACTCCTCTGAAGTTCCTCACAGAACTATTTCTCCAAAAGAGAAACTCACAGAGATTCCAATCTGCCAAGATTTTCTAAATTTGAATCTACATGTCAAAACCTCTGCTGAGCTTAAAAGGTTACAGACGACCTCTATTGATCCTATAAGTTCTAGATTTTCAAAACCCAAGGTTAATAAATCTTTTTCTTCTGTGACAGTGATAAAGGAAGTTCACCACAGAAGCAACCCACAGAAGGCAGGTCCTAAACAGAGCTTTTGCAAACAACATTCGAGTATTCATAGATCTTCTAGTAATAGGAAATCTAATGTAAAGAAAGAATGTAATGCCTCTGTGGCTGAGTTTAAAAAGTTCAATGAAAAGTTCAAACAAACTACATCTCATATTCAATACTGTCATTGCTTTAATCTTATGCCTAAACCTAATAATCATTTTTCAAATCAAGATTGTCTACTCTCTACGCCAATTCAAAAGTCAAATCCCACAAAGAAACAATCTGACTTTTCTGCAGAAAACAAAATGTATTTCAAGAATGCCAAAGCAAACTTGAAAAACTCTAACAATATTGGACCCATATGGATATGGGTACCTAAATCTCTGTGATTGTCCTGCAGAAGAAGTATGTGCCAATCTGGTATCTAGACTCCGGATGCTCAAGGCACATGACTGGTGACAGAAGTGCACTATCCACGTACAAAGAAACACAAGATGGTGGATCTGTGATTTTTGGAGACAACAAGAAAGGACACATAAAAGGCTATGGAGTCATAAGAAAAGAAGACGTTTCTGTATACAAAGTTGCATATGTGGATGGCCTTAAGCACAACCTACTCAGTGTAAGTCAACTTTGTGATACAGGATTCAATGTGTTGTTCAAAAGAACTTTCTGCTCTCTACAAAGTGAAGAAACAAGTATGGAACTTCTGCGAGCTGAAAGAATAGGTGATCTATATCTAATGAACTTCAACTCAAAGAACAAGGACAAAGTTTGCCTTGTTGCCTGCAAAAGTGAAGAAGCCTGGTTATGGCACAACAGGTTCTGTCACTTGAATTTTCACACATTGGAAAAACTGGTCAAACTTGATCTAGTTAAAGGTTTGCCAAATGTTAAATTCAATAAGGATCATTTATGTTCTGCCTGTGAGATGGGAAAACTCAAAAGAGCTTCCCACAAAGGCAAAACAGATGTGTCTTGCACCAGGCCTCTGTACATGCTTCATGTCGACCTCTGCGGTCCCATTGCAATACAGAGCCTAGGTGGCAAGAAATATATACTTGTATTAGTTGATGAGTATTCACGTTTCACATGGGTTGAATTTATCAGAAAGAAATCAGATGTTCCAATTATATTGATAAATCTAATGAAAAGAATCCAAGTTCTTTATGACTGCAAAATACAGAAGTTAAGAAGTGACAACGGCACAGAATTCAAAAACTGTGTCATTGAAACTTATCTTTCAACAGAAGGAATTTCACAGAACTTCTCTGCAGCTCGCACTCCACAACAGAACGGTGTTGTCGAGAGAAAGAATCGAACACTTGTGGAAGCCGCAAGAACTATGATGTCAGCATGCGGATTATCAATGAACTTTTGGGCAGAAGCAATTTCTACTGCGTGTTATACTCAAAATCGATCAACCATTGTGAAAAGACACCTCAAGACGCCTTACGAATTGCTTAACAAACGGCGGCCAAACATCAAATTTTTCCATGTATTCGGATGCAAATGCTTCGTCTTAAACGACAGAGATTCAAGAGGAAAGTTTGATGTAAAAGCAGATGAAGGCAAATTCATTGGATACTCTGCCACTTCCAAAGCCTACAGAACATTCCTTACAAAGTCTCACAAGATTGTAGAAAGCATCAATGTTTCTTTTGATGATTCATTCCAAATAACTTCTGAGCAAATAAGTTCAGAACTCGGAATTAAAGGGAAATTCTCTGACATCTCAAGAACAAAAGAAGATTTGAATCTTCTATTTTTGGAGATGTTCCACAATGACATTGATCCTTCTGTCGGAACCATCAGAGTTTCTGAAGAACCATCCTCTGTCGGACAAAATCCTACAGGTATGACTCTAACTGGTCCAAATAATGCTTCATCTTCTTCTATAAATACTACAGATGCAATTGCCGACGCAGAAGAAAGTGCAGAAGATGAAACATCAAGAAAAACGACCACAGAAGCTGCACAAACCACAGAAGAACCAATTACAGAGGAGATCGATGACCAAGACTATACATCCTCAGAGGAACAAACTCCACCACCACTCGTACCAATCATTCCACAAACGGTAGAATCAACTACCAAGGCACGAAGAACATCAGAGGCTGCACAAGAAAAAACACAAGAAGCCTCTGAAGAAAGTTTTGATGACATTGATGATCATCTTCCACGCACAACTCAGTGGACAAAAAGCCATCCTCCAAGCCAAATAATTGGAGAACCTTCTGACTCAGTAAAAACAAGGTCTGCCACTGCTAATTTTTGTTTCTTTACAAATTTTATTAGTGTTATAGAACCAAAGAAGATTTCTGAAGCCCTAGATGACCCAAACTGGGTAGACGCCATGCAAGAAGAACTTCTGCAATTTGAGCGTAACAGAGTATGGACTTTAGTACCTCTGCCAAGAGGGAAACAGGCCATTGGGACTAAATGGGTCTACAGAAACAAGAAGGATGAAGATGGAGTGGTCGTCAGAAACAAAGCAAGATTAGTAGCAAAAGGATATAGACAAGAAGAAGGCATAGACTACGATGAGACTTTTGCCCCTGTCGCACGTCTCGAAGCAATAAGAATATTCTTAGCCTTCGCAGCCCACAGAGGTTTTAAAGTCTATCAGATGGACGTAAAATCAGCTTTTCTAAACGGTGAAATCCAAGAAGAGGTTTACGTAAATCAGCCACCAGGTTTTGAAAGCTCAAAGTTTCCAAGGCATGTATACTACCTTGAAAAGGCTCTATACGGACTGAAACAGGCTCCAAGAGCATGGTACGAACGACTTTCTACCTTCCTTCTAGTCAATGGCTACAACAGAGGTACAACAGATACTACCTTATTCTATAAACGCAAAAATAGTGAGATAATGCTTGTACAAATATACGTAGATGACATAATTTTTGGGTCTACAAATTCAGAAGAGTGCAAATTTTTTGAAAAACTCATGCAGAGTGAGTTTGAAATGAGTATGATGGGAGAATTAACATTCTTCCTCGGACTTCAAGTCAAACAATCTTCAGAGGGAATTTTTATAAATCAAGCCAAATATGTCTCTGACATACTTTTAAAATATAATCTCTCTGATACCTCTGCAATGAAGACTCCAATGGCCACTGGAAATAAGTTATTCTTAGATCCAAATGGTATTTCTGTAGAATGTACTCTCTACAGAGGCATGATTGGATCTCTGTTATACTTAACAGCAAGCAGACCTGACATTATGCATGCCACATGTCTTTGTGCACGTTATCAAGCTAATCCAAAGAAATCACATTATGATGCTGTAAAAAGAATCTTGAGATACCTGAAGGGGACCAACAATCTTGGTCTCTGGTATCCACATAACTCTGGTTTTAGTCTTAAAGCTTATACAGATTCAGACTATGGAGGATGCATGCTCGACAGAAAGAGTACCTCTGGGAGTTGTCAATTCCTAGGTGGTAAACTAGTCAGTTGGACCTCCAAGAAGCATAATTGTGTCTCCACATCCACTGCAGAAGCTGAATACGTTGTTGCCGCTAGCTGTTGTTCTCAGGTTCTATGGATGAAGACTCAGCTAAAAGACTACGGCCACATTCTGTTCAAAATACCCATCTTCTGTGATTCCAAAAGTGCTATTGCTATCTATGCCAACCCTGTGCAACACTCAAAAACCAAGCATATCGATATAAGGTATCATTTCTTGAAACATCATGTTGAATACGGTACAATCGAAATGCATTTCGTGCCCACAGAATATCAACTCGCTGACTTATTCACCAAAGCATTAGACGAGAAAAGATTCAACTTCTTGGTGGGTAAGTTAGGAATGATTAACATGGTGTGAAAATCCTCTGTAAGTATAGCTTTATCTTCTATAAATAAGTATAAATATCTATTATTACTAAGTTATTGCGTTGAAAAATTTATTTCAGTTTATAATTTTATATATATAAAATAAATTGTTTACAGAGCCTCTGTGGGTCCGCTCAGATCTTCTGATAACCCTTACAGAACCTCTGGTAAACATGATCTATGCTCAATACAAATCTTACCATTCTTTGAACCAAGCATAGATCAAGGGGGAGAAAAAGGAAAATTCTTGATCTACAGAAGCGATTAGATCAAGGGGGAGCAAAAGGGACCCTGAAATGATCTACAAAGGTAAATCCTTCAAAGGAAAGCCAAAGAAGAAAGTCGATAATTCTCCATCGACAGAAGAAAGACAAAACTGCCGAGAAAAGAAGAACCAAAAGGTATGTCTCTCGCACGAAAGGTTTTTAGAAAACAGTTTTCTAGGACAAGAATTGTCAAATATGTCCTAAATATACTATAAATAACATTTCAAAAATCAAAAGTTCAAAAGGTTTAACAAAATTCGAAAAAGGAGAAATTTAAGGTCATAGAGCTTCTACTGAGCTCAACATAGCTTCTGCAGAAAATATGCTCTGTGATCACAAATTAACCTTCTGTCGATCTTTTGAAATGTTATCTCGGAAACCGACAACACACACCATGACCTTCTCGAACAAAACGTTTATCAAAATAGTTTTCTCGGACACCAACCTTCAAAAATGTGCGAAAAACATCTCTTAACACAGATCAAAAATTGGATGATCAGAAAGTTAATAGAATTTAAGTTATAAGAATTTTTCTCTCATAGAGCTTCTGCTGGCTCTCGCAGAGCTTCTGCAAGTTCCAACAGAGCTACAAAACCTCTGTGAGTAAAATTTCTTGACAAAATCCTATTGATCCTCTCCAATGTCTTTACAAACGTTTTCGTTCAAAGAAGAACCTTCAGAGTCATGACAACAATGAGATATATGAGAAAAGGTTAAAACTCTAAGATTTTCAAAATCACAGAGCTTCTGTAAAACACAAAAGTTCTGCCATTTTGTTATCTGTGGTAATAACGGTTACTGTTACTGCGAGTGAAACTCATATGGCTAAAATCAACCTCACGCGCCTAGCATTAATGGGCCGCGCACGACGTCCTGTCATATTCTGACAAGGCCTACGTGTCCCATTTTCATTGGGCGTACATGGAACGTTTTTATTTGGAAAGTTGAACCCGCCGCTCAAACTCGAGTGCGGATTCCAAACTTTAATCCATTGCCATATATTTTACTCTTTCGAATTCTACCGTTTTACCATCCTATAAAAACAAAGCTTACCCTCTCATAAAACATTTTACAAACTCTCATCTTCTTCTCCGGCGAAACCCTGCAAAAAGCTTGCAAAAATCTTATTCTTAAAATCAAATGGCTTCATCTTCTCGAGCTACATCCTCTGAACTCTCTCCGGCGAACTCACCGGAACACTCCCCTGCACATTCAGAACATTCTGAAAACCCCAGCCTTGCAAGAAATATTGAACAACAAGATTCCGGGGACTCAGCAGACTTTGCTCCGACGACACACTTGCAAAACTTTATAGCAAAGGATCATTTCGAAGCCATTCTTCCTATCAAATCCAACAACTTCTATTTGGTCCCCTCACCCACTACTTTCGGCGAAGCCCATGCCATACTTCTGAACATCATGGAGAATCATGTCCTCTTCCCTCTACTATCAAGAACCCCGAACAAAATTCCAGTCCGTTATTTGAACCAATTTTGGCAAAGCTGCCGATTTGATAAAGACGATTCTCTTATCAAAGGATACATTTCAAGACCTGATAAATCTGAGCATCTTGAAATCAAGTTCAACAGAACAATGTTCTCACTTGAATTCAACCTACCAACAAGGGGTCTTCTGGGATTGAAGAGTTATGCAGAGCAACCAACAGACGAAGAGCTCTGTCGATTCGTGGAAATGCTTGGGTACAACACCCAACTACGGAAGAGAAATGACTTCCATAGAGGCCGATTACCACCTCTGTGGAACACTTTGTTCTCTATTCTTAACAGATGCCTGACAGGAAAGATAGGCAGTATTGACCAGAGCTCACATCAAATCTTGAGCATCATGTATGGGGTTTACTATGATCTTCCACTAGATTATGCGACCATAATGATGCAAGAGATCATAAACACCATCGACAGAAAGAACAACTCGAAAAGGGTCAAAGAGAACGATCCCAACTTTCTACCACCTCTGCAATTCCAAAGAATATTAGGAGTACTGTTCGAACCTCTGCTGCTAATCCAAAATTGGCCAATGGAAGGGCCAACTCCCAAACAATTCCCGATGAACAAGAATACCCCCACTGATCATGCTGATGGCTACTCACACTGCAGACCTCTGTCAAAGAAGCTTCTGCAATACGCATCGAATAAATCCCTTAAGAAAGAGTATATACGCGATCATAGAACTCCTAAACCGAGTCCTATGACACCCCCGCGTTTAGGTGTCCCCCTAGGAACAATGATAGCAAAACCTCTTTCCACTCAAAAAGAAAAGGATCAGAAGTTAGCAAAGCACATGGCTATTCAACTCAGCTTTATAGCCAAACGTGCAGAACTAATGGGAAAGAAGTCTTCGTCAAGAACCTCTGCATCTACTCCAAAATCTAAGAAGAGGAAAACTGCAGAAGGCACCTCAACAAGCGCTGCAGAAGATCAACCCTCACCTCCTCATGCCACAGAAATTGGCTCCTCTGCTCCTCCCTCCTCCCCAAAAATGAAGAAGAAAAGATCAAAATCAACAGAAGAAGGGGCACCAAATCCTAAGAGGAGGAAAACCAAAAAGAGGCATGGTAAATCACTTGCAAAGTTGGTAACCATTGCAGAAGAGGAAACTGCTGAAGAAGAAGTTGCAGAAGAAGAAATGGCTACAGAAAGGTATCAATCACCCTATCAATCTCCAGATAGATTTGCTCACCAAGGAGACCTGAACGACTTCTTACAGAACCCTGAAATTGCCAACACCCTAAATACAGCAGGGTGGACGGCACAACCTCTCGACCACCACTCTCCAGAAGAACAAGATTTCTTCATTTCTGGCATTGACACACATCTGCAAGAAGATGACACAACACCCAGAAATCAACCAGCCGAAACCCCTGTTATTTTACAAAACCCTTTCATTCAAGGATTGGATGTCCACAGAAGAAGTCCAAACCCAGCTTCAGAAGAAATAGAACAAACTGAAGCTGAATGGAACAGAGGTGAAATTACAGAGGCTTCTGAGAACATGATGGAAGAAGAGAAAGAAAAAGGGGCCGAAGTTGTACAAAAAGAGGGATTAGCAACAACGGAGACAGAAATAGAGATCTTAGAGACAGATTCAGATGAAGAGCACAGCTGACAGAGCTTGGGCAGAACGTGATTAATCAAGTGACAGAAGTCATCCTTTCCTTCACCACTGCAAATGCTAACTTCGTCAAAGATTTCAGAGCAAGTGTAGGAAGGATGAGATTCAAAACAGAAGCAGAGCTTGCGACATTGATTGGCCTCTGCGATGATGTCTGTGAAAAGTTGATGGCAGCAGGAGCTGAATTACCGAAGAAGCCCAACACTTCTTGCAGAGCAGAGGGTACTTCTGATAAAAGTCAGGATGATTCTGATGATGACCAACCTGGTCCATCAGATAATCCTGAGGGGGAGAATCTAAGAGAGAAAGCTACGAGCAGAGGAATACAAAGTCCACCAATCGCAGCAGAACCAATCAACCAAGCCCCTCCAGAAGAAACCCAACAACAAACCCAAAAGACCACAGAGACAACACCCATCTCTGTGGAATCATCTCCTGACGAAACCAAAACTCCAGAAGCAGATCAGCAAGCCACAGAGGCAACAACCGCCCCTGAGGTAATCATTTTGGAAGAAACAGATGAACAAACCACAGAGAAAACACCCACCTCTGTGGAAACACCCCAAACCATACCCAGAAGAAAGTCGATTGCCACCAAACCAAAAAGAGCAACGACCTCTGCTTCTAAGGTTCTGAAAAGAATGCACACAACAATGAGTAATCGAATGGCACAGAGAGAAGAAGAAATGAACAGGTTCACTTTAGCTTTCAAAATGGCAAGAAGATTTAATGTCAATATTTCATCAACAGAAACTGAGCTCGCAGAAGAAGTCATCAAACAACCTCCAACAGAGGTTACAGAGCAAGTCAAGCCAACAGAACCATCGCCACAAAAGTCCTCTAAATCACAATCGTCAAAATCCACAGAGGCAACCTCCATCAAACCAACAGAAGTGCAAACCTCAAAACCCACAGAAGCAACAGGTTCTGCCACGACAATAGCAAAAGATAAGGGCAAAGGGATACTGACAGAAGAGCCAAAGAAGAAGAAAACATTGCCAAAGCCAACAGAAAAACTAATGAAGAGTGCGTTTGACGCCTTTCAAACCCCAAAACCCGAAGAAGTTGACTGTGCACATGGATTGAAGCCTCTGTCAGAAATTCCTCTAACTGGTAGAGCTGCAGAAGTTGTTCAACAGATGGAGAGTCTCAGAAGACAAATTCCACGACCTGGTCCAACACATGAAGAGATGGAAGAAGTGGTATACAAATACCTCTACAAACAATCCTATCAGACAAATCATCCAGTAGATCATGTGACAGATCCAAGGATCAGAGAAGAATTTGAGAACATCTTCATAAGAACAAAGCCAAGAACCAAAGCAGATGTCTTCTCAATTCACAAAATCAAAAAGGTGATCTTCTGCAGATTCTCCTTCACAAGAACCTATCCAAGGGTCAGGTACAATCTTTACAAAGTCAGAAGAGAGAACAATTCAGAATCTACCTTCGCTGATGCTGACTTAAGAAACATCAATCCTTACGATCTACCTGACCTTCTGCAATGGACAAAAGACAACTACAACACAGAGCCTAATACCAGAGCCTATCAAGTGTTGAGAAAAGCGATGAGGGAAAAGCTTCTGCTATACAGCATGATAGATTTTCAGCTGGGAAAGGATCTTGGTCTCAAACATCTAGATCTACGACCACCAGAAGATCGCTGCCCACCAGACGCTGTGCCCAACTCAATCATCAGAGAACAAAGATTTGGGTTAGTATTTCAAAACCCACAACACCAGGGTAAACTTTTTGTACTCATGGATTGTCAGAAGTACGCAACCAGTACTCTGAGCAAATTCAGAGCAAGCCTTGTAAAATACAGAGGTACAGAGAAAATGGGTAGAGATGATGCAGATACTTTCATCAGAGAAATAGACTCAACAATCCGCCTAAGAGAACTCTGCATCAGATTCTACAAAGAGATCAGAAAAGTCGGAAGAGACAACAGAAGCTACAACGATTTCAAAGATGCCAAAATCTGATTCTCAGACCTCAAATCTCTACAAACAAAGTTAAAGTTTATCTTTCATTGTACTCAAATGTAAAATGCCTCTGGCATATTTCTAAATGAAAGAAATTTCGAGGTATTGTTTAACCTCTGTCTTATCTAACTTAGCCAAACTTAACTCAAGGTCAAATTTTTTATTTTTCACTACTTAGGGGGAGATTGTTAGCTTCAATCTTCCTAATCATAGAAGTATTTAGAAGTAGTGAAAAATAGGATAAGTATAGAAAAACCTCTAACAGGGGCTCTGCCACTTCTTCCAGAAGATCAAGTCCAGAAAGCAACAGAAGCTACAGAGGTAATCACAGAACCTCTGTAGTGCGCAAGAAGAAGATCAACTCGGAAACAAGTGGACTGCTCCACAGAAGGTCATACCATAGAACATCTGTAATGCCTTACAGAGCCTCTGTGGTCTGCTATGAAGACTTGGAAGATATTACTGGATACGTTCATCAACTTGCATGGAAAAGTACTGTCAAAACACGTGTCAAGCTCTGAGTGGACTCAATAGGGCATGGTACAAAATAGACGTCTGCGCCATTTAATGCATTTACCAATAGTACATCTGCTCCATTAAATGCGCATGGCTCAAACAACTGCTCACACCATCCAGTCAACTGCTCACACCATCCAGTTCACTATTCATGCCGTAAAAGGAACAGTGACCTACTTCATAGTCTTTTAAGAGTAGTATAAAAGGAAGTCTCATGTTGAGATCTTCCTAAGGACGAATACACAAGGAATCACTAATACTCTCAAGCTTTATTGTCAAATATCTGAGTGTTATATTCTCACACACACCAACAGTTCTTAATCTGTTCTTCGTGTTGTTATTATATATTGAATAACAGTAACTGTTCCAGAAATCCTTTTCATTCTTTACTGTTTTCTTTATATGTGTGCGTTCTAATATCTATCAAACATATCTGTTAGTTTAATACGCTTCCGCATCAAACTCTAAACTCAACTAATAGATCTGTTAATCTTGATTAAGTATATCTGGGTTCCAACATGGACCTTTCGCAATAACCAAGCGAGTAGGGCTTCAAGCGTATTAGTTGGATCTTCCACCGGAATTGGAAGGAATCTATAATACCTTTCATGTTTGTTATCTTCAGAAATGCTTAGCCGAAGAGGAAAATATTATACCACTTTCGGAAATAAAAGTGGATGAGAAGAGTCGTTGCGTGAAGGAACCTGAAGCAATTTTAGAAAGAACGACAAAGAAGCTACGACATAAGGAAGTGGTCATCGTTAAAGTACAGTGGAAACATCATATAGGTGCTAACGTAACGTGGAAAGCTGAAGAAGATATGAAGAATAGATATCCTCACTTGTTTGCATAATTTCGATTTCGAGGACGAAATCATTTTCAAGTTGGGGAGATTTGTAACACCTCGAAATTTCCATAAATATTGTACTCTTATTTTTGGGAGAATGTTTAAAATAATGAGATGATATTATTTTAAACATTATGCCGAAAGGGTCAAAAGTGAGTTTGACCAAAGTTTTAAGTTAATTGTAGAGTTATGAAACCTTTAAGGTTGGTTTGGTCAATTGATGAAAGTTCATTTTTTATTTAAAGAAAGAGACGGTGGAGAATTGAGATTATCTCAATTCCATCTCCACTGAAGTCGGTGTCCATCAGAGAAGAAAGAAAGAAGAAGACACACAAATCGTGATTGTTAGGTGAGTTCTAGTTATTTTCCTGAATCCAACCTGAAATCAATTCATGTTGGTGTTTGATTTTGGAGGTTGATTGATTATTTGGTGAATAGGATTGAAGTTGAGTTTGGGAAATCAAGTTCTGTACTGTCTCAAGAATTGCCAGGTGAGTTCATCTGCTTGTTTTTACTCTATAAGATCTTTATGTGAATGGAAATGATTATTAAACTTATTATCATCTTCGAAAATTGAATACAAAGTAATTTGGAGAGTACTGGGTAAAGATTGAACGAAAAGGTTAGAGTTGATGAAATCTGGAACATGAATAATCCGGATAGTTCTGGATTCCAGATGTTTTCCGGATTGGTTCCGGATACCGGATTATTCCAGATTCTGGATGGGTGTCCGGATATCGGATATTTCGGATATTTCGGATACCGGATGGTTTTTCGGAATGGATGTACCGGATTTCAGATATGTTTTCCGGATGGTTCCGGACTCTGAGTCCGGATACTTTTTCCGGATGATACCGGACTCTTTGGTTTTCCGGGTGTTTCCGGATAGGTGTTCCGGATTTAGTTTTCGGATAGAATTCCGAACTTGATTCCGAATTAGTTTACTAGATAAGCTTTATGGTATATTTTCTTGTAAAGTTGTACTGTTAAAATAGTCTATGATTATGAAACGTATGTTGATCTTACAATACAAATATAAATATAACTCGACTGAAAGAATGATACGAGATGTTATATGTTTCAGTTATTAGGCACGTATGCTAGTAAGTGTAATGGATCCATAGGCACTGGCATTATTTGAAAACGTGGAATAGACAAGGTAAATTGTAATTCCCGTTGACGTGAAATGAGGAATAGGCATGATATAATTATAATTCCCATTTCGTATTGTGATGCGAAATCTTGGAATAGGCGTGGCTTAATCGTAATTCCTGATTTATATGGGAAGATAAGAGATAGGCACGAGTTAATTGTAATCTCTACTTCCACTCTAAGAAATAGGCATGAGTTAATTGTAATTTCTTGGACATGAGCAATTATCTAGAATCCATAGTGATTAGTAGTAGGCTCTCGAACATGATGATATGACTTACATAGTGTTTGTCGTATTCATGGAATCGGGTATATTCCCGTCATCGAAAGATGTTATGTGTAGGGTAAGAAAGATGGCAATCAGGTTTGTTTATATGGTTTGTTTATATGCTTTGTTTACATTGGTTTTCAAAGCTTTTAAAGTTTTACTTTGAAAATTGGATGTTCTCACTAGGCATAAGCCTAATCTTTTCAAATTAAATTTTCTTACCAGGTACTAGCTCGGGGAAGTTATAAAGGGAAGAGTGACGAGTGGTATCAGAATTCTACTTTTGGTGATGAAATGGAGAAGTTAGCATATACGGGGATGTTTTTTATGAATGGCCTAGATAATCAATATAATCTGATCTTAGTGATAAGGATTAGATTAGTAGGTTGTTTTGATATTACAATTATATATGTGAACCTTTATAACTAATTCTCCATTTATGTATAAAAGTTTGGATGATCTTGTGGTTATCTCTGAGAAGTTGTATGGTTTAAATTTGTTGTGCTTTTTGGTATGTTTCATGGTTGTTGGCAGCGAATGTGATCTGGTGTAGTTCACCAGTCATTTTCGAGGACTTGACCATAGTTGCAGGGCGAGTAGCAGCGGTGTTTGTAGATGCCATTTCTGAACAAGGAACCAATAAAAAATGGAAAGGAGAAGAAACTTCTTAGTATGGAAAGATTTTACAAAATAAGGGTTTTTAGGGTTTTACAGTTTCCTTTTAGGGAAAAGAAAAGGTAAAAAAAATACTCTAGTTTTGGGAAAAGCAAAACTAGTTAGAAAGGATGATTTTCAGTTTCCTTTTTGAGAGGGATTCTGGAAAAACGTATGAAGATTAAAAAGTTTAAGATTTTGTTTTAAACTTCAAGAAAAACTATTTTTCAAGTCTTGTTCAATCATGAAGAAGATGATTTTATGTTTCAAAACGTTTGTTTTGATCTATGTAAACAAAAGAAATGGATCAAAAACATGTTTGAAGAGAGTGTATTTGTAGAAAAAGGAAGAGATGTGAACCTGTACGTTTGAAGGTTTGAAGAACTTAGTAGCAGGTTTCACAATAAAATCCAAGAATACAAGTATGCAAAGGAAATTCTTGCTGCTTTAGAGAGTTTAAGAGCGTAAAAGGTAAAAATATAAACATGAAGGGTTTATATAGTGAGAGGAGAGAGAAAATGATGAGCGGGAAAAGCACGCATCATGACACGTGACACGTCCCACGAAGCTTATTGGACAAGAATACGAAACGGACGAACGTATCAGACAAAAAGGCATGCCATGGATTATCCGTTTGGTGACGTCACATAGAAAACTTCATTTTCAAAAACGAATCCCTGATAGGTTTGAAATCATTAGGGATACTTTTTGTGTTAAATGAAGAATCACTGATGAGAAATATCAGTGATGATTTTGATGTTTGAAAAACATCTGACTGAAGTAAACTTCAGTGATTACGATGAGAAAAACATACCTTGGTATCAGCGAACATTCGTTCAGAGATTAGATGATGATGAATAAAGAGATATAAATGCATGACCACTAAAGAGTTAATCTTCAAGGTTCAGCATGCCAAGCTCGCTGATGAGAAAGTTGAATCTTGTCTCATCAAGAGGTTTGGTAGAAAGATCAGTGAGCTGAAAGTCAGTAGGGATAAAGTGAAGTTCTATATCACTATTCATCACATGATCTCTGATAAAATGATACTTGATCTCGATGTGTTTGGTCTTTGAGTGTAGCACTAGATTGTTTGCTATAGCAATGGCACTTGTGTTGTCGCAATAGATTGGAATTTTGGATAGCTAAAGGTCATAGTCTAATAGCTGATTTCTCATCCATAAGACATGAGCACAACAGCTTCCAGTGGCTACATACTCAGCTTCAGCGGTGGAAGTGGACACTGAATTTTGCTTTTTGCTTGTCCAACTTACCAGCTTTCCACCCAGGAACTGACAGCCTCCTGTGGTGCTTTTTCTATCCAGTTTGCATCCTGCAAAATCACTATCTGAATAGGCAGTTAGGTCGACCCTGAGTCTTTTGGGATACCAAAGACCTAGGTTGGGTGTACCCTTCAGATATCTGAATATACGCTTTACAGCGATCAGATGTGATTCTTTGGGTTCATATTGACATCGTGCACATAGACAAGTAGCATACATAATATATCAGGACGACTCACTGCAAGATAAATAAGAGAGCCGATCATTCCTCTATAGGCAGTGACATTAACAGGTTTTCCAGAGGGATCCTTGTTAAGTGTAAGCAGAGGTGTCATAGGAGTTTTCATTGCTGAACTTTGAGTAAGATCAAATTTCTTCACCTTATCTTTAACGTACTTACCTTGGTGAATGAAAGTGTCTTTGTCACTTTGCTTGATTTGGAGTCTAAGGAAGTATGTCAACTCACCCATCATACTCATTTTATATCCAGATTTCATTCTTTCAGCGAATCGATCACAAAGAGATGGGTTAGTAGAACCAAATATAATATCATCGACATATATTTGAACAAGAATGATATGACCTTTTACTTTTCTGGAAAATAAAGTGTTATCGATTTTGCCACGTTCAAATTTTTCAGTGAGGAGAAAAGAAGATAGAGTGTCATACCATGCACGAGGTGCTTGCTTCAGACCAAAGAGGTCCTTATCCAGTTTATAGACATAACCTGGATGCTTAGGATCAGCGAATCCTGGAGGTTGTTCAACGTAGACTTCTTCATTCAGCTTTTCATTTAGGAATGCTGACTTGACATCCATTTGATGAACTTTGAAGTCCCTGTGAACTGCATAGGCTAGAAAGAGTCGAATTGCTTCGAGTCTTCCTACTGGGGCAAAGGTTTCATCGTAGTATATGTTGTGAGTCCATGATCTTCAACAATTCAAGTAATATGTAACAAGATTATGTAGAAGAAGACTAATTATTTATTAGAAACGGAAATCTAATCTAGAGAGAACAATATGAGATTTAAGAATTACATCTTTGTATTATGAATTAATGAATACAAACTTACATGATAAGCCCTATTTATAGTCCTCCTCCCTTGTTACAACACCTAAGCCCAAGCCCATTAGGCCCAAAGCCTTTAATTTACAAAACTTTCTAATATTTAGGACAACTTAAATGTCCTAACATTCTCCCCCTAAAGTTTTGGAAAGTAAAATCATCTTACTTTAACTCCTCTCCCCCTCATGATCATGATCATCAGGATCTTGATCATGTCCACGTTTAGTACCTTGGGCTTGAGTCTTACATGACTGTTTCATCAGTTCTTTCAACTCATCTATGGACTGCTTCATATCGCTCAGAGATTGTACAACTTCTGACTTGAATGTATTGAACTCCGTGATTGTAACTGTCGGTGTAGGTGTAGGTGTAGGTGGAGGTGGTGGTGGATGTGGAGTAGATTGGAAGTTCTCGAGTAAAGACAATAGAGTTTTGCTTTGTTGATCTTCAGGACTTATTGACATCAGCTTAGCATAGAACAAATCTCTTAACTCATCAACACTTTGATCAATCGGATTTTGTTGAACTGGAGGAGGCTGAGTTACACGACTTTGCTGAGGAAGGGGCAAAAAAATTTCTGGTCGTGAACGTACAGCGGGCTCATCAATCACCGGCCCTTTGCCTTTCAATAAAGCTTTCACTCCTTGTAACTCCCGAATGAATGTTTCCTCAACAGCCTTTAGGGCACCGTCGAAAGTTTCCCTTGTCACGAAGATGGGTAAAGTAACATCGGCACCACTTAGGTTAGCCGTTGACACAACAGTTGTAGCAACTGTGTGACCTACGTTCAGTGTTGGCATAGTGTTAGCACTGGTAGGATTTCCACTCTGTCCTTGTAGTCCTGTGAAAGGATCTACTCTGAGTGTTCCGGATGGGTCACTAAGACGCGCATCAGATGTTCCCGTAAGTGTCCTATTCAAAGAATCAAAAATATTAGCAATTGGTACTAGACGCTCAACTTGTGCACGAATAAAGGTTGAGGAACGGAGAGGAGGTCGCTCTGTTTCAATACCCAAAATCTCCAAGTGAGACCTGGATAGAGTATGTGCTAAAGCCCCGTGAGAAGATAAGACAACTTCTTGTTGAGAAGAAGATGAGACAGCTTCTTGTTGAGAAAAAGATGAATGGCTGGCTGAGGTGTGCAATTGCGTTAGTGGGAGACTAACGTCTTTTTCAACACCTGATCCCAACACATGAGATCTGGTGGTGGATGTGGCTGCCCTTCTGGTATAGTAAGTTTGGGTAGCTCTCACACTCTCCATATTTTTTTCTTCATTTTCTCTCGCAGACTCACATATATTTTCGACTATATCTTCCTCGATTCTCCTTGTACCTCCCATTCCTTCAACAACTTGAGAAGTCATTAAAGGCATATCTTCAAGATTAAGTTCTTCCACATTAATGTTAGCTGACATATGCATTTGTGGAAACTCAAGAATATCAGCAACATCACCAAATATATTTTCAGCATCAGCACCATCTTTGCCATCATTGCCATCATCATTACCATCAGAATCATCATCATGTTGTTCCTCTGCGTGACCAGAGGCATTGTCAGACTTTGTACTATCATTAGAATACTCAACCAAAGGAACGTTTCCAATATGTTCGGGAACACGCCCTTCGGTGTCTTGTTCTACACGATCATCTAGTGGATGTCCGTATACGATGGTCGTGTATCTTCAAGTACAGATGACTGACCCCCACCGGTTCCCCTCTCGGTATTTTCCGTCGACTCTCTCCGTTCAGTAGCCCATGCATCCTGAACCCTCACCGACTCCTCTCGCCTAGGGGATGAGTCCTGGGTAGGTCCCTCCAGTGCTGGCCGGACCATAGACTCTCTATAATCTAAAATACACTCGGCGTCCTGATCCGCGTATCCAAGGAACCCTTCCGGTAATGGCATTTCATAATCATATTGCCTTCGTGGTAGTTGAAGATATTGCATAGCTTTTTCGGGCACATATGGATGGTTCACTCTTCGTGGGATTCCTCTGTTTAATGTGAAATCCCATATCTAGCAATGTAACACAATCACATGTAGAGAGAATCTAGAGAGCAAAGTAGTCATCCATAAATTGAATATCAAAGTACAAATGACATAGGCTTGAAAGTGTTTCTCCAAAGTTCTTGATTGTTTTTAGCTAATGAACTAGACATGCCTATTTATACCCCATACATATAAGGTATAAAGGCATTTACAATGCAACATAGACTATTACAGATATTGACTTTACATGTATAGATTTAAAACAGTAAATCTTGAATACAATAATGCTCTAACAATCTCCCCCTTTGGATTCAAGATTTAAAAATATGGCAGTAGTCTTTAGCTCTCGATCTTCAAAACTTTAACTTTGACCGCTTTGAATGTTGAAGCTTTGGCACTCTTCAAACAGTTGAATCTTCACAAGTTCACGTTGAACTTTGATGCTTTGATAGTCTTTAAACTCTCATATTTGAAGAATCTTCAGTCAAACACATGAAAAGTCTTTGTCTTTCACAATGTAAAGTCAATCTTCTTCAATACAATCTTCAACAAATTGTCTTCAAGTCTTGAATGCGAATTTTAGATCTTTGCAACTTTGAACTTTGTAGCTTTGAACTTTGAAGCTTTGAAAACTTTGAGGCTTTGAACTTTGAAGCTTTGAACACAAACATTGAATGATTTCTTGAACTTTGTATCTTCATCTCTTCGATCTTGTAATTGTCTTTGAATAACGAACTTTCTAGAAACACCTCGGAATGTCTTCTTGACTTTAGCATATCATTTCTCGCCCTTTAATCTTTCATTGATAAATCTCTCTTTTTCTTCAAGGTATTATTTTTCACCCTGTTCTTCAGTACACTATTTCTCCCCCTTTTTGATGATTGTGAGCATCATGATCATCAAAACCTTCATCAATTTCAGCACGCACTTTGTTCACCAAAAGAAACATTCTCCTCCTTTATGATCTGATAAACCGTCAATTTCGAAAGATATTTATCCGAATCTTTTCAAATTCAGATAAATAGAGAGTGGTAACCCTGAAACAACGGATGAATCAGTTAAAATGCCTGTAAGTAGCACGGAGCCACTTAGTACAACTGATGTACTTTGTAAAGGAGCTTTTTGATGTTCACTCCCCCAGGGCTTCCATTCAATCATCGAAAATCACAAAGGAAATTCTATGAATGTTATGACATGAAAACATATTCCTTGTGTGTACGTGCTTGTATAGAAAGAATAAAGCAACATATGCTTGAATAATAGGCTCAAAGTGTTTAAACTGTTGAGACAACAACAATTTTCCACAAACTCAATGTGCATGAATGAAGAGCGAAAGTGGGGCAAACTTCCTTCTTTTTCAATATCCAAACCTTCCGAATGAAGATTAGATAGATAATATACTGCGTTTCCAAGAAAAATGAAACATTCATTTGTTAAGAAAGAAATGAGTAGCTGGTGGGGTTAAATGCAAGAGTTGGCATGGGCTGACTGCCTGTTTCAATGATGGTCACCAAAGAATGTGAACCAATCAGAAATGTGGCTTCCCGGCTCAGAAAATGGATGGGGCAGAGTTCTCTTATTCTTTTAACTCTGTTCTGACACTCTCTTTCTGTTTTTAATCCGCTCACTTCTACCCAAACTCTCATTTTCATTTTACCTCAGCTCAATGAGATACTCAATCGGATGAGATATCTCCCCCACTCTTTGATGTAGACCCCTCACCCCTTGTTAGGGTAAAATATGTGTTGATTTAAAGTTCAAGGGTTAATTTGTAATAGATTAATCTTAGTCCATTGTGAACGGGCCGTGGGCTTGTTACCACGGGCCCAGCGTATTTAAAGTGCAATTAGCTTAGAAAATTAGCTAGTTGTCTCATTTAGCTTTTCTGCTTTACACCTGTAATTCTCTCTAAATCAATAGCTAAGTTGGCAGCCTTTGTGAATCATATCAACTGTTCTTATTTGCTTATTCACAAACATAATCGTTGCACAGATCTGGATTCTACAATTTGGTATCAGAGCAGACAGACGGATTCGATTCAAAGCTTCATTCATCAATTTCTGGTTAGTTTGACTTTTAATCGTCTGACTATTCTTGAATTCTTGAATATTTGATTCAGTCGAAATTGGTTGTTTTTGCTTATTGGGTTGTGTTAGCATTATCGTTATAAGTGTTTCTACAAATTTTCACATCCTAATTCATTCGTTTGACTGGTCAATTTAGCAATTTAAGATCAAAAGTTTTGGTAGTGTTCTTGACAAAGATTCGATTTTTAACCATCAAAACTTGTTGTTTTTGCTCTAAAAACGATTGGGTTAGTGTTGTTTTTGTGTTTGGGATTGTTTCTAATCTTTCAAGAACCTTCGTGTGCAACCCTAATCGAAAAATCGATCGATTTGAGCAAACAGCCGACTTGTCCGGATAAAACAGCCGACTTTTCCGGACACCACGTTTGTGTGATTTTCATCCGGATAACTCCAATTCCATCCAGACTCCTCATTTTTCCGGGTAAGTTCTGCAATCCGGGTAAGTCACTATTCCTTATATTATCCGGGTAACATTTGTATCCGGAAACCCAGTGTTTCCGGACATATTTTATCCGGACAATCCTTTGTACCCGGAAACTTCATTGCATCCGGATAACTCAAGTTATCCGGACACGGTAACTTCGTTTTATCCGGTAACTTAAGCCATCCGGTAACCTTGGTTATCCGGACAACTCAAGTTATCCAGACTCTTTCTCTTATCCGGACTCTTTCATTTTTCCGGACTCTTTATCCGGAAACCACCCGGATTCTATAATCCGGGAGCTGCTTTGAACTCTCACTTTTCAAACAATCGTCTGACGATCACTCCAGTGCAACTGAAGATGTCTCCTGCTGAAGAAGACATGAAAAAGCCATGTCAGGTATGTGAACCTATCTTTTCAGAACTTTATGACCGAGTGAAACCTCTTGCTGAACGGTTTGCTTCCTTTAAGGCCACTTCTAAAGAACAACTGCTTGAGATTAGGTCTCTAACCGAAAAGCTAGATGTTCAAAAGAAAATATCTGAAAAATATAAGTCTGAAAATGCTATTTTATAGGAGAAATGCAAAAATCTTTCTATAGCACCTAAAGACTTACGGGCCAAATTATCTGAACTTCAGTCACAGTTTGATCAGTGCTTGAATGAAAAAGCAGAAATCGTTTATCAATGCTCTGCTCATCAAATTCAGCACAAGGAGTTTGTAAATAAAATCACTGATCTTGAAACAAAACTCCACAAAAGGGGTCAAACTGATCAAACCATCTTTGTAAATAAACCTAAAGAGTTCACATACTTTAACAAAGAGTGGGGAATCGGATATGATAACCCACACTATTTGAAAAAGGGAAGATGGCATGTACCCACTTTGTATGATTTTGCTTGTTTTGGATTAGATAAAAAGTATCAAGAATATGCCATTCAATGGACTGGTCCACTTGAACCTGAAAAAGAGGAGGAAACCGAGGAATATAAGCGCACACACAAACGAGGAATTCAACTTCCGTTTTGTTATGAACCTCTAAACTACTCGTATCAAAAGAACAAAAAGTACCTTTCCAATGACTACTTCAAACCCTACAAGGTAGCTACTCCCAAGGATTCCTCCAAAAAGGATGAGGACGTAGCACCAGCAACCAAGACTGAGACGGACGAGTTTAAACTCTATGTTCCCCTTCTCATCTTGGAAACAAAAATTATCGAGTTGGAGGAGTCGTTTGAGAAAGAAAGGTCTATTTTTCAAAACGAAAAGAAAGTGCTCATCTCTGAGATTGAGAAACTCAAATCTGAGAAAACCGACGGTGTGTCATGTGAGGAAAAGGAAAAATTTCAGTGGGAAATCAATACGCTCTCATCAAAACTGTCTGAAATGACAAGAGAAACGATGAAAGAGCACATGAGAAATGGTCAACTCCAAGAACAGATTGACCTTCTCCAGGCTCAAAAGCAGATTTCACCTGATCTTTCCTCCAACTCATCTGACACATCCTCGTGTAAAGCTTTCATAGGAAATATCTCGTCTCAAGAAAGTCAAGTTTCTCAAGATGAATGTGTTACAAGGAATTTAAACTCTGATTTTTCAAACTCTTCCGCACCAAATTCCTCAAAGCACACTACAGAAAGCACAAAGTGTTCCTCGCCTTCCTCGACCGATCCAAGTCCAGTAATTCCGGATGTCGATTTTTCAGAATACATGAACTCCGAAGGTAATTCTGATAGAGAGTTTGAGTCGTTCCCTTTCGACAAACCTCTTCCAAGTCATTCTGACTTTTTGTCTCCAGTGGTTAATCGTCCGGTCAATTTTCTAAAGGGCGACTGTTCACAATCCAAGACTCCAGCTGTGATCAAGATTCTTAAAAATGCTTCAAATGTTCAAAAACGATCACAGCCGAAGCAAAAGACCGAACAACGGACCACTAAGATTCCTGTTTCCTCAAAGGTCACTGACCGCACTGTCCCTGTTGTTTCGGATAAAACCGGTCTATCTAAACAAACAAAACCAAAGTGGCCAGCCAAGGAATCTGTCAAGGATGATGCATCAAAGTCGTTCAATACTGTCTTTCATCCTAGGATGAACAAAAACGATTGTGCCTGGAATCATAGGAATAATTTTGTTAATAGAGATGTTAATTTTCCGATGAAAATTTATTCCATTCAACAATTAATTCAATTATCACACGATCGTTTGTGTTGTTCTAGTTGTGGTTGGAATGATTTTGATGACATTGCTGATAATGATTGGTTTGGGTCATATCAAAGGTTTAATCATACACCCAAACGCAAACCCCGTAATAACCAGCAAAGACACTATCAAAAACGGGGTTACCAATCAGCGGTTACACCACAGCGGGAGACCAAACCTGCTCCTAGATGGGTTGCTCCTACTAAGGTTAAACCGGCACCCAGGTGGAAAGCTGCTACAAAATCTGTTCCTCCTAAAGGTGTAAATTCTGCACCGAAGAGGAAACTGTTAGCTTCAATCTTTCTAATCATAGAAGTATTTAGAAGTAGTGAAAAATAGGCTAAGTGAAGAAAGCCTCTTACAGAGGCTCTGACGGACTTACTGAGGGCTCAAGATCAAGAATCTACAGAAGCTAAAGAGGCGCGCTACAGAAGCTCTGTCATACGCACAAAGAAGACCAATATCTCGGAATCCGGTGAAGACTGCTCCACAGAGGACCAGACCACAGAACCTCTGTAACTCATTACAGAGCCTCTGTGGTCCTCACTGAAAGACTTGAAGATATTTATAATATCTTGCTACTGTTACAGGACCCGTTCATCAACTTGCATGGTAGCATGCCCTGTCCAACGTCGACGTGTGAAACTCTGATTGGACTCAGTAGGGCTTAGTACATATTAGACGTCTGCTGCATTAAATGCAATACAACACGTCTTACTGTTCATTCCATTCTTGCAACTGTTCACGACATCCGTTCAACTATTCATCAGTACCGTCTGAATAGTAGCATATGCTTTATGGTCCCCTTTAGAGTAGTATATAAGGAAGACTCATGTTGAGTTCTTCCTTAAGAATCATAAATCAATCTCATAAATCGACCATCATAAGAACACAAAAAGCTTATTCACCTTAAGAGTCATATCTGTTTTAAAGCTTTACTTACTCTTTGTTCTAAATCTGTTCTTGATATATATATATATATTCAGTAAACCTTGAAGTAATTATATTTTGTTCACTGTTTATTTATATTCCGTTCTAAATCTATCAAACATATCTGTTAGTTCTTCAAAAACGCTTCCGCATCAAACATTAAACTTGAACTAATAGATTTGATAATCTTGTTTAAGCAAAACGGGAACCAACAATTGGTATTAGAGCGAAGCTTGATTTTCAATATCAAGTGATCCTCGTTTGACAACATTGTTGATAGATTTCATTTCTCTTCATCATCATATTTCTGGATATTAGTTGTACTAAAAAAACTCCCAGATCTTCATACTCATAAATCCTCCATCAGATTATCCCTTCCTCAAAATGACAAATACAAATAACTTTTTTACTGCTGGCTCATTAACCAAACCTCCTACTCTTCTAAGAGATGAGTATCCTCAATGGAAAATAAGAATGGTTCATTTTTTTGAGGGTACTGAAAAAACTCTCAAACAATATCTATACAATCTTCCTCCGGTTCCTATGATAACTATGCCACATGTACCAGCTACTGCTGAATCTCCTGAAATCCCTGAACATCAAAAACCTAAACCAAAAGAAGAATGGTCAAATGAAGATAAAGCAGAAGATGAAGTTGCACAGAAAACAAAAAGAATATTGATCATGGCAATCCCCAACGAACTTTTTCAATCCTTAGATGCATGCGAAACAGCGCACGATCTCTGGAAAGAATTAGAAAGACAGTTGGAAGGGGGTGCTAAAACTAAGAAGAACCGAAGGGCACAATACATAAATGAATATCATGCTTTCAGAGCCTCTGCAACAGAATCTCTGCAAACAACATACGACTGGTTCAACTCTCTCATAAACAAATGCAAAAAGTCTGGTATTCACAGAACCACGGAAGAAAATAACGTCATGTTTCTAAAGAGCCTGAACGATGAGTGGCTTCAGTTGTCTATGTCTTTACAAACAAATCAAGATCTAGACTCCTGGACACTCACTGATCTCTATGGAACACTTGCTGCACAAGAGCCTCAAATAGCTCAAGCTAAAACACTAACCACTGTGCCATACGCATTGGTTAGTAAATCTACAGAGGCTGCAGACAGACCAAGAAATGAGAGATATACAGAGGAGAAAAAGAAGGAGAAAAAGAAGATGGTAATGGTTGATAGCGAAGAAAACGAGCTGATAGAGGAAGAGATAACTATTGCGTCATTAGCTAAATCAATGGCTCTATTGACAAGAGAGTTTAGAAATAACCAAAGGAATTCTGGTAGAAGAGATGATGGAAGAAGAGAAGAATCAAGTGACCGACAGAGGCCAGACTACAGAAATGATGACCAACAGAGGTCGAGCGACAGAAGCTACAGAGGAAATGATCGACAGAGATCAGATGACAAGGTAGGCCACACACAAGAATGCAACAAATGTGGTAAACCCGATCATTACGCAAATGAATGCCGAACAGAGAAAGGTGGAGACCTACAGAAGTCTGACGACCGAACTGGAAACACCTCCCAAGGTTGTTTCAACTGCGGCAAGCCAGGTCATTTCGCAAAAGAATGCAGAAGCAGACCAAATCGCCCACAGAAGGACTCAGCTTTTTACAAAAAGAAGGCCGAGTATTACGCACAAAAATCTCTAATGGCGAACAAAGGGCATTCAGAGGCAAACAAGGAGGACTTTGAATCAGACTCCACCTCTGACGATGAATTCCCTACAAATGCCCAGTTCTGTGGTATGGCAGAAGTCAACTCTGGCACTGACAATGAGAAGCTACATGTACCAATATGGTATTTTGACTCTGGATGCTCAAGGCACATGACTGGCGACAGAAGATTACTATCCACGTACAAAGAAACACACGATGGTGGATCTGTAACTTTTGGAGACAACAAGAAGAGACATATCAAAGGCTATGGAGTCATACAAAAAGAAAATGTCTCTGTATACAAAGTTGCATATGTGGATGGCCTCAAACACAACTTACTCAGTGTAAGTCAACTTTGTGATACAGGATTCGATGTGTTATTTAAAAGAACTTTCTGCTCTCTACAAAGTGAAAACACAGGAATGGAACTTCTGCGAGCTGAAAGAAAAGGTGATCTATATCTAATGAATTTTACTTCAAAATCCAAGGATAAAGTTTGCCTAGTAGCCTGCAAAAGTGAAGAAGCGTGGTTATGGCACAACAGGTTCTGTCACTTAAACTTTCACACCTTGGATAAACTAGTAAAACTCGATCTAGAGGAAGGCATAGACTACGATGAGACTTTTGCCCCTGTCGCACGGCTCGAAGCAATAAGAATATTCTTAGCCTTCGCAGCCCACAGAGGTTTTAAAGTCTATCAGATGGACGTAAAATCAGCCTTTCTAAACGGTGAAATCCAAGAAGAGGTTTACGTAAATCAGCCACCAGGGTTTGAAAGCTCAAAGTTTCCAAGGCATGTATACTACCTTCAAAAGGCTCTATACGGACTGAAACAGGCTCCAAGAGCATGGTACGAACGACTTTCTACCTTCCTTCTAGTCAATGGCTACAACAGAGGTACAACAGATACTACCTTATTCTATAAACGCAAAAATAGTGAGATAATGCTTGTACAAATATACGTGGATGACATAATTTTTGGGTCTACAAATTCAGAAGAGTGCAAAATTTTTGAAAAACTCATGCAGAGTGAGTTTGAAATGAGTATGATGGGAGAATTAACATTCTTTCTCGGACTTCAAGTCAAACAATCTTCAGAGGGAATTTTTATAAATCAAGCTAAATATGTCTCTGACATTCTTTTAAAATATAATCTCTCTGATACCTCTGCAATGAAGACTCCAATGGCCACTGGAAACAAGTTATTCTTAGATCCAAATGGTATTTCTGTAGAATGCACTCTCTACAGAGGCATGATTGGATCTCTGTTATACTTAACAGCAAGCAGACCTGACATTATGCATGCCACATGTCTTTGTGCACGTTAGCAAGCTAATCCAAAGAAATCACATTATGATGATGTAAAGAGAATCTTTAGATACCTGAAGGGGACCAAAAATCTAGGTCTCAGGTATCCACAGAACTCTGGTTTTAGTCTAAAAGCTTATACAGATTCAGACTATGGAGGATGCATGCTCGACAGAAAGAGTACCTCTGGGAGTTGCCAATTCCTAGGTGGTAAACTAGTCAGTTGGACCTCCAAGAAGCAGAATTGTGTCTCAACATCCACAGCAGAAGCTGAATGCGTTGCTGCTGCTAGCTGTTGTTCTCAGGTTCTATGGATGAAGACTCAGCTAAAAGACTACGGCCACATCCTATTCAAAATACCCATCTTCTGTGATTCCAAAAGTGCCATTGCTATCTCTGCCAACCCTGTGCAACACTAAAAAACCAAGCATATCGATATAAGGTACCATTTCTTGAAACATCATGTTGAATACGGTACAATTGAAATGCATTTCGTGCCAACAGAATATCAACTCGCTGACTTATTCACCAAAGCACTAGACGAGAAAAGGTTCAATTTCTTGGTGGGAAAGTTAGGAATGATAAACATGGTGTGACGATCCTCTGTAAGTATAGCTTTATCTTCTGTAAATATGTACAAATTTCCTTTATTTTTGCTTTAAGTTAATTTGTTTCTCTTTGTAAGTTCTTAATCTCAAATAGTTCTTAAAATCACAGAGCTTCTGTAAGTCAACTCAACCTCTGACGACCCCTAAAGGATCTCTGGAAAACATGACCTATGTTCTATGCAAAACTTATCATTCTTTGATCCAAGCATAGGTCAAGGGGGAGCAAAAGGAAATTACTTGATCTACAGAGGTGATTAGATCAAGGGGGAGCAAAAGGAAATTACTTGATCTACAGAGGTGATTAGATCAAGGGGGAGCAAAAGGAAATTACTTGATCTACAGAGGTGATTAGATCAAGGGGGAGCAATAGGGGACCCTGAAATGATCTAAAGAGATCAAACTGTCAAGGAAAAGCCAAAGAAGAATGTCGATAACTCCATATCGACAGAAGTCAAACATCACTACCGAGAAAAGAAGAACCAAAAGGTACGTCTCTCGCACAAAAGGTTTTTGGAAAACAATTTTCTAGGACAAGAATTGTCAAATAGGTCCTAAAAATGCTGTGAATAACATTTCAAAAGTCAAAAGCTCAAAAAGTTTCACAAAATTCAAATTAGGAGTAATTTAAGGTCATAGAGCTTCTGCTGAGCTCAACAGAGGTTCTGCAGGAAATATGCTCTGTGATCACAAATTAACCCTCTGTCGATCTTTTGGAATGTTATCTCGGAAACCGAAAACACAAACCATGACCTTCTCGAACAAACCGTTTGTTTTTAATAGTTTTCTCGGACACAAACTTTCAAATATGTCCGAAAAACATCTCTTAAACCAAATCAAAAATTGGATGATCAAAAATTTTAATAAAATTTTTATTATGAGATTTTTTCTTTCATAGAGCTTCTGCTGGCCCTCACAGAACTTCTGCAAGTTCCAACAGAGCCACAAAACCTCTACGAAGCAAATTTCTTGACAAAAATCCGATTTTATCCTCTCCAATGCCTTTACAAATGTTTTGGTTAAAGAAGAACCCCACAGAAGTCATGATAACAATGAGATATATGAAAGGGATAAACAACAAAGATTTTCAAATTCACAGAGCTTCTGTAAGGTACAAAAGTTCTGGAGTGATAACGGTTACTTTTACTGAGAGTGAATTTCACATGGCTAAGAATAACCCCACGCGCCGAGCATTAATGGGTCGCGCACGTCGTCCTGTCATCCTCTGACATGGCCTACGTGTCCCATTTTCATTGGGCGTACATGGAACGTTTTCTGTGGAAAGTTGAACCCGCCGTTCTAACTCGAGTACGGATTCCAAATTTTAATCCATTACCATATATTCTACTCCTTCGAATACTACCGTTTTACCCTCCTATAAAAACCAAGCTTACCCTCTCATAAACCTTTTACAAACTCTCATTCTTCTCCGGCGAAACCCTGCAAAAACCTGCAAGTTTCTTATTCTCAGTATCAAATGGCTTCATCTTCTCAAGCTATCTCCCCTGCACACTCTCCGGCGACCTCACCAGAACATTCACCGGCTCATTCTGAACATTCAGAAACCACAACCCTGCCCAGAACATTGAACTAGAAGATTCCGGCGACTCAGCAGACTTTGCTCCGACAACACATCTGCAAAACTTCATAGCTAAGGATCACTTCGAAAAGGTACTACCAATCAAATCCAACAACTGCTATTTGGTCCCATCACCCACTGCTTTCGGCGAAGCCCACACCATTCTGCTGAACATAATGGAAAATCACATCCTCTTCCCTCTACTCTCAAGAACCCCAAAGAAAATACCAGTCAGATATTTGAACCAGTTTTGGCAGAGCTGCCGATTTGATAAAGACGACTCTATTATCAAAGGGTACATTTCAAGACCTGACAAATCTGAACATCTTGAAATTAAGTTCAACAGAACAATGTTCTCACTTGAGTTCAACCTACCCACGAGGGGTCTTCTTGGTTTGAAGAAATATGCAGAGCAACCAACAGACGACGAGCTCTGTCGATTCGTAGAAATCCTTGGGTATAACACACAACTACGGAAGAGAAATGACTTCCGCAGAGGAAGATTACCACCTCTGTGGAACACCTTGTTCTCTATTCTTAACAGATGCCTGACAGGGAAGATAGGCAGCATTGACCAGACCTCGCATCAGATCTTAACCATCATGTATGGGGTGTACTATGATATTCCACTCGATTACGCGACGATAATGATGCAAGAGATCATTAACACCATCGACAGAAAGAACAACACCAAACGGGTCAAAGAGAACGATCCCAACTTTCTACCACCTCTGCAATTCCAAAGAATATTAGGAGTATTATTCGAACCTCTGTTGCTGATACAGAAATGGCCAATGGAAGGGCCAATTCCCAAACAGTTTCCGATGAGCAAAAATGTCCCCACTGATTATGTAGATGGCTACACACACTGCGGACCTTTGTCAATGAAACTTCTCAAGTATGCCTCGAATATAACCCTTAAGAATGAGTATATACGCGATCATAGAACTCCTAAACCGAGTCCTATGACACCCCCGCGTTTAGGAGTCCCCCTAGGAACAATAACAGCAGAACCTCTTTCGACTCAAGGAGAAAAGGATCAGAAGTTAGCAAAGCACATGGCTATTCAACTCAGCTTTATAGCCAAACGTGCAGAACTTATGGGAAAGAAGTCTTCATCAAGAACCTCTGCATCTACTCCAAAAGCTAAGAAGAGAAAAACTGCAGAAGGCACCTCAACAAGCGTTGCAGAAGATCAACCTTCACCTCCTCATGCCACAGAAATTGGCTCCTCTGCTCCTCCCTCTTCCCAAAAATTGAAGAAGAAAAGAAGATCGAAATCAACAGAGGTAGGGGCACCAAAACCTAAGAGAAGGAAAACCAAAAAGAAGCATGGTAAATCACTTGAAAAGTTGGTTACCATTGCAGAAGAGGAAACTGTAGAAGAAGAAAATGCAGAAGAAAGAACTGCAGAAGAAGTTGCAGAAGAAGGAATGGCTACAGAAGAGTATCAATCACCCTATCAATCTCCAGATAGATTTGCTCACCAAGGAGACCTGAATGACTTCTTACAGAACCCTGACATTGCCAACACCCTAAATATAGCAGGGTGGACGGCACAACCTCTCGACCACCACTCTCCAGAAGAACAAGATTTCTCCATTTCTGGCATTGACACACATCTGCAAGAAGATGACACAACACCCAAAGATCAACCAGCTAACACACCTGTTATTTTACAGAACCCTTTCATTCAGGGATTGGACGTCCACAGAAGAAGTCCAAACCCAGCTTCAGAAGAAAAAGAACTAACAGAAACTGAGTGGAATAGAGGTGAAGTAACAGAGGCTTCTGAGACAAGAATAGAGGTCTCAGAGGTAGATTCAGATGAAGAAGAAGCTGTCTGGATAAGAAAAGGTCTCTATCATCCACATGTCATGAGATTATACGGCTCTCATCAATGTACGGCTTCTTACGCACAGAGCAAGGAACCTCAACAGAAGCAATGGAAGAAGCACCAAGCCGTAGGATAGCTACAGAGGCTGAAATGATAGACAGTGATGTAGTGTTTGGGTGCTTAACAGAGGAAGAAACAAGAAAAGATGCCTGGATAAATAGAGGCACACAACCAAAACCAACTCCCAGTGCAACCCACATTTCTAACTCCGCAGGTCTAGCTGCAGAAGGAGTTATTGAAAAAGAGCAGCACAGCTCGATCCTAACCCAACCCATCCAGCCAGAGGTTACTCTTTCAACCTCTGTGCCCACAGAAACCAGGGAATCCATTCATAGGGAGTCTCCTCAAAGAGACTCACCTATTGTTCGTGATCAATCGCCCCCCCAGATCACCCTAGAACACCCTACAGAGGAATTCGTTTCCTCTGCCACGCACACTTTAGGACCAAAACTTCTTTCAGAGAGAAGTAGTGAGCACAGAGACGAAGAGACTCTAGACAAGTCTCCTAGTCAACAGAAGGACATTCTAATACCCACCTCTGGAGTGGATTTGGACACTGGTCTTCACAGAACTTCTGAAGAGATCGAAACTCAGGTTTCTTCTCGAGGATCAAAAGAAATCCTTCCACCCCCATCGTACAAACAAGGGTGAACGAAGCTGTCCCAGGAACAGGGACTCACTCTGGAGACGAATGTGTTCCTCCAGAGGTTACACAAGGAACACAAGTATCAAGGGATGAGTTCCAAACCCTTGTCACCTCTGTGAACCAAACAATGAAAGAGTTGCAAAGCTCTTTCAAATCCTTTACAGAGACAACATCTACGGCTATCCTGAATCTGAACACCAAAATGGACAATCTGTCCACAGAGGTAAAAACCGCCATCTCAGAGATGAAGTCTTCTGCTGAAACTACTGCCAAAGCTACAGCCACTTCTGCCGCTCAGGAATTCGGAACAACTGCAACTTCTGCTTTCAGGGACTCTGTCAAAAATTTCCTTGAACAAATGAATACGCAATCCAACAGAGCAGAGGGCATTACTCCTGCAGATTTACAGAATGCCCTATCACAAGTCCAAGCAGAGGCAATACGCAACACGACAATGATGCAACCAAAAGACTATATGACCAGAGCACAGCTTACAGAGCTCGGACAGAACGTCATTAACCAGGTCACAGAAGTCATTGTCTCCTTCACAACTGCAAATGCCAACTATGTCAAGGATTTCAGAAAGAGTGTCGGCAGAATGCGTTTCAAAACAGAAGCAGAGCTTGCGACATTGATTGGCCGCGGCGATGATGTCTGTGAAAAGTTGATGGCAGCAGGAGCTGAATTACCGAAGAAGCCCAACACTTCTTGCAGAGCAGAGGGTACTTCTGATAAAAGTCAGGATGATTCTGATGATGACCAGCCTGGTCCATCAGATAATCCTGAGGGGGAGAATCTAAGGGAGAAAGCTACGAGCAGAGGAATACAAAGTCCACCAATCGCAGCAGAACCAATCAGCCAAGCCCCTCCAGAACAAACCCAACAACAACAAACCCAAAAGACCACAGAGACAACACCCATCTCTGTGGAATCATCTCCTGACGAAACCAAAATTCCAGAAATAGATCAGCAAACCACAGAGGCAACAACCGCCCCTGAGGTAATCATTTTGGAAGAAACAGATGAACAAACCACAGAGAAAACACCCACCTCTGTGGAAACACCCCAAACCATACCGAGAAGAAAGTCGATTGCCACCAAACCAATAAAAGCAACGACCTCTGCAACCTCTGCTTCTGACATTCTGAAAAAAATGCACAATACAATGACTGATCGAATGTCACAGAGAGAAGAAGAAAGGCACAGGTTCACACTAGCGTTCAAAATGGCAAGAAGATTCGACATACCTCAATCCACAGAAACCGAGCTTACAGAAGAAGTCAACAAACAACCTCCAACAGAGGTTACAAAGCAACTCAATCCAACAGAACCATCGCCACAAAAGTCCTCTAAATCACAAATGTCAAAACCCACAGAGGCAACCCCCATCAAGCCAACAGAAGTGCCAACCTCCAAACTTACAGAAGCAACAGTTTCTGCCCCGCCAAAAGCCAAAGATAAGGGCAAAGGAATACTGACAGAAGAGCCTAAGAAGAAAACATTGCCAAAGCCAACAGAGAAACTAATGAAGAGTGCGTTTGATGCCTTTCAAACCCCAAAGCCTGAAGAAGTTGACTGGGCACATGGACTTAAGCCTCTGTCAGACATTCCTCTAACTGGTAGAGCCGCAGAAGTTGTTCAACAGATGGAGAGTCTCAGAAGACAAGTACCACAACCTGGTCCAACATATGAAGAAATGGAAGAAGTGGTATACAAATACCTCTACAAACAATCCTATCAGACAAATCATCCAGTAGATCATGTGACAGATCCAAGGATCAGAGAAGAATTTGAGAACATCTTCACAAGGACAAAGCCAAGAACCAAAGCAGATGTCTTCTCAATCCACAAGATCAAAAAGGTGATCTTCTGCAGATTCTCCTTCACAAGAACCTATCCAAGGGTCAGGTACAATCTTTACAAAGTCAGAAGAGAGAACAATTCAGAATCTACTTTCGCTGATGCTGACCTAAGAAATATCAATCCTTATGATCTACCTGCAATGGACAAAGGACAACTACAACACTGAGCCAAACACCAGAGCCTATCAAGTGTTGAGAAAAGCGATGAGGGAAAAGCTTATGCTCTACAGCATGATAGATTTTCAGCTAGGAAAGGATCTTGGTCTCAAACATCTAGATCTACGACCACCAGAAGATCGCTGCCCACCGGACGCCGTACCTAACTCAATCATTACAGAACCAAGGTTTGGGTTAGTATTTCAAAATCCACTAGGCGAGATCAAACTTTTTGTACCCATGGATTGTCAGAAGTACGCAACCAGTACTCTGAACAAATTCAGAGGAAGCCTTGTAAAATACAGAGGTACAGAGAAAATGGATAGAGATGCTGTAGATACCTTCATCAGAGAGATAGACGCCACAATCCGCCTAAGAGAACTCTGCATCAGATTCTACAAAGAGATCAGAAGAGTCGGAAGAGACAACAGAAGCTACAACGATTTCAAAGATGCCAAAATCTGATTCTCAGACCTCCAATCTCTGCAAACAAAGTTAAAAAGTTCATCTTTCATTGTACTCAAATGTAAAATGCCTCTGGCATATTTCTAAATGAAAGAAATTTCGAGGTATTGTTTAACCTCTGTCTTTTCTAACTTAGCCTAACTTAACTCAAGTTCAAATTTTTTATTTTTCACTAGTTAGGGGGAGATTGTTAGCTTCAATATTCCTAATCATAGAAGTATTTAGAAGTAGTGAAAAATAGGCTAAGTGAAGAAAGCCTCTTACAGAGGCTCTGCCGGACTTACTGAGGGCTCAAGATCAAGAATCTACAGAAGCTAAAGAGACGCGCTACAGAAGCTCTGTCATACGCACAAAGAAGACCAATATCTCGGAATCCGGTGAAGACTGCTCCACAGAGGACCAGACCACAGAACCTCTGTAACTCATTACAGAGCCTCTGTGGTCCTCACTGAAAGACTTGAAGATATTTATAATATCTTGCTACTGTTAGCATGCCCTGTCCAACGTCGACGTGTCAAACTCTGATTGGACTCAGTAGGGCTTAGTACATATTAGACGTCTGCTGCATTAAATGCAATACAACACGTCTTACTGTTCATGCCATTCTTGCAACTGTTCACGACATCCGTTCAACTATTCATCAGTACCGTCTGAATAGTAGCATATGCTTTATGGTCCCCTTTAGAGTAGTATATAAGGAAGACTCATGTTGAGTTCTTCCTTAAGAATCATAAATCAATCTCATAAATCGACCATCATAAGAACACAAAAAGCTTATTCACCTTAAGAGTCATATCTGTTTTAAAGCTTTACTTACTCTTTGTTCTAAATCTGTTCTTGATATATATATATATTCAGTAAACCATGAAGTAATTATATTATGTTCACTGTTTATTTATATTCCGTTCTAAATCTATCAAACATATTTGTTAGTTCTTCAAAAACGCTTCCGCATCAAACATTAAACTTGAACTAATAGATTTGATAATCTTGTTTAAGCAAAACGGGAACCAACAGAAACAAGTGCCAAAACCAGTTCCCTCTAACGGTGTAATTCCTATACCTAAAGGGAAAGCTGGGACAAAGCAAGCTTCCCCAAACGGTGCCAAACCTAACCCTCCCGGACCCAGGCAAATCTGGGTACCGAAGGTCCGCTAAATTTGTTTTGCAGGACGGTCATGTGTGGTCCTTAAACACTGGATGCTCCACACACATGACCGCAAGGAGGGAGCTGCTCACGATCTACAAGGAACAATATTAAGAAGACGTGAGGTTTGTCTATACCTGTGCTCTAACAAGCTGCTTACGTGTTTAGGGGGAGCATGATCAGCTATCAGGTATGTTATTTTACTGTTGAGGGGGAGCGTCACACACACTTTTTCCTTAAATATGTTAAAAAGTTTTTGTGTGTGGGGATACTCCCGTGTGCATTTCACACTACGCGCACATTCTGAGGGGGAGCGACACAGTGTTTTTCTTTCAATGCCTAAAAGTTTTTATGTGTGTCGGACTCTCCATTGCACTATCCTAGGGGGAGCAAATTCTTCCCCATGCTCCGTTGGAGGGGGAGCGAGAGAAGGTTCATTTCTGAAATCCATATAGCTTTATTTTCGCATAATGTAAAGAATCAGGGAAATTCTTGAAAATCCAGAAGTATCTGGACAGGTTTTCGGACCGGGTCCTTATCCGGATTGGAAGGGAACCCGGGTACCATATCCGGACTCTTGGTCTCTCTTAAATGTCATCCGGATTCTATTCTGTCCGGATTGCTTATTTTATCCGGAAACTTTCATCATCTCCAGTATGCTTTTTTGTCCAGACACCTTTTGTCCGGATACCTGTGTTGTCCGGAATGTCTTGCAATTGCATCATTATGTCCGAACGCCCCTACTACTTTCAGTCATGTACCTGTTTCATCACTACCTGTCCTCAATCTGTATCAGATTGAGCCACTTAATGCAAAGGTACGCACCAGAACTTGTTTATCCGCCTTAGTTTCTAACTTTGGGTCTTTTTACAGATATTCCATGGCGGATCCACAACCTCAATCCGAGGGGAAGAGTCACGCTGGTTTTCTTACAAAGTCTAAATATTTTTTTCTTGTATTGATATCACTCTCACTCCGAGGGGGAGCAAGTCAATCCCCATGTATGTTTTTAGGGGGAGCAGGATAATATCCGTACTATGCATATGCCTGAAACCCTACCTATGATAGCATATGGACGAGAGTTAGGGAATCCCATGGTCCAGCCAGAGCCGAAGGGACCTTCCCCGGGACATAGCACATGTGAAAAGGAGGGTGTTAAGGTCGAACTCGAACCAAGAAAGATTGAGCCGTAAAGATAACGAGGCTCCTGAGCGACCCCAAACGAGTGATATCCGGGTAGCCACATCTACTACATCGTCTCATCTGTTGGGACGGGGTATTGAAGAAGACTCCGTGGACCCAGCGGAGCATTTGCACGACCCCCTCATCCACTCATCCGTCTCACGACTGACGGATGTTTCAATATTACACGGGGAACAAGCACAACTTCCACCGGCCTCTCATTCGGAGAGTGTTGGTGTTGAAATAAGAGACCAGCAGCCCCCGGTCTCGACTTCTTTGCGTGCACCATCGAGTCTAGAGCCTATTGTTACTGAACATTCTTCGCCTAGGACACTTGATGAGGAACAACACCAAGTCGCGGCTCTTAGTGACCCGACCGGAATGTCTATAGTGTCTCCGACTGCCGGAACACGAGGATTGGACGGAAATCCTACCACAGTTAATATCACGCCAACTATGAACATAGGTGGCTCTACCCCCGTGGTAGACGCCTCAACGGGTAACCTAATTGGTCCCGGAGTTATTCACCCCGACTATGTGTTGCAAGGGTCCCTGGACAGCACCCTCAAGGCTGTCCGCGAGGCACTGGAACAGCATGTCATCGACGAGATCGCCAAAGCCATCAAAGGCAAAGCAAAGTCCGTTGACGCCGAAACCGCACCACCACATCCACCGACATTTGCTCAACCTATCTATTCGGTGGATACCTTAAGGACGATGCTTCTGGCCCAACTGCTCCAGGAATCCGACACAACCGCCTCGACTGAAGCATACCTGATTTCAGTTCTTCGCTCCCAGGTCACTGCTCCAGCTTCATCTATCACATCCCGTCTTGAATCCATTGACTCGACCCTCAACGACTACAACAAAGCGCTCGCCACACTGTCTGAGAGGGTTCGCTCACTAGAAGACACCTGTAAGAGTCAAGCCGGCGGTCTCAAACGCAAGCACGATGACCAGGATGATCCTGATCACCGTGAGGGGGAGAAGCGTCTACGCCAAACCGAGACCGCCCAGATCATGACCGCCGAAACTACAACAGTGGTTCAACAGGAACCCCCAACTGCGGCAACTTCAACAGAAACACCCGAAGCCGAGTTGCCATTAGCACAGATGGTCATCGACATGGATATTTCAGATGATGAAGCCCCAACGGTTGAAAAGCCCGAGGGTACAACACAGGAATTGGTCGCACAAGAACCATCAGACATGCCGACGCTCACCATGATTGATCCTGCATGTGAAACCAACCCGGAAACCGAAGACGCATGGTACGAAAAAGCTGCCAGAGCCATAAACTTCGAGGTAAACTTGGTGTTTCCCACTGATGAAGACGACAACGTTGATTACGCCCAGTTTCTGCTTCAGAATTTCTATGGTACGCCTCCCGTTCACTCGACTCAACCCGCTACGACTACAGATCAACCCGAAAGCTCAAATGCAGAAATCCCGACATCTCCTCAGCAAACGACAGCTCCTGATCTTTCCCCCCCTCCTCTGCAACAAAATCGTTGGGAGAAGATCAAGGTCCTCATTCCTCATCTGGAGGAATCTCTGAAGAAGCTGTTTGTACACAGAATTCGCCCGGTCGAGCCAACCTTCTGCCTTGGCATCTACAGTCCTGAACCGGCACGTCAACTCCGATATGTAGAAGCCATGAAACGGTGTCTTCCGAGAGACCAGGTTCGAACTAAGCATAAGATCTCAGAAGTGCTAAAGATTCAGTCAAACCGAATTATGAAGATCGTCTTTCCCGTATTCACTGTTCGACGTGAAGACGGAAAAGAATGGATTTTTTCTGAAGCTGACTTTAAGCATCTCCATCCGTTCGACCTCCTGGTTATTCTGAGAGACCTTCGCACCAGAACCATCCGACCGCTTGCTGTAACAAAGGCGCTCAAAGCGGTTCGTCGATTCCTCGTCCGTTCTATTATGATCTCTTATCTTACGGACTTTCAAATGGCAATCAAGAACCGAGCGAAGAAGGTAAATCTGCTCAAACCGAATCTGAAAGCTCCTGAACTGTCGATGTATCCCGAGAATGCAATGCTGCTTCAACCGGAATTTGGGATCGTCTTCCTCAATGCTCAGAAAGAAAAGAAGTTTATGAGGTTCAGTCAGGTAGATCGATTTTGCGACGGCACACTGCTCAAAGTTCAAGACGCTCTTCGGAAGATCATCAAGCACGAATCCGAAAATCCAAAGGTATCCTATTTACCCACTCTGAATGAAAGAACTGCTCAGACTGCTTTGGATATGGTTGAAGAACGTCTCGACTACCGCCACACCATCAGATTCTTCGAGGTTCATTTCGCGCTCCGCAAACGTTACGTTTACAACTGGAAAGAGCTCCAGCGCGAACTCGAACTTCAAATCAAAGGGGGAGATTGTTAGGGTAAAATATGTGTTGATTTAAAGTTCAAGGGTTAATTTGTAATAGATTAATCTTAGTCCATTGTGAACGGGCCGTGGGCTTGTTACCACGGGCCCAGCGTATTTAAAGTGCAATTAGCTTAGAAAATTAGCTAGTTGTCTCATTTAGCTTTTCTGCTTTACACTGTAATTCTCTCTAAATCAATAGCTAAGTGGGCAGCCTTTGTGAATCATATCAACTGTTCTTATTTGCTTATTCACAAACATAATCGTTGCACGGATCTGGATTCTACACCCCTCAATCACTCAAGGATAACTTCTTGGGTAGGAAACACTGGTTAACGTGAATCCATAGAAGTTTTAATAATATCTCACACTGATTCCCATGAAATTGTCCTAAAATAATGTATTGTTCAACAGTTTAACTTGAACAAATATGAATATCGACATTTAATTAACATTGCCATCAGAAATTATGCTCCTTAATAATATCATGAAATATTTGAGCATTTGATTGATGAAGAATTCTCAAAACAAGAATAATGAATGCCTGAAATGAATTCGAAGGACTTGTTTGAGAATCTGACAATGTATCAATCAGATCAAATATTATGAATGATGATCATAAAAGGATAGGGTATCAAAGAATTGAAATTTGTTTATATGAACAAATATAAACAATCATTGAATGAAACGTTTAAGTTCTTACGCTGAAATGAATGTATGATGCTCAACAAAGTTTGAATACAAACGGGAGTATTACCATCGAAAAATTGTTTCGTTTGGAGACATGGTAATAACAAATTCAATATGAAGCTGAACTGATGTGTATGAATACTTGAAAGTATAGAAAAGATAATACACAAGTATTAATCTTTGGAAACACACGGTCAGAAATAATGTCACAATAATCCGAGATTTTCATGAAAGACATTTAAAATCACACTTCTAAATTCATAAAATCTGTTTGAGAATAGAGAAGTGGTTTGAACTTTTAAGGAAAAAATGTTTTTCATGCGTGAAAGTTGTTCTTCTTTCAAACAATCTGAGCTTAAGGTCAGAAGATACGTACAACCAGAAACGTTTGAGCTCCCCCTCAAATCATGATAAAATGAGTTGAAATATTATAAGCTCCCCCTTAACATCTGCAAAAGATCTTTATTTTGACAAAATCTGCACAAAGAACAAGACTTGGATTAAAGTATCCTTGATCATTAAAACGAGTTCTGAATTACCAGGATTGACGTAAATTCAAAAGTCATAGTCGTTGAAGAACGAGTCCTGATCTGATATGATCAGAAGTCATAATCTTTGAAGTACGAGTCCTAAACTGATATGTTTAGAAGTCATTATCTCTTTACTCCCCCTTAATGGCACAAATACTTTTCTTCAAAAAATTGCACCACTTCTCTTCTGTTTTCAGTCATGTGTGTGATATATGTTTCCAAATCAGCACAACACATGAAAAACCTACAAAACAGATTAAGCAGATTTTGGTACCCAATGGTACTTGGGTCCTAGTGTGTTAGGTGTAGATTTCTTAAAAGGAATACTATAAGTACCGTACCGATAAGAAGCATAATTTTTATGCACAAAATCATTTGATCCACAGTAGGAACAACAAATTTTCTTATGTGCCAACCAAATCAGATGATTTGCGGAATGAATAGGATTACGTTTAGCAGAAGATTTACCTTTTGGCATATTGTTCTTTTTAGCATTTGATGTGGAGGCAGATGGTTTTGGCACATCTTTCTTTGGAATTGTTGTGCCTTTGACTCTCCATTCCATCTTCACCTTCTTGAAGACATGAACTTCTTCAGGTTTGGAAGTATTAACTTTAGGCACTGTTGGTTTATTATCTGATTTATCAAACAAAGAATTATAGAAGAGATTTGTTGAACGAATCTGATCTTTTGAGAAATCAGTTGATCTATTAAATCGTTTAGAATAAATGTTTTTAAAACTTGAACTTGAAGCAGTTTTAAAAGAGCATTCAGAATCATTTGAATCAACAAATGGAGTCTGGAAGATAGTATCATGACTGGCCTGCTTTGAGACATCAAATTTAAAAATGATGTCTTCAAGTTCTTTGACTTTGTTTATCAAAACATTTTTCTCTTTAGATATTAGATCAAATTTCTTTTGGAGATCAGATTTGATCAATTGATCTTTCATAATGTCAGTTGATAAACCAGATAGTCTTTTGGTAAGATTAAGAATCGCATCTTCAAAATATTTGCGTTCCGATTCAAAATCGTTTTCCAAAAACTTTTTTTTATCAGTTATCTCTTTGAAAGTTTCAATATTTTTCTTTTTAAGGTTTTTATTTTCCTTTTCAAAGAGATTTTTCTTTTCCGTGAAATCTTTTCTTTCTTTTTTCAAAACATTTTCTAATTCAGAGATTTTCACGGAAAGCTCAGAACTTTTAATCTCAAAAGATTTTCGTTCAGTTTCAAATTCAGTTCTTTCTTTTTCTTGCTTTTCTTTTTCAAGATATAAAACTTTTTCAAAGTCGGAGACTTGCTTCAAAAGTTTTAGACAGTTTTCTCTTTAGCTCAGCGTTTTCACTGTCCAAAAATTTTCCTTTATTTTGATCTTCTTTTAATTGAATTCGTAAATGTAGGATCCACTTCTCTCTCTTGTCTTCCCTACTCTTCATATCAGTGTTTTCTCTTTGAAGAGTTGTTACTTTCTCTTGAAGTTTCTCGATTTGATCGTGCAGACTTGAGTTGTCTTTCTTTGTTTCAAGACTTGCAATATAAACTTCAAGATCAGTAATTCTTTTAGTAAGTTTAACATTTTGTTCTTTTAAAATAGATTTTTCATTTGAAGAAGAAATGTCTAAAATTTGTCTCTTCAGATCAGCATTTTCTTTCTCTTTATTTAAAACAGGAGCTGAGGATTTGAAGTATTAGATTTAAGAGTTTGCTTCAAACCTTCACTATTAGATTTAACAAAAAATTGTGATATTGGAGGTATTTATGTTTTAAGAGTTTGCTTCAAACCCATTTCTATTTTTGATATTGCTAGATACTGATCTTTCAGAAAATCAAGCAGAAAGTGTATGAAATACACTATAGAAAAAAAATTATATATAATTTTTTTCTTGAAAAACTCTTAAAGTGTATGAAATACACTATAGAAAAATTTTCTATATAAAAAATTTTCTCAACACTGTAGAGTAGTCACACGATTTCGGATTGTACTTGATCCGAAACCATCTCAATTCGGATTGAACTGAGACGAAACCATCTCAATTCGGATTGAACTGATACGAAACCAACAGATTTCGGATGTAACTTGATGCGAAACCACAGATTTCGTATTGGTCTTGATGCGAAACCAACGGATTTCGTATTGGTCTTGATGCGAACCCAACGGATTTCGGATGTAACTTGATGCGAAACCAAGAATTTCGTATTGGTCTTGATGCGAAACCAACGGATTTCGTATGAAACCTGATGCGAAACCACAGATTTCGGATGTAACTTGATCCGAAACCACTAGAATTCGGACTGGTCTTGATGCGAAACCAATAGATTTCGGATGTAACTTGATGCGAAACCACAGATTTCGTATCCTCTTAGAACCGAAACCCAAACTTGTAATTTTTTTTACAAGTTACAAATATCACTATTCGCTTTGTGATCCGAAACTAAACTTGAACGATCCGAAACCCTGATGAATGATCCGAAACCCTGATGAATGATCCATAACCTTCACTTAAACACCAAAAATCACTGAATCTGCCATGTCTTTTTCAATTCTTGACCAATTGTAATGAAATTTGCATAGATTTGTTCGAAAACAGATTCCACAAACTTTCTTAGTTGATTTCAAATCCCAATTCGATCAAATAAATCGACTTTTGATCCAAAAACAGTAAGAACAAGTTTTTCGAACAAACAAATGTAAAATGATCAAATCTGCAAATTCTGTGCAGATTTTGGTAGAGATATTTGAATTAAAGATGATCTGTGATGAAAGACGAGTGTAGTAACGTCAAGAATCAATCCAAAAGATCAAAAATGGCAGAAAATATAAATTCTGGATGAACAGTAAATGAAGATGAGTCCGAAATCATGATGAACAGTGTAAAAAATCTCCGAAATGGTCTGAATCTGCTTGAAATTCCTGTTTGTACTCTGATACCAAATGTGAAATCCCAGATCTAGCAATGTAACACAATCACATGTAGAGAGAATCTAGAGAGCAAAGTAGTCATCCATAAATTGAATATCAAAGTACAAATGACACAGGCTTGAAAGTGTTTCTCCAAAGTTCTTGATTGTTTTTATCTAATGAACTAGACATGCCTATTTATACCCCATACATATAAGGTATAAAGGCATTTACAATGCAACATAGACTATTACAGATATTAACTTTACATGTATAGATTTAAAATAGTAAATCTTGAATACAATAATGCTCTAACATATGCCTTCTTCTTGTTTGTATCCCTGAGCAACAAGTCGAGCCTTATTGCGAGTTACAGTACCAAATTCATCCAACTTGTTTCGATAGACCCATTTAGTGTATATCATTGATTTGTTAGATGGTCTAGGAACAAGATTCCAACTTTGTTACTTTCAAATTCTGTCAGTTCTTCTTACATAGCACTGACCCAGATTGGATCTCTGAGGGTATCATCAACTTTCTTTGGTTCAATCAGAGAAATAAAATTAAGAAAGAGACAAATGTTACCTGAACTTCGTCGAGTCTGAACACCTGAGTTTGGATCACCAAGAATTTGATCAATTGGGTGATTTAAGGTCCATCGCTGAGCCGGAGCTTGAGTCACTGACCCAGATGGAACTTCTGGGTAACAGAGGATTCAGGTATGCCAGGCAAGATAAGTTAAGGTTCAAATGAAATTTCATTCACTGATTGCTGAGAAGTAGATGGGTTTTCAGAAGTTGAGGGTTCAGAAGGATGCAAAGTGTTAATGGGAATAGCTGAAACCCAAGAAGATGATTCAGCTTCACTTGTCTGCATGCTAGGAATGATGACATGATCATCATCAGCGGTAGGGTTGTTGACATGAGGGTCAGGGTTAAGATTAGCTTCTGAATCCCCAAAATGAGAAAAACATCCATTGAGTAAGCTCTTTGTTATCAACAGTAGGTCTGGAGTTCGCTGAACGGGATTCATCAAAGGTGGCATGAATGGTTTCTTCTACATTTTGTCTTCTCTTGTTGAAGACTCTGAAGGCTTTGGATACTGAAGAGTATCCTAGGAAAATTCCATCCTCAGCTTTGGGATCAAACTTTCCAAGAGCATCTCTGTTGTTTAAGATGAAACATTGACAACCAAAGATGTGAAGAATGCTGATAGATGGCTTTCTTCCATGGAAAAGTTCGTAGGCCGTTTTGTTGAATCTTTTGACGATCAGCGACCTATTTTGAGTGAAACAAGCAGTGTTGACAGCTTCTGCCCAGAATTGAGTTGGAAGATGAGAATCGCTGAGCGTTGATCTGGCAGTTTCAGTGATCGTTTTGTTTCTTCTTTCAGCCACGCCATTCTGCTGAGGAGTTCTTACTGCAGAGAGTTGTGAGAAATGCCCTTGCTTTCAAAGAAGTTATCAAGAGAACTGTTTTTGAATTCAGTCCCATGATCACTCCTTATAGAGCGAACAATCATATTATTCAGGACTTCCATTTTCCTAACAAATGAGATGAGTTCTTCTGAGGTGTCACTCATTGCATGAAGGAACATAACCCAGGTATAGCGAGAGAATTCATCTAATATGACTAGAGTGTATTTCCTTCCAGCGATGGATTGAACATTGACATGGCCAAATAATTCCATGTGGAGGAGCTGAAGAGGAGTTGTCACTGAGGAGACTTGCTTGGACTTGAAACTTGCTTTCGTTTGTTTTCCTTTCTCACACGCTGAACAAAGAGATTCCTTAGCGTATGAGTGTTAAGGCAAGCGAGTGACCAACTCTTTTGAAGAGAGAGTATTCAACGTTTTGAAGTTGAGATGAGAGAGCCTTTATGCCATAACCAGTTGACATCTGAAGAGGCTTTGGAGAGAAAACAAATGTTTTCAGTTGATGTTGAGTCCATGTTTATAACATAAACATTTTCCAAATGGAACTCTTTCTTATAAGTGACAAAGCATGCTTCCTTAGTAAAGCAAACCTTGTAGTCCTTATCACATAGCTGACTGATGCTAAGAAGATTGTGCTTCAGTCCTTCAACATATGCGACTCTTCTGAAGGTAGTTGTACCATTAGAAAGTACACCAAACCCTCGGGTATATCCTTTACCATTTCTACCAAAGGTCACTGAGGGACCTTTCTCTTCCTTATATTCAGTGAGCAGGTTTCTTTTTCCAGTCATGTGTCGTGAGCATACACTATCGAGATACCATACACTATCGAGATACCAGATGCCCTTCAAGACCTGCAAACAAAAGAAGATTAGTTTGAAATAGGTACCCATTTTACGATGGGTCTACACTTGTCAGTGGTAGAGGACGTAGAAGGATCAGCGGTCTTCGCAGCATCTGATGACTCAACGTCAGTGGTAATCTTCACTTTGGTTAATTTCTTAACCTCAGTGGTATTTTTCACCTTGGCTTGTTTTTCACCAGGGATATTCTTCTTTGCCTTGGAGGCAGTAGTCTTCACCTTAGCTAATTTCTCAGCTTTGGTGGCTGTGGGGCACTTACTAGCAATATGATCGGTAAGTCCATAGTGATAACATTTCCTATAGCTGAAAGTAGTTTTAGGACCATAGGAATAATTATTTGACAATTTCAAATGGGCAGGGCCTGTACCAAGAATACCTATGGCATCAGAGATCGGAGGAACCTTTGGTTTTTCAGATTTCTTGCCAATAACATCCACTCTGATTCTCAGACTAGATCGTTGAACATGTTCAGGGATCTTGTTCTTTGAAGTAGAGGGATGATTAGCTGAAGATTTAGAATTCTTCAGCTTTGGTACTTTGGTACCCTTCTGAGGTTTTTGGAAAACAACTTTTTCTTTACCTTTAAGTTTAGGACTTAAAGTAGATTTTTCCTCAAGGATTTGATTATTAGAAGAAGAGCACTGAGATGATGAGGTGTCTGGGATAGAAGATACGAACATTACAAACTTTAGCATGGAACGATCAGTGGTTGGTTCTTCAGCGTCAGCTTTGTAACCAAGACCACTTCTTTCATTGACATGGATCTGAGCACCGATTATCTCATTGATCTTTGCTGAGGATTTATACCATCCTTCAACAGTATCTTTTTGTGCTTTCAGTTCAGCGATAGCTTCTTCACTCTCGATGCTGATGACTTGATTTACATAGACCTGATCTTTCAAAATTTCTTCGATTTTTAAAAGATCTTGAATTTTTGAATGACAGTTTTAAGTTGTTCAGTTAGATCTAGATTTTGTTGTTCAGATTTGGTATTGCCATTCATGGCATCATAAATCAACAGTCAGTATATCGATAGCACGAAGTCTATCAGCTTCAATGAGAGCAGGAGAAGGAGAAGGAGAGAGTGATACTTGAGAGGTAGAAGTAGAGGGAATTTCAGTGTGTTCTTCCTCATCTTCTTGAATTTCGGCCATGAGATAGAGATTGGCCTCATCTTCTTCATCAGAATCTGATTCTTCATCAGACTCGGCCCAATCGTGTTCTTCAGCGATCAGACCTTTACCTCCTTTTATAGCTTATCATCTTCTTGTTAATCCAAGATCTAATCAAGATAGAGAAGATATGAATTCGTCATCCATTTCACTCAAGAACACATTACAAGATTAGGAGTTCTGTACAAGTGTTTCTCTCTCTAGAATATAAGAATGTGAGTTAAGTATGTCTAGAGTCCCTACCAACTAATACACAACAAAACCTATTTATACTAAACACAATACAAGGTGTAAACAACACAATACAACTCAATACATTGACTTTGACTTTGACCTTTCTATATTTAAACCTTGAAGACATATTGCACTAACAATCTCCCCCTTGGATTCAAGGTTTAAACAAATGTGATCAGCAAGCTTTAGCTTTCTTGAATCTTCGGACTTCATCAAAGCTTGTCAAAGTCAAAAACGTCATCCAATCTTCAAACGGCAAATAACGAACTTCTTTCTTCGAACAGGAGAATATGAATCTTCACACAAAGCTTTTTAATACAAGAAGCACAAGTTCAAGAAAAAGAGATCACTGAAAGGATCAGTCGATTTTCCTCAAACTCTTGAAGAATTCTCCCCTTTTTCTATTGACTTGAGAATTTCATTCTTCAGTGTCGATCTTCATAAACGCGCGAGTTCAAAAGAAAGAGATCACTGAAATGATCAATCGATATGTTAAAAACTCTTGAAGAATAAAACTCCCCCTATCCTTTCTTGAAACGACGTCTTCTTTCTACAAATCTCCCCTTTGACAATAAAACAAATCTTTGATTTTAAACTTTCTTTGACATGAAATTGATGTAGACATTCTTCCCCTTTTTCGATGAAAGTGAGCATCACGAGCATCGAAAATCTTTTCAATTTCAGTCACGGACAATCTCCCTCTTCAAAAACATTTCTTCCCCTTGAAAAACACGAACAATCTCCCCATAAGCGAAAGATCTTGCTCCCCTAAAAATAATAATTGTAGAGCAAGTTGATTTTCTCCCCCTGAAAATTTGCATAAAAATCGTATAAGCGCAAATTTTAACAAACTTATGTAATGAAAATAGAATTCATTGAACAACATTTTATAACTACTAACATTTAATCATTTGAACACCAAACAAAAGAAATTCAACTTAATGAAATGTAACAGATATTTCCATCAAGTGAAATCAAATGCATGCGCTTGGATTCAAAAACAAGACATCATCGCATATCGAGTTAAAAATGTTCAGTTTCAACTCCTTTATTAAATCTATTTGGTGCGCTAGCATGCGAAATATGATTAGCAGCAAGTAAATGCATATCATAGACCTAAAAGAATACTTTGCTCATACTCACACTATATATCTGAAATCTGAATTTCCACAAACTTATAAGTTTATCGCGACATTGTAATTTTCCCCAATTTTCAAGAGATGTGTGCTCTTAGGCATCTTTTCATATTGTGCACATTGGCAACTTATGTTATGTGCTCATTGGCATCTTTTATAAGCAAACAGTTTATTAAGACTAAGATACACCGTAAACGTAACTTTCTAACTGGTCCTATAGCAGGATTTGGGTCAGCCGATCCCAGACCAGTTGGCCTTAGGGGCTAGGTGACAAGAACCCTTTGGAACTTACTCTCCCGAACCAGAAAGGCTACATCGATATACCTTAATCCCATCTGTACCAGTAGAATATGGCTTTCTACCTGGTTCTATAGCAGGATTTGGGTCAGCCAATCCCAGATCAGTTGATCTTAGGGGCTAGGTAACGAGTACCCCTTGGGACTTAATCTCCCAAACCAGATAGGCCACAGGCACAGACTATCAAACTGAATGATTTTATTATATATATATATATATAATTTTTTTTAATATAGCATCTCAATCACTTGGTTCAAAAACGTAGTGCTTCTCCCATATTTTCGTTTCCATTCATGTTTAAAACGAATAGGCTTTGTGAGCATTGTATTCTAAATAAGTCTAGATTTACACAATTTTGCACTTATATCAAAATCTCAAACATGTTTCGCTGACCTTTCGACTTATTTCAGAAGCGAAAGTAGAAACAAATATAACTCCGACGATACAAAAATTCTCGTAAAATAATCCTTAACACACATTTTATTCATTGAATGAAAAATTGAAGAATTTTTCACTTCATTGAATTAAATTTGTGAAGGTTCAAACTTTCAACGTTAGTAGACATAAAATATAACACAATGTTACCTTTAAGCACATGTCCTAAAAATAGAAAGATACGACAGTAAAAGGATATCTCCTGATAAGTACGAGTTCTAAACTAATATGTTTAGAAGTCATAGCCTTTGAAGTACGGGTCCTGAATTGATGTATTCAGAAGCCATTACCGTTGAAGTGCGGGTTTTGAACTGATGTGTTCAAAAGCCATTGTTTTTTATCTTTCTCCCCCTACAAAATACCAAAAGATTTGTCATTAATCACATGTATATCAAAAAAAATAATAAACTCCCTGAAAATATGTGATGTTCAATATCTTCTTGAATGCACAAGTACTTCATCTTCCGAGAGTTCAACACTTGTCTCTAAATCTGCAAAACAGATTAAGTAGATTTTGGTACCCAACGTGTCTTGGGTCCTGACACGTTAAGCGGAGCTCTATAAGAAGGAAAATGGTAAGTACCATACCAATATTGAACACTATTATTATTAACAAAATCATAATTTATGCAATAAGAATTAACAAAAGAATTATCTTTCGTTGTAAAATTCTTATTTGGAAATGATGATTTTGGTACATCTTTTCCAGGAAATTTACCTTTTACCTTCCATTGCATGTTGACTCTTTTGTAGGAAGGAAGATCAGCATAGTATTTGGAAGACATATCCACAAAATGCTCGTAGAAAATGTTAGAAGGACGCATCGGACATTCTGAAAAATACTCGGAGTTGTTGAACGACCTCACTTTGTCTTTTAAGGCATTTTGTTCCTTTGTCATCAACTCGAGCTTCTTCCGAATATCACAATTCACCCTCTTTTCCTTCATGATATCTGTAGATAAACCCGCCAAATTCTTCGTGAGTTTCTGAATTTCTTGCTGAAATATCTTCCGTTCTACAGAAAAATCATCCTTTACGCTCCTTGCTTGAAACTCAACTTTCTTTCTCTTTTCTAACTCACTTCTTTCCAAATCCAACTCCTCTTGCAGTTCAGAAATTTTCTCTGAAAGCATCCCATTCTTTACTTCAAACTCTTTCCTTTTAACCTCAAACTCGGCTCTTTCCTTCTCCACCTTTTGCTTCTCTAAAAATAATACTTTCTGAAAATCTGAGTTCTGCTTGGAAAGTCTTTGGAATTGGAGTTCAAAAGCTTTGTTATCTTCACAAGCTTTAGTCTTCATCTTCAATTCCTTTTCAAGATCCGAAATTCTTAGAGCTAGACCCTCTCTTTCTTTCTTATGTTCTTCTCTTTCATCTTTTATTAATATTTCTAAATCTGATAGTCTCTTTGTAAGCTCAATAATCTTCTCTTTATCATCTTCCCTTTCAACTTTCTTCTCTTCTTTTCTCTTGAATTCAACCTTTGATCCATGCATAAGCTTCGTTAATTCATTCCACATCTGCATCGGGTTGTTTTTGAAAGCTTCAACGCGTTTATAAATGTGTTGTGGAAGTGCAAGAATCAAGTAGTACGAAGCGTCCTTATCAGCTTTCTTTCTTTTATACTCTTCTTCTGTAAAGTCATTCTCCATTTTATATATGATCATTGGACCTTCGGAGAAAGTTTTTATCATATATTCACCATTTTCTCGACTTAAAATGAAATCGATAAACGAAACACTCCATCGTTCAAAATCAGATTCTTTGATCAGCACTGGAAGTCGGTTCATGATCGCTTGACGATTAAAAGATCTTTATAAAGAAAAAAAATTTATATACAACTTTTTCTTGAAAAACTCTTAAAATGTATGAAATACACTATAAAAATTTATATAAAACTTTTTTTTTATTTTTAAAACAAGTCAGAAACTCGCAACTGAGAGAAGCGAAAAATAAGAAACCCGCAGGAAACAGATGCGAAAAGTAGAGAAACTCGCAAGCAACGGTTGCGCAAAGTGGAGAAACTCGCAAGTAACAGTTGCGAAAAGTAGCCTTGGACGATGATTGAAATCTGACAGATCACTTTTCGCAAGAGAAGCTTGCGAAAAGTTTCAGAATTCGGGTCAGAGGGTTGCGAAAAGCTGAAAATTCGGGCCTTTGATCTGCGAAAAGAAGACTTGAATGAACAACAATGCTCAAAACGATGAAACTTGCAAAAAGCTTGATGAATGTTGCGAAAAGTCTGGATCTAGCGAGATTCGACTAAAAAATGACTGAAAACACTTAAATCCTCAAAATCACTGAAATCAAACTATGCAGAATAGTTCGAAATATGGAATCGAACACCTCTTCTTCATATACAAACCTCTGAAAACCCCTGAATCACAAAAATTGAAGATCGAATAGTGAACTTTCACGAACCGAACAAAAACTCAGAAAATCACAAAATTGATCTTGAAATCCTTCGAAATAGTTCTCGATCTTTGAAGAAGAAATGATCTACTACTGAAACCGAATCCAAAGAACCAAAATACAGAACAATTCGATCAAAAATCAGAAAATTTTGATCAAATTTCAAGAAAATGAGATTTTCTTGATAAATCCAGAAAATCAATCTAACTTTCTTGCAGAATTCATCAAAATCTTCGTGATTGATCATTGAATAACTCCTCTAAATCTCGAATCCTGCTCTGATACCAATTGTTAAACCAAGATCTAATCAAGATAGAGAAGATATGAATTCGTCATCCATTTCACTCAAGAACACATTACAAGATTAGGAGTTCTTTACAAGTGTTTCTCTCTCTAGAATATAAGAATGTGAGTTAAGTATGTCTAGTGTCCTTACCAACTAATACACAACAAAACCTATTTATACTAAACACAATACAAGGTGTAAACAACACAATACAACTCAATACATTGACTTTGACTTTGACCTTTCTATATTTAAACCTTGAAGACATATTGCACTAACAATCTCCCCCTTGGATTCAAGGTTTAAACAAATGCGATCAGCAAGCTTTAGCTTTCTTGAATCTTCGGTCTTCATCAAAGCTTGTCAAAGTCAAAACGTCATCCAATCTTCAAACGGCAAATAACGAACTTCTTTCTTCGAGCAGGAGAATATGAATCTTCACACAAAGCTTTTTAATACAATTAAGCACAAGTTCAAGAAAAAGAGATCACGGAATGATCAATCGATTTTCCTCAAACTCTTGAAGAATTCTCCCCATTACCATTGACTTGAGAATTTCATTCTTCAGTGTCGATCTTCATAAACGCGCGAGTTCAAAAGAAAGAGATCACTGAAATGATCAATCGATTTCTTAAAAACTCTTGAAGAATAAAACTCCCCCTATCATTTCTTGAAACGACGTCTTCTTTCTACAAATCTCCCCGTTGACAATAAAACGAATCTTTGATTTTAAACTTTCTTTGACATGAAATTGATGTAGACATTCTCCCCCTTTTTCGATGAAAGTGAGCAACACGAGCATCGAAAATCTTATCAATTTCAGTCACGGACAATCTCCCTCTTCAAAAACATTTCTTCCCCTTGAAAAACACGAACAAACTCCCCTCGGAGTAGAGAATTTCTTGTAGGATGAAGAAGGTTTAAAGACTTTCTTTTACCTGCATTCACTAGCAAAGTGTCCTACTTTTTCACAGTTAAAGTAGGTAGCAGTAGTCTTTGTTAGGGTACTCAATTGTAGTTATCAAGACTGTTGACTTTAACACATTCTATGTTTGACTTTCTTAGTAGAGGCATGGGAGGGTCATGACCCTACTATAAATAGAAAGTCCCTTCATTAATTTTGAAACTCTTGGTCATTTGTACTTACATTGAAATCTATAAATGACAATGACTTTCTCTCTCTGGAATCTCTTACACTCTGATTGTTACACACTAGATTTGGGATTAACATTTGGTATCAGAGCTAGACAGAAACTTTCAGACAGATTTCTCGAGGATTCTTGAAGATTTCTTGCATTTTTGGAAGAGTTCGCATAAACTGTTCATATATTTTTTCGAAGTTTCTCAATTCTGGAAAATTTGGATCGAATTTTGTGTTCATAGTTTGCGTTTCATCTTCCTAAACACATTTTATTCAAGTGAATTCACCTAATTCAGTCTAGATTTTGTGAATTTTGGAGATTTAGCAATATTTTGTTCGAAAAGTTCATATTACTGAGTTTAGATCGAATCTTGATATTTTTGAGAAATTACACTTTTGTGATAACTACAAAAGTGTGCGTAATCATTTTTCGAATCAATCTGTGCAAGTCTCATCGATTTTCATCAAGAATTTAAAGAAATATGGCCGAAATAGTAATTTTTGGACAAGTGTTCACATGATATGAAGAACTCGCAAGATTCAAGTATTGTTCGCATTATTCATAAAGAACTCGCATCACTCATCAAGTGTTCACAAGGTTGTGTTTTCGCATTGATTAGTATACAAGAAGTCTAGTTCTCGTATTGACCTTGATACGAAAAAGTAAGCTGTTCGGTTTGGCTGGATACGAGAAGCGGAAGAATTCGCATCTGTTTGTTGCAAATAGTGAAGAGTTCGTATTAGTCGGATTGCGAGAAGTCAGGAATTCGCATTGAATTATTAATAACAGTGGATTGTTCGCATTGTATTTGATACGAATAGTTGGATTGTTCTTATTAGTGTGATACGAAAAGTTTGGATTTCGTATAAGCTTGTTGCGAGAAGTAAGAAGTTCGCATCAAGGGTGTTGCGAAAGGCTTGATATTGGTTGCGATAGGACTTCAGTTTGTTGCGAAAAGTTTGGTATTTTTCAGTGTATTCGAAAAGTTTCAAGTGTTATACGAAAACCTTTTCTGAAAAGTTTTCCAAGTGTATTTCATACACTTCTTTGTCTGAATTTCTGAAAGATCTACAATTTAGTGACTGTAATCATGTCTAGAGATATGCTAAGTATGGGATCTAAATCGGAGCCACCGGTGCTCCAAACTGATGAGTACCCTCAGTGGAAGAAGATGATGATTCAGTTTCTAAATAATCAGAATCAGGATTTAATGATATCAATCACAAACGGACCTCGTCGACCATCCATAACAACTGATCCAATTCCAATTCCAGCTACTACTACAACTCCATTCATTCTGGGAAGGGTAATCTACAAAGATTATCAATACTTTAATGAGCAAGACAAGAAGTTAATGGCAATTGATGAACAAGCTTTAACGTTCTTGTCTATGGCAATCCCAAATGATATCTACAATCGGGTAGACAGTTGGGATTCGGCAAAAGAAATATGGGATGAATTGGAGAGACAGTTGGAAGGTTCTCAAAAAATCCCTTAGAACCAAAAGAAATCAAAGCATTAACGATTACGAAGGGTTCAAGGCAAGGGATGGTGAATCTTTGAGAGAATCGTATAACAGATTCAACATTATACTGAATGATTTGAGAAGAAATGGTGTTGAGAAGTCAGAATCAGAGATTAACTATACGTTCATGAAGAATCTCCTTCCGAAATGGGACACTTATTCAATTCAGCTCCAAATGTCAAGAGATGTGGACGAAGAGAAGTTAAATGACATCTTTAGTATCCTCAATCAACATGAGGATAAAGTTAAAGAGTTGAAAGACAAAAACAAGAAGATGGAAGAGTCTCTAGCACTGATAAGTGAACATAAGAAGAGTGGAGGGGTTAATACCAAAGCACTAATCTCTGATTTAAGCAAGTATGTGAAGGATTCTGATGAAGAAGAAGATGAGAGTTCTGGTGACGAATTATCCAAATTTGCTGAAAAGTTGGCCTTACTCACTAACAGATTCAACAAAAGGTTTGGAAGAAAGAAGTTCTATCCAAAGACCAAACATGATTACTACATGGCCGACAAGTACAAAAAGTTTGAGAAAAGAAGAGAAGAGAGAAAAGAGGATGAAAAAGAAGAGAGAAAAGAGAAAGAAGAGAAGAAAGAAAGAGATGACAAGAATTGCTTTAACTGCGGAAAACCTGGTCATTTTGCTCGTGATTGCAAACACAAAAAGGTCAAAAACTACGAGTACTACCAAAGAAAGGCACAACTTGTGAAGGCTAAAGAAAGTGGAAAAGTGATGTTAGCTGAAGAAGAAATTTGGTTGGAAGACTCGTCGGATGAAAAGGAAGCTCACTTTACTGAGGTAAAGTATAGCTTAATGGCCAACATTGATGAAGAGGATCAGGAACCTGAGGTACAATCTCTTTCAAACTCTTCTGATAATTTTGTTGATAATGATGCTTACTCTGAATATTCTGAAAGTGAAGAAATGCTGAACTTGATATCGGAACTAAACAAAATGAAAAAGGAATTTGACAAAATGCAAAAGAATTTCAATCTTGAAAAAAGTTCCTTATTAAGATATCAAGACGAAGCACTTCTTTACAAATTCCTAGCGGAGGATAGAGAAAAGGAAAAAGAATTTATTAAGACTAAAAATCTGGAACTTGAATCAAAACTTTCTGAATTGAAAAAGGAGATGAGAGTGATTAGTGATGAAAACATTGATCTAAACTTTAAACTTAAAGTTATTTCCGATGAAAGAACTGAAGCTTATGCTAAAATAAAGCAACTAGAAGATTTGAACTTCAAAAGAGGTCAAACTGAGCAAACTCTGAAATTATTGACTAGCAACCCAAAAGATACAAGATTTTATAATCCGAAAATGGGGCTAGGTCTTTCTGATGTTGAGGTATTGAAGAAAGCACCCGAAAATTTATATACTCTTGAAAAATTGGGTGAAGGTTTAAAAGAAAATATTTCAAAAGAAATACCTCCAACATCAGAAATTTTTACAAAATCTGAAACTATTTCAACTCCGATTTCTGAAAAAGAGAAAGATAAGGAAGAGAAAGGTTACGAAGAAAAACCTAGATTTAACACAACAAATTTTAAATATGATGAATTGAATTCTAGTTATAAAACCAAAAAGGTTGAATTAGCTGAGTTCAATTTATTATTTTCAAAAGAATCCGAGGTTGACATTTCAAATGTTCAAAATAAAGAACCTAACTCTGACAAATCTGAATCTTGTGATGAAAAGAAGTCTGAAATAAATGATGATTCTGTTAAAAAGGAGTTTGTTCAAGAAACTAATTATGAATTTCCTGATCTTGATTCTGAATTGGTTAAAATTGTTGATTTAGAAAATCAAATTTCCGAATTAAAATTGTTAATTAAAAACTTAGAGGATGACTGTGTAAATATTAGGATGGATTTGGATCATAGTCAAAGAGTCAATGTTAATCTTCAGATTGAGATTCGACGTCTTGAATCCCAAATATTTGAATTGTCAAAATCTAAGGATTCAAATGCAAAAGAAAATTGTTCAAATCAATGCAAATCCAAAGATAAGAATAAATCTTCAAGTTCAATTGATGCTAAAGCCAAAAGTTCTGTCAAAGAAAATAGTTTTGAATCAAAAGAATCTTCTGAAGTGCTGATTGATGTGATCAAAGTTTCTTTAAAAAATGCTGACTCTAAAATGTTTGACTTGAACAATCCTATAAATTTCAAATTTGTGGATTTTGATAGTTCGATTGATGAAACATCCTTACCAAAAGTTCAAAAAGAGTACAATATTTTTGAAAAAGGGGAATCATCGGGTACTAAATTTGAATTCTATTCAAGTGATTCTCCTAACTTTAAATGCTCTAACACTCCCTCCTCTTCATTTTCAGAAGTGGATGAAGAAAAGTTCTTGGATCTGAAGAAACGGAGTGATTTTAGCCAATATAGAAGTTTCAATTCTGAGAAATGTATTCAATTCAATAAGGCAAATTGTACTCATTCTTGTAATGGTTACAAAGCTGGTGTCAATAAAACTTCTGAAATTTCAGATTTTAAATTGTTGACACAAGCAAAACGACGAATACATTGTGCTCATTGTTGGGACAACTATTTATTGCTAAATCGCAAAGTTTCTAAGGATAAAATGTCAAAAAGTGTTAATACTTCCAACTCCTCATCAAAATCTTTAGCTAATCATTCAGCTAGAATGTTTGGTTTTGGTTTGAATAAGAAATCAAAGAAGAAGGAAATAAAATCAGTTGATGTGAATCTGGTTGGAAATGGGTTCCAAAAGGTCAAATTAAGAAACCGACTTCACAAAAAGAACTAAGTTTTCAAGGAAAAATTCATGGTTCTACAACTGATATAAAGAAGCTAATCCGTACTAACAAACAAGGACCCATACTGATATGGATACCTAAATTGAGATAATTTGAATTTCAGGACTGTCATGTGTGGGTCATAGATTCCGGTGCTTCTAGACACATGACAGGGTACAAGCACATATTGCATGATTATAATGTACATCCTGGAGGATCAGTCGGATTTGGCAATAACATAAAAGGCTACATCAGAGGTCACAGAACATTGAAAAATGACACGATCTCCATTGAAAGGTTCTGCACATGGAGGGACTTAGTCATAAATTGTTCAGTATCAGTCAGCTTTGTGACAGAGATTGCAATGTTAATTTCAACAAGCGTTTTTGTCGTGTTGTGGATCTATCAGGCTCAGAAATTTTCAGGGCAAACAGATGTGGAGACCCCTACATAACTAACTTCCCGACTTTAGTGGCGTCTAAACAGGTTTGTTTAGTTTCAAAGGCTTCAATCGAAGAAAGTTGGTTGTGGCATCGGAGGTTATCACATCAGAATTTCTGAGATATCAATAATCTAAGATACAAAGAATTAGTTCCAGGTCTACCTGACATGAAGATCGACAAGGTTTCTTTATGCCCGACTTGTGAAATGGGCAAGATGAAACATTCTTCTCATAAGTCAAAGACTTTGTCTAACTGCAACAATTGTTTGGAACTAATTCACATGGATCTTTGTGGCCTGATGAGAACTCAGTCAATGGGAGGCAAGAAGTATATTCTGGTTATGGTTGACGAGTACTCAAGATATAATTGGTTTAAATTTCTTCATTGAAAATCAGACGCGCCAGAAATAATCATCAAGTTTATCTAGAAGATACACGTACTTCTACAACGTCCTCTGCAAAAGATAAGAAGTGATAACGACACAAAATTAAAAAAATGCGAGTCTACAGTCCTTTCTTGATTTCGTCGGCATATCGCATAATTTTTCGGCACCAATGACTCCACAACAAAATGGAGTTGTTGAACGCAAAAACAGAACACTTGTGGCGGCGGCTCGTACTATGTTGGTGTATTATGAACTATCACCAAGTTTTTGGGCTGAAGCGGTTTCTACGGCTTGTTTTACGCAAAACAGGACTATCATTAATAAGCGTTTAAATAGAACTACTTATGAAATCATTAACAACCGGAAACCTAATGTTAAATTTTTTCGTGTGTTTGGATGCAGGTGTTTTGTGCTAAAAGATAGACAACATCTCACAAAATTCTAAGCAAAAGCTGATGAAGGAGTCTGTTGGGAATAAATCTGATTGAATGGAAGTTCAAGGGAATGTTATGTAAATTGTATTTGGGCTTTATTATTGTAATGGGCCATGGGCCTGGTTTGTATAGCCCAGGTATAAATAGTTTATTAAACCTTAGTTTTAGGTTAATCGTCTTAATCGTCATTATTCTGAATTGTAAAACATATTGTAAACACTCTGAATTGTTTATGAATGTTACATGGATGACGAATGGAAATCATACTGATTGTTGATATTTTCTATTGATTTCTTACTGTTTGCACTAATCTGGGATCCACAATTAGTATCAGAGCATACAGACGATTCGGTTCAAGGTATTCAAAAGGTTTCTGGTAAGGTTTCTTGTTACTTTTGTCGACTGTGTTCTTGAGGTTAATAATATCATATTTTGATTTCTGATAAATAGCTTGATTCCGCGTATGCCATTCGATTAGTATTGTTATTATAAGCGTTTCTGCAATTTTTCATAACCCAATTCGATCGTTTGAAGTGATTTCTGGCAAAATCAAGTCTCCAAGTTCTTGCCTCTGTTCTTATCAAAAGCAAGAATTTTTTCATCAAAATCATATTTTTTTGGCTTAGAAATCGTTTAGGGTGTTGTTAGTTTTTGTTTTTGGTTGTTTCCTATCCTTTCAGGAACGATTTTAGCAACCCTGTTTTCATATCGATCTCAATTTTAGCCTCAGCCGCAGTTACCGGACGCCTTCAGAGTGTTTCCGGGTAAGTTTCCATATTCCAATCTTTCCAGACAAAGCTAATCGGTAAGTCCTTTGTTTCCGGACAAGGCTACCCTGTAAGTCTCTTGTTTCCGGACGTTCTATCCGGTCGTACGCAAGTTATCCGGATTGCTCAAAGTTTCTGGTAACTTATTTACCCGGTTTGCTCAATTCCAAGATTCCTATCCGGTCTGCTCACTTCCCGGACACACAACTATCCGATCACTCCAGCTTCCCGGTAAGTTTTATCTTTATTGTAACCTTACCTGTCCGGACTCTCTAGTATTCGGTAAGTTTTGTTTTATCGGTATCTTCTAATCTATCTGGTAAAATTACTTTACCCGGTAACTCCAAGTTATCCGGTAAAATCCTTTTATCCGGTAACTCTCTTGTTCAGACACTGCACACATTTCTGATCCGGATACTTCCTGATCAGACACTTTTATCCGGATTCCTATCCGGTAAGTCTGTTTAGGTTAATTTCTTACCGGTTCACTTTAAGTCACTCTTAGAACCTGCGCTAGGACTTTCACTCGTAGTGCCTTGCGTTAGGATTTCAATTTGAATCGAACCTAGGGGTGTAAACGAGACGAGACAACTCGTGAGCTACTCGAGATCGACTCGGTCAACACTCGACTCGAATAGGCTCGACTCGAACTCGAGCTCGACTCGACATACTAACGAGTCGAGTCGAGCGAACTGATACTCGACTCGATAAGCTGGTGAGATACTCGAATATATTTTATATATAATTAATTTTATATTATAAGTTATAGAATATAATGTAAAAAAACAAATAATAAATCTTTTAATATAATACATTAATAATAAAATAATATAATACATGAACCAATTTTTTTTGTTTGTTTAGTTAAACGAACGAACATGAACAAGAGTCTCGTTCGTTCATTTATGTTCGTGAACATTTACGTTTGATTGTTCATTTAGTGATGATAAAAGTATTAGCTAACAACTAAATATTTAACAAATTAAATTTTATTTGAAATTAATGATAAAGGTAATAACTAAAAGGGATTTAGTATAAAGGTAATAACTAAATATTTAACAAATTAAATTTTATTTGAAAGAAGAAAAGAATCCATCCCACACCACTGCTTTGTCTTCAGCTTTGGGGTGAAAAGAATCCATCCCACATCGGTTGTGATTATAAAAGGAAGTTGCACCTGTAGTGTATATATATAGCCCCTCACCCTATTACTTCTCCGTTGCTTGACCTCATGGTGGGTTGAGTCCATTATCTTGAGCCCTATGGCACGAGACATGGCTTGAGCCTAGTTGAAAAGTTTTGTTGGAGTACCCTTAAATTGGGAGCACCTAGTTTCTGTTCAAGTATGTTCGTTTGTGTTTGTTTGATTATCGTTCGTTTAACATTTAACGAACGAACATGAACAAACCAATATTTTAAACGAACGAACACGAACATCAAAGTTTTTGTTTGTGTTTGTCCGTTTGATCGGCTAAGGTAAACGAACGAACATGAACCAGCCCTTGTTTGTGTTCGTTCGGTTCGTTTACAGCCTTACTTTTATGTATTAAACGACTTCAAACTTGATTCGAGTTCGAGTTAGAGCTTGATTCGAGCTTGAAACGAGTTCGAGCTTGATTTGAGTTTGAAACGAGTTTGAGTTCGAGTTCGAGCTTGGAAATTAGCTTTCAAGTCGAGTTCGAGTTTGGTTTTTTACTACTCGCGAGTTTTCGAGTCGAGTTCGAGCTCGAGTATTGACTTTCGAGTTCGAGTCAAGTATAATGATACTCGAGCTCGACTCGCATCATTTACACCCCTATTCGAACCTACCGTCTGACAATCACTTTAGTGCACACTTCAAAGATGTCTCGTGACGTGCTAGCAATCGACACTGACGCCAAGCCACCGACCCTCTATCAGGGCGAATACAGTCAATGACGAGACAGATTCCTCATCTTCATCAAAGCTAAAGACAACTGTGACTACATCTGGCAGGCTCTCTCTGAAGGCCCACAAGAAACTCCAATGGTTACCGTACCAGCGCAAGCAACAGGTGAGGCAGCTCTAGCTAAGCCAAAGACATACTTGGAGATGACCGAAAAGGAAAAGAGCAGATTTGATGGTGAAAAACATGCCAAGAGATATCTGGTGCAGAGTCTACCGAACCAGATCTACACGGCCATAGACGGCTATAAGGCAACCTCCAAAGGCATGTGGGATCAAGTAGAGAAGATGATGAGCGAGAGCAAAGTAGGAAACTAACTGAAGGTCAACAGCTGCATCACCAAATTCGACGGTTTCAAGCAGCGCAATGGCGAATCTATCACTCAAGCAACGTTTCTGCCTTCTGTTGAACGAGCTCCACAAGAACAAGATCACCCGATCTAACACGGAGAATGATCTCAAGTTCCTGAATAACCTCCTGCCAGAATGGAAAATGTTCGTTTCTCACATCAAACACAATAACTTGATTGAGAACGTTCCAATCCATGAACTCTACGAGATGCTCATGCAGGACGAGGATGAAGTCATGGAGGTTATGAGCAGTCAGAAATCTTCTTCCAAGTCTCATGCTGATCCACTTGCTCTTGTATCTTCAAAAAGCGGCAAGTCTTCCAGCCGTCACTCCAAGAAAGGTCAAGAGTCTAATGAGTCTGAACCAGAGTCTGAAGCAGAAACAGAAGAAAATGACTCTGACCCTGAGCTGACTCAGATAAAGAAAGCGATGGCCCTCATCACCAAGTCGTTTCAGAGAAACAAGTACTACAAGAAACCTTTGTCCAATATTCAACGCTACTCCACTACTCCCAACAAGCGCCATGATTATAAGGACAAATATGAAGGAAAAAGGAAGACTGATGAGCACAAGCAACCTGATCACAAGAAGAAGAATAAGAAGAATGATCGCAAGTCCGAGTCAAAGAAGAAGGACGAACCTGTCACATGCTATAACTGCGGCAAACTGGGTCATTTTGCCAAGGACTGTAGAAAGCCAGTTGAGAAAAATGTACACTACTACAAGGCCAAACTTTTGTTGGCAGAACAGAAAGCTGCTGGAAAGGCACTGCTAGTCGAAGACGATCACTGGTTAAATCACTCCGACACGGACAACGATTCTGAAGATGCTGATGCTTTCATGGGCAATCATTCTCCTCCATCAGAAAAGGCAAATCTTTGTCAGGTATGTGACTCTATTCATCAAAACTTAATCGAACAGATGCAACCTCTTATTCAACGAATATAATCCTATAAGGCATCCACTAATGAACAACTTCTTGAAAGTAATTCGTTAAAAGAAAAGCTAGATGTTCAAAAGCATATCACTGAAAAGTACAAGTCCGATAATGCTAATCTAAAAGAAAAATGCACAAATCTTTTGTTGGTCCCATTTAGGACACGCAAAAAATAGAAGAATAAGCTTCATATATAAGATGTAGAGATAAGATGAATCATGAAGAACAATCATAAAAGAAATCTCATCTCATATTCATAGAATCACAATATGGAGAAGAAAATATGAAGAACACCACACTTTACAATTAGATGACTCTCATGAGAATAGTCTTGTGTGTGTTTTTGTGTGTAACTTCTAAAACCCTCTCAAATGATAAATGAAACCCTAAACTTCTTTTTAAAGGGTCCATTTACAATAAAAGGCTCAAGCCCATAAAGCTAACTAAAAAGCTAACTAAAAAGCCCATACACTTTTTCTTTATAAAACATTTAGTTAAATTAGGAGCTAATTTAATCTAACAATCTCCCCCTAATGTTTTATAAAGAAAGCATCATCTTATAATCTCTCCCTTGCTTTCTTTAGAAACTTTGGCATTCCGTTCATCAAGTCTTCAAAGTATCATGAGCTCCTCCTCAAATGTAGGCTCATCTGCTTGAAAGACCGAGACAAATAACCCCATTTTGTCTAGCTTTCATGACTTAACTTCACCGCTATTTTTAACCATCAAGGAGCCTTTTTGAGAGAAAACATAATACATGCACATTGAACTCCAGCCTCTTAGCTTTCCAACGAGCTATAATTCATCCATTTTGGATGAAAAACGAGTGAGTTGTGCAAGTTTTCCCTCAGCTGCGTAGAACGGTCGTCAAAACAGAAAATTTGACGCTTAAGATCCCGTTGAGTAAGCATTCAGCACCAAGATTATGAATAATAGAGGAGTGAGTGACAATCAATATGTCACAATAGCAGCATGAAACCGTGAAGAGCCGTCGAGAGAACACCGTTCTTGAAAGCGGAAAGAGCACGAGTGAAGTCCAATGCTTTCGGTCCAACAAGAGTCCATTGACTTTGACACAGATTCTGACCATTAGGCACACTGATTCAGACCAAACATAAAACATGAAAAAGTTTCATCCGTGTCTTAGGAAATCAACACAACAGGACTCATGCGAATCGGAGTACCGAGTAAAGAGTTGTGCGCGTATTTCTGAAACAGTGCAAAGTTGTCAGAAAAATCTGAAAATTTTAGGCTTCGGGCTTTTGGCTTATTTTGAATTCTGGACCAATGACCTATGATAAACATACTTGGGTCTACTTTTGGTCCTCTATGGTCTCTGGCCTTGAATATGAGATTTTGGTCCACAGAGGTATGCTCTTCTGCACGGTTCACAGAGGCTCTATGCATATCAGCTTGGTTTCAAAGTGTTTGCAACTTCTGTGATTCTGCTCACTCGGATAGCTTCTAGCCAAGCACAGAAGCTCTGTGCACATTCACAGAGGCTCTGGACAGAAGGCTCTGAACAGAAGGCTCTGTGAACATCTTCTATCGATGTGTAACCTCTATACATGGAAAACTCTGTATTTTTCCGCAAATCAGAGGCTTCTCTTGGCCATAACATATCTATATGTCTAATTCTTTCCATTGTATCTTTCAAATCCATAATTATTTTGATCGAATTCTGCTGCACAACGGTCGGATAATCTGCTGCACACATCTAAGGTGTAAACTTGGTCAGCTTTGAACAATTTCTCCTCATCATATGCACTCTGGTTTGTTTTGGCATCTAACACACCAGCAACAACAACAGCATAGCAGTAGCAGCTTAATCAGCTGTTTAGTTGGATCTGCTCTGCAGAGAATACTTCTAAGTCATTACAAAGGCTCTGTGCAGCATCATAGAGACTCTGTGAGTTGCCTCTGCACTTTACAACCCAGGAGTTGCATTTTTCTGCTTCTGGAGACTTTGCATGGGTTAAGGTCTGACAGCTCGATTAAGCTCTGCATATTCACAGAAGCTCTGCGTATATATGGACATATTTGGACTTCGAACATAGTAGCTACTTGATGACAAACCAAGATCTGCACAAAACCAACTGTGACAGAACTGAAATGAACTATACTGCCTCTGGACAGACATGAAATTTGTCTTAATCTTCTGCTATTATCAAGAATTTGATCTGGACAGCCACATAGGTTCTGTGATTTGTCATAGAGGCTCTGTGAACTGCCTCAGAGGCTCTGCCCAATCATTACATCCAGAAACTGTGGAGCCTTTGAACCGAGTTCTGTGTATAATAAGCTCAAACAGCAGCAGCTTAATCAACACAGTCTCTGCATGATTAAGCTCTGTGTATGACTGTTAGTTTCAAATCTGTACAACCTTATCGATGAAATACCACAGAGGCTCTATGAAGCCTTATAAAGTCTTTGCGCACAGCTTCTAACCTGCAAAAAAAATATGACCTTCTGTAGCTCCACTTTCTGTCCAATCTGTTGTAAAGCTAATACTCCTGGACTGATTCTGCGCATACGCGAACAAGATTTCTTCTGCATTATGGATAAGCAAGGTTTTGCACGTTTGTTCCATGTAAACTGTTGTGGCTTCATTTGAAGCTGTTGATGTTGAGTCTGCCATTGGTTCTAAATATAGGACTGCTTCTGAACTAAACTCTGCGCGTAACTTCTACTTCTGAAGAGCCACAGAAGCTCTGTGCATCTACGATATGATATCTGATTTGGTTCTGTTTCTACATTCACTGCCCGATCTGTACGATCATCTTGACTAACCTTCTGATTAGCCCTTTCTATGATCTGCATAATTTGCTGCCACAGCTTCTATGATTTAGACGACAACAAAACATAGTGCACAACAACACATATCTGACATAAGGTGAAGCTTTTTGGCTTTAGAGCAGATTTTGTAAATCATCACAAGGCATCTTCTGTGGAGCTTGATCACCAGCAACTTCTGTGCAGGGTTTGGACGAGATTCTGCACACAGTCTTTCTGGATCAAATCTGCCATAACTCTTCACATAGAAAGACTGAAATTCTGCTGCAGATCTTAAACACAGCAGCTTCTGATTAAGCTCTGTATCAGATAAGCGTTCATGATCAGAGTCGTTGGACAGCACCATCTGGACAGTCTATGAACAAAACATTAGCTTCCATTGCCTCTGAACAGTTCCCTCTACACAGATCCTTCAATATGCTAGTGTGCATCATCTATATAGCCATAAACAAGCTCTGTGCATATCTCAAGTCATATCTGCACATTCCTTGACAGCAATAGCGGCTCTGATCTGCTACAGCAGCTTAATCAGCAGCGGCTTAATAGCAGTCAGCAGCAACATTAGCATCCCAGCAGCAACAGTAACATCACATCAGCAACAGTGGCTTAATAGCAGTCAATAGCTTTACACAGATCAGGGATTTGCACAATAATAGTGTACAACAGCATCTTTGATTGATCTGTTTTGGCAACAAACAACTTTTTGCGCAGATTTTGAATACAACAGCAAACTCTTGACAGTAAGTACAAACAGCAGCAACAAACAATACCAGCCGCTTAATCAGCTGCTTAATAGCAGCAAATTTCTGATTCTGTAACTTCTGCCCTTCAAACAACAGCGAATTTGCAGCTTAACAGCAGCTTAACAACTTATCAACAGCTTAACAACAGCTTAACAGAAATGTTACACCAACTTTGACACTGATTTAGACCATTATAGCTCTGGATTTTGCAAAAACTCAAAACATAAAAAAAATTCATTGGTTTGTTATCTGTTCAGATCATCTTGAATCACCTCTTTTGGAGCTCGTATGAATAAGATATGGTTGATTTACCACAGTCGCGCAGATCTGTCCATCAGATTTCCATCAGCACACTATTGTCCAATTCAACGATGCGTATGACACTTCTAAAGTTAGAATTTGAGAAAGCTCAAAACATGAAATTTGTTCATCAATATGTTTTCAATCTAGGGCCTTTTGAATCGCATCGATTGGTGCCTTGATGAGTGAGATATGAATAATTTACTGCAGCATCGCAAAATTTTCAGCATGCTGTTTTTTTTCCTCCAATTATATCAAATGCTCATCAAAACCGATTTGATGTAAAAATAAGCCGATCTCCATAAATCTTTCAAAAAAATGAGTGCAAATACTCAGATCTCTAATTAATCAGGTCAGAAAAACTGATTAGCACTTAAAGGTATAAAGTCTTTTCAGATCAAAATTTGAATATGTAGCACAACACCAAATCTTTCTCAAACAACAACTTTCAAGACACAAACGATTTAGTTTTTCATTTAAATGAATATGAGCAGCGGAAGACAAACAAAATCTGAGTAAAAGAGAGTCCAATCTTGGATTTAAATGAAGGTCAGATCAAAGGTCAACAACCTTACTACCAAGATGCACAAATGCAAAGGACTAAAGCACACACTAGGATAGGATCATAGATCAACCATCTACTTTGTGCTTATCAAATAAGACCAATGAATGAGAAAGAATCAAAACACACACATGTATTAAATCTGATCAGATTTGATAAAAAAGAATCAAATCTTCACTTAGGCATTTCATCAAACATGTGGTGTGCAGAATCAGATTTTGTGGAGAAACAACAAAGTTTTCTATGAAAGATCATCCAAATCTCATTTAACTGAAGAAATGGGTTTCCAAGAAGCACAAAAACATAAAATAAACCATTAGAATGATATTTGTGCTTAGACTCATGTGGTTGAATCAATCTAAGCACCAAAACAACAAATAAATCATCTAATAACTTCTATTGTTGCCATAGATGACCGATTTTGAAGAAAAGTTTATTCAATCGGCTCTGATACCAATTGTTGGTCCCATTTAGGACAAGCAAAAAATAGAAGAATAAGCTCCATATATAAGATGTAGAGATTAGATGAATCATGAAGAACAATCATAAAAGAAATCTCATCTCATATTCATAGAATCACAATATGGAGAAGAAAATATGAAGAACACCACACTTTACATTTAGATGACTCTCATGAGAATAGTCTTGTGTGTGTTTTTGTGTGTAACTTCTAAAACCCTCTCAAATGATAAATGAAACCCTAAACTTCTTTTTAAAGGGTCCATTTACAATAAAAGGCTCAAGTTCATAAAGCTAACTAAAAAGCTAACTAAAAAGCCCATACACTTTTTCTTTATAAAACATTTAGTTAAATTAGGAGCTAATTTAATATAACATCTTTCAATAGCACCAAAGGACTTAAGGGCCAAGATATCTGACTTGAATTCAAAGCTTGATCAGTGTGAGGATGAGAAAGCAGAGATTATCTATCAATGCTCCTCTCTTCAAATCATACACAAAGAGTTTGTTGCGAAAATAACTGATCTTGAAACTAAACTTCACAAAAGAGGTCAAACTGATCAGACAATTCACATGAACAAACCAAAGGAATTCACGTATTTTAACAAGGAATGGGGAATTGGGTATTATAAGCCTCATTATTTGAAAAAGATTTTGATAATGAGACCTACTCTTTATCACTTTAGTTTTCTTGGTCTCGACAAACAGTATCCTCAATACAAAATCGATTGGACTAGTCCTCTCGAAAAGGAAAAGGAAGAGGAAACTGAAGAATATAAACGCGCACACACCACTAAAATGCAGTTACCTTTTGCATATGAGTCTCTTAACTACTCCTACAATAAAAATAAGTCTAAGTATCTTTCGAATGACTACTTTGACGGCTATAAGGTTGATGAGCCCAAGGATTCCTCCAAAATGGATGAGGCCCCAGCACCTGAACCCAGAACTTAGACGGACGAGTTTAAACTCTATGTCCCTCCTCTCATTTTGGAATCCAAAATAGTCGAGTTAGAGGAGGCACTCGAAAAGGAAAGGATTGATTTTCAAAAAGAAAAGCAAGCGCTTATAAATGAACTTGTGAAACTCAAATCCTCCAAAACCGAATCTGTGTCGGATGAAGGACAGGAAATCCTTCGGAATGAAATCAATCGGCTCACATCAAAACTGTCTGCTTTGGCAACAGAAGTGATGCAAGAGCAAGTGATCAAGTTTCAACTTCAATAGAAACTTGACCAACTCCAAAACGAAAAGATGACTTCACCCAAACCTTCCTCGGACTCGTCCGATACATCTTTGTGTAAAGCTTTTATTGGAAAAACTTTTTCACGAAAAGGTAAAGAGTCTCAAGCGGACTGTGTTAGAAAGGATCTTAACTCTGAATTTCTAAAAGCTTCCGCACCAGATTCTTCCAAACACACAGACACAAAGTGTTCCTCACCTCTCTCATCCAATCCTAGTCTATCGGTCCCTGATATTGATTTTTCTGCATACATGAATTCCGATGCAAGTTCTGATGAAGAGTTTCCTAAGTTTGAGTTTGACAAACCTCTTCCGAATCACACCGACTTTCTTTCTAAAGCTGTGAATCGCCCGGTCAAATTTCTTAAAGGCAAGAGTTCTTCAAAACTCAAGACCCCGGCTGTGAACAAAGTTTCCAAAACTGATTCTCATTCACAAAACTGTTCACAGCCGCGACAAAAGACCGATCGATCAAACGATAGAAATTCTTCCTACTCAAACTCTGCTGACCATGCCGTTAATGACTTTTCAGATAAAAATGGCCGAGCAAAACAAGCCAAACAAAAGTGGGTAGCCAAAGGATCTATCAAGAACAAGTCGGAGTCGAAGTCATTTAATTCTGCTTTCAATTCTAGGAATAACATTAATGATTGTGGTTTGAATCATTCGAACAATTTTGTTGAACAAAGTGTTAATTTTCCAATTAAACTTTATTCAATTCAGCATTTGATTCAATTATCCCATGATTGTTTGTGTTGCTCTAACTGTGGATTGAATGATTTTGATGATAATAGATATGCATCTGATTGGTTTGGTTGTTATCATGTTTATAATTCTAAGCCTAAGCGCAAATCTCGTAAACCCAAAAGGAAGCCCAATTCAAAATGGGTTCCCCAGTCAGGTGTTAAACCTAACCCTCCACGACCCATTTTCAAGAACCCTTAATCTTGTTTTTGCAGGACGGTCATGTGTGGTACTTAGACTCTGGATGCTCCAAACACATGACCGGAAGGAGGGAGCTACTCACAAACTTCACAGAGAAATACTGCGGAGACGTGAGGTTTGGGAACGATGACAAGGCACCGATTATGGGCTACGACGATATTGTTCAAGATAAGATCACGATCAAGAAGGTGTCATACGTCGCAGGATTGCGACACAATCTGTTCAGCAACAGCCAGTTCTGCGATAAAGATCTCGAGGTCAACTTCAAGGCTAAAAGGTGTAGCGTCCGCACTGAAGACGGAAAGGAGCTACTTGTTGGAACTCGGAAGACCAACCTCTACACCATCGACCTCTCTGCCCTAAAGACCGATGATTCCGTCTGCCTCATGTCGAAGGCCAACTCTCAACAAGCGTGGATATGGCATCGATGACTCTCGCACCTCAACTTCAAGAATATCAACAAGCTGGTGCTAGGCGGACACGTGAAAGGCATGCCCGAGCTCGAGTTCGAAAAGGACAAACTTTGCGGAGCATGCGAGATGGAAAAAATGAAGCAAGCGACTCACAAGCCGAAGGCCGCTCCGAGCACGTCCCAGTCCCTCGAACTCATCCATATGGATTTGTGCGGACCGATGCGTGTTCAGAGTATCAACAAAAACAAATACGTCCTGGTGATGGTCGACGACTTCTCACGCTACACATGGGTGAAGTTCCTGCACTCCAAAGACGAAACCCCGGAACTCGTCATCACCCATCTGAAGACCATTCAACTGAACCTCTAACAGCAAGTTCAGACAATTAGGATGGACAACGGGACAGAGTTCAAGAACCAAACGGTGACCGATTACCTGACATCCGTCGGTATTTCGCAAAACTTTTATGCCGCGAGGACTCCTCAGCAAAATGGAGTGGTAGAACGACGGAACCGTACCCTTGTCGAAGCTGCTCGCACGATGCTGTCACAATCGAAGCTGCTCGCACGATGCTGTCACAATCGAAGCTGCCTCTTTTTCTATGGGCTGAAGCGGTTGCAACTGCTTGTTACACACAAAACCGCTCCATCATTAACAAGCGGTTCAACAAAACACCGTACGAGATCATCAACAATCGCATCCCGAATATCAAGTACTTCCACGCATTCCGGTGCACGTGCTACGTCTTGAACGACAAGGATGACCTCGGCAAGTTCAGTCCAAAGGCAGATGAAGGAGTATTCATTGGATACTCGATGCAGGCTAAGGCTTATCGCGTTTACAACAAACGGACCAAATCCGTCGTCGAAAGCGTAAATGTGACCTTTGACGAAGCCGCAGATTTGGCTTCTGAACAAATCAGTTCAGAACCCGCTTTAACTGGCGTGTTAGCTTCCGAACTTTCACGTTTGGGATCTGCACAAACCCAGTAAATCCAAATCATGCATCTACGTCAAAATCACATATTTCGGATTTAGATTTACTATTTTAGCACCTTTATGATGAATTCTTTAACTTGCCCAACCCTCGTGTGTTTGTGCAACCTAGGAACGAAGCTGCTCAAATCGAGAACTCGACGAATCTCTCCGGTCCGCCGTCTTCAACGAGCACTCCAACAATTACACTGGAATCCCCTCAAAGTTCAACGGACACCACGACTGAAACAACTAATCCCTCGGAGGAACCTGTGCCAATCCCGGAGATCGCTCCTAAACATTCGTCCTCAACAACTCACAAGGATCAACCTCTGAATTCCCCAGAACTGGAAGTTGCTCAACCAACGACGAATCCCGTTCCGTCTCCTCCGAGGAACCGTCCGTCATCTCTTGAAGCAGTTCAAGATCTTCCCACCGGTGAGTATGTGACCCAGACAGCTCTCACGCGACTCAACAGACGCTTCCACACACCACCAAATGGACCAAGGCACACCCTCTACACCAAATCATCGGCGATCCTTCCACTCTGTTAGAACGCGAGGCGCATCAGCCAACTTCTGCTTGTTCTCTGGCTTTCTCAGCAAGATCGAGCCAAACACCGTCTCTGAAGCTCTCAATGATCCAGACTGGGTCATGGCGATGCAAGAGGAACTCAACCAATTTGAGGCCCTCAAGGTATGGCGACTCGTCCCACGTCCAACTCACAAGACGGTCATCGGCACGAAGTGGATATTCAAGAACAAGAAATATGAAGATGGTATTGTTATTTGCAACAAGGCGCGCCTTATGGCCAAGGGATACCGCCAGCAAGAGGGATTTGACTACGATGAGACATACGCTCTGGTAGCCAGAATCGAGGCGATTCGTATGTTCTCTGCATACGCAGCGCACAAGAACTTCACGGTCTTCCAGATGGATGTCAAGACCGCCTTCCTCAACGGCGTTATCAAGGAAGAGGTGTACGTATCGCAATCGGACGGGTTCATGGATGAATCTAAGCCAAATGATGTATATATCCTCGACAAGGCATTATACGGTCTTAAGCAAGCTCCACGCGCCTGGTATGACGCTCTATCTAAATTCTTAATAAAATCAGGTTTTTCAAAAGGTAAAATCGACACAACCCTGTTTATTAAGAATGAAAAAGGTCACATAATCTTATTCCAAGTATATGTAGATGACATCATTTTCGGTTAAACTAATCCTCAATACTGTAAGAATTTTTCTGTCCTCATGGGAGAGTATTTTCAAATGAGTATGTTATGTGAGATGAATTTCTTCCTCGGCCTTCAAGTTAAGCAACTGTCGGCCGAAATATTCATAAACCAGGCTAAGTACATCCGGTATATTCTTCAGAAATACCAGATGGAACAGTCCTCACCTATGAAACTCCCATGACCCCTGGTACAAAGTTACACGCCGATCCTAACGAAAAGGATGTGGATACCAAAACATACCGAGGAATGATAGGTTCTTTGATGTACTTGACGGCGAGTAGACCGAATATCATGTTTTCTACATTTCTATGCTCCCGTTTTCAGTCAAAACCAAGAGTCTAACTTAATTACAGTAAAACAAATTTTTCGTTACTTAAAAGGTACTGTTGATCTTGGTTTATGGTACCCGAAAGAGACGGGTTTTCAGCTCACGGCGTAGTCAGACGTGGACCACGCGGGAAGCATGCTGGATCGGAAGAGCACATCGGGTCACGTGCAGTTCCTAGGAGATAGCTTAGTCAGTTGGGCATCCAAGAAGCAGCAGTGCGTCTCCACATCGACTGCCAAGGCGGAATACGTGGCCGCCATGAGCTGCTATTCCCATGTCATATGGATGCGCACCCAGTTCAAGGACTACGACTTCACCTACTCTCAAGTGCCCATCTACTGTGACTCGAAGAGTACGATTGCCATTTCCAGTAATCCGGTCCAACACACTAAGACGAAGCACATAGACGTTCGGTACCACTTTATCAAGGATCACGTCGAAAGAGGTACAATCGAACTCTAGTTTGTTAATACTGAACATCAGTTAGCAGACCTCTTTACAAAACCCTTGGACGAAAAACGTTTTAACTATTATGTGTCCAAGCTTGGTATGCTAAATATGAAGATTTAACCGAACTGTGCGTTCGATACAAGTTCCATACACCTACCATGAACTTCCTATTCTTCATCTGTTGTCTAAACTCTAGATGATCGAATACACACTTCCTCGCATCTGTATTCTACTTGTATCGTACACATATTCTCGTTAAATCTCTGTATTAATTAGGTAGATTTTGTTTGTTTGTTTTCATGTCGTTTGTGATTTCCTTTTATGTTCTATTACTGTCGTCTACTTTATTCTTCGATATATCTGTGTGTTTCACAATCTTGTTCATGTGTTCAGGGGGAGCACATAAGCTTATCAGGTAAGACTCTTCTACATTTGAGGGGGAGTGTCACACTATTTTTTTTAACATCAAATATTTTGTGTGTGGACATTCGAAAGCTTTTCCTAAAAGAACTACTTGCACAATCTGAGGGGGAGCATGTTCTTTGTGTGCAATAGTTGAGGGGGAGCGTGTTTTTCAAAACTCCATAATTGCTTTTGGGTCAGAAATGTCAACTTGGAAATAACCAGGGTAATTTTTTACAGTTTCGAAGAGTAATCGGAAAGGGTATCCAGAAACCCCCTATCCGAATAGGTATCCGGACCTGGTAGGTTTCCGAACGACCCACCCGGACACCATTTCCATATATATATACCCGGTCATTTCCCTATTTAATTTTTTCGGAAACATTGACCCTAAAACCCTCTCGCTACATTTCCAACATACGGATCTCTCTCGTTCGTTCATTTCTTCATCCTCGTGACTTCACAGATCAGGTATGTTGTTCGCAATCCACCTCTATTCATTTTTGACCCTCATTGCACTTATTTCGCACACAAACACATCGATTCTTCGATCCAACAATGGGTTTCGATTACCAAACCCTTCAATGGCTCTCCATCGATCGATTTTGGTTATTTTTGACTATATTAATGCTTGAGGGTTGCTCTCTTACTTGTTTAGATCAGTAAAGAATAGTTGGATCTGTGGTTGTCTGGCTAGTTTGGTGATTTCGATCAACCCGGATGTTGTCCGGATAGTTTGAATCTATCCGGACACATTCAATTTTTCCCGGATACATTCAAACCAGTAAGATATTTTGTCCGGTAACCTAACTCATCCGGAAACCTCAATTATCCAGAAACCATGTCATCCGGTAACCCAAGTTGTCCGGAAACCTTTATGGTTGGTAAGTTCAACTATCCGGAATGTTCATGCTTGTCTGGTAACCTTGTTCACCCGGTAACCCAAGTTGTCCGGAAACCTTTGTGATTTCCGGTAAGTTCAACTATCCGGGTTGTTCATGGTTGTCCGGTAACTATCTTTGTCCGGTAACCATCTGTATCCAGATACCAATGTACCCGGTAACTTTTGTTATCTGGTAACCAACTGACCATTGTATCCGGACACTATGCTACCCGGATACCTTTATTTGTCCGGACAATCTGGGAGTTCCAGTACCCTGTTCCTCACTGCCATATCTCAATCTGTTCCAGATTGTGCCGAACTTCGCCAAGGTACGCACCAACATTCTTTTGATCCCGCCTATAGTCTAACATTGTCTCTATCAGGTACTCATGGCGGATCAACAACCACAAGACAACATTCCTCAAGAGGAATTCATTGACGAAGCGGCTGATAACGCAATCCTTGACCCAAACCATATCTCTGAAATCGAGGGGAACAACCACCACCTCGACGCTACTGAGTTTCGACCACAACATAGTGTGGTCGTGGACATCTTACTCGGTCATCCACTCAACTACGCACTCACGGAAACCACCGACGTGCCCGTCATATACGTACAACAAGTCTGGAACACCATCAGAATTGACACCGCTCACAATTCCCAGACTATTCATGCGAGGATTGATCACCAACCGTTCACACTTACACCAGACACCTTTCGACACCTAATATCACTACCAGAGGCCACTGCCGGCGGTCGAGCTGCGTTCGACCCTGCCATAGATGATGCAACTCTCTGTGCTAAAATCCGTGCAATCGGATACAACCACGCACTCAACCGCCCATCCGCCTTCAACCGCAAATATTTGGCGCCTATCTGGTATACCCTGTTCACCATATTAAACAGGTGTCTATCCTCTCGGTGGAAGGGAATTGACCAGTGCACCGGCAACTTTCTAAGACTCGTTCATGCGATCATCTACCATCGTCATGTGGACTTCTCCGCCATCATCTGACATGAATTCTTCAACCCTATCCGTGCGATCGGTGGCACCAGGGAACGCAAATTCCTTCCATACCCAAGGTTCCTGTCATTGGATGTCCGTCAATACATGGATACAAACCCGACCATTCCACGTCGCATCAACCATCTGGTATGTCCTCCTTTCAGGTTGCATTACTTAGTGATCCATAACCCTGCCAACGCACAAGCCGTGCGTATACCTGATGCCCTACTGGCATATGCGGATCCCAATGCACCAACTGTGATAGAATCTAGGAGAGCGATAGGTGTAGGTGCTTCTATGGTCCAGCCAGAGCCGGAGGGACCTCCCCAAGGAGTTAGACCCGAGCGACGTGAGGGTCCAAGGACACGAGGAGGTAGAGTCCGGGCAGCTGGGGCTCTCGGATGGGCTGTGTTGAGAGTACATTCAGTGAGGGGAAATGAAGCGGGCGGTGCATTGGATACGCGTGACAGTACAAGCCATGCCACCGGACCCTCGACAAGCCGGCCTTTCCGACCGTCTACGAGTAGACCACCTACCCCTACACATACCCGTACAACCGATGACGCCTGACCGTCGACTACTCTACACGAGGTCCCGGTCGTCACTGCCCCCCAAATGCTCGATCAGGACCTCGGAATGGACCCAACTGAACTGATCTCACCGTTCACCCAAGCCGATGTTGTCGAGTCCGACATCACTGACACCGATATGGATCAAACCATCCATGCATCATTAATACCACCCCGTATCGGTCATCGCCCAATCATGACCGATGAGATTCCCTCTACCTCGACTACACCTTCCGAAACACCTAACCCCGAACTTAATATGGGAGACATAAGGAGAATGGATGTAGTATTAGTTGAAAATTTAGAACATACGAGTCGGAGAGAATGGAGGTCAAAACAAAATCATGAGAGGGTGAGCATACAAAGTAGAGCGAAGAATGAGCGAATCCGAGCCCGTGTCGCCCAGGTAGCCACATCTGCTGCCTCGTCTCATCCGTTGGGACGAGACATTGAAGAAGTCGTCGTGGACCGAGCGACGCAAATGCACAACCTCCCTAGCCACTCAACTAGCTCTCAACAACTAGTTGTTTCAATTTCTCACGGTGACTTAGCATAAAGTCTATCGGTCTCTCACTCGGAGAGTCTCGATATTGAAACAAGAGAACAGCCTTCCTCGTTCTCGACTTCTTTTTATGCACCATTAATTCTAGAGCCCTTTGATATTATAACATCTTCCTTGGCAAGGACACAGATCGAGGCTGCTAACATCGGTGCTCTTAGTGACCCGATCGGAACATCCGTAGTATGTCTGCCCTTGAGCGGAATACGAGGATCGGATGGAAATCCTACCATAGTTAACATCATGCCAGCTATGAACGTAGGTGGTACTTCTGTTGAATCAACAGTCGTAACCTCAACGGGTAATCTAAGTTATCCCGACGGTGATTTACCTGACTTTGTGTCAAGGAAGTTGTTGATCCAAACCCTCAGTGATTTGATAATGACCCTCTCTTATATACTTAGTGAAAATTGTAAGTAAAACAATATGTATCAGAGTTTCACTATCGCTGATAAGTACTAAGATCTTACAGTACCGCTGATAGGAACTCTCGCTCTTTAGATTAAACATTCAGTGAACACTGTTCACCATGATACTCTGAGTCTGTTCAGTCCTTATGGTGATCGCTGATAAGTTAGTTGTTTACTTATGATCTCTGAAGACAAGTTTCCCGTCAACATAGGTTCTACGCTGAAGTCGAATATCAAGCTCAAGAACCAGCGACAAGTCTCCTAATGAACTGATGCGGATCAGCGAAGACTCAGATTTGTCCACTCAACGTGAAGTATCAAGTACAAGACTTCAGCTATCGGTGAACTTTATCATTCGCTGATATAGAATGATAAACCGCTGAATCAACAAATAGCTGATCATGAAGTCCTCCGTACAAAGTACTTTTGTCTTAACCACCCTTGCACGACTCCGTACGATATGTCAAAAAAAGAACCTCCTTATTGTCTGAAATCGTACAACCACTCTGATACTACACTGTTCAAACATGCGGCTACTAAGGTTGTCAACAAAGGTTAATGACGTGCAACCAATCAACTGCTGCCACGTGTAAAGTGTAAACTGCCATGCATTAAATGCATGCAGTATATAAGAAGAAGAACTCACTTCATTTTGAAGTAACTTGCTAACTCTGGACAAGTTCATCCTCTTATCTTGAGATAGGTTATTATTAGTAATTTCCTTCTCTTTCTTAGTGCAAGAACTTAGTGTTCCAACTTGTTTAGATTTAGGTTTATCCTTAATCTTGTTTCCGCAACAAGCTGTAAATTGTTAATGATTTATCAATAAACAATTTATAAAAGTAAAATCTGTGTGTTTGTATTCAACCCCCCCCCCTTCTACAAACTTGTATAGCCCTTCGGGACCAACAAGTGGTATCAGAGCAGATTTGTTTAATCTAATAAACAAGATCTAATCTTCTATACTAAGATTTCTCTTCCTTGCTATTTCTGAAAATGGCCACCAACACAAACACAAATTATATCGACAATGGTTCTCTTGCAAAACCCCCTAGATTCTCCAGAGATAATTTTAATCTATGGAAAAATAGGATGATTCTCTTCTTAGAAGGTGTAGACCCTACTATGCCTTATTATCTTGAAAACGGCCCATATATTCCTGTAAGAATTTATGCTCTAGTACCAGCCACTGAGAATAGACCTGCTATTCCAAAAAGGCTGATACCCAAGGAAGTTCATATGTGGACTGACTTAGATAAGAAGAAAGTGGCTATCGACACAAAAGCTAGATCCATACTATCCATGGCTCTTCCTGACGAAGTCTACCATTCCGTCATGAACCTGAAAACCTCAAAAGCTATGTGGGACACAATATGTGTTCAGTATGAAGGTACTTCTGAAGTCCAGGACTCTCAAAAGATCAACCTAGTAAGACAGTACGAAAGTTTCATCTGTGGTAAGAATGAAACTCTCTTTGAAGTTCACCAACGTTTTAACTGTTTATTAATAGATCTAAAAACTGTTGGTAAGGAATATTCTAACTTTAAAGTGCTGACAAAGTTTTTAGAATGTTTACCTGAAAGCTGGGACAGTTATTCTATGTGTCTCAAGCTGTCAAAGGATCTAAGATCAATGACCCTTGCTACCTTATATGGCACGATGCTGAATCATGAGCAATCGAATCATCTTAAGAAGAATCTTGTAAAAGATTCCAAAAGCACCTCTGTTGCTTTAATCCCAGAGGAACCTTCTACTCAGCGACCCTTGGTCACTATCACTAAGTTAGAAAGTAACTCTGAAAGGTCATCATAATCTGACTCTTCAGATGATGATGAATCTTTGGCTCTCCTCACTAAAAAGTTCAGGAGATTCGCCAAAAAGAAAATGTTCAGAAAGAACAAACCCCTTTCCATTACTGACAAGCCAAGATCAACTGCTCCTGTTGATAAGGCTACTGCTACTTGTTTTAACTGCGAAAAGATAGGACATTTCGCTAACGAGTGCAAGTATAAGAAAGTTTCGAGAAACTCAGTGTTTCCCAAGAAATCCTTTATTCCCAGGAATAAAGATGACAAATATGCCAAGCAGAAAGAAAAGTATGCGAAGCTGAAAAGCTTTAAGAAGAAAGGCAAAGGCCTGATGGTCAACTATGATTGGGCTGCCTCTGATGAAGAAGAATCATCATCTGACTCTGAAGATGATGAAGCCAATCTTTGTCTTATGGCCAAGATTGAAGATGAGGAATAAAGTTCAGACATACCCTCCACTTCAACCTCTGCTATTCAGGTATCACTGTAACGACCCGAATCAAAATCGAAGGATTTTATGTCTTGGGTGTAGTGTCAATAATAATGGAAGTAGAAGGGCTTAATGGTATTTTGAGAGGAGGTATAAAAGGGCACTAAACCATAGGGAACATTCCATTCTACTGAATTTAAGTGTGTGTGTCGGCTGAAATTGTGAGAGAAACAAGAGGAGAGGTTTGAAGGCTTTTGGTGCATTTGAAAGAAGAGAATCACCAACTTTGGAATTTGAAAGAAGAATCAACATTTGGAATTCGTTCTCGCAAGCAATCAACCAGGTAACACTCTAGTACCATCGTTTAATCTTTGGTTAAGGGAGCAGATTGGTTATTTTGGGGTTTTGTTTAAAAGTGGAGTTTGAAGCTTAAATGAGAGAAATCGGGTCCTGTAGTGTGTTTCGATTGCTAAGAACTCAGTAATTGTTAGGTTTATTGATCTTGTTGCTATTGCTAATCTTTTCTTCAAGAGAATCGAGCTAGTCTATGGAGTTCGACCCCAAAAAGGGCCCAGGTCGATGTCCGAAAACCTTCTCGGACGTCCGTACTCTTTGGTGGTTGGAAGGTCTCCGGATGAGGGGACTGTCCGGGTAGGAAAGTTATCCGGGTAGGGATTAATGTCCGGTAAGTTCGGTATCCGGATTGTGGTACCGTCCGGATTAGGGTGAGCATCCGGAAAGTAGTGGTTGTCCGGAGAGTTATTGTTGTCCGGATAGTGTTGTCTATCAGCTTATGATATGTTCTTTTACTCAGGAAAGTCGATTGGAAGTGTGGAACGGTCTAGAAAAGAGAAGTAAGAGCACGAGGTGAGTTTTCTGAACTAAAATGTGTGGCTTTTAAAGTGTTTTCAAAATGTGTTTGAACGATGAGAATTGACATGCTTTATTATTATGCTTTAATTGCATGAAAGATGTTTAAAGTTTATATGGAATGTATGCATACATTGTGGTAGACGTAAACTGGCCAAGACGGGAGAGTAGACCCGACAGTGCTCGTGCGGGAGAGTAGACCCTTTATGCCAGGGGAAGTGGCCCCAATATAAGGCAGCATGAGACTGACTCGCTGTCACCTTAGGGTGGCTTCAGGGTGTCAGATTACGAGGGGCGGACCATATTCCGTGTAAATATTGTTTTTATATGCGAACGGTTTTATGAAAGATTTATGTTGAAAAGATAAACTATTTTATATGCTTTTATAACTGTTAGGAGGGCCTCACTAGACCTCATGGTCTAACCCTCGCATTTTCTTTTTCAAAATAAAACATTTTCAGGGAAGCAGGTGATTAAAGGCTCGAGCAAGTGAGCAAAGTTAGGCAAGGAAGATCGATAGTATAGCGACATTATTATTCTTTTAGCATTTAGGTTGTTTCCGCCAACCAAATTTTGAATATTGTAAGGAAATTTTGAGACGCGATTTTGGGATGTTTGATTTATATTTATGGAATGTTTGTTTAAAATTGTTGGGTTGTTATAATCACCTTCCTTCTTTACAAATATTGCAAATATTTATGAAGCTGATAGTCTTCGTAAAATCGATCTCTTGACTAGAAGTTTATATGAAGCCATGAATGGTAAAACTATAGTTGAAAATCAAAAACTTGATCTCACTGAACAACTTAAAAACTGTCACCTTCAAATAGAAAATCTTTCAAAAATTGAAGAAGACTTTAAAGATCAAGTGCATTTAAATCAGCTAGTCAAAATCGAGCGCGAAGAAGCTATCACTGCATTAAGAGCTGAAAAAGCTACTGTTGATGGATGGTATAATTCCTCAACAAAGATCACTGAGATAATTAAGTCTCAGATTCCTCTGAGTGATAAACGTGGTCTCGGTTACAAAGCTGATAATCTAGAATCAACCACTGATCGTTCCATGCTCTTATTTGGAACTTTTGTATCCTCAGTCGCTGATACTTCATCCTCTCAGTGTTCCTCCTCTAGACCGCCTATCCCTGAGGAAATTTCTACCTCCTCAAAAGGTAAAGAGAAAGTGGTTTATCCAAAACCTACCTCTGTCTTTAAAGATAAAGGTAAAGGAATTGCTTTTAACCAAAATCCTCAGAAGGGTACCTTAGTACCAAAGCTGAATGCTTCGAAAAGCTTTAGTGATTCATTCCTCTGGATCAAGGAATCAGATCTCTGGATCTACTCAGTGTGGATCTATTCAGCGATCTACTCCTAGAATCAGAGTGGATGCCTCTGGTAAGAAATCCGAAGAACTGAATGTTCCTCCCATTTTAAAAGCCAATAGCTTACTTGGTGCTGGTACTTCTAATTCAAAATCTAAAGCTCAGCATTCAAATGGTCCTAGAACTACTTTTAGTTATAGGAATTGTTATCACTGTGGACTCACTGATCATGTTGCTAGTAAGTTCCCCACAGTCACCAAAGCGGAAAAGATAGCTAAGGTGAAGATCATTGCCCCCAAGGCAAAGAAGACCACCGAGGTTAAGAAATTAACCAAAGTGAAGACTGACAAAGCTGAATTTTCAAATGCTGTGAAGATTGCTGAACCTTCCATTCCAACTACTTCCACTGACAAACGTGTACACATGGTTAAGTGGGTACCCAAGAAAAACTATTCTTCCTTTGTAATGCAGGTTAAGAAGGGTATCTGGTATCTCGATAGCGGACGCTCTAGACACATGACTGGAAAGAAAAGCATGCTCGCTGAATACAAGGAAGAGAAGGGTCCCTCTGTGACTTTCGGAGGAAATGGAAAAGGACATACCCGAGGGTTTGGTGTACTCTCTAATGGTACAACAACCTTCAGAAGAGTCGCATATGTTGAAGGGCTGAAGCATAATCTTTTAAGCATCAGTCAGCTTTGCGATAAGGATAACAAGGTAATCTTTACCAAGGAATCCTGCTTTGTCACTGACAAAAAGGAGAAGATAGCTCTCAGCGGTTATCGTTTGGAAAATGTTTATGTAATAAACATGGACTCAACAACCACTGAGAACTTCTATTTCTTCTCAAAGGCCTCATCTGATGTCAACTGGCTATGGCATAAGAGGCTTTCTCATCTGAATTTCAAGACACTGAACACTCTTTCTTCAAAAGAGTTAGTCACTGGTCTACCTCAGCACTCATACACCAAAGAGTCTTTATGTTCAGCGTGTGAGAAAGGGAAGCAGACCAAAGCAAGTCTCCTCAGTGTCATCCCCTCTACAACTTCTCCATATGGATTTGTTTGGCCCTGTTAACAAACAATCCATCGCTGGAAATAAATATACACTGGTCCTAGTTGATAAATTCTCTCGTTATACATGGGTTATGTTTCTCCGTTCCAAGAGTGACACCCCTGAAGAACTCATCACCTTTGTTCGGAAGATGGAAACCCTGAACAACTTGACCGTTCGCTCAATAAGGAGTGATCATGGGACTGAATTCAAAAATAGTTCTTTTGATTCCTTCTTTGAGAGTAAGGGTATTTCTCACAACTTTTCATCAGTGAGAACACCGCAACAAAATGGAGTCGCTGAAAGAAGAAATAGAACAATTATTGAAGCTGTACGTTTAATGCTCAGCGATTCTCACCTGCCTACTCAGTTTTGGGCAGAAGCTGTCAACACTGCTTGTTTTACGCAAAACAGGTCGCTGATAGTCAAAAGATTCAATAAAACAGCCTATGAACTTTTTCATGGGAGAAAGCCTTCAATCAGCTTTCTTCACATCTTTTGATGTCAGTGTTTCATACTGAATAACAGAGATGCCCTTGGAAAGTTTGATCCTAAGGCTGATGATGGAATCTTTCTTTGATACTCCTCAGTCTCCAAAGCCTTCAGAGTCTTCAATCGAAGAAGACAAACTGTAGAAGAAACTATTCACGTCACGTTTGATGAATCCCGTTCAGCGAACTCTAAACCGTCCGCTGATACTAAAGAACTGAATCAATGGATGTTTTCTCATCTTGGTGATTCAGAAGATATTACCACTCATACTCGTACAGTTGAAGATGATAGTCCTATCATTCCAAATATGCAGAATAGTGAAGCTGAAACATCATGGGTCTCAGTTGTTCCTTTAAACACTATACCTGCTTCTGAACCCAATGTCTCAGACATTCCATCTACTTCACAGCAATCAGTGAATACAATGACAACTGCACCCATTCCTCTCTTGGCTGATACTCCAGAAGTTGCTGAAGCCTCATCTTCAGCTCCTCCAGTTCAGTTTGAGTCAGCGTCTCATGCTCCGGCTCAACGATGGACTGTAAATCACCCAATTGATCAAATTCTTGGTGATCCAAACGCTGGTGTTCAGACTCGACGAAGTGCAGGTAATATTTGTTTATTTGTTAACTTTATTTCTCTGACTGAACCAAAGAAAGTAGATGATGCCCTCAAAGATCCAAACTGGGTCAGCGCCATGCAAGAAGAGCTGACTGAATTCGAAAGAAACAAAGTTTGGAAACTTGTTCGAAGACCAACTGACAAAACAGTGATAGGCACTAAATAGGTCTATCGAAACAAGTTGGACGAACATGGAACTGTAACCCGCAACAAGGCTCGTCTTGTTGCTCAGGGATACAGACAAGAGGAAGGCATTGATTATGACGAAACATTTGCTCCAGTAGCAAGACTAGAATCTATTCGTCTATTCTTAGAATACGCTATACACAAAGACTTCAAAGTATATCAGATGGATGTTAAGTCAGCGTTTCTAAATGGAAAGCTGAATGAAAAAGTCTATGTGGAACAACCTCCAGGATTCTCAAATCCTAAGCGTCCAGGTTATGTTTACAAACTGGATAAGGCACTTTATGGCTTAAAGCAAGCTCCACGTGCATGGTATGACACTCTATCAACTTATCTCCATATTGAACAATTTGAGCGAGGTAAAATTGATAAGACTCTTTTCTTCAGGAAAATAAAAGGTCATATCATTCTTGTTCAGATATATGTTGATGACATTATATTTGGTTCTACTAACCCTGATCTTTGTACTCGTTTCGCTGATAGAATGAAAGATGAGTATAAAATGAGCATGATGGGTGAACTACCATATTTTCTTGGTTTTCAGATAAAGCAAAATGAAAAAGGAACATTCATTAATCAGGGAAAGTATGTTAAAGATATGCTGAAGAAATTCGATTTAACTCAGAGTTCAGCTATGAAAACCCCTATGGCACCACCGCTGACACTAGACAAGGATACTAATGGTATTCCTGTTGATGTCACGCTGTACCGTGGGATGATCGGCTCTCTCTTGTATCTTACAGCTAGCCGACCCGATATTATGTACGTAACCTGTTTGTGTGCACGATATCAAGCTGAACCCAAGATATCTCATATGACCGCTGTAAAGCGAATTTTTCGATACCTTGAGGGTACTGCGAATCTAGGTCTTTGGTATCCCAAAGACTCAGGATTCGATCTAATCGCCTATTAACAAGTGATTTTTCAGGTTGCAAATTGGATAGGAAAAGCACCACAGGAGGATGTCAGCTCCTGGGTGGAAAGCTGGTGAGTTGGACAAGTAAAAAGCAAAATTCAGTGTCCACCTCCACAGCTGAAGCTGAGTATGTAGCCGCTGGAAGCTGTTGTTCTCAGGTCTTGTGGATGAGAAATCAACTACTGGACTATGACCTACAACTCTCAAATATTCCAATCTATTGCGACAGCACAAGTGCCATCGCTATAGCCAATAATCCAGTGCTACACTCAAAGACAAAACACATCGAAATCAGGTATCATTTTATCAGAGATCATGTGATAAATGGTGATATAGAACTTCACTTTATCCCAACTGATTATCAGTTAGCTGATCTGTTCACCAAACCTCTTGATGAGACAAGATTCAACTTTCTCATCAGCGAGCTTGGAATGCTGAACTTTGAAGAGTAAAATATTCAGCGGTTCACATTTGATCAGCGATAGGATAAAATCAACTCGTATAATCCATTCTATCATTTTCTCTCTGAATAAACTTGATTCGCTAATATCAAGGTATGTTTTTCTCTCTCTGACAATCGCATGTAAATGCAAGATTTCAAAACAAATTGCATCGCTGAATATCTCTTTCTTAATCATCGATATTTTTAAATTTCTAAAACCAACACTGATGTTTCTATTCAGTGCTTCATGTTTTCAAAAGTGTCCCTGAGTTTTCAAAACCTCAGAGATATCCTGAATATGAAAGGACAGTTGTGACGTCATTACAACGGATAAGCCCCAACACGTTCTTTTTTCTGACACACGTTTGCACGTTTCGTTTACCATCCAATCAAATGCAAACACGTGTCCGTGTCATGATGAAAAACTTTCCCGCTCGAGTTTTTCTCTCTCTCTAACCTCTCTATATAAACACATTCTGGGTTTATATTTCTCTTTTACGCGAAAAGCTTCTCCTCCAAGCAAAGAAAAATTACTGTTGCATTTGTGCTCTCAAGTTTTTCAAGAACTTAAGAACTTCTTCTTCTTCAAACGATCCAGGTTAATAATTCTGTTATTTACCTACTTCTTAAACTTGTTAATGATCTTCTCATTGTTTTTACAAGATTAAACAAAAGAACTTTTTCAAATGAAATCATTTCTTTCATGGTTTTATGAACACAACCTTTCATGGTTGTTCTTCAAGTTTAAATGCAAAATCTTAAACTGTTCTTCATACGTTTTCCAGAATCCTAATTTTACAAAGGAAACTGAAAAACAAGATTTTCATTGGGTTTGCATTTCGTTTTTCAAAAACAAGAAAAACCCTAATATTCATTAAGACATTTTTGTCTGAATGAAATGGACAAAATTCGAACCATCTTATTGGAAAATCTTTCCACATTAAGATTATTCTTATTTGTTAATCTTTGGTTGAACTGATATACAAAAATGGCATCTTCTGACATTTCCTCTGCCAAGAACACCATCGCTGAGAACACTGCTGCTGATACTACTGAGGAATTGGAAATCATCAAGGCTCCTCAGGTTAAGTTCTCTCTTGAAGAAATGGATTGGACGAAGACCAATAACCTCTATGTGCTTCTCGAGTTTCCTCCTCGAAAGCAAGTCACACATCTGAAAGATGCTGTGAACTTCCTGAAAATTTGTTGCATCTCCACAGCCCTGACCATAACACCTCCTGCACATCAGCTACTGCTATCCCAGTTCTGGTACTCTGCCAGACACTCTCAGCTACCATCAACCAAAGACTCCTAAAAAACAATAGACTACATCTTCTGTGATACTGAATATGGCACTATAAAAATAACCCCTGCCATTATTCGCAAAGTCCCGAGCCTTCCCACAGCCTCAAAAGAAAAACCTTTTGTTCCTCTCCCTGACCACAAGAAACACTCAGATAGGGAAGCCATCTCTGCATTCTTCGATGCAATGGGCTATGTATGGGAAACTGAGAGGGACAAGAAGCCTGAGAAGAAGTTAACCCTGATCAAGAAATCTAAAATGCCCAACGAGATGAATTTCATCTTCGCTCAATTAATCAGCTGCATGACTGCAAAGACCGGCTCCTCTGATCAAGCCGCTCAACCTCAGCAAGCAATGGGATATGCTTTGCTGAAAGGTCTACATATAGACTGGGCATCGATAATCTACGATGATCTGGTACTCAGAGTAGACTCCGCCGCTGACTGATCTCCATGGGTTCCATATCCTCGATTCATCAGCGCCGTCTTCCAAACAGGCCTGAAGGACAGCTACCCAAAAGAGGGTGACCTGAAACTCTCTCAGGTTGGCCCTACGGTTCTCGACTTCAAACCTGTGGAAAACGAGGTACGTCTTTCTACACTTTTAACTCTTCTCAACCCTACTTCTTCTACTTCTGCAACTCCTTCAGCAGACAAACCCACCGCTGATACCCCAGCTGCAACCTCCATTCCTTCTCATAAAAGGAAACACTCCTCTACCCAAATTAGTTCCAAAAGAACTAAGAAAACCAAGGAGCAACCCCAGCAATCTCTTGCTGAAGACTCCTCAGCTTATCTCGAAGAGCTGAAGGAACGTTCAGTGGTACGCTCTGCCACAGCTGAACAAGCCACCCATTCTATCCCAGGCTCAGCGTCTCTAAACGTTGAGGTTATAAACTTGGAACCTACCCAACCTCCTTCAGTCTCTCCACAGACTGAAGAAGTGATTCTCAGTGGATCCAACGCTGAACTCCGCACACAACCAACATTATCAACCTTCGCTTCTCCCTCTACTCAATTGGACTCTACTCTAGTTCTCACTGAAGCACCTGTCATTCCTCCAGAAGCTAAAGCTGATAATCTTTAAGGAATGATGGATGTAGGACTTGCAGAGATGACCATGCGTACACGCACTCTCGCTGGCGACATGGAACTTTTCTCAGGACACTTAGATTTTGATGAATTCACCAATCCTCCTGCAGGTATACACCAACCCCTATACACTGTAACTGAACCCCAAACTTCTGAGCTTTCCTATGTTCACAAGTTCTTATATGTTACAGGTCCTAATTTGGGAGACATCAAAGCCTCTCTGAAGACAATAGAGACGAAGCTGACAGGTCTCACCACTACTCTTTCCGAGAACTCTTCAGCTATAACAAACGCTGGAGAAAATCTTACAAAGCTGACAACAGTGGTGGAAAAGAATGCCTCCAAAGCTGACTTGGAGAAGGTTGATAAATCTCTCAGCGACTTTGCTAAAGTTCTCGCTGACATCTATACAGACTACCTCTCCATCAAAACATCAGTTCACACCATGTCTAGCGAGGTCACAACGCTGAAGACATCGGTTGGAAAACTCGAAGGAGATATGTCTGCTGTAAAGACCGACGCGAGTTCCTTGAAGACTGACGTAAGTTCCTTAAAAACCGACGTCAGTTCTGTAAAGACTGACGTAGGTTCAATGAAGACGATGCTGCAGCAGATCCTGCACAACATGACCGCCCCTCCTGCACCTGAGCATTTTTCTACGGCGGATCGTGCTGAACTCGTGAAGATCAATCCTGCTATTTCTGGTCTAGAAAACAGACTAACAGCGATTGAAATTTGTGTGGGGATCCCTGGCCAAGAAGACAGGGACCCAGAACCAGCTGCTGAGTCATCACATTCCTCCCCCACTCATCATGAGGAAGGGGGGGGGGGAGAAGAGCGCTGAAGACCTTCCCCATGATGAATCTATCAGGGGGGAGAAGACTGAAGACCTCACCTTTACTGAAGAGGGTGAGAAGACAAATGAAGACACAACCACTGGACCTCAGAGAGATGAAAACCCTGAGGGAACCGAGAAGCTTACCTCTGTATCTGAGGGGGAGAAACTCGAAGAAGAAGCTGAAGAATCTGAGTCTGAAACTGAAGATGAAGAAGCCATCGACTTATCTGATGATGAACCATCCTCTTCTCCAAAGAATGATGATGATGACGATGATGATGATGATGATGACTCCTTTATCGTCAAGCCTGCTCAGAGGACTACAATTCTTAGAGGGATCGTGATAAACGAACCTTCAGGGGAGCGGACCAAATCAAAGCCTTCAGCGTCTGAAGCTGACAAAGGCAAAGGAAAAGGTGTCGCTGAAGAAAATGACAATCTGATGATCTCGCTTTCAAAGCCAGTTTGTCAGGTAAACTAAATCTTCCTTACACTCATCCCTCCTCTATCTATACACATCATCAGCTCTCCTCTCCATAAAACATCTCTACACAACCACATTCTTTATCTCTCTATTCTACCCAAGTTCTTACTCGTACGATCGCTGTGTTTCAGCTAGTCCTCTCCCCTGTTTGAGGATATCGCTGAAGTTCCTACAGCTGCGACTTCACCAAAAATAATCCCAGCTCCCAAAGCTGAAGAAATAATCCCGGTCTTGGATTTGATCTCTGAGATTGATGAACCCGAAGAACAGATGCTCTCTCATACAAACAGACCTTCCTTGGCTCCTCAAAAGCTAAGTGAAGAGGATCAGAGAAGAAGAGAAGAGAAGATAAAGAAGTTCGAAGATCAGCGAATCATTCTGAAGCGTGATCAACTTCCTACTATTCCTCCAAAGTTCAGAATTTCACAAAAGGAATACAAGGATCACCTCAGAGCTGAACGTCTAATCGCTGAAAGAAGGGAAGCTGAAGAAAAAGATAGAGAACTCGCCATCAAGATCACTCAACAATCGATGAAAGACCCCAAGCTGAAAAGAACTCCAATCGAAGTTCAACGTCAGCTATGGGAAGACGCCAAGAAGATCGTTGAAGAAAAGAGGACTGTGTCTCAATCTACTTTAGCCTGGTGCAAAGAAAAGGTACAGTTCAGATATCGAACTTCCAGAATCATCAAGGTACTCATCGCTAGAAGATCAACCCTCAAAGTTTCAATCGCTGAAATCAAGATATTCAGAGAGAATGGACAGTACGAAAAATTCTATGCTGAAGCCATCACGAAGTACGGTCTCTCTGAATGGTTGGAGATCAGATTAGCCATCCAGAAGTACGGTCTCTCTGAATGGTTGGAGATCAGATTAGCCATCCAGAAGTCTCAGTCTAAGTACAAGGATCATGTTGAAAAGCTGATAAACAAACAGATCGACTTAGTCTATTCTTGTGTGGATATTCCTCCTCCTCCTCCTCTCGAAAGTCAGAAAAGAAGGGCCTATGCAAAGAAAAAGTCTAAATCTTCAGAAGATGGTCCTTAGATACGAAACGAAACAAGTATTGGTTTTTCTCTAGCTGAAGTCCTTGGTCCAGAACCTGACCTTTCTGCACTTGACACATCTCTGCCTCCTGATGAGACTTTCATCCCTGGGAAAGTCTTAAGCAAACCCTACGGGATATTCTTTATTGACTGGGATGGACGAAAGCGTTTTCAACGTATCTCTGAACTTCCCATCACTCCCATCGAACAACTGAAAGCTCTCATCTACTGGTGTGATTTCAAGAATGACATTCAGGCACGGCATCTTAAACCCTTGATTTTTGAAGAAGCGCTGAACAAAAGGAATCAAGGAGTAAATGTCCCTGACTGGATGATTCCCACATCAAAGACCCTTGATGAACTTCTCATTAAGGAAGAACCTTTATAAACTGATAGGATCGCCTCATTCTTCTATTGTATCAGTTATTCTTTTGTACTTGTAATTGTATTCGCTGTACTTGTAATTTTTCCACTTTCCTCTGTAATCTTTATAAAGTTTAAAGAAAAATTTCAGCGAATGTACTTTACTCCATCAGTACAGAAAAGATCCCAGAAAACAGTAAAAGAGACAAATATTTTATGAGTTCTTTTTATCCTTATGTTTTCATTAAATACCAATTTTCTCTGTTGCTATGTCATAATCAAATAGAGGGAGATTGTTGATCCAAACCCTCAGTGATTTGATAATGACCCTCTCTTATATACATAGTGAAAATTGTAAGTAAAACAATATGTATCAGAGTTTCACTATCGCTGATAAGTACTAAGATCTTACAGTACCGCTGATAGGAACTCTCACTCTTTAGATTAAACATTCAGCGAACACTGTTCACCATGATACTCTGAGTCTGTTCAGTCCTTATGGTGATCGCTGATAAGTTAGTTGTTTACTTATGATCTCTGAAGAAAAGTTTCACGTCAACATAGGTTCTACGCTGAAGTCGAAGATCAAGCTCAAGAACCAGCGACAAGTCTCCTAATGAACTGATGCGGATCAACGAAGACTCAGATTTGTCCACTCAACGTGAAGTATCAAGTACAAGACTTCAGCTATCGCTGAACTTTATCATTCGCTGATATAGAATGATAAACCGCTGAATCAACGAAAACCTGATCATGAAGTCCTCCGTACAAAGTACTTTTGTCTTAACCACCCTTGCACGACTCTGTACGATATGTCAGAAAAAGAACCTCCTTATTGTCTGAAATCCTACAACCACTCTAATACTACACTGTTCAAACATGCGGCTACTAAGGTTGTCAACAAAGGTCAATGACGTGCAACCAATCAGCTGCTGCCACGTGTAAAGTGTAAACTGCCATACATTAAATGCATGTAGTATATAAGAAGAAGAACTCACTTCATTTTGAAGTAACTTGCTAACTCTGGACAAGTTCATCCTTCTTATCTTGAGATAGGTTATTATTAGTAATTTCCTTCTCTTTCTTAGTGCAAGAAACTTAGTGTTCCAACTTGTTTAGATTTAGGTTTATCCTTAATCTTGTTTCCGCAACAAGCTGTAAATTGTTAATGATTTATCAATAAACAATTTAGAAAAGTAAAATATGTGTGTTTGTATTCAACCCCCCCCCCTTCTACAAACTTGTATAGCCCTTCGGGACCAATAGAAGTATCTGGACGATGCCTTAAAGGCTGTCCGCGAAGCAATGGAAAAGGAGATCAGAACGGAGCTCGATAAAGTTAAGAGCTTACTCAAAGGGAAGGAGAAAGTGGGAGAAGCTGAAACCGCACCAACACCTCCACCGGCACCTGCTCAGCACACTTATTCGGTGGATGATCTGAAGACCATGCTCCTCGCCCAGCTGATCCAACACACTGATACTGACTCCTCGACTGAAGCATATCTCATCTCATTACTCCGATCACAAGCATATGTTCAGCCGTCATCCGTCACAACCCGATTGGATCAGCTTGACACGACCCTGAAGGATGTTCAGAACGCCCTTACAACTCTGTCCGAAAGGGTCGCCTCTCTCGAAGACACCTGCAAGAGTCAAGCTGGAGGACTCAAACGCCGACACGATGACCAGGATGATCCTGATCACCGTGAGGGGGAGAACAAACGTCAAAGACTTACAGAGTCCGAACCAATCAACCCCGAAACAACTCCAACGGTTCAACCGGAACAATTAGCTGTGGCACAATCCGAAGATCAACCTGAAGCCCAACTGAGTCTAGTCGAGATGGTCATCGATATGGACATCTCAGATGATGAAGACCCAACGGTTGAAAAGCCCGAGGGAGAATCCCAAGCACTGATCGTCTACACAGCACCGAGGGTTGCACTTGATTTGATAGATCACGACTCGGAGATTGACCCGGAAACGGAAAATACATGGTATCTAGAAGCCGCAAGTGAGATAAACTTCGAGGTAAACTTGATATTCCCTACCAATGCCGACGATGAAATAGATTACGATCAGTTCCTGCTTCAAAGCCTTCAGAGTACCCCAGTTTATGCTAATCAGATTCCCAAGACTTCTACAACAACACATTCGACATATCCTCAGCAACAAACTGCTTCTGATCAACCACCACAACCTGTCCGATGTGAAAAATCATCGTCCTCATCCCCTTCCTAGAGGATTCCCTGAAGAGGTTGTTTGTACACAAACTGCGTGTGCTTGACCCAACTTTTTGCCTCGGATTAGCGAAGTTCGACGAAGCTTATAGGAAATAATATCTAGAGGCAATGAAAAGATGTCTCCCAGTCAGTCTAGTCATAACAAAGCACAAGATCACCGAAGTTGTGAATATCCAATCTGGCCGAATCTTGAAGATCTGGTACTCGGTCTTTACCGTCAAAAGAGAAGATGGGAGCCGACTTCAAGAATCTCCAACTGAACGACTTTCATGCCTTACTCAAAGATCTCCGAACTCGAACGATCCGACCACTCCACATCACCAAAGTGCTTGAAGCTGTTAAGCGTTTTCTGAAACACAAGGTGATAACGTCATACATTACGGATTTTCAAATGGGACTCGAGCACCGAACGAAGAAGATCAGCACAGTTTGTTGCTACAACCAGTTTGTTGCTACAACTAGAATTTGGAATTGTTTATCTCAACGAATAGAACGAGTAGAAGTTTCTCCGATTCAGTCAAGTTGAAAGATTCTACGACGGAACTTTGCTAAAGGTCAGAGATGCGCTTAAAGACATAATCTCCAAGGAAAAAGAACTCAGGACTTCGTTTGCTGCAAATCAAAACGAAATAAATGCCCGAGAAGCCTTGGAACTTGTTGAAGACTGCATAGAGTTTCGTATAGCAATCCAAAGCTTCGAGATTCTGTTCGCACTCCGAAAGAGATACGTCACGAACTGGCGCGAGATTGAACTTCGATTCATAGGGGGGGATTGTTGGGAATAAATCTGATTGAATGGAAGTTCAAGGGAATATTATGTAAATTGTATTTGGGCTTTATTATTGTAACGGGCCATGGGCTTGGTTTGTATAGCCCAGGTATAAATAGTTTATTAAACCTTAGTTTTAGGTTAATCGTCTTAATCGTCATTATTCTGAATTGCAAAATATATTGTAAACACTCTGAATTGTTTATGAATGTTACATGGATGACGAATGGAAATCATACTGATTGTTGATATATTCTATTGATTTCTTACTGTTTGCACTAATATGGGATCCACAGAGTCTTTATCGGATATTCCTTGACTTCCAAAGCGTATAGAATCTATAACAAAATCACGAGATCAGTCATTGAAAGTATCAATGTCACCTTTGATGAGCAAGTTGTGTTGACTCCTGGACAAAGAAGTTCAGGACTTGGACTTCAACCGAAAGTTTCTATTCAACAAGGAGTAGAACCTGTGCAAAAATAGTCTAATAATTCTGTTCTTTCTAATAATTTAATAATTCTGAACTTGATTTGTTGTTCTATGATGCTTTTATGGACATTTGTGCAGATATGGAACCACCATCTACGTCCATAAATACAATTACACGACAGAAAAGTGCTGATATGTCTGGTCCTTCTGAAGAGGTCGGTGCTACAACATCAGGTGCCACAGACGTAAATCCAACTGAATCTACACCAGTTACAGTTTCTGAACTAGTGATTCAAAGCAATGATCTAGTTTCTGAAACTACATCAAATGATTCTACGCCTGAACCTCAAGCACCCGAAGTTGAATCACCGGTACCAACTACGATACCTTCAACAGAATCAAGTGAAGGAATAATTGTTGTTTTAGATGAAAACGATGATTCAAATGCTTGAGTTGATGTACAAACTCTCCCGAGTACACTAAAGTAGACAAAGGCACATCCTCCCGTAAATATAATTCGTGACATCAAAGATGGAGTGAAGACAAGATCCGCTACATCAAACGAGTGTTTGTATGTAAATTTTCTGAGCTCAATCGAACCCAAGAAAGCATCCGAGGCATTAGAAGATCCAGATTGGATTAATGCGATGCAAGAAGAGTTGAATGAATTCAAGAGTAACAAAGTATGGCATTTGGTGAAGCGTCCTAAGGATAAGACCATAATCGGAACCAAATGGGTCTTTAGGAATAAGAAGGATGAAGCTGGTATTATTGTTAGAAATAAAGCTCGACTGGTCGCAAAGGGTTACAACCAACAAGAAGGTATAAACTATGATGAGACCTACGCACCAGTGGCAATGATCGAAGCGATTCAGATATTTCTAGCATACGCGACCCACAAGAACCTGAAGGTATTCCAAATGGATGTAAAATCTGCATTCCTCAACGGGATTCTTCATGAAGAGGTTTATGTGAGTCAACCCGAAGGCTTTGTTGATACGAAGTTTCCAAACCATGTCTATGTATTGCACAAAGCACTCTATGGACTCAAACAAGCTCCAAGAGCATGGTATGAAACTCTAACAATATTGTTAGTGCAATATGTCTTCAAGGTTTAAATATAGAAAGGTCAAGGTCAAAGTCAATGTATTGAGTTGTATTGTGTTGTTTACACCTTGTAATGTGTTTTGTATAAATAGATTTAGTTGTGTGTTAGTATGAGGGACTCTTAGAAACACTCTCATTATTCATAACTCATATTCTAGAGAGAGAAACACTTGTACAGAACTCCTAATCTTGTAATGTGTTCTTGAGTGAAATGAGATGACAAATTCACATCTTCTCTATCTTGATTGATCTTTAGGGTTTAACAATTGGTATCAGAGCAGGATCAAGATTCAGAGAAGAATTTTGTTGATCAATCAGTAGATTTTGAGGATTTTTCAAGAAAATCTCGTTTTCTTGAAATTTAATCAAATTTTGGTGATTTTTGATCGAATTCGTTCGTGAATTGGTTCTTTGGATTCGTTTTTGTGTGGAGAATAATTCTTATTCAAGAATCGAGAGCTACTTCGAAGGATTTCAAGATCAATTTTGCACTTTTCTGAGTTTTTGGTTTGTTCATAGGTTTCTACTGTTCGATCGATTCAATTTAGGATTAAGAGGTTTTCAGAGGTTTGTGTATGAAGAAGAAGTGTTCGAATTTAGATTTCGAACTGATCTGCACAGTTTGATTTCAGTGATTTTGAGGTTTTAAGTGATTTCTGTCGATTTTGGGAGAATCTCGCTAGATCTGAACTTTTCGCAACATTCATCATCACTTTTCGCAACATTCATCCAAGTGTACTTTTCTCTAAGTATTTCGCTTCCTTCTGTTGCGAAATTCATACTTTTCGCAACCCTCTGACCCGAAAAGCCATACTTTTCGCAACCCTCTGACCCGAAAAGCCAAACTTTTCGCAACCTTCTTTTGCGAAAAGTGATCTTTCACATTCCCTCTTTTTGTTCAAGGCTACTTTTCGCAACCTTTGCTTGCGAAATTCTCACTTTTCGCAACTGTTGCTTGCGAGTTTTCCCACTTTTCGCAACCTTGGCCTGCGAGTTTCTTACTTCTCGCTTCTTTGAGTTGCGAGTTTCTGACTTGGTTATTTTCAGACGATATTAAAAAAAAAGCCTATTCGTTTTAAGAGTATTTTGAGAAAAAATTTTATAATGAAATTTTTTCTATAGTGTATTTCATACATTTTAAGAGTTTTTCAAGAAAAAGTTTTATATAAATTTTTTTTTCTTTATAAAGATCTTTTAATCGTCAAACGATCATGAACCGACTTCCAGTGTTGATCAAAGAATCTGATTTTGAACGATAGAGTGTTTCGTTTGTCGATTTCATTTCAACTCGAGAAAATGGTGAATATATGATAAAAACTTTCTCCGAAGGTCCAATGATCATATATAAAATGGAGAATGACTTTACAGAAGAAGAGTATGAAAGAAAGAAAGCTGATAAGGACGCTTCGTACTACTTGATTCTTGCACTTCCACAACACATTTATAAACGCGTTGAAGCTTTCAAAAACAACCCGATGCAGATGTGGAATGAATTAACGAAGCTTATGCATGGATCAAAGGTTGAATTCAAGAGAAAAGAAGAGAAGAAAGTTGAAAGGGAAGATGATAAAGAGAAGATTATCGAGCTTACAAAGAAGTTGCAAGAGATGGAAAATCTTTTGAATATGGAAAGAGAAGATTTCAAGAAAGAAAGAGTGGATCTAATTCAAAGGATTTCGAAACTTGAAATGGCTTTGAAGACAAAGACTAAAGAAATTGAAGACAAGAAAGATGTTGAACTCAAATGTTTAAGACTTTCTAAGCAAAATTCAGATTTTGAGAAAGTTTTATTTCTTGAAAAGGAGAAGTTGGAGAAGGAAAGGCTTGAATTTGAAGATAAAAGAAAAGAGTTTGAAGCGAAGAATGGGAAATTGTTAGAGCATTATTGTATTCAAGATTTACTGTAAAGTCAATGTACTGTATGAGTCTATACAGTATTGTGAATGCCTTTATACCTTGTATGTCATGGGTATAAATAGGCTTGTCTAGACCATTTGTTAGTAACACTTCAAAACACTTTAGTAAGCTTTTGTAATCTTTTAGAAACCTTTTGTAATCCTTTGAGCTTAATACATGGATGACATATTTGCTCTCTAGATTCTCTCTCACTACATTCATATCTTATTGCTAGAGATCTGGGATTTCACAATTGGTATCAGAGCTAAACAGAAGATTCAAGCAGATCGAAGACCAAATTGAAGATTTTTTACACTAAAGCTGAAGAATTCGGATTGGGTGTTCATCACTATTCATCACTGTTCATCAAGAATTCTGACCCTTCTTCATTTACTATTCATCCAGATTTCATCTTTTCTTTAATTTTTGATCTTTTGGATTGATTCTTGACATCATTGCACTCGGATTTGATTCCTGAACATCTTTAATTCTTGGATCAACACCAAAATCTGCACAGAATTTGCAGATCTGATCATTTTATATCATTTTTGTTCGAAAACTTTTTCTACTATTTTTGGATCAAAATTCGATTAAATTGATCGAATTAGGATTTGTGATTAACTAAGAAAGTGTGTGGAATCAAATTTCGAACAAATCTGTGCAAATTTCATAACAATTGATCAAGAATTGAAAAAGTTATGGCTGATTTAGTGATTTTCGTGTTCGAAGTGCAGAATTCGGATCATTCTTGGTGAATTCGGATCATTCTTGGTGAATTCGGATCATTCAAAGAAGAATTCGGAGTGTTCTTGGAAATACAAGTGTAGAATTCGATTCAAGAAGGATTCGAATTGATTGAATTCGAACCCAGCTAGATTCGAATTGAGGAGAATTCGAACCGTGTTAGATTCGAATTGAGGAGAATTCGAACTGTGTTAGATTCGAATTGAGTTGATTAAATTTTCCAAGTGTTGAATTCGAACCCTTAAGCATCCGAATTCATAGAATTCGAACCCTTAAGCATCCGAATTCATAGAATTCGAACCCTTAAGCATCCGAATTCATTGAATTCGAACCCTTAAGCATTCGAATTCATTGAATTCGAACCAAGTTAAGTCCGAATTGAGTGAATTCGAACCCTTCAGCATCCGAATTCATTGAATTCGAACCCTTATTCATCCGAATTCGTTGAATTCGAACCCTTACTCATCCGAATTCTTGTGAATAAAAAAAAAAAAAAAATTTAGTCATAGTGTATAACTAGAAATCTTTCGTTATAATATTTTTTTTGTAACCGTGGATTTTCGAATCAGATTACATGCACCGACAAATCCCCAAACGACCATAAATGATTTGTAGTCATTATAGATGAACCTCTATAGCCACAAGTAGTGGCACCGCCTGAATTTCAACCACCACAATTTCATAACTAGAAATCTTTCGGTATAATTTTTTTTTGTAACCGTGGATTTTTGGGTCAGTTTACAAGCATCGACTAATCCCAGTAGATAAAAAATATTTCGTAGTTATCATAGATGAATATCGGTAGCCACAAGAATTGTGACGGCCTGAATTTAAACATTGAATAGATAAAAAAAATTCCTTACCTTCCCAAAAACTTTATCGATACACCTTAATCCAAGTGATTAATCCTCTCTCATAATTAGAAACTCAGTTAAAATCTTTTAGAAAATACTGTAATTGGATGGTCTAGTATTGTCTGATAAGACTTTGGGAATTGTGAAGCAATCAGCCAGTCAGCGTATCAACCCAAACATCGCACGTGGAGCACACTGATTTCTTGGAAACAACCTTATCCTTGTATTCTATTTTAGAAGCAGAACATGATCATCTGAGTCACATAACATGAAAAATGGATTATTCCGAAAAAAAAAATTCTATAGTCTCATTTGAGAAAAAATTTTATCCCGAAATTTTTTCTATAGTGTATTTCATACACTGTAAGAGCTTTTCAAGAAAAAATTTTATATATTTTTTGTGTATTTTCATACACTGTCTGCTTGATCTTCTGAACGATCAATTTCTAGCAATATTCAAAATGGTTTTACAACAAGTTATTGTTAAAAGCAGTGGTGAAAATTTGAAGCAAACTCTGAAAAAGGAGAATCCTCCAATTGCAAAAGTTTTTGTTAAACCAAATGTAAAGTTGCAACAAGTCATTATAACAGAAACATCTGTTAATTCACATGTATCTGTTAAACCAAATAATGAAGTGTTGCAACAAGTCATAATAACAAAAACACCTCCAAAGCCACTTGAAAAAGCTAAGGCAAATAATGGAATTTTGCAACAAGTTATTTTATCAGAAACATCTCCTATATCAGAAACTCCTGTTAAAGATAATGCTTCAAATTCTTCAACTCCTATTTTAAATAAAGCATTGGAAGAAGAAAATGTTAATCTGAAAAGACAAATTTTAGACATTTCTTCTTCAAATGCTAAACTTACTAAAAGAATAACTGATCTTGAAGTTTATATTGCAGATCTTGAAGCAAAGAAAGACAACTCAAGTCTGCACGATCAAATAGAGAATCTTCAAGAGAAAGTAACAACTCTTCAAAAAGAAAATGCCGATTTGAAGAGTAGAGAAGAAAAGAGAGTGAAGTGGAACTTAAAGTTACATGCTCAATTAAAAGAAGTTAAAGATATAGGGAAAATTTTGGACAGTGAAAATGCCGATCTAAAGAGAAAACTGTCTAATTTTTCTTTTGAAGAAAAGAAAGAGACTGAGCTGAAATGTATAAAACTTTCAAAACAAGTTTCAGACTTTGAGAAAGTTTTATTTTTAGAAAAAGACAAGCTCGAAAAAGAAAGAGCTAAATTTGAAACTGAACGAAATTTTTTTGAGATTAAAAGTTCTGAACTTTCCATGAAAATCTCTGAATTAGAAAATCTTTTGGAAAAGGAAAGAAAAGATTTCACGGAAAAGAAAAATCTCTTTGAAAAGGAAAGTAAAACCCTTAAAAAGAAAAATATGGAAATTTTCAAAGAGATTACTGATAAAAGAAAGTTTTTGGAAAAAGATTTTGAATCGGAACGCGAATATTTTGAAGATGTGATTCTTAATCTTACCAAAAGATTATCTGGTTTATCAGCTGATATTAAGAAGGATCAGTTGATCAAATCTGATCTCCAAAAGAAATTTGATCTAATTTCTAAAGAGAAAAATGTTTTAATAAACAAAGTCAAAGAACTTGAAGACGTCATTTTTAAATTTGATGTCTCAAAGCAGGCTAGTCATAATTCTATCTTTCAGACTCCATTTGTTGATTCAAATGATTCTGAATGTTCTTTTAAAACTGCTTCAAGTTCAAGTTTTAAAAACATTCCTTCTAAACAATTTAAAAGATCAACAGATTTCTCAAAAGGTCAGATTCGTTCTTCTAATCTTTTCTATAATCCTCTGTTTGATAAATCAGATGATATTGTTAAAGTGCCTAAAATTAATACTTCCAAATCTGAAGAAGTTCCAGTCTTCAAGAGGGTGAAGATGGAATGGAGAATCAAAGGCACAACAATTCCAAAGAAAGATGTGCCAAAATCATCTGTATTCACATCAAATGCCAAGAAGAACAATGCGCCAAAAGGTAAATCTTCTGCTAAACTTAATCCTATTCATTCTGTAAATCATCTGATTAGGTTGGCACATAAGAAAATCTGTTGTTCTTACTGTGGATCAAATGATTTTGTGCATAAAGATTATACTTCTTATTGGTATGGTTCTTACAGTATTCCTTGTAAGAAATCTACACCTAACCCACTAGGACCCAAGTGCCATTGGGTACCAAAATCTGCTTAATCTGTTTTGTAGGTTCATCATGTGTTGTACTGATTTGTAAATACATACCACACACATGTCTGAAAACAGAAGAGAAGCGGTGGATTTGTTTTTTTAAAGAATATTTGTACCATTAAGGGGGAGACAAAGAAATATGGCTTTTGAACATATCAGTTCAAAACCCTTGCTTCAACGACAATGGCTTCTGAACAATTCAGTTCAGGACCCGTACTTCAACGACTAAGACTTCTAAACAAATCAGTTTAGAACTCACACTTCTCAGGTGATATCCTTAACTGTTACATCTTTCTGTTTCAAGGAACGTGGCAAAAGGTAACATTGGATTATATTTGTTTCTACTGATTTGAAAACTTGAATCTTTACAAATTTAATTCAATGAGATGCAATTTTCAATTTTCATTCAATGAATTAAATGCGTGCTAAAAGATGTTTTTTTTTCAAGAATCTTTGTATTATCTGAGTTAGATTTGCTTCAACTTTCACCTCTGAAATAAATCGAAAGGTAAGCAAAACATGAATGAAATTATGCCGAATGCTCAAAGATATGTGAATCTGGACTTATATAGAATATAATGCTCAAAAAGCCTATTTATCAGAATGATGAATGGAAACGAAAATATGGGGGAAGCACTATGATTAAGAACCAAGTGATTGAGATATCATTCATATTTTGTGATGGAAATTCGAACTTATATAGAATATCATTTAGTTTGAAAGTTTGTGCCTGTGGCCTTTCTGGTTTGGGAGAGTAAGTCTTAAGGGGTGCTCGACACCTAGTCCCTAAGATCAACTGGTCTGGGATCGGCTGACCCAAATCCTGCAATAGAACCAGATAGAAAGCCATGTTCTACTGGTACAAATGGGTTTAAGATATATCGATGTGGCCTTTCTGGTTTGGGAAATTAAGTTCTAAGGGGTGCTCGACACCTAGCACCTAAGGCCAACTGGTCTGGGATCTGCTAACCCAAATCCTGCTATAGAACCAGATAGAAAGTCATGTTTAACGGTGTATCTTATTCTTTCTAAACTTTTTGATCAAAAGATGCCAATGAGCACAAAATCAAAAGATGCCAATGCGCACAAAATCAAAAGATGCCAATGAGTACAAAATCAAAAGATTCAAATGTGCATAAAATCAAAAGATGCCAAAGAGCACACATCTCTTGAAACTTGGGGAAAATACAAAGTCGCGATAAACCCGTAAATTTGTGAAAATTCTGATTTTGGACAAATAGTGTGAGTAGAGCAAAATATTCTTATATGTTTTAGAATTGCATATGCTTGAAGCTAATCATATTTCCCATGCTAGCACACCAAATAGATTTAATAAAGGGGTTGAAACTGAACATTTTTTAACTTGATATACAATGATGTCTTGTTTTTGAATCCAAACACACGCATTTGATTTCATTTGATTGAAATATTGTTAAATTTCATTAAGTTGAATTTCTTTTGTAAAGCTTTCAAATGATCAAATGTTAGTAGTTATAAAATGAAGTTCAATGAATTTTATTTTCCTTGTGTAAATTTGTTTTAAAATTTGTGCTACAATTTCAAATACTGTACGTTATTGAAATATATGCATACTTTCAGGGGGAGAAAATAAATTGCTCCAGAATTCTTATTTTGAGGGGGAGCAAGGTTATTCTGTAAGGAGGAGATTGTTAGCAATACTCAAAGACACGACTGAAATTGAAAATGGTTTTCGATGCTCACCATCATCGAAAAAGGGGGAGAAAAGTTTAATTTCAATTTCATGTCAAAGAATTTTCAAATCAAAGATATTTCAAGTCAAAGATTCGTGAACAAAGACTGAAGATTGGTGAGAAGGATCATGTGAAGTCCAAATGTTGCTGAATTTGGTTATCTTAGTTCTGAGTGGTTATCGGAATGCGCTTACACCTAAAAGTTCAACAATGTGGATGGTTTCACATCTTTCTGATCCAAACTCTAATCGTTTCTGATTTATCTTGTTCCGAATTGATGGTTCTATATAAAGATATGAAATCCATGTTCAAGACTTGAAGACAATCTTTTGAAGATTGTATTGAAGAAGGTTGATTTTTCAAAGAAAAAAGACAATGACTTTTCATGTTTGTCTGAAGATTCTTCAAAGCTGAGTTCTTAAAGAGTGTCAAAGCATATAGTTCGCCGTGAACTAGTGGAGATAAAGCTACTTGAAGATGGTTTGATAGAGTGTCTGTTTGAGAAGATTGACTTTACAAAGAGCTGAAGACTGCTGTCATATTTTTTAAATCTTGAATCCAAAGGGGGAGATTGTTAGAGCATTATTGTATTCAAGATTTACTGTAAAGTCAATGTACTGTATGAGTCTATACAGTATTGTGAATGCCTTTATACCTTGTATGTCATGGGTATAAATAGGCTTGTCTAGACCATTTGTTAGTAACACTTTAGTAAGCTTTTGTAATCTTTTAGAAACCTTTTGTAATCCTTTGAGCTTAATACATGGATGACATATTTGCTCTCTAGATTCTCTCTCACTACATTCATATCTTATTGCTAGAGATCTGGGATTTCACAGAAATTGTCATAGAAAATATCTGAACTTCAGAAGGACTTAGAAAAGGAAAGACAAGAGCTAGATAAAGAAAGTCAAGAGCTAGAAAAGATAAAGAAAGCTGACTTTCAGGCTAGGTGCGTTAAAGACGAATTTTCTAAAGAAAGGAAGATATTTCGGCAGGAAATTCATAAATTGACAATGAATTTGGCTGCATTATCGACTGACATCATGAAAGAGAAGAGGGTCAAGTCTAATATTCAGAAGAAACTAGATTTGGTGACCAAGGAACGGAACGACTTATCCTACAAAGTGAAGTCACTTAACAAATCCAAACGCTATTCTGAATGTCCGATTCGTCCGTCTAATCTTTTCTATGATACTTCAGTGGAAAATTCTTCCAAATTTCAATCTGCCGATCTTCCTACATACAAGAAAGTAAACATGCAATGGAGAGTAAAAGGTACGTCTCCTAGAACAGAGTTACCAAAATCACATGTTCACAAAAAGAACACTAATCTGAAAGCTAAATCTTTTGCTAATCCTGATTCATTCTATTCCGCAAATCATTTAATCAGATTAGCACAAAAGAATATTTGCTGTTCTTTTTGTGGAACTAATGATTTTGTTAAAAATGATATTGTTCAATATTGGTATGGTACTTATCATTTTCCTTCTTATAGAGCTCCGCTTAACAAGCCAGGACCCAAGACACGTTGGGTACCAAAATCTACTTAATCTGTTTTTGCAGATTTAGAAGCAAAGCGTTGAACTCTCGGAAGAAGATTATTTGTGCCATTAAGGGGGAGTAAAGACTTTGGTTTCTAAACACATCAGTTTAGAACCCGGACTTCAACAGTAATGGCTTTTGAACACATCAGTTCAAAACCCGCACTTCAACGGTAATGGCTTCTGAACAAATCAGTTCAGGACCCGTACTTCAAAGACTGTGACTTCTAAACATATCAGTTTAAAACTCGTACTTATCAGGTGATATCCTTTCACTGTCATATCTTTCTATTTTTAGGACATGTACTTAAAGGTAACATTGTGTTATATTTTATGTCTACTAACGTTGAAAGTTTGAACCTTCACAAATTTAATTCAATGAAGTGAAAAATTCTTCAATTTTTCATTCCATGAATAAAATGTGTGTTAAGGATGATTTTACGAGCATTTTTGTATCGTCAGAGTTATATTTGTTTCTACTTTCGCTTCTGAAATAAGTCGAAAGGTCAGCGAAACATGTTTGAGATTTTGATATAAGTGCAAAATTGTGTACATCTAGACTTATTTAGAATATAATGCTCACAAAGCCTATTCGTTTTAATCATGAATGGAAACGAAAATATGGGAGAAGCACTACGTTTTTTGAACCAAGTGATTGAGATGCTATAATAATAATAATAAATAAATAAATAAATTATATATATATATAATAAAATCATTCAGTTTGATAGTCTGTGCCTGTGGCCTATCTGGTTTGGGAGATTAAGTCCCAAGGGGTACTCGTTACCTAGCCCCTAAGATCAACTGATCTGGGATTGGCTGACCCAAATCCTGCTATAGAACCAGGTAGAAAGCCATGTTCTACTGGTACAGATGTGATTAAGGTATATCAATGTAGCCTTTCTGGTTCGGGAGAGTAAGTTCCAAGGGGTGCTTGTCACCTAGCCCCTAAGGCCAACTAGTCTGGGATCGGCTGACCCAAATCCTGCTATAGGACCAGTTAGAAAGTTATGTTTACGGTGTATCTTAGTCTTAATAAACTGATTGCTTATAAAAGATGCCAATGAGCACATAACATAAGTTGCCAATGTGCACAATATGAAAAGATGCCTAAGAGCACACATCTCTTGAAAATTGGGGAAAATTACAATGTCGCAATAAACTTATAAGTTTGTGGAAATTCAGATTTCAGATATATAGTGTGAGTATGAGCAAAGTATTCTTTTAGGTCTATGAGATGCATTTACTTGCTGCTAATCATATTTCGCATGCTAGCACACCAAATAGATTTAATAAAGGAGTTGAAACTGAACATTTTTAACTTGATATGCAATGATGTCTTGTTTTTGAATCCAAACGCATGCATTTGATTTCACTTGATGGAAATATCTGTTACATTTCATTAAGTTGAATTTCTTTTGTTTGGTGTTCAAATGATTAAATATTAGTAGTAATAAAATGTTGTTCAATGAATTCTATTTTCTTTATATAAGTTTGTTAAAATGTTCGCTTATATGCTTTTTATGCAAATTTTCAGGGGGAGAAAATCAACTTGCTCTACAATTCTTATTTTTAGGGGGAGCAAGATCTTTCGCTTATGGGGAGATTGTTCGTGTTTTTCAAGGGGAAGAAATGTTTTTGAAGAGGGAGATTGTCCGTGACTGAAATTGAAAAGATTTTCGATGCTCGTGATGCTCACTTTCATCAAAAAAGGGGGAGAATGTCTACATCAATTTCATGTCAAAGAAAGTTTAAAATCAAAGATTCGTTTTATTGTCAACGGGGAGATTTGTAGAAAGAAGACTTCGTTTCAAGAAATGATAGGGGGAGTTTTATTCTTCAAGAGTTTTTAAGAAATCGATTGATCATTTCAGTGATCTCTTTCTTTTGAACTTGCGCGTTTATGAAGATCGACACTGAAGAATGAAATTCTCAAGTCAATGGAAATGGGGAGAATTCTTCAAGAGTTTGAGGAAAATCGATTGATCATTCTGTGATCTCTTTTTCTTGAACTTGTGCTTATTTGTATTAAAAAGCTTTGTGTGAAGATTCATATTCTCCTGCTCGAAGAAAGAAGTTCGTTATTTGCCGTTTGAAGATTGGATGACGTTTTGACTTTGACAAGCTTTGATGAAGACCGAAGATTCAAGAAAGCTAAAGCTTGCTGATCGCATTTGTTTAAACCTTGAATCCAAGGGGGAGATTGTTAGTGCAATATGTCTTCAAGGTTTAAATATAGAAAGGTCAAAGTCAAAGTCAATGTATTGAGTTGTATTGTGTTGTTTACACCTTGTAATGTGTTTTGTATAAATAGATTTAGTTGTATGTTAGTATGAGGGACTCTTGGAAACACTCTCATTATTCATAACTCATATCTTAGAGAGAGAAAGTGCTAAACTCATATCTTGTATACAATGTGTTCTTGATCAATGGATGACGAATTCATATCTTCTCTATCTTGATTAGATCTTGGTTTAACAAATACACCTACTTGAATTCGGTTTCACCAAAGGTACTATCGACACAACTCTTTTTCTTAAAAAACAAGGTGATGATTTGATTTTAGTACAGATTTATGTTGATGACATTATTTTTGGTTCTATAAACCCTGAGATGTGTGTTGATTTTGAAAATGTCATGAAAAGTCGTTTTCAAATGAGCATGATGGGGGGATTAAATTTTTTCGTTGGTTTACAAGTCAAACAATCAAAAGAGGGCATTTTTATAAATCAATCTAAATATATAAATGATATGCTCAAGAAATTTGATTTAAATTCCACCTCCATCATGAAAACACCAATGGCTACTGGTAGACTTTTGGATGCTGATTTAGTAGGTAAATCAGTTGATCATAAGCTTTACCATAGTATGATTGGTTATTTGTTATATCTCACAGCGAGTAGACCTTACATAATGTTTGCAACATCTTTCTGTGCTCGTTTTCAAGCAAATCCTAAAGAATCTCACCTTATTGCTGTTAAACGGATCCTTCGGTATCTCAAAGGCACAAGAAATTTAGGCCTTTGGTATCCAAAGGATTTGGGGTTTGAGCTAATTGCTTTCACAGATGCAGATCATGCAGGAAATAGATTGGACCGAAAAAGCACTTCTGGTGCATGTCAATTTTTAGGGGACAAACTAGTAAGTTGGTCGTCAAAGAAGCAGAACTGTGTTTCAACATCTATTGCGGAAGCGGAGTACGTTGTCGCGGCAAGCTGTTGTTCACAAGTGCTGTGGATGAAGACTCAACTGAAAGATTATGGCTACGTCATGAACAAGATCCCAATCTATTGTGACTCCAAGAGTGCAATAGCAATAACGACAAATCCGGTTCAACATTTAAAGACAAAGCACATTGATGTCAGCTACCATTTCATTAAAGAACATGTGGAAAAAGGAACCATAGAAACGCATTTTGTATCGACAGAACTAGAACTTGCTGATTTATTTACAAAGCCTTTGGATGAAAAAAGGTTCAACTTTTTAATCAGCAAACTAGGAATGTTGAATACTTAGGCATATTTGTGATTTCTTTTAACATATTGAGGGGGAGCATGTGTACTTTTGTTTATTTATATTCTACATTTGAGGGGGAGCAAGTATGTTTAACTGAGATACATCTAACCAATTCGGACTCATGTTCAATGAGTACCAAGTTTTAATCTGATTTTGCAGATTATATTTGAGGTTGATTTCACTGACTATGCATCTTTCAAGGGAGAGCAAGATGGTATAAGTCTGTAAGTGTGTTTTATCTTAGTATTTTCTATTAAAAAAATTGAGAGAGAGGGAAACAAATTTTTCAAGCAAGAATGAGCTTAAAATGTTTTAATCTGATGAGAGATTTCTGAAAGTTTGATTTTTACTGAAAAAGTTGGAAATTTTTGTGGAAAACACTTGGTTTTTGCATCCCATTGGATACGAAAAGTATAGTTTTCGCATCCTAAGGATACGAAAAGTATAGTCTTTGCATTCTTAAGGATACGAAAAGTATACTTCTCGCATCCTTAAGGAAACGAAAAGTAAACTATTCGCATCCTAAGGATACGAAAAGTATATTACTCGCATCCTTAAGGATACGAAAAGTATACTTCTCGCATCCTTAAGGATACGAAAAGTAAGCTTTTCGCATTCTTTTGGATACGAGAAGCTAGTGTTCGCATCCAATGCAATGCGAAAAGTTTTTCACTTGATTTCAGTGTGATACGGGAACTTTTTCAAATTGGAACTTTTCGCATCTTTGTTCATGCGAAAAGTTCAGATGAATAGTGCCATGTCATTTTTTTTTCTAACATGTATTTTTTTAAGTTTGCAAAAAGTGGGTGTCCTCTATAATCGTGCCACGTGTCTTTTTCATCTGAGGGTATAAATTCAAGTTTTCAATATTTTAGTTCCCACTTTTTGACTTGCAAACCTCGTACGATTTGTTCATTGTTGCTACTGTCCATCTCTTTCAAATCACGTTCGACTTCAAATCTTCATAACTCGATCATCAGGTAACTTCTTGACTTGATTTTTGTCTCATTGTACTCGTTCTGTACATTCATTTGTTTCTATCCATTCAATTTTGTTCATTTCCATCTGTTTGTATGCTTATTTGATCAAAATCTGTGTCGACTGTTCATATTCTGTCTAAGTAAATTTCTTCGATCTAGGGTTTAATCTTAGAAATGCGTGGTCGATTCATGTTGGGTTACTGTTTTCGAACAAGTCTGTGATGATTTTCGTGCTTATATTCTGATTTTTAATCGATATTCAAATCTGTGGCATGATTGAATGTTGCGAAAAGTTCATGTGGATGAATCATGCGAAAAGTTTTTCAGTTCAAAATATTTACAAGTCTAGTTCTCGTATCAGTCTGGTACGAAAACTTTGACTTTTGGCATGCGAAAAGTTTTTGACATGTAATGCGAAAAGTTTTTGTGACTGAATTTTTTTTTCCAAGTTTGGTTTTCGCATCCTCATTGTTTCGAGAAGTCAAGTTTTCGTATTCTTATTCATGCGAAAAGGTCAGAGTTCGTATCCTCTTGTTGCGAGAAGTGCACTGTTCGCATCCTTCTTCATGCGAATAGTATAGTGTTCGCATCCTTCTTCATGCGAATACTTTGCTTTTTCTTTATGTTTGTTGCGAAAAGTGTGTGTTTCTTAGTGTGATGCGAACTCCAGACTTAGAAAATTTTCAGAATTTTTTTTCAAACGTGATTTTTGCCAAAATTAACTGTTTCAGAACTGTATTTTCAAAACAACAGTTCACATGGCTGAAAATCAAGAGCAACAAAGTGTGGTGCAAGGTTTTGGTGAACACGTACCAATTGTACCCAAAGAAACACTCGAAGTACCACTTCCATCCACACGATCTGTACACCCATCTTACATCGGAGGAAATCTAGATCATGCCATCATACATCCTACTAACTATGTTGAAATCAAGTTCAACAATCATCATGTGGAATTTGATCATATCAACATTCATCCGGTGGTCAAAGAAGTTCTGAGAAATCACCCGTTGGCATATGCATTGACTCACACAGTCAATGTACCTATGCTATATCTGCAACAAGCCTGGAAAACCATTACACTTACCATGGAGAACAGAATGCCAATTTTTCATATCCAGATTGATGAGTGCATCACAAAGTTGGATTATCACAGACTGAGGCTAGTGTTAAAGTTACATGGGCCTGACTCCAGACTTGGGAAAACAACTTTTGACCCTTATCCAACTGAATCAGAGGTGTTTGAAGGAATTAAATCCATGGGATACACTGGAGAATTGAACCAAGTCAAAGATTTCTACAAAGGAAATCTACCACCTGTGTACTATGCTATCTTTTCCTTTATCAATAAGTGTTTGACCTTTAAGCACTCCGGAACAGATAATGCAAGTATTGGGATTCTGAAGTTATTTCATGCGGTAGTGTATGATCTACATGTAGATTATGCCGCTATCTTCTGGAATGAGCTTCAAGAGAAGGTAGATGACAGGCAGAAACATAAAGGCAAACCTTATGTGCCTTACATGAGATTTTTGCAGCTTATTGTTCACAACATGATGAGGTCCAACAGGGACATTCCAAGAAGCATGAATCATCCATTCGTACCAGAAAAATCTATACAGTATCTACAAAGGCAAAAGCAAACCTTCAATTATGAGATGCCGTTACCGGAAGGATTCCTCAGATATGCGAATCAGGACGTTGAGTGCATAGTTGAATATCGAGAGTTTATGGTCTGGACAGAATCGGAGGGACCTACCCAGGACTCAACCCCTAGGGGAGCGGTGTCTGTGAGGGTTCAGCGAGCACGGGCTCCTGAACGGGGAGAGCAGAGGGAAAATACCGAGAGAGGAATTGGTGGGGTTCGGACATTTGTTTCTGAAGGTGCATGGTTATCGTCTGAGGACACACATCTAGATAACCGTGTAGTCGAATCTGACGAAGTTCTAGTCCCATGACATATTGTTAGAGCTTCGGACAGAGTAATTGGACCTTCTGATGATGAAACGGAGTCTGATAATGCGTCTGATTCTGTGGAGGAACAAGCTATTGGTGAAAATCGTGATGATGATGATAGTGATGATGATGATAATGATGATGATGATCAACATGGTGGAAATGAAGATGATATTTTTGGTGATGTGTCACAGTTTCTACATTTTCCAAACATGTCAACAACTTTTGTGGCTCATCTTGATGATATAAACGTTGATGATCTACCACAAATGACACATCTTGATTCTGATACAGTGTCAAGCGTTATTGAAACTGTTGTGGGAGATATAGGGAGAACTGAGGGAGTATTAGTTGAAAATATAAGTGAGTCTGCGAGAGAAATTGAAGAAAAACATATGGAGAGTGTGAGTGCTACCTTAACATACTATACCAGAAGGGCGGCCACATCTACTACCAGATCTCATGTATTGGGATCATGTGTTGAAAAAGACGTTAGTAGCCCACTAACGCACTTGCACACCCAAGCCATCCATTCAGTTTCTTCTCAACAAGAAACTGTCTCAATTTCTCACGGGGATCAAGCACAACTTCTATCCTTCTCTCATTCGGAGAGTTTGGGTATTGAAACAGAGAGACATCCTCCCCATTCCTAGACCTTCATTCCTGCACAGTCATTGTGTCTAGATCCAATTGCTGAATTATTACATTCTTTAACTAGGACACTACGGGTTTTTGTTACATCTGATGGGAGTCTTAGTGCCCCATCCGGAACACTCGGAGTAATTCCTACTTTAGGATTACGAGGACTGAGTGGAAGTCCTACCAGTGCTATCATCACGCCAACACTGAACGTAGGCCACACGGTTGATTCAACCGCTGTGTCAACGGGTAACCTAAGTGGTCCCGGTGGTGAATTGCCCGTCTTTGTGACAAGGAAAGATCTCGACGGCGCCTTAAAGGCTGTTGAGGACAGGTTAATCAAGGAGATACAAGGAGTTAAGTATCTGATGAAAAGAAAAGGCCTGATGCCTGAGAATGAGCCCGAAATGCCTCCACTTCCACCTTCAGTTGTGCAAACACCACAAACTCAGCCTGATCCATCCATAGATGAATTGAAAGACATGCTATATGCCAAGCTTCTCTCTATAAGCCCAAATGATCCACAAAACAAAACCTTTTTATCATTACTTGAAAACTTTCAGCCAAGACCTCAACCACCTCCACCTACTCCTAATGTGGTGACTTCTTCAGAGTTCAATACGTTCAAGTCAGAGGTACTTAACAGTTTAAGTGATATGAAGAAGGCAATGGATGCATTGACAGAGCAAGTTGCAGTTCTGAATCAGAATTGTAAGACTCAAGCCCAAGGAGTTAAAAGAAGGCATGATTAGGATCCTGATGATCATGATCATGAGGGGGAGATGAGTAAGAAACATAGAACTGATTCTGAAACTCAAAGTTTGGGAAAGACTATGTCTACTGCTGAAGTTATCAACATGTTTGAATCTGGTGCTATGGGTGAAGAAAGTGGTAAGCAGATAGTTCTGTATGTGGATCCAGATGTTGAACCGACGGTTGATAAACCTGAGGTGAATGAGGAGGAAATAAGGGAGGTAGTAGATATGTTTGTTGAAGTGGTGGATGTCAGTTCAGATGATGAAGCTGATGAGAATGAAAATGAATATGACAAGTTTTGGAGGATTAAGGAAGAATCAGAAAATGTGCTGATGATTACAAATGGATTGATTGAGCAAGAGGTAGAGTTCAACAAAGATGAAGTTGACTTTCTTACTCAGAAAAGTGTTTAAATTAGCTCCTAATTTTCTTACAAATGGATTGATTGAGCAAAGATGAAGTTAGATTAAATTAGCTCCTAATTTAATTAAATGTTTTATAAAGAAAAGTGTATGGGATTTTTAGTTAGTTTTATGGGCTTGAGCCTTTTATTGTAAATGGACCCTTTAAAAAGAAGTTTAGGGTTTCATTTATCATTTAGGTCATTTTTGGAGTAACACGCAAAAACACACACGGACTAATCTCACGAGAGTCATCTAAATTGTAAAGTGTGGTGTTCTTCAACATTTCTCCTCCATACTATTTTGATTCAATGAAAATGAGATGAGTTATTTTATCATTATTCTTATTGTTCATCTTATCTCTATTTATATATGAACTGTTCTTCTATTGTTTGCTTGTCCTAAATGGGACCATCTGTAACGACCCGGTATCCCATAACACACATAATATATAACAATTAACATTTCATACACAACGTCGTTACTTTCATAACAAAATACATGATAATCCACATTCGGTCCCAAAGTCTTAAAACTATACAATACAGAAATGTAAATATATCCTAATCTTCGTCAACTAGCAACCGCCTCCTATGCTTTATTCTTCCCTTTGCTAACAAAAGATCCTTGACCTGGAATACATATTTTAAAAAGGAAAATGAGGGTTAGACCAAACGGTCTAGTGAGATAATCCCTGTCAATTTAGAAATCCTTTTTATAAAACATACTTATACCACAAAGATTAACTACCAAGCAAGACTCGTACATTGTTTTCATCTCTCCTCATTTCCATGGCCAAATTAGTTGGTAGCAAGCCAACTAATAAACAACGATGTACAACAACTACAACCAATCAACACTGTACAACAACTACAGCCAACACACCGGTCCTAAGCCCGGCCAGTCGTATTCTTGTTTAGTATAATTCTTATGTAAATACAATATCTCAATATATTATATTTCAACATAAACACACAGAATCACACATCTATCACATACTCAAACCACACATATACGTATCCCAGTTTAAGAACGTTTTAAAGTAAAAACTCACCTTGAATGCTTAAAATACGCTTCCAAGACTTTCTCCGAGCTATCCGATCCTTTATCCAAAATTCTCAGAATCTGAAACCATTTACATACAAATATCTCCTTACCAACTTACGTATAAGACTTACTAGCAGGCTATGGACTCTAGATACATCTACATAACTCTTATCCTCAAAATTTTACCAAACAACCAAAATATCCGGAAACCACAAAGTATCCGGACAACTTTCTGGACAACACAAAGAATCCGGACAACATGAGGAATCCGGACACCAAAGGAATCCGGATGCCATCCGGTATCTAAATCATCCGGAAATCATCCACAAATCGTCCGGACATTAACAATAAAGCTACCCGGACACTACCAACAAAAGTATCCGGACACATTCAATCTATCCGGAAACTACTGACTGTTCATCTCCAATTCACCCAGAATTCGACAGAATTATTACCAGATGTGTAAATGATGTTTCTACTCCGATAGAACCTTTCTAAAAGCAATTACAAAGACAAAATACAAAGGAACATACCTTAATTCACTTCCAAAGCTCACGAATTGATGTCTTAACCACAAAGCTCTTTCTTTTCTTCTTCTTAGCTCCAAGAACACACACACACATACCTTAATCTAGATATTTCTGAGTTATGACTTATCTGAAGTCTAAAAGAGGTAATATCAAACACAATTTACATTCTAGCCCTTAAACTATTCAACAATGACCCAAACACCCTTAACTTATAAATTTACCCAAACTTACCCTAAACATCAACTTTAAAGTTAACTAAACTTAACGGAAAGGGGATTTAACTAACGAACTTACCTGGGGTATTACAACCAACAATTGGTATCAGAGCTGGATTGAAGAAACTCTTCTTCAATCGGTCATCTATGGCAACAATAGAAGATTAGATGATTTATTTGTTGTTTTGGTGCTTAGATTGATTCAATCACACGAGCCTAAACACAAATATTATATCTGATACTTATTTTCTGTTTTGTGCTTACTGGCAATCCAGTCTTTGATTTCATTAAGATGTGGATAAGTTTTAACAGAAAATCAGTGTTTCTCTTCACAAAATCTGATTCTACACACCACATGTTTGATGAAATGCCTAAGTGAAGATTTGGTTCTGTTTGGATCGAATCTGATCATATTTAATACATGTATGTGTTTTGATTCTTTCTCATTCATAGGTCTTATTTGATAAGCACTAAGTAGATGGTTGATCTATGATCTCATCATTGTGTGTGCTTAAGTCCATAGCAATTTTTTTGGCGTCTTAGTAGTAAGGTTGTTGATCTTTGATCTGACCTTTATTTAAATCCAAGATTGGACTCTATTTGATCCAGATTTTGTTTATATTCCGCTGCTCATAATCATTTAAATGAAAACAAAATCATTTGGGTCTTGAAAAAGTTGATTGAGAAAGATTTGGTGTTGTGCTATGTATTCAAAGTCTGATCTGAAAAGTTTTTATAACTTTGAGTGTTTTTAATTAGTTTTCTGACCTGTTCAATTAGAGATCCGAGTATTTGCACTCACGGTTCTAAAAGTTATATGGAGATCGTCTTATTTTCTACATCAAATCAGATTTAATGACAGCATGCTGACAGATTTGCGATGCTGTAGTAAATTGATCATATCTCACTGATCAAGACACCAATTGATGCGATTCAAAAGGCCCTGGATTGAAAACACATTGATGAACAGCTTTCGTGTTTTGAGATTTCATAGATTCAAAATTTAGAAGGGTAATATGCATCGTCGAAGTAGACAACAGTGTGCTGACACAAAGCTGTTGGACAGATCTGCGCGACTATGGTACATCAACCGTATCTTATTCGTCTGAGCTCTAAAAGAGGTGATTCCAGATGCTCTGAAAAGATAACAAACCAGTGCACACTCTTTATGTTTTGAGTTTTTGCAAACTCCAGAGCTATCATGGTCTAAATTTGTTTCGAAGTTAGTGTGAAACTGCTAGCAGAGGACTTAGAGAAATTCAGCAAGAAGACCACCAGAGCTCACCAGAGCTCTGGTAGAGCTCATCAGAGCTCTGGCAGAAAACTTATGTTTCACCAGAGATATACCACCAGACCAGAGGTACACCAGAGGTACACCACCAGAGCAGAGGTACACCACCAGACCAGAGGTACTTGCTGTCAGCTTTGCGCACCTGTCGTATTTTCAACAGAACTCCCTCCTCGAAGCTTCAAATTTGATGAGTTCAGATGCATTGGATTCCTAAGACAAAGACGAACAATTTTCATGTTTTGAGCTTAGTCTGAATAAGTGTTCTTCTTGGTCAGAATCTCTGCTAAAGTCAGTATACATCTGCTGGACAGAAAGTTGTACTTCTCTGAACACATCTACCAGAGCTCTGTTGATTTTTCAGAGACATCTACCAGAACTTTGTTGATTTTTTTTAGACATCTACCAGAGCTCTGTTGATTTGTCAGAGGTTGTCCAGAAGTATTAAGCCATCCAAACAGTCATTAAGTCGCTGGATAAGCTGCTTCTGTTAAGACCATCCAGAGACTTAAAGATCAAATTTTTCAGAAATAAGAGCAGTGAGCAGAGAGGACCAGAAGCAGACTCAAGAAAGTTTATTAGAGTTCGTTGGTCCAGAAATCAAATCAAGCCAAAAGCCCGGAGCCCGATTTTTTTTTCAGTTTGTTTGACATCTTTGCGCTGCTTCAGAAACATGCGCACAACTTTTTACTCGGTACTCCAATTGACAACGAGTCCAGCTGCATTGGAAAGATAATTCACAGACGCACGACTTTGATGTTTTGAGTTTTCTCAAATTATGTGAGCTGATATGCCAAAACCAGCCTCAAAGTCTGATGTAAGGTGCTGGACCGAAAGCATTGCATTTAATTCATGCTCTTTCCGCTTTCAAGAACGGTGTTCTCTCGACGGTTTTTCACGGTTTCATGCTGCTATTGTGAAATATTGAATGTCACTCACTCCTCTGTTATTCATGTTTAATGCTCGGTGCTGAATGCTTACTCAACAGTGAAGTTGAATCATGAAAACTGGACAAAATGGGGTTAATTGTCTCGGTTTTTCAAGAAGATGAGCCTACATTTGAGGGGGAGCTCGTGATGCTTTGAAGACTCGAAGATCGGAACGCCAATGTTTCTAAAGAGAGCAAGGGGGAGACTACAAGATGATGTTTTCTTTATAAAACATTAGGGGGAGATTGTTAGATTAAATTAGCTCCTAATTTAATTAAATGTTTTATAAAGAAAAGTGTATGGGCTTTTTAGTTAGCTTTATGGGCTTGAGCCTTTTATTGTAAATGGACCCTTTAAAAAGAAGTTTAGGGTTTCATTTATCATTTAGGTCATTTTTGGAGTAACACATAAAAACACACACTGACTAATCTCGTGAGAGTCATCTAAATTGTAAAGTGTGGTGTTCTTCAACATTTCTCCTCCATACTATTTTGATTCAATGAAAATGAGATGAGTTATTTTATCATTATTCTTATTGTTCATCTTATCTCTATTTATATATGAACTGTTCTTCTATTGTTTGCTTGTCCTAATTGGGACCAAAAATTGCTACTCAACCTGAAACTACATCTATAGCCATTAACCTTACCCAACCAAATCTCACTCAACCTAAAACATCATTGTTGGTCCCGAAGGGCTATACAAGTTTGTAGAAGGGGGGGGGGGGGGGGTTGAATACAAACACACGTTTTTACTTTTCTAAATTGTTTATTGATAAATCAAGACAATTTACAACTTGTTGCGGAACAAGATTAAGGATAAACCTAATCTTAACAAGTTAAGAACACTAAGTTTCTTGCACTAGAAAGAGTTAAAGAAATTACGAATAATAACTTAACAATAAGAAATAAGAAGGTGGTCCGAGCACACTTCAAAACTGAAGTAAGGATCTTCTTATATACTGCATGCATTTAATGCATGGCAGTATGGCTTTACACGTGGCAGCAGCTGAGTGGTTGCATGTCATTGACCTTTGTAGACAACCTTAGTAGCCGCATGGTGCACAGTGTAGAATCAGAGTTGTTGTACGATTACAGACAAAAGGGATGTCCGTTCTGACAGTTCGTACAAAAACGTGCAAGGGAGGTAAGACAATAGTAACATACAGAGAGACTTCATGATCAGCTTTCGTTGAGTCAGATCTTTATCAGCGAATGATAAAGTTCAGCGATTACTGAAGTCTTCTACTTGATACTTTACGTTGAATGGACAGGTCTTGCTTCGCTGATATCCGCATCAGTTCATGAGTAGACTTGTCGCTGGTTCTTGAGCTTGATCTTCGACTTCAGCGTAGAACTTTGGTTGATGTGAAACTTGTCTTCAGGGATCATAAGTAAACAACTAACTTATCAGCGATCATCTCATAGACTGAACATGCTCAGAGCTATATGATGATGAACAGTGTTCGCTGAATATCTAATCTAAAGAGTGAGAGTTCCTATCAGCGGTACTGTAAAGTCTTAGTACTTATCAGCGATAGTGAAACTCTGATACATATTGTTTACTTACAATTTTCACTAAGTGTTTAAGAGAGGGTCATTATCAAATCACTGAGGGTTTGGATCAACAATCATCACCTATACCTATTATACATGATTCTCCACCAACTCCTGAATCATCACCTGATGAACCCAAACCTGAAATTCATGAACAACCATTTATTCCAACCTTTAACCCTTCATCTGATCAAGCTGGTCCATCAAACCCTTCTACCTAAAACCAACCTGGTCCTTCTACTTCCAGAAACCAAAGGCTAACCCAATTGGAGGAAAGGCAAAGAACTTTGAGGTTGAGAACACCATTCTTGGAGGATGATGAATAAAGGTTGTTTGTTCATCATATCAGGAGGTTGAATCCTTATGCTGGTTTGGGGATTAATGATCAGTCAGATGCTTACAAGTTTGAGTACATCTTCTTCTTGAGGGCCAAATGTCAAAAGGAAAGATTTGTTAAGAGCAAGAAGTTGATTGTCACAATCAAGGAGGTGTCAGCAAAGCTGTTCTACAAGATGTGGTACCCAGTTTTTGTAGTTCAGAGACAAGATTGCAAAGACTATACTTTCTTAGAAGCTGATTTCTGTCATCTGTTTATAGAAGATTTTGAGACGATGTATCATTACTTCAGAGATCTTCCCGTTAGAAAAGAAAATGTGATAATTGCCCTGAATGCCATAAAGAGATTCTTGAGGAGGCACATCCTGTACACTTAGTGTCATGACTTCCAAATGGATTTGGAGAGTGATCAACAAATGGTGAACTTGATAAAGCCCAATCAGATGATAAATGGCTTGGAGAATATGGCATTATATGTTGTGATCAGAGATCCTGAATTTGGAGTTTTCTATAAGAATGAAAGAGGAGAGAAGATGTTTCTCAGATTCAGCAAGATTGCAAAGTATTCAAATGGAACGTTGAAAGCGTTGTTACTCCAGTTGCAAGATCTTCTGAAAATCAATGATAGAGAAAGAGGAGATACTTGGATACCTTCTCTTGCAAGATCCTTAGTGGTCAGAGCTATCATTGAGATCAATGATAGAATCTCCTTCAGAAGTGCTATGCGGCGAATAGAAACTTATCTGGGAGCTCGAAGAAGGAGAAGACCATTCCTGCCTTGATAAGTAAGGGGGAGAATGTTAGGGGTACTCAATTGTAGTTTTCAAGACCGTTGACTTTAATACATTCTATGTTTGACTTTCTTAGTAGAGGCATGGGAGTGTCATGACCCTTCTATAAATAGAAAGTCCCTTCATTAATTTTGAAACTCTTGGTCATTTGTACTTACATTGAAATCTATGAATGACAATGACTTTCTCTCTCTAAAATCTCTTATACTCTGATTGTTCACACTAGATTTGGGATTAACAGTCTTATCAACAGGAGATGATTTTGGCTTGTCAGTGATGGTGAGAGGTTTATTCCTTCTGAAGTTACTCCTTCTAGCAAATCTCCTGAAAGAATTAGCCAGGAGTGCCAGAGATTTATCAAGTTCTGTAGGGTCAACTTCTGATGAATCATCAGAGTTAGATTCCAACTCAGTGATAGTGACAGTTGATCGCTGAGTGGGCATTAACTCTGAAGAGAGTAAAGCAACATGTGTGCTTTTGGAATCTTTCACAAGATTCTTTTTAAGAAGACACGACTGCTCATGATTGAGCATAGTGCCAAATAAGGTACTATGGGTCATAAATTTAAGATCCTTTGAGAGTTTAAGACACATGGTATAGTTGTCCCAACTTTCAGGAAGACATTCCAATAACTTTGTCAGAATCTCGGAGTTAGCATAGGTCTTACCAACAGTTTTTAAATCAATGATTAAACAGTTAAAACGTTGGTGAACTTCAGAGAGAGTTTCATTCTTACCACAGATGAAGCTTTCATACTGTACTATCCGGAACTCATCCGGAATCCGCATCCGGAAAACCCAAATCCGGAATTCAAACATCCGGAATCCGGAATACCAATCTGGAAAACTAATCCGGAAACCATCCGGAAAACATTTGAAATCCGTATTTTTAAAGAATTCGGACAAATCGAACCAGACTCAATCGATACAGTCTAAAACTTGAAATTCAACAAATCTAAACCGATAGAACTATACTACTATCGATTATAAACACATATTGAAAAAAAATATACCTCAAAATCGATTCACACGTAATCTTTTCTTGGCCCTAATCGATCGACACTCTCTGCTCCTTCCTTTCGACTTCAGAACACACACACACACACACACACACACATACACACAGAGAGAGAGAGAGAGAAAAGGAAACTGACTTCTAAAGATAAAATAGGAGATGCTTCCTATTTATATAAATACACAAATTGCAATTAAGGCTTGAACTATTCTAAAACGACAGATACACCTTTAAACTTATAAACTAACATAACTCACTCTAAACTTCTAAACATAAAATTAAATAAATATAACGGAATGGTAAATTAACTAAAGAACTTACCCGAGGTATTACACCTAATCTAAACAAACTATGAGAATCACACAGATTTCTTGCACTAGAATAAGAATGAAAGAAGTTAAAAAAAGCTAAGGATAGTTTTTCTTGGCACTAAGAAGTTCAGGGATGGACGAGCACTTCATAATGAAGTTGATCTTCCTATTTATACTGCATGCATTAAATGCATATCAGGATAACTTTACACGTGGCAGCACTTGGTTGGTTTGCATGATTCTGACTTTTGCAAACATGCTTTTGGCCATATGGTGCACAGTGTAGTTGGTAGAGTGGTTTGTACGATCCAGGACAAAGTCATGTCCTTCAAACAAATCATACAAAAGCGTGGAAAGGGATAAGACAAATATTCCTTTTAGAACAGGTTTCATGATCGATAGCTGAGTTGATCTTCATTAGAGAGGACGATGAAGGTCATTTCTCGTTGAAGTCTTCTACTTGAAACATCGCGTGATTTGGACAAGTCTTGGCTTCGCTGATATCCGCATCATGTCATGAGTAGACTTAGTCACTTGTTCGTTAGCTTGGTCTTCGATTTCAGCATTGAACACTTTTTCGTGAGTCTTGTCTTCAGGGATCATAAGCAAACATTTACAGAGTGAACATTCAGCGATCATTAGCGAGACTGAACATGCTCAGGTCTCACTGATGTACATTTATCACTGAAGTATAATTAAAGAACATGAGTTTCACATCAGGGATACTAAACAGACTTAGTATATTTTCTTTGATGGTGAAACTCTGATACATAGTGTTTACTTACAATTTTCACTAGGGGGCGTTTGGTTCGCAGAATGTTTTTGGATGGAATGGAACTTGTCAAAGGAATTTGACTTTGACGGAATTGGAATGGAATGTTGTCAGGTTTGACCAACTATTTGGTTGACAGAATTAGAATGGAATCTGTTAAAGGAATTGGAATCTGTCTGTTTGGTTCACAGAATGTAGCTTTGGAATTGGAATGAAATTTTGGTAAATGACCAAAATACCCTTTTGATAATTTTAATTATTTTTTTCAAAAAAACGTTTTAATAAAATAGTCATTATATACTTTATTTGTTTAACTAAAAATGCTTTAATAAAATTATTATTAGATACTTGAATGTGTAAAACATATAACATACATAACCCAAACACAATAATAAACCACAAGATATTAATTACACATGAATATATAGAGAACACAAGTATTCTTGCTGTCAAAATCACATATACTCATCAAAATTCAAAATCAAAATTATAAGCAAAATCAAAAAGCAAGGTTACTCCATAATCAAGATCGAAAGCAAAATGAAAATGACATATATTGGAGAAGAAGACGAGAAGAAAAGGAGGAGAGAACGAACCACAGGTTCGATGTTGCTGTCGATGGAGAAGAAAACGACCACAAGTTCGATGTTGCTGTCGATGGAGAAGAAAACGACCGACAGGTTCGATTTTCTTGGGGCTCGATGGAGAAGATAGACGATTTCTTGCTGGTTGTTCGATGGAGAAGATAGACGATTGGTTGCTGAATCGATTTCTTGCTGGGTTGTTCGAATGGGCTCGATGGAGAAGAACCACAATTTGGGGGTCGATATCAATTAGGGAAAGGGGTATTTTTGGAATAAAAATAATAACACATTCCATTCCTTTAAAATCCCTACATAATGTGATGGAATGTCAAATACATAAAATAAGGAATTCAATGGAAAGTTTTAAGATTCCATGCTACAAATGATTGAACCAAACACTGGAATGGAATCTGGTCAATGGAATGTCACATTCCAATTCCACCAGATTCCATCACTTTCTAGTGAACCAAATGCCACCTAAGGGTGCGTTTGGTTCGCAGAATGATTTCTGAGGGAATGGAATCTGTCAAAGGTATTGGAGTCTGAGGAATTGGAATGGAATGTTATCATATTTGACCAAGTGTGTTGATCCAAACCCTCAGTGATTTGATAATGACCCTCTCTTAAACACTTAGTGAAAATTGTAAGTAAACAATATGCATCAGAGTTTCACTATCGCTGATAAGTACTAAGACTTTACAGTACCACTGATAGGAACTCTCGTTCTTTAGATTAAACATTCAGCAAACACTGTTCACCATAATGCTCTGAGCCTGTTCAGTCCTTATGGTGATCGCTGATAAGTTAGTTGTTTACTTATGATCCCTGAAGACAAGTTTCACGTCAACATAGGTTCTACGCTGAAGTCGAAGATCAAGCTCAAGAACCAGCGACAACTCTCCTAATGAACTGATGCGGATCAGCGAAGACTCAGATTTGTCCACTCAACGTGAAGTATCAAGTACAAGACTTCAGCTATCGCTGAACTTTGTCATACACTGATATAGAATGATAAAGTTCTGATTCAACGAAAGCTGATCATGAACTCCTCCGTACAAAGTACTTTTGTCTTAACCACCCTTGAACGACTTCGTACGATATGTCAGAAAAGAACCTCCTTATTGTCTGAAATCGTACAACAACTCTGATTCTATACTGTGCACCATGCGGCTACAAAGGTTGTCTACTAAAGTCAGAATCAAACAACCAATCAGCTGCTGCCACGTGTAAAGTATAAACTGCCATGCATTAAATGCATGAAGTATATAAGAAGGACTCCAGCTTCATTCTTGAAGCACTTGCTAACTCTGGTCAAGTCATCTTCTTATCTTGAGATAGGTTATTATTAGTAATTTCCTTCTCTTTCTTAGTGCAAGAAAACTTAGTGTTCCAACTTGTTTAGATTTAGGTTTATCCTTAATCTTGTTCCGCAACAAGCTGTAAATTGTTAATGATTTATCAATAAACAATTTAGAAAGTAAAAACGTGTGTTTGTATTCAACCCCCCCCCCCCCCCCCTTCTACAAACTTGTATAGCCCTTCGGGACCAACAAGTGGTATCAGAGCGGATTTGTTTAATCTCATAAACAAGATCTGATCTATACTAAGATTTCTCTTCCTAGCTATTTCTTAAAATGGCTACCAACACAAACACAAACTATATTGACAACGGTTCTCTTGCAAAACCCCCTAGATTCTCCAGAGATAATTTTAATCTATGGAAAAATAGGATGATTCTCTTCTTAGAAGGTGTAGACCCTACTATGCCTTATTATCTTGAAAACGGCCCATATATTCCAGTAAGAATTGATACTGTAGTTCCAGCCGCTGAGAATAGACATGCTATTCCAGAAAGGCTGATTCCTAAGGAAATTCATATGTGGACTGATGAAGATAAGAATAAAGTGGCTATCGACACCAAAGCCAGATCCATACTCTCCATGGCTCTTTCTGACGAAGTCTACCATTCCGTCATGAACCTGAAAACCTCAAAAGCTATGTGGGACACAATCTGTGTTCAGTATGAAGGTACTTCTGAAGTCCAGGACTCTCGAAAGATCAACCTGGTAAGACAGTATGAAAGCTTCATTTGTGGTAAGAATGAAACTCTCTCTGAAGTACACCAACGTTTTAACTGCTTAATAATAGATCTAAAAACTGTTGGTAAGGAATATTCTAACTTTGAAGTGCTGACAAAGTTTTTAGAATGTTTACCTGAAAGCTGGGACAGTTATTCTATGTGTCTCAAGTTGTCAAAGAATCTAAAATCAATGACCCTTTGTACCTTATATGGCACGATGCTGAATCATGAGCAATCGAGTCATCTTAAGAAGAATCTTGTAAAAGATTCCAAAAGCACCCATGTTGCTTTAATCTCAGAGTCACCTTCCACTCAGCGATCAACTGTTACTATCACTGAGTTGGAGACTAACTCTGAAAGATCATCAGAATCTGAAGTTTCAGATGATGATGAAGCTCTGGCATTCCTGGCTAATAAGTTCAGGAGATTTGCTAGAAAGAGTAATTTCAAAAGGAATAAACCTCTTGCTATTACTGACAAGCCAAGATCATCAGCTCCTATTGATAAGGCTACTGCTACTTGTTTTAACTGTGAAAAGATAGAACATTTTGCTAGCGAGTGCAGGTCTAAGAAAGTCTCTTGGTCCTCAGCTTTTCCCAAGAAAAACTTTACTCCTCGGACTTGAGATGAAAAATACAAAAGGCTGAAAGAAAGGTATTCAAAGCTGAAAACCTTTAAGAAGAAAGGCAAAGGCCTGATGGCTGACTATGATTGGGCTGACTCTGATGAGGAAGAAACATCTGACTCTGAAGATGATGAAGCCAATCTCTGTCTTATGGCCAAACTTGAAGATGAGGAAGAAAGTTCAGACATTCCCTCCACTTCAATCTCTGCAACTCATGTATCACTTTCCTTCTTTACCAATATTGCAAATATTGATGAAGCTGATAGTCTTCGAAAGATCGATCTCTTGACTAGAAGTTTATATGAAGCCATGAATGGCAAAACTGTAGTTGAAAATCAAAACCTTGATCTCGCTGAACAGCTTAAAAACTGTCACCTTCAAATAGAAAATCTTTCTAAAATTGAAGAAAATTTTAAAGATCAAGTTCACCTAAATCAGCTAGTCAAAATCGAGCGCGAAGAAGTTATCGCTGCATTAAAAGCTGAAAAAGCTACTGTTGATGGATGATATAATTCCTCAACAAATATCACTGAGATAATTAAGTCTCAGATTCCCCTGAGTGATAAACGTGGTCTTGGTTACAAAGCTGATACTCTAGAACCAATCACTGATCGTTCCATGCTCTTATTTGGAACTTTCGTATCCTCAGTCGCTGATACTTCATCCTCTCAGTGTTCCTTTTCTAAACCGCCTATCCTTGAGGAAATTTCGGCCTATTCTAAAGGTAAAGAAAAAGTTATTTATCCAAAACCTACCTCAGTCTTTAAGAACAAAGGTAAAGGAATTGCTTATGATCAAAATCCTCAGAAGGGTATCTTTATACCTAAGCTGAATGCTTCTACAGCTTCAGCGATTCATCCATCTGGTTCAGGGAACAAGAACACTGGATATGTTTAGCGTGGATATATTCAGCGATCTACTCCCATAATCAAAGTGAATGTTACTGGTAAGAAGTCTGAAGAACTGATAGTTCCTCCTATTTCCAATACCAAAGGTGTACTTGATGCTGGTCCTTCTAATTCAAAATCTAAAGCTCAACATGCAAATGGTACTAGAACTACTTTTGGTTATAGGAAATGTTATCATTGTGGACTTACAAATCATATTGCTAGTAAGTGCCCCACAGCCACCCAAGCTGAAAAGATAGCTAAGGTGAAGATCATTGCCCCCAAGGCAAAGAAGACCACTGAGGTTAAGAAATTAACCAAAGTGAAGACTGACAAAGCTGAATCTTCAAATGCTGCGAAGACTGCTGAACCTTCCATTCCAACTACTTCCACTGACAAACGTGTACACATGGTTAAGTGGGTACCCAAGAAAAACTAATCTTCCTTTGTAATGCAGGTTAAGAAGGGTATCTGGTATCTCGATAGCGGATGCTCTAGACACATGACTGGAAAGAAAAGCCTGCTGGCTGAATACAAGGAAGAGAAGGGTCAGTCTGTGACTTTCGGTGGAAATGGAAAAGACTATACCTGAGGATTTGGGGTACTCTCAAATGGTACAACAACCTTCAGAAGAGTTGCTTATGCTGAAGTGCTGAAGCTTAATCGTCTAAGCATCAGTCAGCTTTGCAACATTGTAGATCAAACCTTGAATCATTTGATCTAATCGCCTATTCAGATAGTGATTTTGCAGGTTTCAAATTGGATAGGAAAAGCACCACAGGAGGCTGTCAGCTCCTGGGTGGAAAGCTGGTGAGTTGGACAAGTAAAAAGCAAAACTCAGTGTCCACCTCAACTGCTGAAGCTGAGTATGTAGCCGCTGGAAGCAGTTGTTCTCAGGTCTTGTGGATGAGAAATCAACTACTAGACTATGACCTTCAGCTCTCGAAAATTCCAATCTATTGCGATAGCACAAGTGCCATCGCTATAGCCAACAATCCAGTGCTACACTCAAAGACAAAACACATCGAAATCAGGTATCATTTTATCAGATATTGTTAGTGCATAAAATGTATTCAAGATTTAATATGCATTTGTATTAATTGTAAAGAGTCAAATGTATTTGTCAAAGTCAAAGTAAGGGCTTTAAAGGTCAAAGTCAAAGTAACTAAAGGTGATAGTCAAAGTGTATAAATAGGGTTTGTAAAGAGGAAGTCATAAAGGAGTCTCATTCTAGCAATTCATACGTGAGAGAGAAATAGGAACTGTGTAGTGAGAGGGATGACTTCTAGAGAGAGAAGTTAGAGAGAGAAAGTGGATCTCATTCTCATCTTTGTATTCTTTCTCTATTCTAATGAAGATCTCTTGAATTCTTGATTGTTACTTGATTAGATTAGGGATTACAAGTGGTATCAGAGCTAGATCAGATCGAATTATGCACAAATCAGTCCAGAATTGAAGATTTTTTTGTCAATTTTTGAAGAAAATTGATGTTCTTGAGTTTTTGAGATTTTTCTTGAAAAATCTTCAAGAATTCGATATTTGTGTGTGTTTTTGGATTGACTTCAGTTCACAAATCGATTTTATTGTTGTTTGAAACAGATTTAAATCAAAAATTTTAGTTTAAAACAACAAAATTGTTTTTTAATTTTTTTTTGATGAACAGTGAACTTCGAAAATCTTAACTGAGATGTGTGTTGATCTCGTTTTTAATTGCGATTTGCTTGTTGAAATTGTTTCAGATCAATTAGATTTTGATTTTCAAGCAATTTGCAACTTACAAATCTGAAAACCGTCCAGAAAACAAGAAGTTAAGAGATGTTGAAAAGTTCGCCGGAAAATCGTGAGCCTCGCCGGAATCTGGGTTTACATCGCCGGAAAACTCAAAACTGTCGTACACGTTTCATACGACTTGTTCAAAACTGTCGTACGTTGAAGCATCATAACTGTCGTACCTTGAAGACTCATAACTGTCGTACACAACAAACCTTCATAACTGTCGCATGAAACGTGATTCTCGCCGGAGTTATTCTTGAGTTGTACACGTCGAATCTTGGTTGCATGATCGATTCTTATTGATTGTATTCGATTTTTTTTCGACTAAGGAACACAACGCAACAAAAATCATCGAATTTGGTTGAGAAACGAAAGAGAAAATTGAAAAAGAAATCTGCAGATCGTATTTTCGTCGTGAAGATGATGATGAACAGTAATTTAACGGACTGCCGTTAAGTGTCCGTTAAATATGTTACAATATTGGTCCTTTTCCGTTAAATCCCTGTTAGATTCGTTATATTAGTTAAATTTTGTTTCATTTTCAGTCCTAAGTCAGTTAGTTGGGTAAAGTGTCCGTTAGTTAACTTTTTCGTTAGAACCGTTAGCATACGACAGTTTTAACCGTTAAGTTTCTTACATTTTTGGTCTTTTTCTGTTAAGTCCTTTAAATAGTTTAGAGTTTGTTAGTTCTGGTCCCTGGACTTAGAAGTTTCATATTTTGTTAGATTTAGTCCCTGTAGTTAGTAATTCGAGTTTGTTACATTTTCAGTCCTTGTAGTTTAAGTTTTGTGTTTTTACATTTTTAGTCCTTGTAGGTTAAGGTTTTAGTTTCTGTCAAAATTTAGTCCTTGTAGTTTAAGTTTAGAGTTTTAACAGTTTTGGTCCTTATACTTAGTATTTTAGATTTTTACATTTTTAATCCTTTGAGTCTTAAGTTTTAGATTTTTGTCATTTTTAGTCCTTGTCTTTTATAAGTGATAATATTTTACACTTTTAGTCCGTATTTTTCGTTTTAGTTTCGTATTTTGTCATTTTTAGTCCCTATTTTTAGTAAATTTTCATTTTTTGTCCGTTTTATCAATTTTTACCTGCTTTTGCACGAAACTGATATATTTTTCTTATCTTTTGCAGGTTTGCCGATTTAAAGTCAAGTTTTCCGCATTAATTTTTCGGAATTAATTTTGGAACGACAAATTTTATAATTTGTTTTTTCAAAATTTGATTTTGAAAATTTTTCTGACTTTAATCAATTTTTCTCTGATTAATCGTGTGTGCATAATTCTACTTCTCACGAAGTATCTGACAACGATCATTTTTAATCTTTTCAGGTAACAATGGATGATGATGAATATTATGGATGGGAGTCACTTAAGGACAGAGACAATAGAATACAGATCCAAGATCTTAAACAAAAAGAAGTCAATCATAGAACAGTAATTGAGAATTTAAACAAAAGATTGAGTGTGTTGGAGAATTCAACGACTAATCAAGATCTCAAAAGCAAGGATGTTGAGATCAGTATTCTAAAGAAAAAGAATAGTGAGAGCGAAATTTCTTTGAAAAATATAACCTCTCAAAACAAAGAATTTTTGGATAAAATCAAAGGTTTGGAAAAGAAGCTGTATTTGAGAGATCAAACTGATCAAACAAACCAAGACTTGTAAACAATGTCAACAAGTATTGAGGACTTGGTTATGAAAACCCAAAGCATTTGGCCAAAGCTAGTTGTGCATTACCAACAATGTATGATTTCAAATGTTTAAGATACACCCCTACACATACCCGTACAACCGATGACGCCTGACCGTCGACTACTCTACACGAGGTCCCGGTCGTCACTGCCCCCCCAAATGCTCGATCAGGACCTCGGAATGGACCCAACTGAACTGATCTCACCGTTCACCCAAGCCGATGTTGTCGAGTCCGACATCACTGACACCGATATGGATCAAACCATCCATGCATCATTAATACCACCCCGTATCGGTCATCGCCCAATCATGACCGATGAGATTCCCTCTACCTCGACCACACCTTCGGAAACACCTAACCCCGAACTTAATATGGGAGACATAAGGAGAATGGATGTAGTATTAGTTGAAAATTTAGAACATACGAGTCGGAGAGAATGGAGGTCAAAACAAAATCATGAGAGGGTGAGCATACAAAGTAGAGCGAAGAATGAGCGAATCCGAGCCCGTGTCGCCCAGGTAGCCACATCTGCTGCCTCGTCTCATCCGTTGGGACGAGACATTGAAGAAGTCGTCGTGGACCGAGCGACGCAAATGCACAACCTCCCTAGCCAATCAACTAGCTCTCAACAGCTAGTTGTTTCAATTTCTCACGAGGACTTAGCATAAAGTCTATCGGTCTCTCACTCGGAGAGTCTCGATATTGAAACAAGAGAACAGCCTTCCTCGTTCTCGACTTCTTTTTATGCACCATTAATTCTAGAGCCCTTTGATATTATAACATCTTCCTTGGCTAGGACACAGATCGAGGCTGCTAACATCGGTGCTCTTAGTGACCCGATCGGAACATCCGTAGTATGTCTGCCCTTGAGCGGAATACGAGGATCGGATGGAAATCCTACCATAGTTAACATCATGCCAACTATGAACGTAGGTGGTACTTCTGTTGAATCAACAGTCGTAACCTCAACGGGTAATCTAAGTTATCCCGACGGTGATTTACCTGACTTTGTGTCAAGGAAGTTGTTGATCCAAACCCTCAGTGATTTGATAATGACCCTCTCTTATATATTTAGTGAAAATTGTAAGTAAAACAATATGTATCAGAGTTTCACTATCGCTGATAAGTACTAAGATCTTACAGTACCGCTGATAGGAACTCTCGCTCTTTAGATTAAACATTCAGTGAACACTGTTCACCATGATACTCTGAGTCTGTTCAGTCCTTATGGTGATCGCTGATAAGTTAGTTGTTTACCTATGATCTCTGAAGACAAGTTTCCCGTCAACATAGGTTCTACGCTGAAGTCGAAGATCAAGCTCAAGAACCAGCGACAAGTCTCCTAATGAACTGATGCGGATCAGCGAAGACTCAGATTTGTCCACTCAACGTGAAGTATCAAGTACAAGACTTCAGCTATCGCTGAACTTTATCATTCGCTGATATAGAATGATAAACCGCTGAATCAACAAATAGCTGATCATGAAGTCCTCCGTACAAAGTACTTTTGTCTTAACCACCCTTGCACGACTCCGTACGATATGTTAGAAAAAGAACCTCCTTATTGTCTGAAATCGTACAACCACTCTGATACTACACTGTTCAAACATGCGGCTACTAAGGTTGTCAACAAAGGTCAATGACGTGCAACCAATCAACTGCTGCCACGTGTAAAGTGTAAACTGCCATGCATTAAATGCATGCAGTATATAAGAAGAAGAACTCACTTCATTTTGAAGTAACTTTTTAACTCTGGACAAGTTCATCCTCTTATCTTGAGATAGGTTATTATTAGTAATTTCCTTCTCTTTCTTAGTGCAAGAACTTAGTGTTCCAACTTGTTTAGATTTAGGTTTATCCTTAATCTTGTTTCCGCAACAAGCTGTAAATTGTTAATGATTTATCAATAAACAATTTATAAAAGTAAAATTTGTGTGTTTGTATTCAACCCCCCCCCCCCCCCCTTCTACAAACTTGTATAGCCCTTCGGGACCAACAAGTGGTATCAGAGCAGATTTGTTTAATCTAATAAACAAGATCTAATCTATACTAAGATTTCTCTTCCTTGCTATTTCTGAAAATGGCCACCAACACAAACACAAATTATATCGACAATGGTTCTCTTGCAAAACCCCCTAGATTCTCCAGGGATAATTTTAATCTATGGAAAAATAGGATGATTCCTTTCTTAGAAGGTGTAGACCCTACTATGCCTTATTATCTTGAAAACGGCCCATATATTCCTGTAAGAATTGATGCTCTAGTACCAGCCACTAAGAATAGACCTGCTATTCCAAAAAGGCTGATACCCAAGGAAGTTCATATGTGGACTGACGAAGATAAGAAGAAAGTGGCTATCGACACAAAAGCCAGATCCATACTATCCATGGCTCTTCCTGACGAAGTCTACCATTCCGTCATGAACCTGAAAACCTCAAAAGCTATGTGGGACACAATATGTGTTCAGTATGAAGGTACTTCTGAAGTCCAGGACTCTCGAAAGATCAACCTAGTAAGACAGTACGAAAGTTTCATATGTGGTAAGAATGAAACTCTCTTTGAAGTTCACCAACGTTTTAACTGTTTATTAATAGATCTAAAAACTGTTGGTAAGGAATATTCTAACTTTAAAGTGCTGACAAAGTTTTTAGAATGTTTACCTGAAAGCTGGGACAGTTATTCTATGTGTCTCAAGTTGTCAAAGGATCTAAGATCAATGACCCTTGCTACCTTATATGGCACGATGCTGAATCATGAGCAATCGAATCATCTTAAGAAGAATCTTGTAAAAGTTTCCAAAAGCACCTCTGTTGCTTTAATCCCAGAGGAACCTTCTACTCAGCGACCCTTGGTCAATATCACTAAGTTAGAAAGTAACTCTGAAAGGTCATCATAATCTGACTCTTCAGATGATGATGAATCTTTGGCTCTCCTCACTAAAAAGTTCAGGAGATTCGCCAAAAAGAAAATGTTCAGAAAGAACAAACCCCTTTCCATTACTGACAAGCCAAGATCAACTGCTCCTATTGATAAGGCTACTGCTACTTGTTTTAACTGCGAAAAGATAGGACATTTCGCTAACGAGTGCAAGTATAAGAAAGTTTCGAGAAACTCAGTGTTTCCCAAGAAATCCTTTATTCCCAGGAATAAAGATGACAAATATGCCAAGCTGAAAGAAAAGTATGCGAAGCTGAAAAGCTTTAAGAAGAAAGGCAAAGGCCTGATGGCCAACTATGATTGGGCTGCCTCTGATGAAGAAGAATCATCATCTGACTCTGAAGATGATGAAGCCAATCTTTGTCTTATGGCCAAGATTGAAGATGAGGAATAAATTTCAGACATACCCTCCACTTCAACCTCCGCTATTCAGGTATCACTGTAACGACCCGGATCAAAATCGAAGGATTTTATGTCTTGGGTGTAGTGTCAATAATAATGGAAGTATAAGGGCTTAATGGTATTTTGAGAGGAGGTATAAAAGGGCACTAAACCCTAGGGAACATTCCATTCTACTGAATTTAAGTGTGTGTGTCGGCTGAAATTGTGAGAGAAAGAAGAGGAGAGGTTTGAAGGCTTTTGGTGCATTTGAAAGAAGAGAATCACCAACTTTGGAATTTGAAAGAAGAATCAGCATTTGGAATTCGTTCTCGCAAGCAATCAACCAGGTAACACTCTCGTACCATCGTTTAATCTTTGGTTATGTGAGCAGATTGGTTATTTTCGGGTTTTGTTTAAAAGTGGAGTTTGAAGCTTAAATGAGAGAAATCGGGTCCTGTAGTGTGTTTCGATTGCTAAGAACTCAGTAATTGTTAGGTTTATTGATCTTGTTGCTATTGCTAATCTTTTCTTCGAGAGAATCGAGCTAGTCTATGGAGTTCGACCCCAAAAAGGGCCCAGGTCGATGTCTGGAAACCTTCTCGGACGTCCGGACTCTTTGGTGGTTGGAAGGTCTCCGGATGAGGGGACTGTCCGGGTAGGAAAGTTATCCGGGTAGGGATTAATGTCCGGTAAGTTCGGTATCCGGATTGTGGTACCGTCCGGATTAGGGTGAGCGTCCGGAAAGTAGTGGTTGTCCGGAGTGTTAGAGCATTATTGTATTCAAGATTTACTGTAAAAGTCAATGTACTGTATGAGTCTATACAGTATTGTGAATGCCTTTATACCTTGTATGTTATGGGTATAAATAGGCTTGTCTAGACCATTTGTTAAAAACACTTTAGAAAGCCTTTGTAATCTTTTAAAAACCTTTTGTAATCCTTTGAGATCAATACATGGATGACATATTTGCTCTCTAGATTCTCTCTCACTACATTCATATCTTATTGCTAGAGATTTGGGATTTATCAATTGGTATCAGAGCTAAACAGAAGATTCAAGCAGATCGAAGACCAAATTGAAGATTTTTTACACTAAAGCTGAAGAATTCGGATTGGGTGTTCATCACTATTCATCACTGTTCATCAAGAATTCTGACCCTTCTTCATTTACTATTCATCCATATTTCATCTTTTCTTTAATTTTTGATCTTTTGGATTGATTCTTGACATCATTGCACTCGGATTTGATTCCTGAACATCTTTAATTCTTGGATCAACACCAAAATCTGCACAGAATTTGCAGATCTGATCATTTTATATCATTTTTGTTCGAAAACTTTTTCTACTATTTTTGGATCAAAATTCGATTAAATTGATCGAATTAGGATTTGTGATTAACTAAGAAAGTGTGTGGAATCAAATTTCGAACAAATCTGTGCAAATTTCATAACAATTGATCAAGAATTGAAAAAGTTATGGCTGATTTAGTGATTTTCGTGTTCGAAGTGCAGAATTCGGATCATTCTTGGTGAATTCGGATCATTCTTGGTGAATTCGGATCATTCAAAGAAGAATTCGGAGTGTTCTTGGAAATACAAGTGTAGAATTCGACTCAAGAAGGATTCGAATTGATTGAATTCGAACCCAGCTAGATTCGAATTGAGGAGAATTCGAACCGTGTTAGATTCGAATTGAGGAGAATTCGAACTGTGTTAGATTCGAATTGAGTTGATTAAATTTTCCAAGTGTTGAATTCGAACCCTTAAGCATCCGAATTCATAGAATTCGAACCCTTAAGCATCCGAATTCATTGAATTCGAACCCTTAAGCATCCGAATTCATTGAATTCGAACCCTTAAGCATCCGAATTCATTGAATTCGAACCAAGTTAAGTCCGAATTGAGTGAATTCGAACACTTCTTCATCCGAATTCGTTGAATTCGAACCCTTACTCATCCGAATTCTTGTGAATTTAAAAAAAAAAAAAAAAAAAAATTCTTGAGAAAATTTTTTATCCCGAAATTTTTTCTATAGTGTATTTCATACACTGTAAGAGCTTTTCAAGAAAAATTTTTATATATTTTTTTTGTGTATTTTCATACACTGTCTGCTTGATCTTCTGAACGATCAATTTCTAGCAATATTCAAAATGGTTTTACAACAAGTTATTGTTAAAAGCAGTGGTGAAGATTTGAAGCAAACTCTGAAAAAGGAGATTCCTCCAATTGCAAAAGTTTTTGTTAAACCAAATGTAAAGTTGCAACAAGTCATTATAACAGAAACATCTGTTAATTCACATGTATTTGTTAAACCAAATAATGAAGTGTTGCAACAAGTCATAATAACAAAAACACCTCCAAAGCCACTTGAAAAAGCTAAGGCAAATAATGGAATTTTGCAACAAGTTATTTTATCAGAAACATCTCCTATATCAGAAACTTCTGTTAAAGATAATGCTTCAAATTCTTCAACTTCTATTTTAAATAAAGCATTGGAAGAAGAAAATGTTGATCTGAAAAGACAAATTTTAGACATTTCTTCTTCAAATGCTAAACTTACTAAAAGAATAACTGATCTTGAAGTTTATATTGCAGATCTTGAAGCAAAGAAAGACAACTCAAGTATGCACGATCAAATCGAGACTCTTCAAAAAGAAAATGTCGATTTGAAGAGAAGAGAAGAAAGGAGAGTGAAGTGGACCTTAAAGATACATGCTCAATTAAAAGAAGTTAAAGATATAGGGAAAATCTTGGACAGTGAAAATGCCGATCTAAAGAGAAAACTGTCTAATTTTTCTTTTGAAGAAAAGAAAGTTTTTGAAGAAAAGAAAGAGATTGAGCTGAAATGTATAAAACTTTCAAAACAAGTTTCAGACTTTGAGAAAGTTTTATTTTTAGAAAAAGACAAGCTCGAAAAAGAAAGAGCTAAATTTGAATCTGAACGAAATTTTTTTGAGATTAAAAGTTCTGAACTTTCCGTGAAAATCTCTGAATTAGAAAATCTTTTGGAAAAGGAAAGAAAAGATTTCACGGAAAAGAAAAATCTCTTTGAAAAGGAAAGTAAAACCCTTAAAAAGAAAAATATGGAAATTTTCAAAGAGATTACTGATAAAAGAAGGTTTTTGGAAAAAGATTTTGAATCGGAACGTGTATATTTTGAAGATGTGATTCTTAATCTTACCAAAAGATTATCTGGTTTATCAGCTGATATTATGAAGGATCAGTTGATCAAATCTGATCTCCAAAAGAAATTTGATCTAATTTCTAAAGAGAAAAATGTTTTAATAAACAAAGTCAAAGAACTTGAAGACGTCATTTTTAAATTTGATGTCTCAAAGCAGGCTAGTCATAATTCTATCTTTCAGACTCCATTTGTTGATTCAAATGATTCTGAATGTTCTTTTAAAACTGCTTCAAGTTCAAGTTTTAAAAACATTCCTTCTAAACAATTTAAAAGATCAACAGATTTCTCAAAAGGTCAGATTCGTTCTTCTAATCTTTTCTATAATCCTCTGTTTGATAAATCGGATGATATTCTTAAAGTGCCTAAAATTAATACTTCCAAATCTGAAGAAGTTCCAGTCTTCAAGAGGGTGAAGATGGAATGGAGAATCAAAGGCACAACAGTTCCAAAGAAAGATGTGCCAAAATCATCTGTATTCACATCAAATGCCAAGAAGAACAATGCGCCAAAAGGTAAATCTTCTGCTAAACTTAATCCTATTCATTCTGTAAATCATCTGATTAGGTTGGCACATAAGAAAGTTGTTCTTACTGTGGATCAAATGACTTTGTGCATAAAGATTATACTTCTTATTGGTATGGTTCTTACAGTATTCCTTGTAAGAAATCTACACCTAACCCACTAGGACCCAAGTGCCATTGGGTACCAAAATCTGCTTAATCTGTTTTGCAGGTTCTTCATGTGTTGTACTGAATTGTAGATACATACCACACACATGACTGAAAACAGAAGAGAAGCGGCGTATTTTTTGAAAAATATTTGTACCATTAAGGGGGAGACAAATATTAATGGTTTCTAAACACATCAGTTTAGAACCCGGATTTCAACGTCAATGGCTTTTGAACATATCAGTTCAAAACCCGTGCTTCAACGACTATGGCTTCTGGACAATTCAGTTCAGGACCCGTACTTCAACGACTAAGACTTCTAAACAAATCAGTTTAGAACTCACACTTCTCAGGTGATATCTTTAACTGTTACATCTTTCTGTTTCAAGGAACGTGGCAAAAGGTAACATTGGATTATATTTTGTTTCTACCACTTTGAAAATTTGAATCTTTACAAATTTAATTCAATGAGATAAAATTTTCAATTTTCATTCAATGAATTAAATGTGTGCTAAAAGATGATTTTACAAGTGTTTTTGTTTTATCTGAGTTATATTTGTTTCATCTTTCACCTCTGAAATAATCGAAAGGTCAGCAAAACATGAATGAAATTATGCTGAATGCTCAAAGATATGTGAATCTGGACTTATATAGAATATAATGCTCAAAAAGCCTATTTATCAGAATGATGAATGGAAACGAAAATATGGGGGAAGCACTATGATTAAGAACCAAGTGATTGAGATATCATTCATATTTTGTGATGGAAATTCGAACTTATATAGAATATCATTTAGTTTGAAAGTTTGTGCCTGTGGCCTTTCTGGTTTGGGAGAGTAAGTCCTAAGGGGTGCTCGACACCTAGTCCCTAAGATCAACTGGTCTGGGATCGGCTGACCCAAATCCTGCAATAGAACCAGATAGAAAGCCATGTTTTACTGGTACAAATGGGTTTAAGATATATCGATGTGGCCTTTCTGGTTTGGGAAATTAAGTTCTAAGGGGTGCTTGACACCTAGCACCTAAGGCCAACTGGTCTGGGATCTGCTGACCCAAATCCTGCTATAGAACCAGATAGAAAGTCATGTTTAACGGTGTATCTTATTCTTACTAAACTTTTTGATCAAAATATGCCAATGAGCACAAAATCAAAAGATGCCAATGTGCACAAATCAAAAGATGCCAATGAGCACAAAAGAAAAGATGCCAATGAGCACACATCTCTTGAAACTTGGGAAAATACAAAGTCGCGATAAACCCGTAAATTTGTGAAAATTCTGATTTTGGACAAATAGTGTGAGTAGAGCAAAATATTCTTATATGTTTTAGAATTGCATATGCTTGAAGCTAATCATATTTCCCATGCTAGCACACCAAATAGATTTAATAAAGGGGTTGAAACTGAACATTTTTTAACTTGATATACAATGATGTCTTGTTTTTTGAATCCAAACACATGCATTTGATTTCATTTGTTTGAAATATTGTTAAATTTCATTAAGTTGAATTTCTTTTGTAAAGCATTCAAATGATCAAATGTTAGTAGTTATAAAATGAAGTTCAATGAATTTTATTTTCCTTGTGTAAATTTTTTTAAAATTTGTATATTGTGCGTTATTGAAACATATGCATACTTTCAGGGGGAGAAAACAAATTGCTCCAGAATTCTTATTTTGAGGGGGAGCAAGGTTATTCTGTAAGGAGGAGATTGTTAGCAATACTCAAAGACACGACTGAAATTGAAAATGGTTTTCGATGATTATGATGCTCACCATCATCGAAAAAGGGGGAGAAAAGTTTAATTTCAATTTCATGTCAAAGAATTTTCAAATCAAAGATATTTCAAGTCAAAGATTCGTGAACAAAGACTGAAGATTGGGGAGAAGGATCATGTGAAGTCCAAATGTTGCTGAATTTGGTTATCTTAGTTCTGAGTGGTTATCGGAATGCGCTTACACCTAAAAGTTCAACAATGTGGATGGTTTCACATCTTTCTGATTCGAATTGCCCTGATTTCGAATCCTTCATAATTCGAATTGCCCTGATTTCGAATCCTTCATAATTCGAATTGTCCTGATTTCGCACCCTTCATGATTCGAATTGAGTGATTTCGAATCCTTCATGATTCGAATTGCCCTGATTTCGGACCCTTCTTGTTCCAACTTACTTGAATTCGAATCCTACTTGATCCGAATTGAGCTGATTTCGCATCCTCTAGCTTCCGAATTGATGGTTCTATATAAAAATATGAAATCCATGTTCAAGACTTGAAGACAATCTGTTGAAGATTGTATTGAAGAAGGTTGATAAAGTGTCTGTTGAAGATAAAGCTGCTTGAAGATAGTTTGATAAAGTGTCTGTTGAAGAAGATTGACTTTACAAAGAGCTGAAGACTGCTGTCAAATTTTTTAAATCTTGAATCCAAAGGGGGAGATTGTTAGAGCATTATTGTATTCAAGATTTACTGTAAAAGTCAATGTACTGTATGAGTCTATACAGTATTGTGAATGCCTTTATACCTTGTATGTTATGGGTATAAATAGGCTTGTCTAGACCATTTGTTAAAAACACTTTAGAAAGCCTTTGTAATCTTTTAAAAACCTTTTGTAATCCTTTGAGATCAATACATGGATGACATATTTGCTCTCTAGATTCTCTCTCACTACATTCATATCTTATTGCTAGAGATTTGGGATTTATCACGGAGAGTTATTGTTGTCCGGATAGTGTTGTCTATCAGCTTATGATATGTTCTTTTACTCAGGAAAGTCGATTGGAAGTGTGGAACGGTCTAGAAAAGAGAAGTAAGAGCACGAGGTGAGTTTTCTGAACTAAAATGTGTGGCTTTTAAAGTGTTTTCAAAATGTGTTTGAACGATGAGAATTGACATGCTTTATTATTATGCTTTAATTGCATGAAAGATGTTTAAAGTTTATATGGAATGTATGCATACATTGTGGTAGACGTAAACTGGCCAAGACGGGAGAGTAGACCCGACAGTGCTCGTGCGGGAGAGTAGACCCTTTATGCCAGGGGAAGTGGCCCCAATATAAGGCAGCATGAGACTGACTCGTTGTCACCTTAGGGTGGCTTCAGGGTGTCAGATTACGAGGGGCGGACCATATTCCGTGTAAATATTTTTTTTATATGCGAACGGTTTTATGAAAGATTTATGTTGAAAAGATAAACTGTTTTATATGCTTTGATAACTGTTAGGAGGGCCTCACTAGACCTCATGGTCTAACCCTCGCATTTTCTTTTTCAAAATAAAACATTTTCAGGGAAGCAGGTGATTAAAGGCTCGAGCAAGTGAGCAAAGTTAGGCAAGGAAGATCGATAGTATAGCGACATTATTATTCTTTTAGCATTTAGGTTGTTTCCGCCAACCAAATTTTGAATATTGTAAGGAAATTTTGAGACGCGATTTTGGGATGTTTGATTTATATTTATGGAATGTTTGTTTAAAATTGTTGGGTTGTTATAGTTGGTATCAGAGCCATAGTTTAAGGGATTTAGGTGACCGGATGGGCCTAGACTTAAACTTTGGGTGTAGAAATCACAACTGAGAAACAGGAATGCGTTAGGAGAGCACTATTATAAGAATAGGATTGATAAGGTACTAAGGACGGTCATGTAAGGTAAGTTTGGGGTTACACCTGGCCAGTGTAATTGTGAACTTACAGGTACATGTATGTGCTTAAACTGCCTTATTACTCCATTGCTGTATTACTAAATGAGTATGGGGTAGTAAACGAGTCTTTCTTTGTTGTTTTGGTGTATCAGTAAGCGAGAATGACGGCTAGATCCTTGAGAAGTAGGTCGATTCCACTGGTGGAGGAAGCTCAGACTAAGAGCCTTACACCGCAAGAGGAAGCAGTGCGAGTTGAAGAGTTGTTAGAGGACAGACCCGTGGAACCTTCCCGAGCGGCGGCCACTCGTGGGAGAGGCAGAGGCCGTGGGAGGGGTCGTGGAACGATACCGAGAAAGGCGGTTACTGAGATAGGGGCGACAACCATCAAAGGTAAGGGTAAGAAAAAGAAAGTGTCGGTCAGGCGTAAGGCAAAGAGTGTGGAAGAACCGGACGTGCAAGAGATATCCGAGGAAGAGAGTTCGGCACCGGCAAAGAAAGCGAAAGCTAAGAAAGGGCGTAAAACTGAAGCCGCACCGGCTTTCGTGACTGAGGATAAGTTCACAGCAGAAATGGGCAAACTTCAAAAGACCTTACAGGTCGTGTTGGATAATCAAAATAAGACAACGTCAGGAGAAAGAACCAAGAGCAGTACGGGGAAGAAGACTGAGGAGGGTAGCACGCCTCGAACTGAAATCGGGAACAATTCGGTGACAACTCCGGTTGTTGTTTCCAAACCAAAGGCAGAGAAAGGGTGTTCGTTCAAGATCTTCGTTTCGTGTAAACCTCCAACGTTCAACGGAGAGCGCAACCCTGTTCTAGCTTTGAAATGGGTTCGTGAAATGGAGTTATCTTTCGATACTAGTAAGTGTGCTGAAGAAGATAAGGTATTGTTTGCAATGTCAATGATGAAGTCTGAGGCCATCTATTGGTGGGATATTGAGACCGGTGGTAAGGGATCAAAAGTAGCGAAGGGTATGTCATGGGAGTCTTTTGTTAAGAGGTTCCGAGCTCAGTTTTGCCCTTTGGAAGCAGTTAAGAAGTTAGAGGAGGAGTTTATGGGTTTGGAGCAAGGGTCCATATCGGTTCAGGAATATACGTCGAAGTTCATTGAGAAGGCCAGGTTTGCTGAATTGTATGTGCCTACTGAAGAAAGGCGGATCGAGAGATACATTTACGTGCTGAGAAGTAGCATAAGAGAACTGGTGCAGGTGAAAGGACCAACTACCTTTCAGGCTGCGGTAGATACAGCAGAACTGACTGAGAAGGATAAGAATAGACAGATGAACGAAAGAGTGGGAGATAAGCGTAAGTGGGAAGGACCAACCCGGGAGAGTAAGAGGCCAAACACAACGAGACCCGAGCAGCGGGTGGGGCACAGGTCAGGTGAGGGGCCGTGTGGTAAGTGCAATCAGATGCACAAGGGAGAATGTTTGGCGGATAAAGGCGGTTGCTACAAATGCGGAAAATCGGGGCACATGTCCAGGGATTGCCGCAGTCCGAAGACCTGTTATCATTGTGGATTGTCGGGTCATGTTAAGTGGGAATGCCCGCAACTAAAGAAGGGTGAAGGTGGTAGTAGCGGGGGAAGAGACAATGAGAAGAAAGTGGAGCCGGCTCGCGCCCGAGCAAGGGCTTTCCACATGTCGGCTGAAGAGGCGGAGAACACGCCTGATGTGGTGACAGGTACTTTTCCTATAGACTCGACTTTTGCTAAAGTATTGTTTGATTCGGGGGCCAACCGTTCGTTTGTGTCGCCCAAGTTTATTCAAAAATTGCAAATGAAACCCAAGAGGTTGAACTTTGGGTTCCAGGTAGAGATAGCTGATGATTGTCGGGTCTGGGTAAAGGAGGTCTATGAGGGTTGCAACATAGACGTGGATGGTCACTTGTTCCCATTGAGGTTGTATCCTATGGGGATGGGGGAGTTCGATGTGGTCCTAGGGATGGACTGGTTAGCGGATAATGACGCTAGCATAGTTTGCAATAAGAAGCTAATCCGTATTCCTTTGCCCGATAAGAAGGAAGTAGTAATTTACGGAGATCAACGGAATAGGAAGTCGTGTCTGATTTCGTTGATAAAAGCTAGACGATGTCTGGTAAAGGGGTGTTTGGGGTATCTAGCGTATGTGTTAGATGCTAAGAAGGAGAAGAAGAGTGTGGAGGATGTGCCTGTAGTGAGTGAATATCCGGAAGTGTTTCCGGATGACTTGACGAGTCTGCCTCCGGATCATCAAGTGGAGTTCAAAATAGAATTGCTACATGGGGCGGCACTGATTGCTCGTGCGCCCTATCGTTTAGCACCGGCGGAGATGAAAGAGATGATGGCGCAGCTTCAGGAATTGCTCGACAAAGGCTTCATTCGTCCGAGCTCATCGCCTTGGGGAGCACCGGTACTTTTCGTTGAGAAGAAAGATGGATCTATGCGAATGTGCATAGATTATCGTGAGCTCAATAAGGCAACTGTGAAGAATAAGTACCCGCTTCCGAGGATCGATGACCTCTTCGATCAGCTTCAAGGTGCGAGTTACTTCTCAAAGATAGACTTGAGATCGGGCTACCACCAATTGAAGGTGAGAGAAGAAGATGTGCCGAAGACGGCTTTTCGTACGAGGTATGGACACTATGAGTTTTTAGTCATGCCCTTCGGGTTGACTAACGCGCCGGCAGTGTTCATGGATCTGATGAACCGAGTGTGTAGCTCACTGTTGGACAAATGCGTAATCGTCTTCATTGACGATATCTTGATCTATTCTCGTACCCGAGAAGACCACAAGAGGCACCTTCGAGCAGCACTAGAGCTACTTAAGCGTGAGAAGTTGTATGCTAAGTTTTCAAAGTGCGAGTTTTGGTTAAGAGAAGTTCAATTTTTGGGGCATGTAGTGTCGGCGGACGGCATCAAGGTAGATCCTGCTAAGATTGAAGCCATTAGAGCTTGGGAGGTGCCAAGAACTCCATCGGATGTGAGAAGTTTTCTCGGCTTGGCAGGTTATTACCGAAAGTTTATCCAAGACTTCTCGCGGATAGCTTCGCCATTGACCTCCTTGACAAGAAAGAACGTCAAATTCGTATGGGCTGAAGTGCAAGAATCGGCGTTTTGGAAGTTGAAGGAAAGTTTAAGTAATGCACCGATTATGTCATTACCTGACGGATCGGAGGGTTTTGTGATATATAGCGACGCTTCCAAACTTGGGTTGGGGTGTGTGCTGATGCAGAACGGGAAGGTGATTGCCTACGCTTCCCGGCAGTTAAAAGATCACGAAAAGAACTACCCCACTCATGACATGGAGTTAGCGGCTATGGTGTTCGCGTTGAAAATCTGGAGACATTATCTATATGGGGTAAAGTGCCAGATTTACACCGATCACAAAATTCTGAAGCATCTATTTGATCAGAAGGAGTTAAATATGAGACAAAGGAGATGGATGGAGCTGTTGAACGACTATGATTGCGAGATTCTTTACCACCTGGGTAAAGCTAATGTGGTGGCTGACGCGTTGAGTCGAAAAGAGCGCGGAGAACAGACCAAAGTTGTGGTTTTCAGAGTCGAGGCAACCTCGAACCTCCTTGGGGAAATTAAGAAATTTCAAGAGGAAGCGTTATTAGAAGAGAATGTGAAGAGCGAAAGAGTCGTTGGAGTTACATCACTGTTCGGAGTCAACGGCGGTGGGTTGAAGTGTATGAAAGACCGGGTGTGGGTTCCCAAGCTGGGGGACTTAAGAGTAAGCATTTTAGAAGAAGCGCATAAGTCGCGGCTTTCCATGCATCCGGGAACGAATAAGATGTATCGAGACTTGAGACAGTTCTACTGGTGGCCGGGGATGAAGAAGGATATCGCTCTTTTCATGGAGCGGTGTGTGACATGTTTGAAGGTTAAGGCAGAACATCAGCGACCTTATGGGGAACTTCAGTCTACAGTGATACCGGTCTGGAAGTGGGACAATATCACCATGGACTTCGTCACTAAGTTACCGAGAACTCCGAAGGGTAATGATGCAATTTGGGTGATCGTAGATATACTCACCAAATCAGCGCATTTCCTACCAATTAAGGAGTCGGATTCTTTGGAGAAGTTAGCCCGCTTGTACATTAATGAGATAGTGACTAGGCACGAGGTGCCGCGATCCATAGTGTCTGACCGTGATAGTCGGTTCACGTCAGCATTTTGGAGGAGTTTACAACGGGAGTTGGGGTCGCAATTAAAGTTAAGCACGGCTTATCATCCTCAAACGGATGGTCAGAGTGAGAGGACTATTCAAACGTTAGAAGATATGCTTCGGGCGTGCGTAATTGATTTCAAGGGTTCGTGGGAAGTACATTTACCTTTGATAGAATTCTCCTACAACAATAGCTACCACGCAAGCATCCAAGCGGCACCATTTGAAGCCTTGTATGGACGAAAGTGCCGTACGCCGTTATGTTGGAATGAGGTAGGAGAAAGGCAGTTGACCGGACCGGAAATTGTACAACAAACAACGGATAAGATTGAAGTAATCCGTGAAAGAGTGAGAATCGCGCAAGATCGCCAGAAGAAGTATGCGAACAGAAGAAAGAAGCCTATTGAATTTCAAGTGGGAGACAAGGTAATGTTAAAGGTCTCACCTTGGAAAGGAGTAGCGCGTTTCGGGAAGAAAGGGAAGTTAAGACCGAGATATGTCGGGCCTTTTGTTATCATTGAAAGGATAGGTGCGGTAGCCTACAAGTTAGATTTGCCAGAAGAATTAAGGAAGATTCACACGACCTTCCATGTGTCGAACCTGAAAAAGTGCTTGGCCGAGGCCGATGTGGCCATTCCGTTGGAAGATGTCAGCATTGATGAGAAGGTGACGTTCGAGGAAGAGCCAATCGAGATCGTAGACAGTAAGGTGCGTAAGACGCGGAATAAGGAAGTTCGATTAGTGAAAGTTCAGTGGAAGTATCACAAGGGACGAGAAGCAACATGGGAAATGGAATCTGATATGAGGTCCAAGTACCCTCACCTCTTTGAAAACGGAATTCCGGGGACGGAATTCTTTTGAGGGGGGAGTGTTGTAACGACCCGGATCAAAATCGAAGGATTTTATGTCTTGGGTGTAGTGTCAATAATAATGCAAGTAGAAGGGCTTAATGGTATTTTGAGAGGAGGTATAAAAGGGCACTAAACCCTAGGGAACATTCCATTCTACTGAATTTAAGTGTGTGTGTCGGCTGAAATTGTGAGAGAAAGAAGAGGAGAGGTTTGAAGGCTTTTGGTGCATTTGAAAGAAGAGAATCACCAACTTTGGAATTTGAAAGAAGAATCAGCATTTGGAATTCGTTCTCGCAAGCAATCAACCAGGTAACACTCTCGTACCATCGTTTAATCTTTGGTTAAGGGAGCAGATTGGTTATTTTGGGGTTTTGTTTAAAAGTGGAGTTTGAAGCTTAAATGAGAGAAATCGGGTCCTGTAGTGTGTTTCGATTGCTAAGAACTCAGTAATTGTTAGGTTTATTGATCTTGTTGCTATTGCTAATCTTTTCTTCGAGAGAATCGAGCTAGTCTATGGAGTTCGACCCCAAAAAGGGCCCAGGTCGATGTCCGGAAACCTTCTCGGACGTCCGTACTCTTTGGTGGTTGGAAGGTCTCCGGATGAGGGGGCTGTCCGGGTAGGAAAGTTATCCGGGTAGGGATTAATGTCCGGTAAGTTCGGTATCTGGATTGTGGTAACGTCCGGATTAGGGTGAGCGTCCGGAAAGTAGTGGTTGTCCGGAGAGTTATTGTTGTCCGGATAGTGTTGTCTATCAGCTTATGATATGTTCTTTTACTCAGGAAAGTCGATTGGAAGTGTGGAACGGTCTAGAAAAGAGAAGTAAGAGCACGAGGTGAGTTTTCTGAACTAAAATGTGTGGCTTTTAAAGTGTTTTCAAAATGTGTTTGAACGATGAGAATTGACATGCTTTATTATTATGCTTTAATTGCATGAAAGATGTTTAAAGTTTATATGGAATGTATGCATACATTGTGGTAGACGTAAACTGGCCAAGACGGGAGAGTAGACCCGACAGTGCTCGTGCGGGAGAGTAGACCCTTTATGCCAGGGGAAGTGGCCCCAATATAAGGCAGCATGAGACTGACTCGTTGTCACCTTAGGGTGGCTTCAGGGTGTCAGATTACGAGGGGCGGACCATATTCCGTGTAAATATTTTTTTTATATGCGAACGGTTTTATGAAAGATTTATGTTGAAAAGATAAACTGTTTTATATGCTTTGATAACTGTTAGGAGGGCCTCACTAGACCTCATGGTCTAACCCTCGCATTTTCTTTTTCAAAATAAAACATTTTCAGGGAAGCAGGTGATTAAAGGCTCGAGCAAGTGAGCAAAGTTAGGCAAGGAAGATCGATAGTATAGCGACATTATTATTCTTTTAGCATTTAGGTTGTTTCCGCCAACCAAATTTTGAATATTGTAAGGAAATTTTGAGACGCGATTTTGGGATGTTTGATTTATATTTATGGAATGTTTGTTTAAAATTGTTGGGTTGTTATAATCACCTTCCTTCTTTACAAATATTGCAAATATTGATGAAACTGATAGTCTTCGTAAAATCGATCTCTTGACTAGAAGTTTATATGAAGCCATGAATGGTAAAACTATAGTTGAAAATCAAAACCTTGATCTCACTGAACAACTTAAAAACTGTCACCTTCAAATAGAAAATCTTTCAGAAATTGAAGAAGACTTTAAAGATCAAGTGCATTTAAATCAGCTAGTCAAAATCGAGCGCGAAGAAGCTATCACTGCATTAAGAGCTGAAAAAGCTACTGTTGATGGATGGTATAATTCCTCAACAAAGATCACTGAGATAATTAAGTCTCAGATTCCTCTGAGTGATAAACGTGGTCTCGGTTACAAAGCTGATAATCTAGAATCAACCACTGATCGTTCCATGCTCTTATTTGGAACTTTCGTATCCTCAGTCGCTGATACTTCATCCTCTCAGTGTTCCTCCTCTAGACCGCCTATCCCTGAGGAAATTTCTACCTCCTCAAAAGGTAAAGAGAAAGTGGTTTATCCAAAACCTACCTCTGTCTTTAAAGATAAAGGTAAAGGAATTGCTTTTAACCAAAATCCTCAGAAGGGTACCTTAGTACCAAAGCTGAATGCTTCGAAAAGCTTTAGTGATTCATTCCTCTGGATCAAGGAATCAGATCTCTGGATCTACTCAGTGTGGATCTATTCAGCGATCTACTCCTAGAATCAGAGTGGATGTCTCTGGTAAGAAATCGGAAGAACTGAATGTTCCTCCCATTTCAAAAGCCAATAGCTTACTTGGTGCTGGTACTTCTAATTCAAAATCTAAAGCTCAGCATTCAAATGGTCCTAGAACTACTTTTAGTTATAGGAATTGTTATCACTGTGGACTCACTGATCATATTGCTAGTAAGTGCCCCACAGTCACCAAAGCTGAAAAGATAGCTAAGGTGAAGATCATTGCCCCCAAGGCAAAGAAGACCACCGAGGTTAAGAAATTAACCAAAGTGAAGACTGACAAAGCTGAATTTTCAAATGCTGTGAAGATTGCTGAACCTTCCATTCCAACTACTTCCACTGACAAACGTGTACACATGGTTAAGTGGGTACCCAAGAAAAACTATTCTTCCTTTGTAATGGAGGTTAAGAAGGGTATCTGGTATCTCGATAGCGGACGCTCTAGACACATGACTGGAAAGAAAAGCCTGCTCGCTGAATACAAGGAAGAGAAGGGTCCCTCTGTGACTTTCGGAGGAAATGGAAAAGGACATACCCGAGGGTTTGGTGTACTCTCTAATGGTACAACAACCTTCAGAAGAGTCGCATATGTTGAAGGGCTGAAGCATAATCTTTTAAGCATCAGTCAGCTTTGCGATAAGGATAACAAGGTAATCTTTACCAAGGAATCCTGCTTTGTCACTGACAAAAAGGAGAAGATAGCTCTCAGCGGTTATCGTTTGGAAAATGTTTATGTAATAAACATGGACTCAACAACCACTGAGAACTTCTATTTCTTCTCAAAGGCCTCATCTGATGTCAACTGGCTATGGCATAAGAGGCTTTCTCATCTGAATTTCAAGACACTGAACACTCTTTCTTCAAAAGAGTTAGTCACTGGTCTACCTCAGCACTCATACACCAAAGAGTCTTTATGTTCAGCGTGTGAGAAAGGGAAGCAGACCAAAGCAAGCTTTAAGTCAAAGCAAGTCTCCTCAGTGTCATCCCCTCTACAACTTCTCCATATGGATTTGTTTGGCCCTGTTAACAAACAATCCATCGCTGGAAATAAATATACACTGGTCCTAGTTGATAAATTCTCTCGTTATACATGGGTTATGTTTCTCCGTTCCAAGAGTGACACCCCTGAAGAACTCATCACCTTTGTTCGGAAGATGGAAACCCTGAACAACTTGACCGTTCGCTCAATAAGGAGTGATCATGGGACTGAATTCAAAAATAGTTCTCTTGATTCCTTCTTTGAGAGTAAGGGTATTTCTCACAACTTTTCATCAGTGAGAACACCGCAACAAAATGGAGTCGCTGAAAGAAGAAATAGAACAATTATTGAAGCTGTACGTTTAATGCTCAGCGATTCTCACCTGCCTACTCAGTTTTGGGCAGAAGCTGTCAACACTGCTTGTTTAACGCAAAACAGGTCGCTGATAGTCAAAAGATTCAATAAAACAGCCTATGAACTTTTTCATGGGAGAAAGCCTTCAATCAGCTTTCTTCACATCTTTGGATGTTAGTGTTTCATACTGAATAACAGAGATGCCCTTGGAAAGTTTGATCCTAAGGCTGATGATGGAATCTTTCTTTGATACTCCTCAGTCTCCAAAGCCTTCAGAGTCTTCAATCGAAGAAGACAAACTGTAGAAGAAACTATTCACGTCACGTTTGATGAATCCTGTTCAGCGAACTCTAAACCGTCCGCTGATACTAATGAACTGAATCAATGGATGTTTTCTCATCTTGGTGATTCAGAAGATATTCCCACTCATACTCGTACAGTTGAAGATGATAGTCCTATCATTCCAAATATGAAGAATAGTGAAGCTGAAACATCATGGGTCTCAGTTGTTCCTTTAAACACTATACCTGCTTCTGAACCCAATGTCTCAGACATTCCACCTACTTCACAGCAATCAGTGAATACAATGACAACTGCACCCATTCCTCTCTTGGCTGATACTCCAGAAGTTGCTGAAGCCTCATCTTCAGCTCCTCCAGTTCAGTTTGAGTCAGCGTCTCATGCTCCGGCTCAACGATGGACTGTAAATCACCCAATTGATCAAATTCTTGGTGATCCAAACGCTGGTGTTCAGACTCGACGAAGTGCAGGTAATATTTGTTTATTTGTTAACTTTATTTCTCTGACTGAACCAAAGAAAGTAGATGATGCCCTCAAAGATCCAAACTGGGTTAGCGCCATGCAAGAAGAGCTGACTGAATTCGAAAGAAACAAAGTTTGGAAACTTGTTCGAAGACCAACTGACAAAACAGTGATAGGCACTAAATGGGTCTATCGAAACAAGTTGGACGAACATGGAACTGTAACCCGCAACAAGGCTCGTCTTGTTGCTCAGGGATACAGACAAGAGGAAGGCATTGATTATGACGAAACATTTGCTCCAGTAGCAAGACTATAATCTATTCGTCTATTCTTAGAATACGCTATACACAAAGACTTCAAAGTATATCAGATGGATGTTAAGTCAGCGTTTCTAAATGGAAAGCTGAATGAAGAAGTCTATGTGGAACAACCTCAAGGATTCTCAAATCCTAAGCGTCCAGGTTATGTTTACAAACTGGATAAGGCACTTTATGGCTTAAAGCAAGCTCCACGTGCATGGTATGACACTCTATCAACTTATCTCCATATTGAACAATTTGAGCGAGGTAAAATTGATAAGACTCTTTTCTTCAGGAAAATAAAAGGTCATATCATTCTTGTTCAGATATATGTTGATGACATTATATTTGGTTCTACTAACCCTGATCTTTGTACTCGTTTTGCTGATTGAATGAAAGATGAGTATAAAATGAGCATGATGGGTGAACTAACATATTTTCTTGGTTTTCAGATAAAGCAAAATGAAAAAGGAACGTTCATTAATCAGGGAAAGTATGTTAAAGATATGCTGAAGAAATTCGATTTAACTCAGAGTTCAGCTATGAAAACCCCTATGGCACCACCGCTGACACTAGACAAGGATACTAATGGTATTCCTGTTGATGTCACGCTGTACCGTGGGATGATCGGCTCTCTCTTGTATCTTACAGCTAGCCGACCCGATATTATGTACGTAACCTGTTTGTGTGCACGATATCAAGCTGAACCCAAGATATCTCATATGACCGTTGTAAAGCGAATTTTTCGATACCTTGAGGGTACTGCGAATCTAGGTCTTTGGTATCCCAAAGACTCAGGATTCGATCTAATCGCCTATTAACAAGTGATTTTTCAGGTTGCAAATTGGATAGGAAAAGCACCACAGGAGGATGTCAGCTCCTGGGTGGAAAGCTGGTGAGTTGGACAAGTAAAAAGCAAAATTCAGTGTCCACTTCCACAGCTGAAGCTGAGTATGTAGCCGCTGGAAGCTGTTGTTCTCAGGTCTTGTGGATGAGAAATCAACTACTGGACTATGACCTACAACCCTCAAATATTCCAATCTATTGCGACAGCACAAGTGCCATCGCTATAGCCAATAATCCAGTGCTACACTCAAAGACAAAACACATCGAAATCAGGTATCATTTTATCAGAGATCATGTGATAAATGGTGATATAGAACTTCACTTTATCCCAACTGATTATCAGTTAGCTGATCTGTTCACCAAACCTCTTGATGAGACAAGATTCAACTTTCTCATCAGCGAGCTTGGAATGCTGAACTTTGAAGAGTAAAATCTTCAGCGGTTCACATTTGATCAGCGATAGGATAAAATCAACTCGTATAATCCATTCTATCATTTTCTCTCTGAATAAACTTGATTCGCTAATATCAAGGTATGTTTTTCTCTCTCTGACAATCGCATGTAAATGCAAGATTTCAAAACAAATTGCATCGCTGAATATCTCTTTCTTAATCTTCGATATTTTGAAATTTCTAAAACCAACACTGATGTTTCTATTCAGTGCTTCATGTTTTCAAAAGTGTCCCCGAGTTTTCAAAACCTCAGAGATATCCTGAATATGAAAGGACAGTTGTGACGTCATTACAACGGATAAGCCCCAACACGTTCTTTTTTCTGACACACGTTTGCACGTTTCGTTTACCATCCAATCAAATGCAAACACGTGTCCGTGTCATGATGAAAAACTTTCCCGCTCGAGTTTTTCTCTCTCTCTCTAACCTCTCTATATAAACACATTCTGGGTTTATATTTCTCTTTTACGCGAAAAGCTTCTCCTCCAAGCAAAGAAAAATTACTGTTGCATTTGTGCTCTCAAGTTTTTCAAGAACTTAAGAACTTCTTCTTCTTCAAACGAACCAGGTTAATAATTCTGTTATTTACCTACTTCTTAAACTTGTTAATGATCTTCTCATTGTTTTTACAAGATTAAACAAAAGAACTTTTTCAAATGAAATCATTTCTTTCATGGTTTTATGAACACAACCTTTCATGGTTGTTCTTCAAGTTTAAATGCAAAATCTTAAACTTGTTCTTCATACGTTTTCCATAATCCTAATTTTACAAAGGAAACTGGAAAACAAGATTTTCATTGGGTTTGCATTTCGTTTTTCAAAAACAAGAAAAACCCTAATATTCATTAAGACATTTTTGTCTGAATGAAATGGACAAAATTCGAACCATCTTATTGGAAAATCTTTCCACATTAAGATTATTCTTATTTGTTAATCTTTGGTTGAACTGATATACAGAAATGGCATCTTCTGACATTTCCTCTGCCAAGAACACCATTGCTGAGAACACTGCTGCTGATACTACTGAGGAATTGGAAATCATCAAGGCTCCTCAGGTTAAGTTCTCTCTTGAAGAACTGGATTGGACGAAGACCAATAACCTCTATGCGCTTCTCGAGTTTCCTCCTCGAAAGCAAGTCACACATCTGAAAGATGCTGTGAACTTCCTAAAAAATTGTTGCATCTCCACAGCCCTGACCATAACACCTCCTGCACATCAGCTACTGCTATCCCAGTTCTGGTACTCTGCCAGACACTCTCAGCTACCATCAACCAAAGACTCCTAAAAAACAATAGACTACATCCTCTGTGATACTGAATATGGCACTATACAAATAACCCCTGCCATTATTCGCAAAGCCCTGAGCCTTCCCACAGCTTAGGGAGAAAAACCTTTTGTTCTTCTCCCTGACCACAAGAAACACTCAGATAGGGAAGCCATCACTGCATTCTTCGATGCAATGGGCTATGTATGGGAAACTGGGAGAGACAAGAAGCCTGAGAAGAAGTTAACCCTGATCAAGAAATCTAAAATGCCCAACGAGATGAATTTCATCTTCGCTCAATTAATCAGCTGCATGACTGCAAAGACCGGCTCCTCTGATCAAGCCGCTCAACCTCAGCAAGCAATGGGATATGCTTTGCTGAAAGGTCTACATATAGACTGGGCATCGATAATCTACGATGATCTGGTACTCAGAGTAGACTCCGCCGCTGACTGATCTCCATGGGTTCCATATCCTCGATTCATCAGCGCCGTCTTCCAAATAGGCCTGAAGGACAGCTACCCAAAAGAGGGTGACCTGAAACTCTCTCAGGTTGGCCCTAAGGTTCTCGACTTCAAACCTGTGGAAAACGAGGTACGTCTTTCTACACTTTTAACTCTTCTCAACCCTACCTCTTCTACTTCTGCAGCTCCTTCAGCAGACAAACCCACCGCTGATACCCCAGCTGCAACCTCCATTCCTTCTCATAAAAGGAAACACTCCTCTACCCAAATTAGTTCCAAAAGAACTAAGAAAACCAAGGAGCAACCCCAGCAATCTCTTGCTGAAGACTCCTCAGCTTATCTCGAAGAGCTGAAGGAACGTTCAGTGGTACGCTCTGCCACAGCTGAACAAGCCACCCATTCTATCCCAGGCTCAGCGTCTCTAAACGTTGAGGTTATAAACTTGGAACCTACCCAACCTCCTTCAGTCTCTCCACAGACTGAAGAAGTGATTCTCAGTGGATCCAACGCTGAACTCCGCACCCAACCAACATTATCAACCTTCGCTTCTCCCTCTACTCAATTGGACTCTACTCTAGTTGTCACTGAAGCACCTGTCATTCCTCCAGAAGCTAAAGCTGATAATCTTTAAGGAATGATGGATGTAGGACTTGCAGAGATGACCATGCGTACACGCACTCTCGCTGGCGACATGGAACTTTTCTCAGGACACCGAGATTTTGATGAATTCACCAATCCTCCTGCAGGTATACACCAACCCCTATACACTGTAACTGAACCCCAAACTTCTGAGCTTTCCTATGTTCACAAGTTCTTATATGTTACAGGTCCTAATTTGGGAGACATCAACGCCTCTATGAAGACAATAGAGACGAAGCTGACAGGTCTCACCACTACTCTTTCCGAGAACTCTTCAGCTGTAACAAACGCTGGAGAAAATCTTACAAAGCTGACAACAGTGGTGGAAAAGAATGCCTCCAAAGCTGACTTGGAGAAGGTTGATAAATCTCTCAGCGACTTGGCTAAAGTTCTCGCTGACATCTATACAGGCTACCTCTCCATCAAAACATCAGTTCACACCATGTCTAGCGAGGTCACAACGCTGAAGACATCGGTTGGAAAACTCGAAGGAGATACGTCTGCTGTAAAGACCGACGCGAGTTCCTTGAAGACTGACGTAAGTTCCTTAAAAACCGACGTCAGTTCTGTAAAGACTGACGTAGGTTCAATGAAGACGATGCTGCAGCAGATCCTGCACAACATGACCGCCCCTCCTGCACCTGAGCATTTTTCTACGGCGGATCGTGCTGAACTCGTGAAGATCAATCCTGCTATTTCTGGTCTAGAAAACAGACTAACAGCGATTGAAATTTGTGTGGGGATCCCTGGCCAAGAAGACAGGGACCCAGAACCAGCTGCTGAGTCATCACATTCCTCCCCCACTCATCATGAGGAAGGGGGGAGGAGAAGAGCGCTGAAGACCTTCCCCATGATGAATCTATCAGGGGGGAGAAGACTGAAGACCTCACCTTTACTGAAGAGGGTGAGAAGACAAATGAAGACACAACCACTGGACCTCAGAGAGATGAAAACCCTGAGGGAACCGAGAAGCTTACCTCTGTATCTGAGGGGGAGAAACTTGAAGAAGAAGCTGAAGAATCTGAGTCTGAAACTGAAGATGAAGAAGCCATCGACTTATCTGATGATGAACCATCCTCTTCTCCAAAGAATGATGATGATGACGATGATGATGATGATGACTCCTTTATCGTCAAGCCTGCTCAGAGGACTACAGTTCTTAGAGGGATCGTGATAAACGAACCTTCAGGGGAGCGGACCAAATCAAAGCCTTCAGCGTCTGAAGTTGACAAAGGCAAAGGAAAAGGTGTCGCTGAAGAAAATGACAATCTGATGATCTCGCTTTCAAATCCAGTTTTTCAGGTAAACTAAATCTTCCTTACACTCATCCCTCCTCTATCTATACACATCATCAGCTCTCCTCTCCATAAAACATCTCTACACAACCACATTCTTTATCTCTCTATTCTACCCAAGTTCTTACTCGTACGATCGCTATGTTTCAGCTAGTCCTCTCCCCTGTTTGAGGATATCGCTGAAGTTCCTACAGCTGCGACTTCACCAAAAATAATCCCAGCTCCCAAAGCTGAAGAAATAATCCCGGTCTTGGATTTGATCTCTGAGACTGATGAACCCGAAGAACAGATGCTCTCTCATACAAACAGACCTTCCTTGGCTCCTCAAAAGCTAAGTGAAGAGGATCAGAGAAGAAGAGAAGAGATGATAAAGAAGTTCGAAGATCAGCGAATCATTCTGAAGCGTGATCAACTTCCTACTATTCCTCCAAAGTTCAGAATTTCACAAAAGGAATACAAGGATCACCTCAGAGCTGAACGTCTAATCGCTGAAAGAAGGGAAGCTGAAAAAAAAGATAGAGAACTCGCCATCAAGATCACTCATCAATCGATGAAAGACCCCAAGCTGAAAAGAACTCCAATCGATGTTCAACGTCAGCTATGGGAAGACGCCAAGAAGATCGTTGAAGAAAAGAGGACTGTGTCTCAATCTACTTTAGCCTAGTGCAAAGAAAAGGTACAGTTCAGATATCGAACTTCCAGAATCATCAAGGTACTCATCGCTAGAAGATCAACCCTCAAAGTTTCAATCGCTGAAATCAAGATATTCAGAGAGAATGGACAGTACGGAAAATTCTATGCTGAAGCCATCACGAAGTACGGTCTCTCTGAATGGTTGGAGATCAGATTAGCCATCCAGAAGTCTCAGTCTAAGTACAAGGATCATGTTGAAAAGCTGATAAACAAACAGATCGACTTAGTCTATTCTTGTGTGGATATTCCTCCTCCTCCTCCTCTCGAAAGTCAGAAAAGAAGGGCCTATGCAAAGAAAAAGTCTAAATCTTCAGAAGATGGTCCTTAGATACGAAACGAAACAGGTATTGGTTTTTCTCTAGCTGAAGTCCTTGGTCCAGAACCTGACCTTTCTGGACTTGACACATCTCTACCTCCTGATGAGACTTTCATCCCTGGGAAAGTCTTAAGCAAACCCTACGGGATATTCTTTATTGACTGGGATGGACGAAAGCGTTTTCAACGTATCTCTGAACTTCCCATCACTCCCATCGAACAACTGAAAGCTCTCATCTACTGGTGTGATTTCAAAAATGTCCCTGACTGGATGATTCCCACATCAAAGACCCTTGATGAACTTCTCATTAAGGAAGAACCTTTATAAACTGATAGGATCGCCTCATTCTTCTATTGTATCAGTTATTCTTTTGTACTTGTAATGGTATTCGTTGTACTTGTAATTTTTCCACTTTCCTCTGTAATCTTTATTAAGTTTAAAGAAAAATTTCAGCGAATGTACTTTACTCCATCAGTACAGAAAAGATCCCAGAAAACAGTAAAAGGGACAAATATTTTATGAGTTCTTTTTATCCTTATGTTTTCATTAAATACCAATTTTCTCTGTTGCTATGTCATAATCAAATAGAGGAAGATTGTTGATCCAAACCCTCAGTGATTTGATAATGACCCTCTCTTGTATACTTAGTGAAAATTGTAAGTAAAACAATATGTATCAGAGTTTCACTATCGCTGATAAGTACTAAGATCTTACAGTACCGCTGATAGGAACTCTCACTCTTTAGATTAAACATTCAGCGAACACTGTTCACCATGATACTCTGAGTCTGTTCAGTCCTTATGGTGATCGCTGATAAGTTAGTTGTTTACTTATGATCTCTGAAGACAAGTTTCACGTCAACATAGGTTCTACGCTGAAGTCGAAGATCAAGCTCAAGAACCAGCGACAAGTCTCCTAATGAACTGATGCGGATCAGCGAAGACTCAGATTTGTCCACTCAACGTGAAGTATCAAGTACAAGACTTCAGCTATCGCCGAACTTTATCATTCGCTGATATAGAATGATAAACCGCTGAATCAACGAAAAGCTGATCATGAAGTCCTCCGTACAAAGTACTTTTGTCTTAACCACCCTTGCACGACTCCGTACGATATGTCAGAAAAAGAACCTCCTTATTGTCTGAAATCCTACAACCACTCTAATACTACACTGTTCAAACATGCGGCTACTAAGGTTGTCAACAAAGGTCAATGACGTGCAACCAATCAGCTGCTGCCACGTGTAAAGTGTAAACTGCCATACATTAAATGCATGCAGTATATAAGAAGAAGAACTCACTTCATTTTGAAGTAACTTGCTAACTCTGGACAAGTTCATCCTTCTTATCTTGAGATAGGTTATTATTAGTAATTTCCTTCTCTTTCTTAGTGCAAGAAACTTAGTGTTCCAACTTGTTTAGATTTAGGTTTATCCTTAATCTTGTTTCCGCAACAAGCTGTAAATTGTTAATGATTTATCAATAAACAATTTAGAAAAGTAAAATATGTGTGTTTGTATTCAACCCCCCCCCCCCTTCTACAAACTTGTATAGCCCTTCGGGACCAACAGAAGTATCTGGACGATGCCTTAAAGGCTGTCCGCGAAGCAATGGAAAAGGAGATCAGAACGGAGCTCGATAAAGTTAAGAGCTTACTCAAAGGGAAGGAGAAAGTGGGAGAAGCTGAAACCGCACCAATACCTCCACCGGCACCTGCTCAGCACACTTATTCGGTGGATGATCTGAAGACCATGCTCCTCGCCCAGCTGATCCAACACACTGATACTGACTCCTCGACTGAAGCATATCTCATCTCATTACTCCGATCACAAGCATATGTTCAGCCGTCATCCGTCACAACCCGATTGGATCAGCTTGACACGGCCCTGAAGGATGTTCAGAACGCCCTTACAACTCTGTCCGAAAGGGTCGCCTCTCTCGAAGACACCTGCAAGAGTCAAGCTGGAGGACTCAAACGCCGATACGATGACCAGGATGATCCTGATCACCGTGAGGGGGAGAACAAACGTCAAAGACTTACAGAGTCCGAACCAATCAACCCCGAAACAACTCCAACAGTTCAACCGGAACAATTAGCTGTGGCACAATCCGAAGATCAACCTGAAGCCCAGCTGAGTCTAGTCGAGATGGTCATCGATATGGACATCTCAGATGATGAAGACCCAACGGTTGAAAAGCCCGAGGGAGAATCCCAAGCACTGATCGTCTACACAGCACCGAGGGTTGCACTTGATTTGATAGATCACGACTCGGAGATTGACCCGGAAACGGAAAATACATGGTATCTAGAAGCCGCAAGTGAGATAAACTTCGAGGTAAACTTGATATTCCCTACCGATGCCGACGATGAAATAGATTACGATCAGTTCCTGCTTCAAAACCTTCAGAGTACCCCAGTTTATGCTAATCAGATTCCCGAGACTTCTACAACAACACATTCGACATATCCTCAGCAACAAACTGCTTCTGATCAACCACCACAACCTGTCCGATGTGAAAAATCATCGTCCTCATCCCCTTCCTAGAGGATTCCCTGAAGAGGTTGTTTGTACACAAACTGCGTGTGCTTGACCCAACTTTTTGCCTCGGATTAGCGAAGTTCGACGAAGCTTATAGGAAATAATATCTAGAGGCAATGAAAAGATGTCTCCCAGTCAGTCTAGTCATAACAAAGCACAAGATCACCGAAGTTGTGAATATCCAATCTGGCCGAATCTTGAAGATCTGGTACTCGGTCTTTACCGTCAAAAGAGAAGATGGGAGCCGACTCAAGAATCTCCAACTGAACGACTTTCATGCCTTACTCAAAGATCTCCGAAATCGAACGATCCGACCACTCCACATCACCAAAGTGCTTGAAGCTGTAAAGCGTTTTCTGAAACACAAGGTGATAATGTCATACATTACGGATTTTCAAATGGGAGTCGAGCACCGAACGAAGAAGATCAGCACAGTTTGCTGCTACAACCAGTTTGTTGCTACAACTAGAATTTGGAATTGTTTATCTCAACGAATAGAACGAGTAGAAGTTTCTCCGATTCAGTCAAGTTGAAAGATTCTACGACGGAACTTTGCTAAAGGTCAGAGATGCGCTTAAAGACATAATCTCCAAGGAAAAAGAACTCAGGACTTCGTTTGCTGCAAATCAAAACGAAATAAATGCCCGAGAAGCCTTGGAACTTGTTGAAGACTGCATAGAGTTTCGTATAGCAATCCAAAGCTTCGAGATTCTGTTCGCACTCCGAAAGAGATACGTCACGAACTGGCGCGAGATTGAACTTCGATTCATAGGGGGGGATTGTTGGGAATAAATTTGATTGAATGGAAGTTCAAGGGAATATTATGTAAATTGTATTTGGGCTTTATTATTGTAACGGGCCATGGGCTTGGTTTGTATAGCCCAGGTATAAATAGTTTATTAAACCTTAGTTTTAGGTTAATCGTCTTAATCGTCATTATTCTGAATTGCAAAACATATTGTAAACACTCTGAATTGTTTATGAATGTTACATGGATGACGAATGGAAATCATACTGATTGTTGATATATTCTATTGATTTCTTACTGTTTGCACTAATATGGGATCCACAGAGTCTTTATCGGATATTCCTTGACTTCCAAAGCGTATAGAATCTATAACAAAATCACGAGATCAGTCATTGAAAGTATCAATGTCACCTTTGATGAGCAAGTTGTGTTGACTCCTGGACAAAGCAGTTCAGGACTTGGACTTCAACCGAAAGTTTCTATTCAACAAGGAGTAGAACCTGTGCAAAAATAGTCTAATAATTCTGTTCTTTCTAATAATTTAATAATTCTGAACTTGATTTGTTGTTCTATGATGCTTTTATGGACATTTGTGCAGATATGGAACCACCATCTACGTCCATAAATACAATTACACGACAGACAAGTGCTGATATGTCTGGTCCTTCTGAAGAGGTCGGTGCTACAACATCAGGTGCCACAGACGTAAATCCAACTGAATCTACACCAGTTACAGTTTCTGAACTAGTGATTCAAAGCAAAGATCTAGTTTCTGAAACTACATCAAATGATTCTACGCCTGAACCTCAAGCACCCGAAGTTGAATCACCGGTACCAACTACGATACCTTCAACAGAATCAAGTGAAGGAATAATTGTTGTTTTAGATGAAAACGATGATTCAAATGCTTGAGTTGATGTACAAACTCTCCCGAGTACACTAAAGTAGACAAAGGCACATCCTCCCGTAAATATAATTCGTGACATCAAAGATGGAGTGAAGACAAGATCCGCTACATCAAACGAGTGTTTGTATGTAAATTTTCTGAGCTCAATCGAACCCAAGAAAGCATCTGAGGCATTAGAAGATCCAGATTGGATTAATGCGATGCAATAAGAGTTGAATGAATTCAAGAGTAACAAAGTATGGCATTTGGTGAAGCATCCTAAGGATAAGACCATAATCGGAACCAAATGGGTCTTTAGGAATAAGAAGGATGAAGCTGGTATTATTGTTAGAAATAAAGCTCGACTGGTCGCAAAGGGTTACAACCAACAAGAAGGTATAAACTATGATGAGACCTACGCACCAGTGGCAAGGATCGAAGCGATTCAGATATTTCTAGCATACGCGACCCACAAGAACCTGAAGGTATTCCAAATGGATGTAAAATCTGCATTCCTCAACGGGATTCTTCATGAAGAGGTTTATGTGAGTCAACCCGAAGGCTTTGTTGATACGAAGTTTCCAAACCATGTCTATGTATTGCACAAAGCACTCTATGGACTCAAACAAGCTCCAAGAGCATGGTATGAAACTCTAACAATATTGTTAGTGCAATATGTCTTCAAGGTTTAAATATAGAAAGGTCAAAATCAAAGTCAATGTATTGAGTTGTATTGTGTTGTTTACACCTTGTAATGTGTTTTGTATAAATAGATTTAGTTGTGTGTTAGTATGAGGGACTCTTAGAAACACTCTCATTATTCATAACTCATATTCTAGAGAGAGAAACACTTGTACAGAACTCCTAATCTTGTAATGTGTTCTTGAGTGAAATGAGATGACAAATTCACATCTTCTCTATCTTGATTGATCTTTAGGGTTTAACAATTGGTATCAGAGCAGGATCAAGATTCAGAGAAGAATTTCGTTGATCAATCAGTAGATTTTGAGGATTTTTCAAGAAAATCTCGTTTTCTTGAAATTTAATCAAATTTTGGTGATTTTTGATCGAATTCGTTCGTGAATTGGTTCTTTGGATTCGTTTTTGTGTGGAGAATAATTCTTATTGAAGAATCGAGAGCTACTTCGAAGGATTTCAAGATCAATTTTGCACTTTTCTGAGTTTTTGGTTTGTTCATAGGTTTCTACTGTTCGATCGATTCAATTTAGGATTAAGAGGTTTTCAGAGGTTTGTGTATGAAGAAGAAGTGTTCGAATTTAGATTTCGAACTGATCTGCACAGTTTGATTTCAGTGATTTTGAGGTTTTAAGTGATTTCTGTCGATTTTGGGAGAATCTCGCTAGATCTGAACTTTTCGCAACATTCATCATCACTTTTCGCAACATTCATCCAAGTGTACTTTTCGCTAAGTATTCGCTTCCTTCTGTTGCGAAATTCATACTTTTCGCAACCCTCTGACCCGAAAAGCCATACTTTTCGCAACCCTCTTACCCGAAAAGCCAAACTTTTAGCAACCTTCTTTTGCGAAAAGTGATCTTTCACATTCCCTCTTTTTGTTCAAGGCTACTTTTCGCAACCTTTGATTGCGAAATTCTCACTTTTCACAACTGTTGCTTGCGAGTTTTCCCACTTTTCGCAACCTTGGCCTGCGAGTTTCTTATTTCTCGCTTCTTTGAGTTGCGAGTTTCTGACTTGGTTATTTTCAGACGATATTAAAAAAAAGCCTATTCGTTTTAAGAGTATTTTGAGAAAAAATTTTATAATGAAATTTTTTCTATAGTGTATTTCATACATTTTAAGAGTTTTTCAAGAAAAAGTTTTATATAAATTTTTTTTCTTTATAAAGATCTTTTAATCGTCAAGCGATCATGAACCGACTTCCAGTGCTGATCAAAGAATCTGATTTTGAACGATAGAGTGTTTCGTTTGTCGATTTCATTTCAAGTCGAGAAAATGGTGAATATATGATAAAAACTTTCTCCGAAGGTCCAATGATCATATATAAAATGGAGAATGACTTTACAGAAGAAGAGTATGAAAGAAAGAAAGCTGATAAGGACGCTTCGTACTACTTGATTCTTGCACTTCCACAACACATTTATAAACGCGTTGAAGCTTTCAAAAACAACCCGATGCAGATGTGGAATGAATTAACGAAGCTTATGCATGGATCAAAGGTTGAATTCAAGAGAAAAGAAGAGAAGAAAGTTGAAAGGGAAGATGATAAAGAGAAGATTATCGAGCTTACAAAGAAGTTGCAAGAGATGGAAAATCTTTTGAATATGGAAAGAGAAGATTTCAAGAAAGAAAGAGTGGATCTAATTCAAAGGATTTCGAAACTTGAAATGGCTTTGAAGACAAAGACTAAAGAAATTGAAGACAAGAAAGATGTTGAACTCAAATGTTTAAGACTTTCTAAGAAAAATTCAGATTTTGAGAAAGTTTTATTTCTTGAAAGGAGAAGTTGGAGAAGGAAAGGCTTGAATTTGAAGATAAAAGAAAAGAGTTTGAAGCGAAGAATGGGAAATTGTCAGAGAAAATATCTGAACTTCAGAAGGACTTAGAAAAGGAAAGACAAGAGCTAGATAAAGAAAGTCAAGAGCTAGAAAAGATGAAGAAAGCTGACTTTCAGGCTAGGTGCGTTAAAGACGAATTTTCTAAAGAAAGGAAGATATTTTGGCAGGAAATTCATAAATTGACAATGAATTTGGCTGCATTATCGACTGACATCATGAAAGAGAAGAGGGTCAAGTCTAATATTCAGAAGACACTAGATTTGGTGACCAAGGAACGGAACGACTTATCCTACAAAGTGAAGTCACTTAACAAATCCAAACGCTATTCTGAATGTCCGATTCGTCCGTCTAATCTTTTCTATGATACTTCAGTGGATAATTCTTCCAAATTTCAATCTGCCGACCTTCCTACATACAAGAAAGTAAACATGCAATGGAGAGTAAAAGGTACGTCTCCTAGAACAGAGTTACCAAAATCACATGTTCACAAAAAGAACACTAATCTGAAAGCTAAATCTTTTGCTAATCCTGATTCATTCTATTCCGCAAATCATTTAATCAGATTAGCACAAAAGAATATTTGCTGTTCTTTTTGTGGAACTAATGATTTTGTTAAAGATGATAGTGTTCAATATTGGTATGGTACTTATCATTTTCCTTCTTATAGAGCTCCGCTTAACAAGCCAGGACCCAAGACACGTTGGGTACCAAAATCTACTTAATCTGTTTTTGCAGATTTAGAAGCAAAGCGTTGAACTCTCGGAAGAAGATTATTTGTGCCATTAAGGGGGAGTAAAGACTTTGGTTTCTAAACACATCAGTTTAGAACCCGGACTTCAACAGTAATGGCTTTTGAACACATCAGTTCAAAACCCGCACTTCAACGGTAATGGCTTCTGAACAAATCAGTTCAGGACCCGTACTTCAAAGACTGTGACTTCTAAACATATCAGTTTAAAACTCGTACTTATCAGGTGATATCCTTTCACTGTCATATCTTTCTATTTTTAGGACATGTACTTAAAGGTAACATTGTGTTATATTTTATGTCTACTAACGTTGAAAGTTTGAACCTTCACAAATTTAATTCAATGAAGTGAAAAATTCTTCAATTTTTCATTCAATGAATAAAATGTGTGTTAAGGATGATTTTACGAGCATTTTTGTATCGTCAGAGTTATATTTGTTTCTACTTTCGCTTCTAAAATAAGTCGAATGGTCAGCGAAACATGTTTGAGATTTTGATATAAGTGCAAAATTGTGTACATCTAGACTTATTTAGAATACAATGCTCACAAAGCCTATTCGTTTTAATCATGAATGGAAACGAAAATATGGGAGAAGCACTACGTTTTTTGAACCAAGTGATTGAGATGCTATAATAATAATAAATAAATTATATATATATATATATATATATATATATATATATATATATATATAATAAAATCATTCAGTTTGATAGTCTGTGCCTGTGGCCTATCTGGTTTGGGAGATTAAGTCCCAAGGGGTACTCGTTACCTAGCCCCTAAGATCAACTGATCTGGGATTGGCTGACCCAAATCCTGCTATAGAACCAGGTAGAAAGCCATGTTCTACTGGTACAGATGTGATTAAGGTATATCGATGTAGCCTTTCTGGTTCGGGAGAGTAAGTTCCAAGGGGTGCTTGTCACCTAGCCCCTAAGGCCAACTGGTCTGGGATCGGCTGACCCAAATCCTGCTATAGGACCAGTTAGAAAGTTATGTTTACGGTGTATCTTAGTCTTAATAAACTGTTTGCTTATAAAAGATGCCAATTAGCACATAACATAAGTTGCCAATGTGCACAATATGAAAAGATGCCTAAGAGCACACATCTCTTGAAAATTGGGGAAAATTACAACGTCGCAATAAACTTATAAGTTTGTGGAAATTCATATTTCAGATATATAGTGTGAGTATGAGCAAAGTATTCTTTTAGGTCTATGAGATGCATTTACTTGCTGCTAATCATATTTCGCATGCTAGCACACCAAATAGATTTAATAAAGGAGTTGAAACTGAACATTTTTAACTTGATATGCAATGATGCCTTGTTTTTGAATCCAAACGCATGCATTTGATTTCACTTGATGGAAATATCTGTTACATTTCATTAAGTTGAATTTCTTTTGTTTGGTGTTCAAATGATTAAATATTAGTAGTAATAAAATGTTGTTCAATGAATTCTATTTTCTTTATATAAGTTTGTTAAAATGTTCGCTTATATGCTTTTTATGCAAATTTTCAGGGGGAGAAAATCAACTTGCTCTACAATTCTTATTTTTAGGGGGAGCAAGATCTTTCGCTTATGGGGAGATTGTTCGTGTTTTTCAAGGGGAAGAAATGTTTTTGAAGAGGGAGATTGTCCGTGACTGAAATTGAAAAGATTTTCGATGCTCGTGATGCTCACTTTCATCAAAAAAAGGGGGAGAATGTCTACATCAATTTCATGTCAAAGAAAGTTTAAAATCAAAGATTCGTTTTATTGTCAACGGGGAGATTTGTAGAAAGAAGACTTCGTTTCAAGAAATGATAGGGGGAGTTTTATTCTTCAAGAGTTTTTAAGAAATCGATTGATCATTTCAGTGATCTCTTTCTTTTGAACTTGCGCGTTTATGAAGATCGACACTGAAGAATGAAATTCTCAAGTCAATGGAAATGGGGAGAATTCTTCAAGAGTTTGAGGAAAATCGATTGATCATTCTGTGATCTCTTTTTCTTGAACTTGTGCTTATTTGTATTAAAAAGCTTTGTGTGAAGATTCATATTCTCCTGCTCGAAGAAAGAAGTTCGTTATTTGCCGTTTGAAGATTGGATGACGTTTTGACTTTGACAAGCTTTGATGAAGACCGAAGATTCAAGAAAGCTAAAGCTTGCTGATCGCATTTGTTTAAACCTTGAATCCAAGGGGGAGATTGTTAGTGCAATATGTCTTCAAGGTTTAAATATAGAAAGGTCAAAGTCAAAGTCAATGTATTGAGTTGTATTGTGTTGTTTACACCTTGTAATGTGTTTTGTATAAATAGATTTAGTTGTATGTTAGTATGAGGGACTCTTGGAAACACTCTCATTTTTCATAACTCATATCTTAGAGAGAGAAAGTGCTAAACTCATATCTTGTATACAATGTGTTCTTGATCAATGGATAACGAATTCATATCTTCTCTATCTTGATTAGATCTTGGTTTAACAAATACACCTACTTGAATTCGGTTTCACCAAAGGTACTATCGACACAACTCTTTTTCTTAAAAAACAAGGTGATGATTTGATTTTAGTACAGATTTATGTTGATGACATTATTTTTGGTTCTATAAACCCTGAGATGTGTGTTGATTTTGAAAATGTCATGAAAAGTCGTTTTCAAATGAGCATGATGGGGGAATTAAATTTTTTCGTTGGTTTACAAGTCAAACAATCAAAAGAGGGCATTTTTATAAATCAATCTAAATATATAAATGATATGCTCAAGAAATTTGATTTAAATTCCACCTCCATCATGAAAACACCAATGGCTACTGGTAGACTTTTGGATGCTGATTTAGTAGGTAAATCAGTTGATCATAAGCTTTACCGTAGTATGATTGGTTATTTGTTATATCTCACGGCGAGTAGACCTGACATAATGTTTGCAACATCTTTCTGTGCTCGTTTTCAAGCAAATCCTAAAGAATCTCACCTTATTGCTGTTAAACGGATCCTTCGGTATCTCAAAGGCACAAGAAATTTAGGCCTTTGGTATCCAAAGGATTCGGGGTTTGAGCTAATTGCTTTCACAGATGCAGATCATGCAGGAAATAGATTGGACAGAAAAAGCACTTCTGGTGCATGACAATTTTTAGGGGACAAACTAGTAAGTTGGTCGTCAAAGAAGCAGAAATGTGTTTCAACATCTACTGCGGAAGCGGAGTACGTTGTCGCGGCAAGCTATTGTTCACAAGTGCTGTGGATGAAGACTCAACTGAAAGATTATGGCTACGTCATGAACAAGATCCCAATCTATTGTGACTCCAAGAGTGCAATAGCAATAACGACAAATCCGGTTCAACATTTAAAGACAAAGCACATTGATGCCAGCTACCATTTCATTAAAGAACATGTGGAAAAAGGAACCATAGAAACGCATTTTGTACCGACAGAACTAGAACTTGCTGATTTATTTACAAAGCCTTTGGATGAAAAAAGGTTCAACTTTTTAATCAACAAACTAGGAATGTTGAATACTTAGGCATATTTGTGATTTCTTTTAACATATTGAGGGGGAGCATGTGTACTTTTGTTTATTTATATTCTACATTTGAGGGGGAGCAATTATGTTTAACTGAGATACATCTAACCAATTCGGACTCATGTTCAATGAGTACCAAGTTTTAATCTGATTTTGCAGATTATATTTGAGGTTGATTTCACTGACTATGCATCTTTCAAGGGAGAGCAAGATGGTATAAGTCTGTAAGTGTGTTTTATCTTAGTATTTTCTATTAAAGAAATTGAGAGAGAGGGAAACAAAATTTTCAAGCAAGAATGAGCTTAAAATGTTTTAATCTGATGAGAGATTTCTGAAAGTTTGATTTTTACTGAAAAAGTTGGAAATTTTTGTGGAAAACACTTGGTTTTTGCATCCCATTGGATACGAAAAGTTTAGTTTTCGCATCCTAAGGATACGAAAAGTATAGTCTTTGCATTCTTAAGGATACGAAAAGTATACTTCTCGCATCCTTAAGGATACGAAAAGTAAACTATTCGCATCCTAAGGATACGAAAAGTATATTACTCGCATCCTTAAGGATACGAAAAGTATACTTCTCGCATCCTTAAGGATACGAAAAGTAAGCTTTTCGCATTCTTTTGGATACGAGAAGCTAGTGTTCGCATCCAATGCAATGCGAAAAGTTTTTCACTTGATTTCAGTGTGATACGGAAACTTTTTCAAATTGGAACTTTTCGCATCTTTGTTCATGCGAAAAGTTCAGATGAACAGTGCCATGTCATTTTTTTCTAACATGTATTTTTTTAAGTTTGCAAAAAGTGGGTGTCCTCTATAATCGGGCCACGTGTCTTTTTCATCTGAGGGTATAAATTCAAGTTTTCAATATTTTAGTTCCCACTTTTTGACTTGCAAACCTCGTACGATTTGTTCATTGTTGCTACTGTCCATCTCTTTCAAATCACGTTCGACTTCAAATCTTCATAACTCGATCATCAGGTAACTTCTTGACTTGATCTTTGTCTCATTGTACTCGTTCTGTAATTTCATTTGTTTCTATCCATTCAATTTTGTTCATTTCCATCTGTTTGTATGCTTATTTGATCAAAATCTGTGTCGACTGTTCATATTCTGTCTAAGTAAATTTCTTCGATCTAGGGTTTAATCTTAGAAATGCGTGGTCGATTCATGTTGGGTTACTGTTTTCGAACAAGTCTGTGATGATTTTTGTGCTTATATTCTGATTTTTAATCGATTTTCAAATCTGTGGCATGATTGAATGTTGCGAAAAGTTCATGTGGATGAATCATGCGAAGAGTTTTTCAGTTCAAAATATTTACAAGTCTAGTTCTCGTATCAGTCTGGTACGAAAACTTTGACTTTTGGCATGCGAAAAGTTTTTGACATGTAATGCGAAAAGTTTTTGTGACTGAATTTTTTTCCAAGTTTGGTTTTCGCATCCTCATTGTTTCGAGAAGTCAAGTTTTCGTATTCTTATTCATGCGAAAAGGTCAGAGTTCGTATCCTCTTGTTGCGGGAAGTGCACTGTTCGCATCCTTCTTCATGCGAATAGTATAGTGTTCGCATCCTTCTTCATGCGAATACTTTGCTTTTTCTTTATGTTTGTTGCGAAAAGTGTGTGTTTCTTAGTGTGATGCGAACTCCAGACTTAGAAAATTTTCAGAATTTTTTTCAAACGTGATTTTTGCCAAAATTAACTGTTTTAGAACTGTATTTTCAAAACAACAGTTCACATGGCTGAAAATCAAGAGCAACAAAGTGTGTTGCAAGGTTTTGGTGAACACGTACCAATTGTACCCAAAGCAACACTCGAAGTACCACTTCCATCCACACGATCTGTACACCCATCTTACATCGGAGGAAATCTAGATCATGCCATCATACATCCTACTAACTATGTTGAAATCAAGTTCAACAATCATCATGTGGAATTTGATCATATCAACATTCATCCGGTGGTCAAAGAAGTTCTGAGAAATCACTTGTTGGCATATGCATTGACTCACACAGTTAATGTACCTATGCTATATCTGCAACAAGCCTGGAAAACCATTACACTTACCATGGAGAACAGAAGGCCAATTTTTCATATCCAGATTGATGAGTGCATCACAAAGTTGGATTATCACAGACTGAGGCTAGTGTTAAAGTTACATGGGCCTGACTCCAGACTTGGGAAAACAACTTTTGACCCTTATCCAACTGAATCAGAGGTGTTTGAAGGAATTAAATCCATGGGATACACTGGAGAATTGAACCAAGTCAAAGATTTCTACAAAGGAAATCTACCACCTGTGTACTATGCTATCTTTTCCTTTATCAATAAGTGCTTGACCTTTAAGCACTCCGGAACAGATAATGCAAGTCTTGGGATTCTGAAGTTATTTCATGCGGTAGTGTATGATCTACATGTAGATTATGCCGCTATCTTATGGCATGAGCTTCAAGAGAAGGTAGATGACAGGCAGAAACATAAAGGCAAACCTTATGTGCCTTACATGAGATTTTTGCAGCTTATTGTTCACAACATGATGAGGTCCAACAGGGACATTCCAAGAAGCATGAATCATCCATTCGTACCAGAAAAATCTATGCAGTATCTACAAAGGCAAAAGCAAACCTTCAATTATGAGATGCCGTTACCGGAAGGATTCCTCAGATATGCGAATTAGGACGTTGAGTGCATAGTTGAATATCGAGAGTTTATGGTCTGGACAGAATCGGAGGGACCTACCCAGGACTCAACCCCTAGGGGAGCGGTGTCTGTGAGGGTTCAGCGAGCACGGGCTCCTAAACGGGGAGAGCAGAGGGAAAATACCGAGAGAGGAATTGGTGGGGTTCGGACATTTGTTTCTGAAGGTGCATGGTTATCGTCTGAGGACACACATCTAGATAACCGTGTAGTCGAATCTGACGAAGTTCTAGTCCCACGACATATTGTTAGAGCTTCGGACAGAGTAATTGGACCTTCTAATGATGAAACAGAGTCTGATAATGCGTCTGATTCTGTGGAGGAACAAGCTATTGGTGAAAATCGTGATGATGATGATAGTGATGATGATGATAATGATGATGATGATCAACATGGTGGAAATGAAGATGATATTTTTGGTGATGTGTCATAGTTTCTACATTTTCCAAACATGTCAACAACTTCTGTGGCTCATCTTGATGATATAAACGTTGATGATCTACCACAAATGACACATCTTGATTCTGATATAGTGTCAAGCGTTATTGAAACTGTTGTGGGAGATATAGGGAGAACTGAGGGAGTATTAGTTGAAAATATAAGTGAGTCTGCGAGAGAAATTGAAGAAAAACATATGGAGAGTGTGAGTGCTACCTTAACATACTATACCAGAAGGGCAGCCACATCTACTACCAGATCTCATGTGTTGGGATCATGTGTTGAAAAAGACGTTAGTAGCCCACTAACGCACTTGCACACCCAAGCCATCCATTCAGTTTCTTCTCAACAAGAAATTGTCTCAATTTCTCACGGGGATCAAGCATAACTTCTATCCTTCTCTCATTCGGAGAGTTTGGGTATTGAAACAGAGAGACATCCTCCCCATTCCTAGACCTTCATTCCTGCATAGTCATTGAGTCTAGATCCAATTGCTGAATTATTACATTCTTTAACTAGGACACTACAGGTTTTTGTTACATCTGATTGGAGTCTTAGTGCCCCATCCGGACCACTCAGAGTAATTCCTACTTTAGGATTACGAGGACTGAGTGGAAGTCCTACCAGTGCTATCATCACGCCAACACTGAACGTAGGCCACACGGTTGATTCAACCGCTGTGTCAACGGGTAACCTAAGTGGTCCCGGTGGTGAATTGCCCGTCTTTGTGACAAGGAAAGATCTCGACGGCGCCTTAAAGGCTGTTGAGGACAGGTTAATCAAGGAGATACAAGGAGTTAAGTATCTGATGAAAAGAAAAGGTCTGATGCCTGAGAATGAGCCCGAAATGCCTCCACTTCCACCTCCAGTTGTGCAAACACAACAAACTCAGCCTGATCCATCCATAGATGAATTGAAAGACATGCTATATGCCAAGCTTCTCTCTATAAGCCCAAATGATCCACAAAACAAAACCTTTTTATCATTACTTGAAAACTTTCAGCCAAGACCTCAACCACCTCCACCTACTCCTAATGTGGTGACTTCTTCAGAGTTCAATACGTTCAAGTCAGAGGTACTTAACAGTTTAAGTGATATGAAGAAGGCAATGGATGCATTGACAGAGCAAGTTGCAGTTCTGAATCAGAATTGTAAGACTCAAGCCCAAGTAGTTAAAAGAAGGCATGATTAGGATCCTGATGATCATGATCATGAGGGGGAGATGAGTAAGAAACATAGAACTGATTCTGAAACTCAAAGTTTGGGAAAGACTATGTCTACTGCTGAAGTTATCAACATGTTTGAATCTGGTGCTATGGGTGAAGAAAGTGGTAAGCAGATAGTTCTGTATGTGGATCCAGATGTTGAACCGACGGTTGATAAACCTGAGGTGAATGAGGAGGAAATAAGGGAGGTAGTAGATATGTTTGTTGAAGTGGTGGATGTCAGTTCAGATGATGAAGCTGATGAGAATGAAAATGAATATGACAAGTTTTGGAGGATTAAGGAAGAATCAGAAAATGTGCTGATGATTACAAATGGATTGATTGAGCAAGAGGTAGAGTTCAACAAAGATGAAGTTGATTTTCTTACTCAGATCTTTGGGCCAAGTACACCTGAAGATATATCTGTTAGCCCTATCCAATCACCTGACCCTATCTCAAGTACATTGATTGCTGTTAGATTAAATTAGCTCCTAATTTAATTAAATGTTTTATAAAGAAAAGTGTATGGGATTTTTAGTTAGTTTTATGGGCTTGAGCCTTTTATTGTAAATGGACCCTTTAAAAAGAAGTTTAGGGTTTCATTTATCATTTAGGTCATTTTTGGAGTAACACGCAAAAACACACACGGACTAATCTCATGAGAGTCATCTAAATTGTAAAGTGTGGTGTTCTTCAACATTTCTCCTCCATACTATTTTGATTCAATGAAAATGAGATGAGTTATTTTATCATTATTCTTATTGTTCATCTTATCTCTATTTATATATGAACTGTTCTTCTATTGTTTGCTTGTCCTAAATGGGACCATCTATAACGACCCGGTATCCCATAACACACATAATATATAACAATTAACATTTCATACACAACGTCGTTACTTTCATAACAAAATAGATGATAATCCACATTCGGTCCCAAAGTCTTAAAACTATACAATACAGAAATGTAAACATATCCTAATCTTCGTCAGCTAGCAACCGCCTCCTATGCTTTATTCTTCCCTTTGCTAACAAAAGATCCTTGACCTGGAATACATATTTTAAAAAGGAAAATGAGGGTTAGACCAAACGATCTAGTGAGATAATCCCTGTCAATTTAGAAATCCTTTTTATAAAACATACTTATACCACAAAGATTAACTACCAAGCAAGACTCGTACATTGTTTTCATCTCTCCTCATTCCCATGGCCAAATTAGTTGGTAGCAAGCCAACTAATAAACAACGCTGTACAACAACTACAACCAATCAACACTGTACAACAACTACAGCCAACACACCGGTCCTAAGCCCGGCCAGTCGTATTCTTGTTTAGTATAATTCTTATGTAAATACAATATCTCAATATATTATATTTCAACATAAACACACAGAATCACACATCTATCACATACTCAAACCACACATATACGTATCCCAGTTTAAGAACGTTTTAAAGTAAAAACTCACCTTGAATGCTTAAAATACGCTTCCAAGCCTTTCTCCGAGCTATCCGATCCTTTATCCAAAATTCTCAGAATCTGAAACCATTTACATACAAATATCTCCTTACCAACTTATGTATAAGACTTACTAGCAGGCTATGGACTCTAGATACATCTACATAACTCTTATCCTCAAAATTTGACCAAACAACCAAAATATCCGGAAACCACAAAGTATCCGGACAACTTTCTGGACAACACAAAGAATCCGGACAACATGAGGAATCCGGACACCAAAGGAATCCGGATGCCATCCGGTATCTAAATCATCCGGAAATCATCCACAAATCGTCCGGACATTAACAATAAAGCTACCCGGACACTACCAACAAAAGTATCCGGACACATTCAATCTATCCGGAAACTACTGACTGTTCATCTCCAATTCACCCAGAATTCGACAGAATTATTACCAGATGTGTAAATGATGTTTCTACTCCGATAGAACCTTTCTAAAAGCAATTACAAAGACAAAATACAAAGGAACATACCTTAATTCACTTCCAAAGCTCACCAATTGATGTCTTAACCACAAAGCTCTTTCTTTTCTTCTTCTTAGCTCCAAGAACACACACACACATACCTTAATCTAGATATTTCTGAGTTATGACTTATCTGAAGTCTAAAAGAGGTAATATCAAACACAATTTACATTCTAGCCCTTAAACTATTCAACAATGACCCAAACACCCTTAACTTATAAATTTACCCAAACTTACCCTAAACATCAACTTTAAAGTTAACTAAACTTAACGGAAAGGGGATTTAACTAACGAACTTACCCGGGGTATTACAACCAACAATTGGTATCAGAGCTGGATTGAAGAAACTCTTCTTCAATCGGTCATCTATGGCAACAATAGAAGATTAGATGATTTGTTTGTTGTTTTGGTGCTTAGATTGATTCAATCACACGAGCCTAAACACAAATATTATATCTGATACTTATTTTCTGTTTTGTGCTTACTGGCAATCCAGTCTTTGATTTCATTAAGATATGGATAAGTTTTAACAGAAAATCAGTGTTTCTCTTCACAAAATCTGATTCTGCACACCACATGTTTGATGAAATGCCTAAGTGAAGATTTGGTTCTGTTTGGATCGAATCTGATCATATTTAATACATGTATGTGTTTTGATTCTTTCTCATTCATAGGTCTTATTTGATAAGCACTAAGTAGATGGTTGATCTATGATCTCATCATTGTGTGTGCTTAAGTCCATAGCAATTTTTTTGGCATCTTAGTAGTAAGGTTGTTGATCTTTGATCTGACCTTTATTTAAATCCAAGATTGGACTCTATTTGATCCAGATTTTGTTTATATTCCGCTGCTCATAATCATTTAAATGAAAACAAAATCATTTGGGTCTTGAAAAAGTTGATTGAGAAAGATTTGGTGTTGTGCTATGTATTCAAAGTCTGATCTGAAAAGTTTTTATAACTTTGAGTGTTTTTAATTAGTTTTCTGACCTGATCAATTAGAGATCCGAGTATTTGCACTCACGGTTCTAAAAGTTATATGGAGATCGTCTTATTTTCTACATCAAATCAGATTTAATGACAGCATGCTGACAGATTTGCGATGCTGTAGTAAATTGATCATATCTCACTGATCAAGACACCAATTGATGCGATTCAAAAGGCCCTGGATTGAAAACACATTGATGAACAGCTTTCGTGTTTTGAGATTTCATATATTCAAAATTTAGAAGGGTAATATGCATCGTCGAAGTAGACAACAGTGTGCTGACACAAAGCTGTTGGACAGATCTGCGCGACTATGGTACATCAACCGTATCTTATTCGTCTGAGATCTAAAAGAGGTGATTCCAGATGCTCTGAAAATATAACAAACCAGTGCACACTCTTTATGTTTTGAGTTTTTGCAAACTCCAGAGCTATCATGGTCTAAATTTGTTTCGAAGTTAGTGTGAAACTGCTAGCAGAGGACTTAGAGAAATTCAGCAAGAAGACCACCAGAGCTCAACAGAGCTCTGGTAGAGCTCATCAGAGCTCTGTTAGAAAACTTATGTTTCACCAGAGATATACCACCAGACCAGAGGTACACCAGAGGTACACCACCAGAGCAGAGGTACACCACCAGACCAGAGGTACTTGCTGTCAGCTTTGCGCACTTGTCGTATTTTCAACAGAACTCCCTCCTCGAAGCTTCAAATTTGATGAGTTCAGATGCGTTGGATTCCTAAGACAAAGACGAACAATTTTCATGTTTTGAGCTTAGTCTGAATAAGTGTTCTTCTTGGTCAGAATCTCTGCTAAATTCAGTATACATCTGCTGGACAGAAAGTTGTACTTCTCTAAACACATCTACCAGAGCTCTGTTGATTTTTCAGAGACATCTACCAGAACTTTGTTGATTTTTTTTAGACATCTACCAGAGCTCTGTTGATTTGTCAGAGGTTGTCCAGAAGTATTAAGCCATCCAAACAGTCATTAGGTCGCTGGATAAACTGCTTCTGTTAAGACCATCCAGAGACTTAAAGATCAAATTTTTCAGAAATAAGAGCAGTGAGCAGAGAGGACCAGAAGCAGACTCAAGAAAGTTTATTAGAGTTCGTTGGTCCAGAAATCAAATCAAGCCAAAAGGCCGGAGCCCGATTTTTTTTCCAGTTTGTTTGACATCTTTGCGCTGCTTCAGAAACATGCGCACAACTTTTTACTCGGTACTCCAATTGACACGAGTCCAGTTGCATTGGAAAGATAATTCACAGACGCACGACTTTGATGTTTTGAGTTTTCTCAAATTATGTGAGCTGATATGCCAAAACCAGCCTCAAAGTCTGCTGTAAGGTGCTGGAACGAAAGCATTGCATTTAATTCATGCTCTTTCCGCTTTCAAGAACGGTGTTCTCTCGACGGTTTTTCACGGTTTCATGCTGCTATTGTGAAATATTGAATGTCACTCACTCCTCTGTTATTCATGTTTAATGCTCGGTGCTGAATGCTTACTCAACAGTGAAGTTGAATCATGAAAACTGGACAAAATGGGGTTAATTGTCTCGGTTTTTCAAGAAGATGAGCCTACATTTGAGGGGGAGCTCGTGATGCTTTGAAGACTCGAAGATCGGAACGCCAATGTTTCTAAAGAGAGCAAGGGGGAGACTACAAGATGATGTTTTCTTTATAAAACATTAGGGGGAGATTGTTAGATTAAATTAGCTCCTAATTTAATTAAATGTTTTATAAAGAAAAGTGTATGGGCTTTTTAGTTAGCTTTATGGGCTTGAGCCTTTTATTGTAAATGGACCCTTTAAAAAGAAGTTTAGGGTTTCATTTATCATTTAGGTCATTTTTGGAGTAACACATAAAAACACACACTGACTAATCTCGTGAGAGTCATCTAAATTGTAAAGTGTGGTGTTCTTCAACATTTCTCCTCCATACTATTTTGATTCAATGAAAATGAGATGAGTTATTTTATCATTATTCTTATTGTTCATCTTATCTCTATTTATATATGAATTGTTCTTCTATTGTTTGCTTGTCCTAAATGGGACCAAAAATTGCTACTCAACCTGAAACTACATCTATAGCCATTAACCTTACCCAACCAAATCTCACTCAACCTAAAACATCATTGTTGGTCCCGAAGGGCTATACAAGTTTGTAGAAGGGGGGGGGGGGTTGAATACAAACACACGTTTTTACTTTTCTAAATTGTTTATTGATAAATCAAGACAATTTACAACTTGTTGCGGAACAAGATTAAGGATAAACCTAATCTTAACAAGTTAAGAACACTAAGTTTCTTGCACTAGAAAGAGTTAAAGAAATTACGAATAATAACTTAACAATAAGAAATAAGAAGGTGGTCCGAGCACACTTCAAAACTGAAGTAAGGATCTTCTTATATACTGCATGCATTTAATGCATGGCAGTATGGCTTTACACGTGGCAGCAGCTGAGTGGTTGCATGTCATTGACCTTTGTAGACAACCTTAGTAGCCGCATGGTGCACAGTGTAGAATCAGAGTTGTTGTACGATTACAGACAAAAGGGATGTCCGTTCTGACAGTTCGTACGGAGACGTGCAAGGGAGGTAAGACAATAGTAACATACAGAGAGACTTCATGATCAACTTTCGTTGAGTCAGATCTTTATCAGCGAATGATAAAGTTCAGCGATTACTGAAGTGTTCTACTTGATACTTTACGTTGAATGGACAGGTCTTGCTTCGCTGATATCCGCATCAGTTCATGAGTAGACTTGTCGCTGGTTCTTGAGCTTGATCTTCGACTTCAGCGTAGAACTTTGGTTGACGTGAAACTTGTCTTCAGGGATCATAAGTAAACAACTAACTTATCAGCGATCATCTCATAGACTGAACATGCTCAGAGCTATATGATGATGAACAGTGTTCGCTGAATATCTAATCTAAAGAGTGAGAGTTCCTATCAGCGGTACTGTAAAGTCTTAGTACTTATCAGCGATAGTGAAACTCTGATACATATTGTTTACTTACAATTTTCACTAAGTGTTTAAGAGAGGGTCATTATCAAATCACTGAGGGTCTGGATCAACAATCATCACCTATACCTATTATACATGATTCTCCACCAACTCCTGAATCATCACATGATGAACCCAAACATGAAATTCATGAACAACCATTTATTCCAACCTTTAACCCTTCATCTGATCAAGCTGGTCCATCAAACCCTTCTACCTAAAACCATCCTGGTCCTTCTACTTCCAGAAACCAAAGGCTAACCCAATTGGAGGAAAGGCAAAGAACTTTGAGGTTGAGAACACCATTCTTGGAGGATGATGAATAAAGGTTGTTTGTTCATCATATCAGGAGGTTGAATCCTTATGCTGGTTTGGGGATTAATGATCAGTCAGATGCTTACAAGTTTGAGTACATCTTCTTCTTGAGGGCCAAATGTCAAAAGGAAAGATTTGTTAAGAGCAAGAAGTTGATTGTCACAATCAAGGAGGTGTCAGCAAAGCTTTTCTACAAGATGTGGTACCCAGTTTTTGTAGTTCAGAGACAAGATTGCAAAGACTATACTTTCTTAGAAGCTGATTTCTGTCATCTGCTTATAGAAGATTTTGAGACGATGTATCATTACTTCAGATATCTTCCCGTCAGAAAAGAAAATGTGATAATTGCCCTGAATGCCATAAAGAGATTCTTGAGGAGGCACATCCTGTACACTTAGTGTCATGACTTCCAAATGGATTTGGAGAGTGATCAACAAATGGTGAACTTGATAAAGCCCAATCAGATGATAAATGGCTTGGAGAATATGGCATTATATGTTGTGATCAGAGATCCTGAATTTGGAGTTTTCTATAAGAATGAAAGAGGAGAGAAGATGTTTCTCAGATTCAGCAAGATTGCAAAGTATTCAGATGGAACGTTGAAAGCGTTGTTACTCCAGTTGCAAGATCTTCTGAAAATCAATGATAGAGAAAGAGGAGATACTTGGATACCTTCTCTTGCAAGATCCTTAGTGGTCAGAGCTATCATAGAGATCAATGATAGAATCTCCTTCAGAAGTGCTATGCGGCGAATAGAAACTTATCTGGGAGCTCGAAGAAGGAGCAGACCATTCCTGCCTTGATAACTAAGGGGGAGAATGTTAGGGGTACTCAATTGTAGTTTTCAAGACCGTTGACTTTAATACATTCTATGTTTGACTTTCTTAGTAGAGGCATGGGAGTGTCATGACCCTTCTATAAATAGAAAGTCCCTTCATTAATTTTGAAACTCTTGGTCATTTGTACTTACATTGAAATCTATGAATGACAATCACTTTCTCTCTCTAAAATCTCTTATACTCTGATTGTTCACACTAGATTTGGGATTAACAGTCTTATCAACAGGAGATGATTTTGGCTTGTCAGTGATGGTGAGAGGTTTATTCCTTCTGAAGTTACTCCTTCTAGCAAATCTCCTGAAAGAATTAGTCAGGAGTGCCAGAGATTCATCAAGTTCTATAGGGTCAACTTCTGATGAATCATCAGAGTTAGATTCCAACTCAGTGATAGTGACAGTTGATCGCTGAGTGGGCATTAACTATGAAGAGAGTAAAGAAACATGTGTGCTTTTGGAATCTTTCACAAGATTCTTTTTAAGAAGACACGACTGCTCATGATTGAGCATAGTGCCAAATAAGGTACTATGGGTCATAAATTTAAGATCCTTTGAGAGTTTAAGACACATGGTATAGTTGTCCCAACTTTCAGGAAGACATTCCAATAACTTTGTCAGAATCTCGGAGTTAGCATAGGTCTTACCAACAGTTTTTAAATCAATGATTAAACAGTTAAAACGTTGGTGAACTTCAGAGAGAGTTTCATTCTTACCACATATGAAGCTTTCATACTGTCTTACCAGGTTTATTCTCCTGGATTCTTGTACATCAGTTGTACCTTCATATTGAACACAAATTGTGTCCCACATGGCTTTTGAACTCTTGAGGTTCATGATGGAATGGTAGACTTCATCAGGGAGAGCCATAGAAATGATAGACCTGGCCTTTGTATCTATGGCCACTTTCTTCTTATCATCTTCAGTCCACTGAGAGACTTCTTTGATGATCGTCCTTTCAGGGACGGCAGGAGTGGTAGCAGTGGCTAAAACTGTAGCATGGATCATGTGTGGAATATAGGGTCCATTTTCCACATATTAAGGTATAGTTGGATCGACACCTTCTAGAAAGAGCATCATTCGATTCTTCCAAAGATTGAAGTTATCTTTGCTGAATCGAGGTGGTTTGGCAAGAGAGCCATTATCTATGTAATTAGTGTTTGTGTTGTTTGCCATTTTAGAGAATAGCAAGGAAGAGATAGTATAAGCAAGATCTTGTTTATGGGATTAAACAAAATTGCTCTGATACCACTTGTTGGTCCCGAAGGGTTATACAAATATATAAGTTTGTAGAAGGGGGGGGGGGGGTGAATACAAACACAAGATTTTTATCTTTCTAAATTGTTTATTGATATAATCAAACAATTTACAGTTTGTTGCGGAATAAGACTAAGTATAAAACCTAATGTAACAACCCAACCCAAACATACACCATATAACATAATATACATCTCATCATTTCCTAACAAAAGATACGTATTAGATCACATAAGGTCCCTTAGTTTCAAAACTATACAGTACATAATTCAGTACAAACTTTTTCACTAATAATTTACATGACAACTAACAAAAACTATTGATACAAAACACTTCATGAAGCTTCATAAACATACAACTTCCAACAGCAAATCACAGATTATCTTTTCACTTGCTCTTATTCGCTCCACGACCTGGAATACATATTTTTGAAAACAAAATGAGGGTTAGACCAATTGGTCTAAGTGAGAAAATCCCTGTCGGTGTAGTAATCATTTGTAAAACACAGATATATATAACACATATTTGAAGACCAAGCATGACTCGTATGCATTATGTACAACTGTTTCTCACTGTCATATTAGTTGGTTGCGCTAAACCAACTAATTACTCTGCTGCACTAAAATGCAGCCAACTCCGCTGTCCCTCCGTACAGCCAAAACTCCACCGGTCCTAAGTCCGGCCAACGTGCAATCGTGTAGTGTAGTGCTCATATAAATACAATACACATCTCAATATATCATATTTAAAACATAAGCACATCATCACACTATCTACCACATTCTCATTTAGTATATATGTATTCCAGTTTAAAAATGGTTAAAGTAAAACTCACCTGAAAGCAATACCGCAATTTACACCTTTTCTTGAAAACTTGGAAGAGCCTGACTTTTCTATCAACTTCCCATAATCTGAATTACACAAAACGCGTATAGCTATTTACCATATAAAACTCGATGACAAGCTAAGAATCCTAAATAAGCCTATCATCCCCTTACCCAGAAATGTTCCCCTACGACGACATATCACGGGGGTTCTGCTACTCGGTTAGCGGGTGGGGTCAAGGGGTGACGCCCTTGTGGGGTCTGGGGGCATCGCCCCTAGAGTTTTTTTAGAAAACTCATCTGGAAACCCAAATCCGGAACTATCCGGAACAATTACCCGGAATCCGAAAATTCCTATCCGAAAACATAGTCCGGACTACCTATCCGGAAAACATATCCGGAAAAGTCAATTCCTGTACTATCCGGAACTCATCCGGAATCCGCATCCGGAAAACCCAAATCCGGAATTCAAACATCCGGAATCCGGAATACCAATCTGGAAAACTAATCCGGAAACCATCCGAAAAACATTTGAAATCTGGATTTTTAAAGAATTCGGACAAATCGAACCAGACTCAATCGATACAGTCTAAAACTTGAAATTCAACAAATCTAAACCGATAGAACTATACTACTATCGATTATAAACACATATTGAAAAAAAATATACCTCAAAATCGATTCACACGTAATCTTTTCTTGGCCCTAATCGATCGACACTCTCTGCTCCTTCCTTTCGACTTCAGAACACACACACACACACACACACATACACACACAGAGAGAGAGAAAAGGAAACTGACTTCTGAAGATAAAATAGGAGATGCTTCCTATTTATATAAATACACAAATTGCAATTAAGGCTTGAACTATTCTAAAACGACAGATACACCCTTAAACTTATAAACTAACATAACTCACTCTAAACTTCTAAACATAAAATTAAATAAATATAACGGAATGGTAAATTAACTAAAGAACTTACCCGAGGTATTACACCTAATCTAAACAAACTATGAGAATCACACAGATTTCTTGCACTAGAATAAGAATGAAAGAAGTTAAGAAAAGCTAAGGATAGTTTTTCTTGGCACTAAGAAGTTCAGGGATGGACGAGCACTTCAGAATGAAGTTGATCTTCCTATTTATACTGCATGCATTAAATGCATACCAGGATAACTTTACACGTGGCAGCACTTGGTTGGTTTGCATGATTCTGACTTTTGCAAACATGCTTTTGGCCACATGGTGCACAGTGTAGTTGGTAGAGTGGTTTGTACGATCCAGGACAAAGTAATGTCCTTCAAACAAATCATACAAAAGCGTGGAAAGGGATAAGACAAATATTCCTTTTAGAACAGGTTTCATGATCGATAGCTGAGTTGATCTTCATTAGAGAGGACGATGAAGGTCATTTCTCGTTGAAGTCTTCTACTTGAAACATCGCGTGATTTGGACAAGTCTTGGCTTCGCTGATATCCGCATCATGTCATGAGTAGACTTAGTCACTTGTTCGTTAGCTTGGTCTTCGATTTCAGCATTGAACACTTTTTCGTGAGTCTTGTCTTCAGGGATCATAAGCAAACATTTACAGAGTGAACATTCAGCGATCATTAGCAAGACTGAACATGCTCAGGTCTCACTGATGTACATTTATCACTGAAGTATAATTAAAGAACATGAGTTTCACATCAGGGATACTAAACAGACTTAGTATATTTTCTTTGATGGTGAAACTCTGATACATAGTGTTTACTTACAATTTTCACTAGGGGGCGTTTGGTTCGCAGAATGTTTTTGGATTGAATGGAACTTGTCAAAGGAATTTGACTTTGACGGAATTGGAATGGAATGTTGTCAGGTTTGACCAACTATTTGGTTGACAGAATTAGAATGGAATATGTTAAAGGAATTGGAATCTGTCTGTTTGGTTCACAGAATGTAGCTTTGGAATTGGAATGAAATTTTGGTAAATGACCAAAATACCCTTTTGATAATTTTAATTATTTTTTTCAAAAAAACGTTTTAATAAAATAGTCATTATATACTTTATTTGTTTAACTAAAAATGCTTTAATAAAATTATTATTAGATACTTGAATGTGTAAAACATATAACATACATAACCCAAACACAATAATAAACCACAAGATATTAATTACACATGAATATATAGAGAACACAAGTATTCTTGCTGTCAAAATCACATATACTCATCAAAATTCAAAATCAAAATTATAAGCAAAATCAAAAAGCAAGGTTACTCCATAATCAAGATCGAAAGCAAAATGAAAATGACATATATTGGAGAAGAAGACGAGAAGAAAAGGAGGAGAGAACGAACCACAGGTTCGATGTTGCTGTCGATGGAGAAGAAAACGACCACAAGTTCGATGTTGCTGTCGATGGAGAAGAAAACGACCGACAGGTTCGATTTTCTTGGGGCTCGATGGAGAAGATAGACGATTTCTTGCTGGTTGTTCGATGGAGAAGATAGACGATTGGTTGCTGAATCGATTTCTTGCTGGGTTGTTCGAATGGGCTCGATGGAGAAGAACCACAATTTGGGGGTCGATATCAATTAGGGCAAGGGGTATTTTTGGAATAAAAATAATAACACATTCCATTCCTTTAAAATCCCTACATAATGTGATGGAATGTCAAATACATAAAATAAGGAATTCAATGGAAAGTTTTAAGATTCCATGCTACAAAAGATTGAACCAAACACTGGAATGGAATCTGGTCAATGGAATGTCACATTCCAATTCCACCAGATTCCATCACTTTCTAGTGAACCAAACGCCACCTAAGGGTGCGTTTGGTTCGCAGAATGATTTCTGAGGGAATGGAATCTGTCAAAGGTATTGGAGTCTGGAGGAATTGGAATGGAATGTTATCATATTTGACCAAGTGTGTTGATCCAAACCCTCAGTGATTTGATAATGACCCTCTCTTAAACACTTAGTGAAAATTGTAAGTAAACAATATGCATCAGAGTTTCACTATCGCTGATAAGTACTAAGACTTTACAGTACCACTGATAGGAACTCTCGTTCTTTAGATTAAACATTCAGCAAACACTGTTCACCATAATGCTCTGAGCCTGTTCAGTCCTTATGGTGATCGCTGATAAGTTAGTTGTTTACTTATGATCCCTGAAGACAAGTTTCACGTCAACATAGGTTCTACGCTGAAGTCGAATATCAAGCTCAAGAACCAGCGACAACTCTCCTAATGAACTGATGCGGATCAGCGAAGACTCAGATTTGTCCACTCAACGTGAAGTATCAAGTACAAGACTTCAGCTATCGCTGAACTTTGTCATTCACTGATATAGAATGATAAAGTTCTGATTCAACGAAAGCTGATCATGAACTCCTCCGTACAAAGTACTTTTGTCTTAACCACCCTTGAACGACTTCATACGATATGTCAGAAAAGAACCTCCTTATTGTCTGAAATCGTACAACAACTCTGATTCTATACTGTGCACCATGCGGCTACAAAGGTTGTCTATTAAAGTCAGAATCAAACAACCAATCAGCTGCTGCCACGTGTAAAGTATAAACTGCCATGCATTAAATGCATGAAGTATATAAGAAGGACTCCAGCTTCATTCTTGAAGCACTTGCTAACTCTGGTCAAGTCATCTTCTTATCTTGAGATAGGTTATTATTAGTAATTTCCTTCTCTTTCTTAGTGCAAGAAAACTTAGTGTTCCAACTTGTTTAGATTTAGGTTTATCCTTAATCTTGTTCCGCAACAAGCTGTAAATTGTTAATGATTTATCAATAAACAATTTAGAAAGTAAAAACGTGTGTTTGTATTCAACCCCCCCCCCCCCCCCCCTTCTACAAACTTGTATAGCCCTTCGGGACCAACAAGTGGTATCAGAGCGGATTTGTTTAATCTCATAAACAAGATCTGATCTATACTAAGATTTCTCTTCCTAGCTATTTCTTAAAATGGCTACCAACACAAACACAAACTATATTGACAACGGTTCTCTTGCAAAACCCCCTAGATTCTCCAGAGATAATTTTAATCTATGGAAAAATAGGATGATTCTCTTCTTAGAAGGTGTAGACCCTACTATGCCTTATTATCTTGAAAACGGCCCATATATTCCAGTAAGAATTGATACTGTAGTTCCAGCCGCTGAGAATAGACATGCTATTCCAGAAAGGCTGATTCCTAAGGAAATTCATATGTGGACTGATGAAGATAAGAATAAAGTGGCTATCGACACCAAAGCCAGATCCATACTCTCCATGGCTCTTTCTGACGAAGTCTACCATTCCGTCATGAACCTGAAAACCTCAAAAGCTATGTGGGACACAATCTGTGTTCAGTATGAAGGTACTTCTGAAGTCCAGGACTCTCGAAAGATCAACCTGGTAAGACAGTATGAAAGCTTCATTTGTGGTAAGAATGAAACTCTCTCTGAAGTACACCAACGTTTTAACTGCTTAATAATAGATCTATAAACTGTTGGTAAAGAATATTCTAACTTTGAAGTGCTGACAAAGTTTTTAGAATGTTTACCTGAAAGCTGGGACAGTTATTCTATGTGTCTCAAGTTGTCAAAGAATCTAAAATCAATGACCCTTTGTACCTTATATGGCACTATGCTGAATCATGAGCAATCGAGTCATCTTAAGAAGAATCTTGTAAAAGATTCCAAAAGCACCCATGTTGCTTTAATCTCAGAGTCACCTTCCACTCAGCGATCAACTGTTACTATCACTGAGTTGGAGACTAACTCTAATAGATCATCAGAATCTGAAGTTTCAGATGATGATGAAGCTCTGGCATTCCTGGCTAATAAGTTCAGGAGATTTGCTAGAAAGAGTAATTTCAAAAGGAATAAACCTCTTGCTATTACTGACAAGCCAAGATCATCAGCTCCTATTGATAAGGCTACTGCTACTTGTTTTAACTGTGAAAAGATAGAACATTTTGCTAGCGAGTGCAGGTCTAAGAAAGTCTCTTGGTCCTCAGCTTTTCCCAAGAAAAACTTTACTCCTCGGACTTGAGATGAAAAATACAAAAGGCTGAAAGAAAGGTATTCAAAGCTGAAAACCTTTAAGAAGAAAGGCAAAGGCCTGATGGCTGACTATGATTGGGCTGACTCTGATGAGGAAGAAACATCTGACTCTGAAGATGATGAAGCCAATCTCTGTCTTATGGCCAAACTTGAAGATGAGGAAGAAAGTTCAGACATTCCCTCCACTTCAATCTCTGCAACTCATGTATCACCTTCCTTCTTTACCAATATTGCAAATATTGATGAAGCTGATAGTCTTCGAAAGATCGATCTCTTGACTAGAAGTTTATATGAAGCCATGAATGGCAAAACTGTAGTTGAAAATCAAAACCTTGATCTCGCTGAACAGCTTAAAAACTGTCACCTTCAAATAGAAAATCTTTCTAAAATTGAAGAAGATTTTAAAGATCAAGTTCACCTAAATCAGCTAGTCAAAATCGAGCGCGAAGAAGTTATCGCTGCATTAAAAGCTGAAAAAGCTACTGTTGATGGATGATATAATTCCTCAACAAATATCACCGAGATAATTAAGTCTCAGATTCCCCTGAGTGATAAACGTGGTCTTGGTTACAAAGCTGATACTCTAGAACCAATCACTGATCGTTCCATGCTCTTATTTGGAACTTTCGTATCCTCAGTCGCTGATACTTCATCCTCTCAGTGTTCCTTTTCTAAACCGCCTATCCTTGAGGAAATTTCGGCCTATTCTAAAGGTAAAGAAAAAGTTATTTATCCAAAACCTACCTCAGTCTTTAAGAACAAAGGTAAAGGAATTGCTTATGATCAAAATCCTCAGAAGGGTATCTTTATACCTAAGCTGAATGCTTCTACAGCTTCAGCGATTCATCCATCTGGTTCAGGGAACAAGAACACTGGATATGTTTAGCGTGGATATATTCAGCGATCTACTCCCAGAATCAAAGTGAATGTTACTGGTAAGAAATCTGAAGAACTGATAGTTCCTCCTATTTCCAATACCAAAGGTGTACTTGATGCTGGTCCTTCTAATTCAAAATCTAAAGCTCAACATGCAAATGGTCCTAGAACTACTTTTGGTTATAGGAAATGTTATCATTGTGGACTTACAAATCATATTGCTAGTAAGTGCCCCACAGCCACCCAAGCTGAAAAGATAGCTAAGGTGAAGATCATTGCCCCCAAGGCAAAGAAGACCACTGAGGTTAAGAAATTAACCAAAGTGAAGACTGACAAAGCTGAATCTTCAAATGCTGCGAAGACTGCTGAACCTTCCATTCCAACTACTTCCACTGACAAACGTGTACACATGGTTAAGTGGGTACCCAAGAAAAACTAATCTTCCTTTGTAATGCAGGTTAAGAAGGGTATCTGGTATCTCGATAGCGGATGCTCTAGACACATGACTGGAAAGAAAAGCCTGCTGGCTGAATACAAGGAAGAGAAGGGTCCCTCTGTGACTTTCGGTGGAAATGGAAAAGACTATACCTGAGGATTTGGGGTACTCTCAAATGGTACAACAACCTTCAGAAGAGTTACTTATGCTGAAGTGCTGAAGCTTAATCGTCTAAGCATCAGTCAGCTTTGCAACATTGTAGATCAAACCTTGAATCATTTGATCTAATCGCCTATTCAGATAGTGATTTTGCAGGTTGCAAATTGGATAGGAAAAGCACCACAGGAGGCTGTCAGCTCCTGGGTGGAAAGCTGGTGAGTTGGACAAGTAAAAAGCAAAACTCAGTGTCCACCTCAACTGCTGAAGCTGAGTATGTAGCCGCTGGAAGCTGTTGTTCTCAGGTCTTGTGGATGAGAAATCAACTACTAGACTATGACCTTCAGCTCTCGAAAATTCCAATCTATTGCGATAGCACAAGTGCCATCGCTATAGCCAACAATCCAGTGCTACACTCAAAGACAAAACACATCGAAATCAGGTATCATTTTATCAGATATTGTTAGTGCATAAAATGTATTCAAGATTTAATATGCATTTGTATTAATTGTAAAGAGTCAAATGTATTTGTCAAAGTCAAAGTAAGGGCTTTAAAGGTCAAAGTCAAAGTAACTAAAGGTGATAGTCAAAGTGTATAAATAGGGTTTGTAAAGAGGAAGTCATAAAGGAGTCTCATTCCAGCAATTCATACGTGAGAGAGAAATAGGAACTGTGTAGTGAGAGGGATGACTTCTAGAGAGAGAAGTTAGAGAGAGAAAGTGGATCTCATTCTCATCTTTGTATTCTTTCTCTATTCTAATGAAGATCTCTTGAATTCTTGATTGTTACTTAATTAGATTAGGGATTACAAGTGGTATCAGAGCTAGATCAGATCGAATTATGCACAAATCAGTCCAGAATTGAAGATTTTTTTGTCAATTTTTGAAGAAAATTGATGTTCTTGAGTTTTTGAGATTTTTCTTGAAAAATCTTCAAGAATTCGATATTTGTGTGTGTTTTTGGATTTACTTCGGTTCACAAATCGATTTTATTGTTGTTTGAAACAATTTTAAATCAAAATTTTTAGTTTAAAACAACAAAATTGTTTTTTATTTTTTTTTTTGATGAACAGTGAACTTCGAAAATCTTAACTGAGATGTGTGTTGATCTCGTTTTTAATTGCGATTTGCTTGTTGAAATTGTTTCAGATCAACTAGATTTTAATTTTCAAGCAATTTGCAACTTACAGATCTGAAAACCGTCCAGAAAACAAGAAGTTAAGAGATGTTGAAAAGTTCGCCGGAAAATCGTGAGCCTCGCCGGAATCTGGGTTTACATCGCCGGAAAACTCAAAACTGTCGTACATGTTTCATACGACTTGTTCAAAACTGTCGTACGTTGAATCATCATAACTGTCGTACACAACAAACCTTCATAACTGTCGCATGAAACGTGATTCTCGCCGGAGTTATTCATGAGTTGTACACGTCGAATCTTGGTTGCATGATCGATTCTTATTGATTGTATTCGATTTTTTTTCGACTAAGGAACACAACGCAACAAAAATCATCGAATTTGGTTGAGAAACGAAAGAGAAAATTGAAAAAGAAATCTGCAGATCGTATTTTCGTCGTGAAGATGATGATGAACAGTAATTTAACGGACTGCCGTTAAGTGTCCGTTAAATATGTTACAATATTGGTCCTTTTCCGTTAAATCCCTGTTAGATTCGTTAGATTAGTTAAATTTTGTTTCATTTTTAGTCCTAAGTCAGGTAGTTGGGTTAAGTGTCAGTTAGTTAACTTTTTTGTTAGAACCGTTAGCATACGACAGTTTTAACCGTTAAGTTTCTTACATTTTTGGTCTTTTTCTATTAAGTCCTTTAAATAGTTTAGAGTTTGTTAGTTCTGTCCTGGACTTAGAAGTTTCATATTTTGTTAGATTTAGTCCCTGTAGTTAGTAATTCGAGTTTGTTACATTTTCAGTCCTTGTAGTTTAAGTTTTGTGTTTTTACATTTTTAGTCCTTGTTGGTTAAGGTTTTAGTTTCTGTCAAAATTTAGTCCTTGTAGTTTAAGTTTAGAGTTTTAACAGTTTTGGTCCTTATACTTAGTATTTTAGATTTTTACATTTTTAATCCTTTGAGTCTTAAGTTTTAGATTTTTGTCATTTTTAGTCCTTGTCTTTTATAAGTGATAATATTTTACACTTTTAGTCCGTATTTTTCGTTTTAGTTTCGTATTTTGTCATTTTTAGTCCCTATTTTTAGTAAATTTTCATTTTTTGTCCGTTTTATCAATTTTTACCTGCTTTTGCACGAAACTGATATATTTTTCTTATCTTTTGCAGGTTTGCCGATTTAAAGTCAAGTTTTCCGCATTAATTTTTCGGAATTAATTTTGGAACGACAAATTTTATAATTTGTTTTTTCAAAATTTGATTTTGAAAATTTTTCTGACTTTAATCAATTTTTCTCTGATTAATCGTGTGTGCATAATTCTACTTCTCACGAAGTATATCTGACAACGATCATTTTTAATCTTTTCAGGTAACAATGGATGATGATGAATATTATGGATGGGAGTCACTTAAGGACAGAGACAATAGAATACAGATCCAAGATCTTAAACAAAAAGAAGTCAATCATAGAACAGTAATTTAGAGTTTAAACAAAAGATTGAGTGTGTTGGAGAATTCAACGACTAATCAAGATCTCAAAAGCAAGGATGTTGAGATCAGTATTCTAAAGAAAAAGAATAAGTGAGAGAGAAATTTCTTTGAAAAATATAACCTCTCAAAACAAAGAATTTTTGGATAAAATCAAAGGTTTGGAAAAGAAGCTGTATTTGAGAGATCAAACTGATCAAACAATTTTCCTGAATAAACCAAGACTTGTAAACAATGTCAACAAGTATTGAGGACTTGGTTATGAAAACCCAAAGCATTTGGCCAAAGCTAGTTGTGCATTACCAACAATGTATGATTTCAAATGTTTAAGATATGCACGATATTGGCCTGAATTTGAAATTCAGTGGACTGGTGAAAAGGAAACACGTGAAGAGGAAAATAGAAACAGATTTTTAACAACTCATATTCAACTTCCTTTTTGCTATACTCGTGAAACGGAGAAAACTCTCAAAAATCTAAATAAACCACTTCCAGATAACTACATTGACATATGTGCTACAAAGCCAGTCACCAACAACCAAATCATTGAAACAAAGAAATATGTTCCTACATTGGTTCTTGAAGGAAAAATTGTTGAATTGGAAATCTCTTCTGATTCAACAAAGATCATTTTTGATGGAAAACAAAAGTTAGATAAAAAATGTCTAAAACTATCAAAGAAAGTGGTGGATCTTGAGAATATTCTTCTTTCTGAGCATACCAATTTGGAAAATGAGAAAATCAACTTTGTAAACCAAATCAATTCATTTGAAACGAAGTTGACTAATTTGTTAAAGACAAAAGCTAAATTAGAGATTGTGTTAGAAAACGAAAGAAAAGAATTCGCTTTGAAAAACTGGTTCAATCTTGAAGGAAGCAACTTTCTTAAAGAACAAAACTGTGAGCTTTCTCAAAAAGTGATGACATTAGAAAAATCTTTGAAAGAAGAAAAACCTAATATAATGTCTGATTTTGAAGATTCTTTCAATCTTGAAAGAGCACAGTTTGAAATTGAGAAAGTGATTTTTGAAAATGCGAAAAATTCTTATGAAATGAGAATAATTGAGCTTTCTCAAGATATGGACGAGTTAGAAAGAGAATTGGCAAAAGAACGAAGAGAAAATGCTTTCAAAAACTGGAATTCACCTGATTTTGAAGTTCACAACGCCGATTCTGATTCGGATTGTGATTATGAACCAAATGAGAAAGTTTTTGAAACCAAGTCAAATCCAATAGATAATGAAAAAGGAAAAGCTTGTCTATTTGATTTCTCAAAGAAACTTCCGGACCATTCAGATTTTTTGTCTACAAATGAAAAACCTTCAAGTACTTTTTGTAAAGATGAATGTTCAAACACAAAGAAACCACCTTTAGAGAAAAGAAAGAAGGATAATAAGTCAAAAACAACTCCTGTTCAATGTTCTCAAGGTTCTAATTCTAGATCTTCTGTTGGTTCAAATACACCCATCTACAAGCCTGTGAAGATGGAATGGAGAGTTAAAGGTACAACACCTTTAAAGAATGATGTACCAAAATCATCTGTTTCCACATCAAATGCCAAAAAGAACAACACTCCGAAAGGTAAATTTTCTTTTACTAAACCTAATCCTATTCATTCTGCAAATCATCTGATTAGGTTGGCACATAAGAAAATTTGTTGTTCTTACTGTGGATCAAATGATTTTGTGCATAAAGATTATACTTCTTATTGGTACGGTACTTACAGTATTCCTTCAAAGAGATCTGCACCTAACACACTAGGACCCAAGTCCCGTTGGGTACCAAAATCAGCTTAATCTGTTTTGCAGGTTCATCATGTGCTGTGCTGAATGTTACATATATATCCCACACATGAATGAAAACAGAAGAGAAGCGGTGCAAATTTTGAAGAGTATATATACCATTAAGGGGGAGAAAAAGAACCTATGGTTTCTAAACAAATCAGTTTAGAACCCGGACTTCAACGAGTTTGACTTCTAAACACATCAGTTTAGAACTCGTATTTCATTGTTTTATACTTTGACTGTTTCATATACTAATTTTGTTTCATTAAGATCTTTTGAAGATTTTGAGGGGGAGCTTATCTGATTGTTAATCAGTCTATCATGATTTGAGGGGGAGCTTAAACATATCACTGTAAGTATCTTCTGAATTTAATCTGAGATTGTTTGAAAGAAGAACGACTTTCAAGCATAGAAAACGTGTTCTTAAATGTTCAAACCACTTCTCGATTCTCAAACAGATTTTATGAATTTTAGAAGTGCGATTTTAAATGTTTTTCTTATATATTCATATATATATATATATATATCTCGGATTCTCGTTACATCATTTCTGACCGTGTGTTTCTAAAGATTAATACTTGCGTATTATCTTTTCTATACTTTCAAGTATTCACACACATTGGTTCAGCTTCACATTCACTTTGTTATTACCATGTCTCAAACGAAACATTTTTCGATGGTAATACTCCCGTTTGATTTTCAAATTTTGTTGAGCATCATACATTCTTTCAGCGTTAGAACTTAAGTGTTTCATTCAAAGATTGTTTATATTTGTTCATATAAACAACATTCAATTCTTTGATACCCTAAACCTTACATGATTATCCTTCATGAATATAATTCATTTTTGATCTGATTGATACATTGTCAGATTCTCGAACAAGTCTTTCGAATTCATTTTATTCTTTCAATATTCTTGTTGTGAGAATTCTTCAAAGATCAAAATGCTCAAATCCTCATGATATTATTCTGGAGCATACATTCTGATGGCAATGTTAATTAAATGCCGATATTCTTAATTGTTCAAGATAAACTGTTGAACAACGCAACATTTTAGGACAAAATTTCATGGGAAACAGTGTGAGCTATTAAAACTTCTATGGATCCACGCTTACCAGTGTTTCCTACCCAAGAAGTTATCCTTAAGTGATTGAGGGGTGAGGGGTCAAAATCAAAGAGTGGGGGAGATTACTCATACGGTTGAGTATCTCATTGTGCTGAGGTAAAATGAAAATGAGAGTTTGGTTAGAAGTGAGAGGATTAAAAACAGAAAGAGGGTGTGAGAACAGAGTTAAAAGAATAAGAGAACTCTTCACTATCCAATGTTGGTCCCGAAGGCCTATACAATTTTGTAGAAGGGGGGGGGGGGGTTGAATACAAACACACAGATTTTACTTTTCTAAATTGTTTATTGATAAATCATTAACAATTTACAGCTTGTTGCGGAAACAAGATTAAGGATAAACCTAAATCTAAACAAGTTGGAACACTAAGGTTTCTTGCACTAAGAAAGACAAGGAAATTACTAATAATAACCTATCTTGAGATAAGAGATTTGAACTTGTCCAGAGTTAGCAAGTTACTTCAAATGAAGTGAGTTCATCTCTTTATATACTGCATGCATTTAATGCAAGTCAGTATATACTTTACACGTGTCATCATCTGGTTGGTTGCATGTCATTGACCTTGGTTGACAACCTTAGCAGCCGTATGGATGAATAGTGTGGTATCAGAGTGGTTGTACGATTTCAGATATTCGGAGGTTCTTTTCTGACAATTCGTACGGAGTCGTGCAAGGGTGGTTGAGACAAAAATACTTTGTATAGAGGACTTCATGATCAGCTTTCGTTGATTCAACGATTATCATTTACTATTCAGCAGATGATAAAGTTCAGCGATAGCTGAAGTCTTGTACTTGATACTTCACGTTGAGTGGACAAATCTGAGTCTTCGCTGATCCGCATCAGTTCATTAGGAGACTTGTCGCTGGTTCTTGAGCTTGATCTTCGACTTCAGCGTAGAACCTTTGTTGACGTGAAACTTGTCTTCAGGGATCATAAGTAAACAACTAACTTATCAACGATCATCATAATGACTGAACAGACTCAGAGCATTAATGATGAACAGTGTTCGCTGAATGTTTGATTTAAAAAGCGAGAGTTCCTATCACCGGTACTGGAAGATCTTAGTACTTATCAGCGATAGTGAAACTCTGATACATATTGTTTACTTACAATTTTCACTAAGTATTTAAGAGAGGGTCATTATCAAATCACTGAGGGTTTGGATCAACAATCTCCCCCTATTTGATTATGACATAGCAACAAAGAAAATTGCTATTTAATGAAAACATAAGGATAAAAAGAACTCATAAAATATTTGTCCCTTTTACTGTTTTTGGGATCTTTTCAGTACTGATGGAGTAAAGTACGTTCGCTGAAATCTTTCTTTAAAATATTGAATCAGGTTACAATGAAGAACATAAAGATTACAAGTACAAGCGAAATAATTTACAAGTACAGAAGGATAACTGATACAATAGAGAAAAAGGAGATTATGTCAGTTTTCAAACGGTTCTTCCTTAATGAGAAGTTCATCAAGGGTCTTTTTAGTGGGGATCATCCAGTCAGGGACATTTACTCCTTGATTCTTTAACTTCAGAGCAACTTCAAAAATCAAGGGCTTCAGGTGTCTAGCTTTGATGTCGCGTCTGACTTCACACCAGTGTACGAGATCTCTGAGTTGTTCGATGGGAGAAATTTGGAGCTCAGAGACACGTTGAAAGTGAGGATTTCCATCATAGTCTAAGAAGAATATACCATATGGATCACTTACCACTGTGCCAGGGATGAAAGTTTCTCCAGGTGGTAGGGAGGTGTCAAGCATTGAAAGATCAGCATCAGGGCCAAGAACTTCAGCGCGAGAGAAACCAATACCTGTTTCATTTCGGATGATTGGACCTGAGTCAGAAACTTTCTTCTTCTTAGCAGAGGCTTTCTTCGGTTGAGGAAGAGTAGGAGGAATATCCACAGCAGATGAAAGCAAGTCGATCTGTTTGTTTAAGATCATTTCGACATGGCTTTTGAACTTTGAGCGTGATCCCTGAATGGCTAATTTCGTTTCTACCCATTCAGAGAGACCAAACTTTTCTAATGAGGCAGCATAGAATGTTTGCTTGGTTTTGTCATCTCTGTAGATATCCACTTCAACAACAGGAACATCAACGAACAATTTTCCCCTGATGTTGGCTTTGATTATCTTGGATGGTCTTGATCGATAGGTCAGCATTTGATTAGCCCATTCCAAGGTTGTATCAGATACCTTTGTCTTTTCTCTAACGAACTCTTGAGCATCATCCCAAAGCTGACGTTGAACATCAATGGGAACTCTTTTCAGCTTGGGGTCTTTGATTGATCGTTGAGTAAGCTTTATAGCGTATTCTCTGTCTTTTTCTTCTGCTTCCTTTCTTTCAGCGATGAGGCGTTCAGCTCTGAGGTGTTCCTTGTATTCAGCTTTTGAAATTCTGAAATTTGGAGGAACAAAAGGCAGTTGATCACGCCTTAGAATGATTCGCTGATCCTCGAATCGCTTTATTATTTCCTCTCTTCTCTTTTGATCCTCTTCACTCATCCTTTGAGGAGCTGAGGAAGGTCTGTTTCTGTGTGAGAGAGGTTGTTCTTCTGGTTCATCAGTCTCAGAGATCAAATCTAAGACTGGGATTATTTCATCAGCAGCAGCTGGCTTTATTGGAGAGATCGCAGTAGTTGAGCCTTCAGCGAAATCCTCAAGCAGGGGAGAGGACTAGCTGAAACACAGCGATCTTACAAATAAGAACATGGGTAGAAGAACTTGGGTAGAAAGAGAAAGATAAATATGTTCAGGTGAAGGCTAGGGAAGTAGAACTTATAGTGTGGAGGAGGGATGGAGTAAGAGATGTTTAGTGTACCTGACAAACCGGCTTTTCAAGCAAGATCATCAGATTGTCATCTTCAGCGACACTTTTGCCTTTGCCTTTCTCAGCGCCAGAGGCTGAGGGCTTTGTCTTTGTCCGCTCCCCTGTTGGTTCATTTATTGAAATTCCCTTAAGAGCTTTGATCCTTGGGGCAGGTTTGACGATAAAGAAATCATCGTCATCTTCGTCATCATCATCATCATTCTTCTTTGGAGAAGAAGATGGTTCATCATCAAGGATGTCGATGGCTTCATCATCTTCTGCTTCGGATTCTTCAGCGTCTTCTTCGAGTTGCTCCCCCTCAGATACAGAGGCGAGCTTCTCGGTTCCCTCAGGGTTTTCATCTCCCTGAGGTCCAGCGATAAGATCTTTATTTCCCTCTCCCCTGATAGATCCATCATGGGAAAGGTCTTCAGCACTTTTCTCCTGGTCTTCAGCGCTCTTCTCCCCGGTATGTTCAGCGCTCTTCTCCCCCTCTTTCTCATGATGGGGGGAGGAATGAGTAGACTCAGCGTTGGTGTCATCTCTGTCTTCTGGGCCAGAGATTTTCACACAACCTTCAAGCATTGCTATTCTGTCTTCAAGGCCAGAAATAGCAGGCGTGATTTTCTTCAGCTCTGTGCGATCCTCCGCTGTGAATGAATCCAAAATAGGGATAGGGGCAGGAGTAGGAGCTGGATTATTTGCCTTGTTTACCAGCGTCTCGATCATCGTCTTCATAGAACTAACGTCGGTCTTTACAGAGCCTAAGTCAGTCTTGACCGCTGACATATCACCCTCGAATTTTCCAACCGATGTCTTCAGCGTTGTTACCTCGCTGGACACGATGGAAACTGAATTTTTGAGGCTGGTGTAGTCAGTGTAGATGTCGGCGAGCACTTTGGCAAAATCGGCGAGAGTCTTATCAAGTCCCTTGATGTCTTCAGTGGAAGCTTTCTTCTCCACCACCGTTGTCAGCTTTGTCAGATTCTCTCCAGCGTTTGATACAGCTGTAGAGTTATTTGATAGAGTGGTGGTGAGACCTGTAAGCTTTGTCTCCACGGACTTCAGTGAGGCGTTGATATCTCCCAAATTAGGACCTGTAACATATAAGTACTTGTGAACAAAGGAAAGCTCAGAAGTTTCAGGTTTAGTTACAGTGTTTAAGGTGGGATTTGTACCTGCAGGAGGATTGACGAAATCATCAAAGTTGCAGGTTCCTGCATAATGTTCCATATCTTCCTCAAAAGTTCGGTGAGGGATGGTGATCTCTGCAGGTCCTGTCCTCATCATTTTTTGAGAAGCTTCAGCGGTGGCTTCTGGAATGATGGCATCTCCAGTAATTTTTGGAGGAGTGTCCAAGAGAGTGGGGTGAGAAGTGAAGGATTAGAATGGGGTTCGGGTACTGAGTTCAGCGTTGGAATCGTTGAGAATCACTTCATCAGTCTTTTGAGAGACTGAGGGAGGTTGGGTAGGTTCCAAGTTTCTAACCTCAGCGTTTGGAGACGCTGAAGTCTGGATTGGAGGGATGGCTTGAACGGGTGTGGCAGAGCGTACCACAGAACTTTCCTTCAGCTCGTCAGAATGAGCTGAGGAGTCTTCATCATGGAATTGCTGGGGTTGCTCCTTGGTTTTCTTGATCCTTTTGGAATCAAGTTGGGTGTGAGAGGGTTTCCTTTTCTTAGAAGGAGAGGATTTTGTGGTCGGGGTATCAGCGATGGGTATTGTCGCTGAAGGAGCCACAGAAGGCGGAGAATTTAGAAGAGTGAGAAGAGTAGAGAGACGTACCTCAGTTGGGATAAAATGAAGTTCTATATTATCATTCATCACATGATCTCTGATAAAGTGATATCTGATTTCGATGTGTTTCGTCTTTGAGTGTAGCACTGGATTGTTTGCTATAGCGATGGCACTTGTGCTGTCGCAATAGATTGGAATTTTGGAGAGCTGAAGATCATAGTCTAGTAGCTGATTTCTCATCCACAAGACTTGGGAACAACAGCTTCCAGCGGCTACGTACTCAGCTTCAGTTGTGGAAGTGGACACTGAGTTTTGCTTTTTACTTGTCCAACTTACCAGCTTTCCACCCAGGAGCTGACATCCTCCTGTGGTGCTTTTCCTATCCATTTTGCAACCTGCAAAATCACTATCTGAATAGGCGGTTAGATCGAATCCTGAGTCTTTGGGATACCAAAGGCCTAGATTCGCTGTACCCTTAAGATATCGAAAGATTCGCTTTACAACTTGCATATGAGATATCTTAGGTTCAGCTTGATATCGTGCACACAAGCATGTTGCAAACATAATATCGGGTCGGCTAGCTGTAAGATACAATAGTGAGCCGATCATCCCACGGTACAGCGTGACATTGACAGGAACACCCTTTGTGTCCTTATCAAGTGTCAGCGGTGGTGCCATAGGGGTTTTCATAGCTGAACTTTCAGTTAAGTCGAATTTCTTCAGCATATCTTTAACATACTTTCCCTGATTTATAAAAGTTCCTTTTTCAGTTTGCTTAATCTGAAGACGAAGGAAATATGTTAGTTCACCCATCATGCTCATTTTATACTCATCTTTCATTCTATCAGCGAAACGAGTACAAAGCTCAGGGTTAGTAGAACCAAATATAATGTCATCAACATATATTTGAACTAAAATGATATGACCTTTCACTTTTCTAAAAAATAGAGTTTTGTCAATCTTACCTCTTTCAAATTGTTCAATATGGAGATAAGTAGAGAGAGTATCATACCATGCACGAGGAGCTTGCTTTAAGCCATAAAGTGCCTTGTCCAGTTTATAAACATAACCTGGACGCTTAGGATCTGAGAATCCTGGAGGTTGTTCAACATAAACTTCTTCATTCAGCTTTCCATTCAGAAACGCTGACTTAACATCCATCTGATGTACAGTGAAGTTTTTGTGTACAGCATATGCTAAGAAAAGACGAATAGATTCAAGTCTTGCTACTGGAGCAAAAGTTTCGTCATAATCTATGCCTTCCTCTTGTCTGTATCCCTGAGCAACAAGACGAGCTTTGTTGCGAGTTACAGTACCATGTTCGTCCAACTTGTTTCGATAGACCCACTTAGTGCCTATCACCGTTTTGTCAGTTGGTCTCCGAACGAGTTTCCAAACTTTGTTTCTTTCGAATTCAGTCAGCTCTTCTTGCATAGCGCTGACCCAGTTTGGATCTCTGAGGGCATCATCTATTTTCTTTGGTTCAGTTAGTGAAATAAAATTAACAAATAAGCAAATATTACCTGCACTTCGTCGTGTCTGAATACCAGCATTTGGATCACCAAGAATTTGATCAATTGGGTGATTTGCAGTCCATCGCCGAGCCGGAGCATAAGTCGCTGACTCATCTAGAACTGGAGGAGCTGAGGATGAGGCTTCAGCTACTTCTGGATTATCAGCTAAGAGAGGAATGCTTGCATTTGTCACTTCATTTGCTGATTGCTGAGAAATAGATGGAATTTCTGAGGCATTTGGATCAACTGCAGGTATAGTGTTTATAGGAACAGCTGAGACCCAAGATGTTTCAGCTTCACTATTCTGCATATTTGGAATGATAGTAGGACCATCACTTTCTACGGTGTGAGCATGAGGAGTGGGAACTTCTTCTGAATCACCAAGATGAGAAAACATCCATTGATTCAGTTCTTCAGTATCAGCGGACGGTTTAGAGTTCGCTGAACGGGATTCGTCAAACGTGACGTGAATAGTTTCTTCTACAGTTTGTCTTCTACGGTTGAAGACTCTGAAGGCTTTGGAGACTGAGGAGTATCCAAGAAAGATTCCATCATCAGCCTTAGGATCAAACTTTCCAAGGGCATCTCTGTTGTTCAGTATGAAACACTGACAACCAAAGATGTGAAGAAAGCTGATTGAAGGCTTTCTTCCATGAAAAAGTTCATAGGCTGTCTTTTTGAATCTTTTGACTACCAGCGATCTGTTTTGCGTAAAACAAGCAGTGTTGACAGCTTCTGCCCAAAACTGAGTAGGCAGGTGAGAATCGTTGAGCATTGAACGTGCAGCTTCAATAATTGTTCTATTTCTTCTTTCGGTGACTCCATTTTGTTGCGGTGTTCTCACTGACGAAAAGTTGTGAGAAATACCCTTACTGTCAAAGAAGGAATCAAGAGAACTGTTTTTGAATTCAGTTCCATGATCACTCCTTATTGAGCGAACAGTCATATTGTTCAGAGTTTCCATCTTCCGAACAAAGGTGATGAGTTCTTCAGGGGTGTCACTCTTAGAACGGAGAAACATTACCCATGTGTAACGAGAGAATTCATCAACTATGACCAGCGTATACTTCTTTCCAGCGATGGATTGTTTGTTAACAGGGCCAAACAAATCCATATGGAGTAGTTGTAGAGGAGATGACGCTGATGAGACTTGCTTTGACTTAAAGCTTGCCTTGGTCTGCTTCCCATTTTCACACGCTGAACATAAAGACTCTTTGGCGTATGAATGTTGAGGTAGGCCAGTGACTAACTCTTTGGAGGAAAGAGTATTCAGCGTCTTGAAGTTGAGATGTGAGAGCCTCTTGTGCCATAGCCAGTTAACATCAGAAGATGCCTTTGAGAAGAAACAGGAGTTCTCAGTGGTTGTTGAGTCCATGTTTATTACATAAACATTTTCCAAACGATAACCGCTGAGAGCTATCTTCTCCTTTTTGTCAGTGACAAAGCAGGATTCCTTAGTGAAAATCACTTTGTTATCCATGTCGCAAAGCTGACTGATGCTCAGAATATTATGTTTCAGCCCTTCAACATATGTGACTCTTCTGAAGGATGTTGTACCATTTGAAAGTACACCATACCCTCGGGTATGTCCTTTTCCATTTCCACCAAATGTCACAGAGGGACCCTTCTCTTTCTTGTATTCAGCGAGCAGGTTTTTCTTACCAGTCATGTGTCTAGAGCATCCGCTATCAAGATACCAGATACCCTTCTTAACCTGCATTTACAAAGGAAGATTAGTTTTGCTTGGGTACCCACTTCACCATGTATACGCGTTTGTCAGTGGAAGTAGTTGGGATGGGTTCAGCGGTCTTCGCAGCATTTGAAGATTCAGCTTTGTCTTTCTTCACTTTGGTCAATTTCTTGACCTCAGCGGTAGGAGTCACCTTGACCTGAATTGCAACTGGGTTGGTCTTCATGGACTTGGGTGCTATCTTCACCTTAGCTATCTTATCAGCTTTGGTGGCTGTGGGGCACTTACTTGCAATATGATCGGTAAGTCCACAGTGATAACATTTCCTATAACTAAAATTAGTTCTAGGACCACTTGTATGCTGAGCTTTTAATTTTGAATTAGAAGTGCCAGCACCAAGTAAACTATAGGCTTTAGAAATGGGACGAACATTCAGTTCTTCAGATTTCTTACCAAGGACATCCACTCTGAGTCTAGGAGTAGATCGCTGAATAGATCCAGATATCAGCTTTCTAGATCCAGAGGGGTTGGTCACTGAGGCTTTAGAAGCATTCAGCTTTGGTACTAAGGTACCCTTCTGAGGATTTTGATAAATAACAATTCCTTTACCCTTGTCTTTAGAGACAGAGGTAGGTTTTGAATAAACCATTCTCTCCTTACCTTTTGAGGAGGTAGGAGTTTCCTCAGGGATTGGTGTAATGGACGAGGAGCACTGAGATGATGAAGTGTCAGCGACTGAGGATACGAACGTTCCAAATTTAAGCATTGAACGTTCAGTGGTTGGTTTTGGAGTATCATATTTATAACCCAGACCACGTTTATCACTCAGAGGAATCTGAGCCTTAATTATCTCAGTGATCTTTGTTGAAGAATTACACCATCCTTCAATAGTAGCTTGTTCAGCTTTTAATGCAGCGATAGCTTCTGCTCGTTCGATTTTGACTAGCTGATTTAAATAGACTTGATCTTTAAAATCATCTTCAATTTTAGAAAGCTTTTCTATTTGAAGGTGGTAGTTTTTAAGCTTTTCAGCGAGATCAAGATTTTGGTTTTCAGCCGTTCATGGCTTCGTATAAACTTCTAGTCAATAGATCGATTTTACGGAGACTATCAGCTTCATCAATATTTGCAATATTGGTAAAGAAAGAAGGTGATACCTGAATGGCAGATGTTGAAGTGGAGGGAATGTCTGAATTTTCTTCCTCTTCTTCAATCTTGGCCATGAGACATTGATTTGCTTCATCATCTTCAGAGTCAGATGATGATGCTTCTTCATCAGAAGCAGCCCAATCATAGTCAGCCATCAGGCCTTTTCCTTTCTTCTTAAAGCCTTTCAGCTTTGCATACTTCTCCTTCAGCTTTGAGTTTTTGTCATCTTTATTCCTTGGAACAAAGTTTTTCTTTGAGAAAGCTGAAGGTCTCATGACTTTCTTTGACCTGCACTCATTAGCGAAATGACCTGTCTTTTCACAGTTGAAACAAGTAGCAGTAGCCTTATCAACAAAAGCTGATGATTTAGGCTTGTCAGTTATGGAAAGAGGTTTGTTCTTTCTAAACATTTTCTTCTTGGCGAATCTCCTGAACTTTTTAGTTAGGAGAGCCAAGGATTCATCATCATCTGAAGAATCAGAGTCTGATGACCTTTCAGAGTTACTTTCTAACTCAGTGATAGTGACCGAGGGTCGCTGAGTAGAAGGTTCTTCTGAGATTAAAGCAACAGGAGTGCTTTTGGAATCTTTTACAAGATTCTTCTTAAGATGGCTAGATTGCTCATGATTCAGCAATGTACCATATAAGGTTGAAAGGGTCATTAATTTCAGATCCTTTGACAGCTTGAGACACATGGAATAATTGTCCCAGCTTTCAGGTAAACATTCTAAGAATTTTGTCAGTACTTCAAAGTTAGAATATTCCTTACCAACAGTTTTTAGATCTATAATTAAACAATTAAACCGTTGGTGAACTTCAGAGAGAGTTTCATTCTTACCAGAAATGAAGCTTTCGTATTGTCTTACCAGGTTGATCTTTCTTGAGTCCTGGACTTCAGACGTTCCTTCATACTGAACACATATTGTGTCCCACATGGCTTTTGATGACTTCAAGTTCATGACGGAATGGTAGACTTCGTCAGGAAGGGCCATGGATAGTATGGATCTGGCTTTTGTATCTATAGCCACTTTCTTCTTATCTTCATCGGTCCACATGTGTATTTCCTTTGGAATCAGCCTTTCTGGAATAGCAGCTCTAGTTGCAGTGGCTGGAACTAAAGGATCAATTGTTACAGGGATGTGTGGGCCGTTTTCAAGATAGTAAGTCATAGTAGGGTCTACACCTTCTAAGAAGAGTGTCATCCTATTTTTCCACAAGTTGAAGTTGTCTCTGGAAAATCTAGGGGGTTTCGCAAGAGAACCATTGTCTATATAATGTGTGTTTGTGTTGGCCATTTTCAGATAATAGCAAGGAAGAGAAATATCTTAGATTAGATCTTGTTTATGAGATTAAACAAATCCGCTCTGATACCACTTGTTGGTCCCGAAGGCCTATACAAGTTTGTAGAAGGGGGGGGGGGGGGGGGGTTGAATACAAACACACAGATTTTACTTTTCTAAATTTTTTATTGATAAATCATTAACAATTTACAGCTTGTTGCGGAAACAAGATTAAGGATAAACCTAAATCTAAACAAGTTGGAACACTAAGGTTTCTTGCACTAAGAAAGACAAGGAAATTACTAATAATAACTGTTGGTTCCCAGATACACTTACTCAAGATTAACAATCTATTAGTAGAGTTTAGAGTTTGATGCGGAAGCGTATTAAACTAACAGATATGTTTGATAGATATTAGAACGCACATATATAAAGAAAACAGTAAAGAATGAAAAGGATTTCTTGAACAGTTACTGTTATTCAATATATGATAACAACACGAAGAACAGATTAAGAACTTGGTGTGTGTGAGAATATAACACTCAGATATTTGACAATAAAGTTTGAGAGTATTAGTGATTCCTTGTGTATTCGTCCGTTAGGAAGATCTCAACATGAGACTTCCTTTTATACTACTCTTAGAAGACTATGAAGTAAGTCACTGTTCCTTTTACGACATGAATAGTAAACTGGATGATGTGAACAGTGGACTGGATGGTGTGAGCAGTTGTTTGAGCCATGCGCATTTAATGGAGCAGATGTACTTTTGGTAAATGCATTAAATGGCGCAGACGTCTATTTTGTACCTTGCCCTATTGAGTCCACTCAGAGCTTTACACGTGTTTTGACAGTACTTTTCCATGCAAGTTGATGAACGTATCCAGTAATATCTTCCAAGTCTTCATTGAGGACCACAGAGGCTCTGTAATGAATTACAGAGGTTCTGCGGTCTGGTCCTCTGTGGAGCAGTCTTCGCCAGATTCCGAGTCTTTGGCCTTCTTTGTGCGTATGACAGAGCTTTTGTAGGAAGCCTCTGCTGCTTCTGTAGCTTCTTGACCTTGATTTCTCGGTAATGTCGACAGAGCCTCTCTAAGAGGCTTTCTTCACTTAGCCTATTTTTCACTACTTCTAAATACTTCTATGATTAGGAAGATTGAAGCTAACAATCTCCCCCTAAGTAGTGAAAAATAAAAAATTTGAACTTGAGTTAAGTTTGGCTAAGTTAGATAAGACAGAGGTTAAACAATACCTCGAAATTTCTTTCATTTAGAAATATGCCAGAGGCATTTTACATTTGAGTATAATGAAAGATAAACTTTAACTTTGTTTGCAGAGATTGGAGGTCTGAGAATCAGATTTTGGCATCTTTGAAATCGTTGTAGCTTCTGTTGTCTCTGCCGACTTTTCTGATCTCTTTGTAGAATCTGATGCAGAGTTCTCTTAGGCGGATTGTTGAGTCTATTTCTCGGATGAAAGTATCTGCATCATCTCTATCCATTTTCTCTGTACCTCTGTATTTTTCAAGGATTGCTCTGAATTTGCTCAGAGTACTGGTTGCGTACTTCTGACAATCCATGAGTACAAAAAGTTTAACCTGGTGTTGTGGGTTTTGAAATACTAACCCAAATCTTGGTTCTCTGATGATTGAGTTGGGCACAGCGTCTGGTGGGCAGCGATCTTCTGGTGGTCGTAGATCTAGATGTTTGAGACCAAGATCCTTTCCCAGCTGAAAATCTATCATGCTGTATAGCAGAAGCTTTTCCCTCATCGCTTTTCTCAACACTTCATAGGCTCTGGTATTAGGCTCTGTGTTGTAGTTGTCTTTTGTCCATTGCAGAAGGTCAGGTAGATCGTAAGGATTGATGTTTCTTAAGTCAGCATCAGCGAAGGTAGATTCTGAATTGTTCTCTCTTCTGACTTTGTAAAGATTGTACCTGACCCTTGGATAGGTTCTTGTGAAGGAGAATCTGCAGAAGATTACCTTTTTGATTTTGTGAATTGAGAAAACATCTGCTTTGGCTCTTGGCTTTGTTCTTGTGAAGATGTTTTCAAATTCTTCTCTGATCCTTGGATCTGTCACATGATCTACTGGATGATTTGTCTGATAGGATTGTTTGTAGAGGTATTTGTATACCACTTCTTCCATCTCTTCATGTGTTGGACCAGGTCGTGGAATTTGTCTTCTGAGACTCTCCATCTGTTGAACAACTTCTGCAGCTCTACCAGTTAGAGGAATTTCTGACAGAGGCTTCAATCCATGTGCCCAGTCATCTTCTTCGGGTTTTGGGGTTTGAAAGGCGTCAAACGCACTCTTCATTAGTTTTTCTGTTGGCTTTGGCAATGTTTTCTTCTTCTTTGGCTCTTCTGTCAGTATCCCTTTGCCCTTATCTTTTGCTTTTGTTGTGGCAGAACCTGTTGCTTCTGTGGGTTTTGAGGTTGGTACTTCTGTTGGTTTGATGGAGGTTGCCTGTGTGGATTTTGACGATTGTGATTTAGAGGACTTTTGTGGCGATGGTTCTGTTTGCTTGACTTGCTCTGTAACCTCTGTTGGAGGTTGTTTGATGACTTCTTCTGCGAGCTCAGTTTCTATTGATGAAATGTTGACATTGAATCTTCTTGCCATTCTGAAAGCTAAAGTGAACCTTTGCCTTTCTTCTTCTCTCTTCACCATACGATCACTCATTGTTGTGTGCATCCTTTTCATAATGTCAGAAGCAGAGGTCGTTGCTCTTTTTGGTTTGGTGGCAATCGACTTTCTTCTGGGTATGGTTTGGGGTGTTTCCACAGAGGTGGGTGTTTTCTCTGTGGTTTGTTCATCTGTTTCTTCCAAAATGATTACCTCAGGGGCGGTTGTTGCCTCTGTAGCTTGCTGTTCTGCTTCTGGAGTTTTGGGTTCGTCAGATGATTCCACAGAGATGGGTGTTGTCTCTGTGGTCTTTTGGGTTTGTTGTTGTCGGGTATGTTCTGGAGGTGCTTGACTCAGAGGTTCTGCGGCTATTGGTGGACCTGTAAGTCCTCTGCTTGCAGCTTTCTCTGTAGTTTTCTCCCCCTCAGGATGATCTGATGGACCAGGATGGTCATCATCATCAGAGTCATCCTGACCCTTGTCTGGTGTACCCTCTGCTCTGCAGGAAGCATCGGGTTTCTTTGGCATTGTGGCTCCAGCAGCGATCAGTTTCGCGCAGACATCATCACAGAGGCCAAGAAGAGTTGCTAGCTCTGCCTCTGTTTTGAATCTCATCCTTCCTACACTTTCTCTGAAATCTTTGACGAAGTTAGCATTTGCAGCGGTGAAGGAAAGGATGACTTCTGTCACTTGATTAATCACGTTCTGCCCAAGCTTTGTCAGCTGTGCTCTTGTCATGTAGTCTTTGGGTTGCATCAGCATGGTATTTCGCATGGCTTCTTCTTGAAATTTTTGTAGGGCCTTCTGTAGATCTGCAGGAGTGATGCCCGTTGACACTGAAGTCTGTTTGTTCAATTGATCAAGGAACTTGTTGATGGAGTTCTCAATCGAAGAAGGAGTAGTTGTTGCGGCAGAAGTGGTGGATGCGGTTGCAGCAGACTTCATCTGTGAGATGGCAGTTTTCACCTCTGTGGACAGGTTGTCCATTTTGGTGTTCAGGTTTAGCAGTGCCAGTGATGTTGTCTCTGCAAAAGATTTGAAAGAGCTTTGCAACTCTTTCAAGGTTTGGTTCACATAGGTCTCAAGGGTTTGGAACTCATCCCTTGTAACTTGTGTTCCGGTGGTAACCTCTGGAGGAACACATTCGTCTCCAGAGTGAATCCCTGTTCCTGGGATACCTTCTTTCATTCCTGTTTGTATGTTGAGAATGGAAGGATTTCCTTCTGATCCTTGAGAAGAAACATGAGTTTCAATCCCTACAGAAGTTCTGAGAAGAACATTGTCCAAATCCACTCCAGAGGTGGGTATTGGAATATCCTTCTGTTGACTAGGAGACTTGTCTAGAGTCTCTTTGTCTTTGTGCTCTCTACTTCTCTCTGAAAGAAGTGTGGGTCTTATTAAGTGCGTGGCAGAGGAAACAAATTCCTCTGTTGGGCGTTCTTCTGTGATCTGGGGCAATTGATCACGAACTATAGGTGAGTCTCTTTGAGGAGACTCCCTAGGAATGGATTCCCCGGTTTCTGTGGGCACAGAGGTTGAAAGAGTAACCTCTGGCTGGATGGGTTGGGTTAGGTTCGAGCTGTGCTGCTCTTTTTCAATGACACCTTCTGCAGCTAGACCTGCGGTGTCAGAAATGTGGGTTACACTGGGAGTTGGTTTTGGTTGTGCGCCTCTATTTATCCAGGCATCTTTTCTTGCTTCTTCCCTAAGTTCTGTGGAAGTTCCTTGCTCTGGTCGTAATTGGTCATACACTTGATGAGATCCAAATAATCTCATGACATGAGGATGATAAAGACCCTTACGTATCCAGACAGCTTCTTCTTCATCTGAATCTGTCTCTAAGATCTTTATTTCTGTCTCCGTTGTTGCTAATCCCTCTTTTTGTACAACTTCGGCCCCTTTTTCTCTCTCTTCTTCCATCGTGTTCTCCGAAGCCTCTGTAATTTCAACTCTGTTCCATTCAGCTTCAGTTTGTTCTATTTCTTTTGAAGCTGGGTTTGGACCTCTTCTGTGGACATCCAATCCTTGAATGAAAGGGTTTTGTAAAATAACAGGGGTTTTGGCTGGTTGATTTCTGGGTGTTGTGTCATCTTCTTGCAGATGTGTGTCAATGCCAGAAATGAAGAAATCTTCTTCTGGAGAGTGGTGGTCGAGAGGTTGTGCCGTCCACCCTGCTGTATTTAGGGTGTTGGCAATTTCAGGGTTCTGTAAGAAGTCGTTCAGGTCTCCTTGGTGAGCAAATCTATCTGGAGATTGATAGGGTGATTGATACCTTTCTGTAGTCATTTCTTCTTCTGCAATTTCTTCTTTCCCATTAGTTCTGCACGTTTGGCTATAAAGCTGAGTTGAATAGCCATGTGCTTTGCTAACTTCTGATCTTTTTCTTTTTGATTGGAAAGAGGTTTTGCTGTCATTGTTCCTAGGGGGACACCTAAACGCGGGGGTGTCATAGGACTCGGTTTAGGAGTTCTATGATCGCGTATATACTCTTTCTTAAGGGATTTATTCGATGCGTATTGCAGAAGCTTCTTTGACATAGGTCTGCAGTGTGAGTAGCCATCAGCATGATCAGTGGGGGTATTCTTGTTCATCGGGAACTGTTTGGGAGTTGGCCCTTCCATTGGCCAATTTTGGATTAGCAGCAGAGGTTCGAACAGTACTCCTAATATTCTTTGGAATTGCAGAGGTGGTAGAAATTTGGGATCGTTCTCTTTGACCCTTTTCGAGTTGTTCTTTCTGTCGATGGTGTTTATGATCTCTTGCATCATTATGGTCGCATAATCTAGTGGAAGATCATAGTAAACCCCATACATGATGCTCAAGATTTGATGTGAGCTCTGGTCAATACTGCCTATCTTTCCTGTCAGGCATCTGTTAAGAATAGAGAACAAAGTGTTCCACAGAGGTGGTAATCGGCCTCTGCGGAAGTCATTTCTCTTCCGTAGTTGGGTGTTGTACCCAAGCATTTCCACGAATCGACAGAGCTCTTCGTCTGTTGGTTGCTTTGCATAACTCTTCAATCCCAGAAGACCCCTTGTTGGTAGGTTGAATTCAAGTGAGAACATTGTTCTGTTGAACTTGATTTCAAGATGCTCAGATTTATCAGGTCTTGAAATGTACCCTTTGATAAGAGAATCGTCTTTATCAAATCTGCAGCTTTGCCAAAATTGGTTCAAATAACGGACTGGAATTTTGTTCGGGGTTCTTGATAGTAGAGGGAAGAGGACATGATTCTCCATGATATTCAGAAGTATGGCATGGGCTTCGCCGAAAGTAGTGGGTGAGGGGACCAAATAGCAGTTGTTGGATTTGATAGGAAGAGTGGCTTCGAAATGATCCTTTGCTATAAAATTTTGCAAGTGTGTCGTCGGAGGAAAGTTTGCTGAGTCCCCGGAATCTTGTTGTTCAATATTTCTTGCTAGGCTGGGGTTTTCAGAATGTTCTGAATGTGCAGGGGAGTGTTCCGGTGAGTTCGCCGGAGAGAGTTCAGAGGATGTAGCTCGAGAAGATGAAGCCATTTGATTTTAAGAATAAGATTTTTGCAAGCTTTTTGCAGGGTTTCGCCGGAGAAGAAGATGAGAGTTTGTAAAAGGTTTTATGAGAGGGTAAGCTTTGTTTTTATAGGATGGTAAAACGGTAGAATTCGAAAGAGTAAAATATATGGCAATGGATTAAAGTTTGGAATCCTCACTCGAGTTTGAGCGGCGGGTTCAACTTTCCAAATAAAAACGTTCCATGTACGCCCAATGAAAATGGGACACGTAGGCCTTGTCAGAATATGACAGGACGTCGTGCGCGGCCCATTAATGCTAGGCGCGTGAGGTTGATTTTAGCCATATGAGTTTCACTCGCAGTAAAAGTAACCGTTATTACTACAGAGATGCCCAAGTAATCAGATTGACAGAGCTTCTGTAGTTTACAGAGGCTCTGTGATCTTGAAAATCGTTGATGTTTATCCCTTTTTCATATATCTCATTGTTATCATGACTTCTGTGGGGTTCTTCTTTTAACCAAAACCATTGGAGAGGATAAAATCGGATTTTTGTGAAGAAATTTGCTTCGCAGAGGTTTTGTGGCTCTGTTGGAACTTGCAGAAGTTCTGTGAGGGCCAGCAGAAGCTCTATGAGAGAAAAAATCTCATAACAAAAATTTTATTGATATTTTTGATCATCCAATTTTTGATTTGGTTTAAGAGATGTTTTTCGGATATATTTGAAAGTTTGTGTCCGAGAAAACTGTTTAAAAAAAACGGTTTGTCCGAGAAGGTCATGGTCTGCGTTTTCGGTTTTCGAGATAACATTCCAAAAGATCGACAGAAGGTTAATTTGTGATCACAGAGCATATTTCTTGCAGAACCTCTGTTGAGCTCAGCAGAAGCTCTGTGACCTTAAATTTCTCCTAATTCGAATTTTGTGAAACTTTTTGAGCTTTTGATTTTTGAAATGTTATTCACAGTATATTTAGGACATATTTGACAATTCTTGTCCTAGAAAATTGTTTTCCAAAAACCTTTTGTGCGAGAGACATACCTTTTGGTTCTTCTTTTCTCGGCAGTGATATCTGACTTCTGTCGATATGGAGTCATCGACATTTTTCTTTGGCTTTCCCTTGAAAGTTTTATCCTTTTAGATCATTTCAGGGTTCCCTTCTGCTCCCCCTTGATCTAATCACCTCTGTAGATCAAGTAATTTCCTTTTGCTCCCCCTTGACCTATGCTTGGATCAACGAATGATAAGTTTTGCATAGAACATAGGTCATGGTCTTTCAGAGGTTCTGTAGGGGTCGTCAGAGGTTCTGAGTTGACTTTCAGAAGCTCTGTAATTTTAAGAACTATTTTAAGGTTTTAAGAATTTTCATACAGAAGTAGAATCAATCAAAGCAATAAATTAAGCAATGTATTTACTTGTTATTTACAGAAGATAAAGCTATACTTACAGAGGATTTTCACACCATGTTAATCATTCCTAACTTACCCACCAAGAAGTTGAATCTTTTCTCGTCTAATGCTTTGGTGAATAAGTCAGCGAGTTGATATTCTGTGGGCACGAAATGCATTTCGATTGTACCGTATTCAACATGATGTTTCAAGAAATGATACCTTATATCGATATGCTTGGTTTTTGAGTGTTGCACAGGGTTGGCAGAGATAGCAATAGCACTTTTGGAATCACAGAAGATGGGTATTTTGAACAGAATGTGGCCGTAGTCTTTTAGCTGAGTCTTCATCCATAGAACCTGAGAACAACAGCTAGCGGCAGCAACGTATTCAGCTTCTGCAGTGGATGTGGAGACACAATTCTGCTTCTTGGAGGTCCAACTGACTAGTTTACCACCTAGGAATTGACAACTCCCAGAGGTACTCTTTCTGTCGAGCATGCATCCTCCATAGTCTAAATCTGTATAAGCTTTAAGACTAAAACCAGATTTCTGTGGATACCAGAGACCAAGATTGTTGGTCCCCTTCAGGTATCTAAAGATTCTTTTTACAGCATCATAATGTGATTTCTTTGGATTAGCTTGATAACGTGCACAAAGACATGTGGCATGCATAATGTCAGGTCTGCTTGCTGTTAAGTATAACAGAGATCCAATCATGCCTCTGTAGAGAGTACATTCTACAGAAATACCATTTGGATCTAAGAATAACTTATTTCCAGTGCTCATTGGAGTCTTCATTGCAGAGGTATCAGAGAGATTATATTTTAAAAGTATGTCAGAGACATATTTGGCTTGATTTATAAAAATTCCCTCTGAAGATTGTTTGACTTGAAGTCCGAGGAAGAATGTTAATTCTCCCATCATACTCATTTCAATCTCACTCTGCATGAGTTTTTCAAAAAATTTGCACTCTTCTGAATTTGTAGACCCAAAAATTATGTCATCTACGTATATTTGTACAAGCATTATCTCACTATTTTTGCGTTTATAGAATAAGGTAGTATCTGTTTTACCTCTGTTGTTCCCATTGACTAGAAGGAAGGTAGAAAGTCGTTCGTACCATGCTCTTGGAGCCTGTTTCAGTCCGTATAGAGCCTTTTCAAGGTAGTATACATGCCTTGGAAACTTTGAGCTTTCAAAACCTGGTGGCTGATTTACGTAAACCGCTTCTTGGATTTCACCGTTTAGAAAAGTTGATTTTACGTCCATCTGGTAGACTTTAAAACCTCTGTGGGCTGCGAAGGCTAAGAATATTCTTATTGCTTCGATACGTGCGACAGGGGCAAAAGTCTCATCGTAGTCTATGCCTTCTTCTTGTCTATATCCTTTTGCTACTAATCTTGCTTTGTTTCTGATGACCACTCCATCTTCATCCTTCTTGTTTCTGTAGACCCATTTAGTCCCAATGGCCTGTTTCCCTCTTGGCAGAGGTACTAAAGTCCATACTCTGTTACGCTCAAATTGCAGAAGTTCTTCTTGCATGGCGTCTACCCAGTTTGGGTCATCTAGGGCTTCAGAAATCTTCTTTGGTTCTATAACACTAATAAAATTTGTAAAGAAACAAAAATTAGCAGTGGCAGACCTTGTTTTTACTGAGTCAGAAGGTTCTCCGATTATTTGACTTGGAGGATGGCTTTTTGTCCACTGAGTTGTGCGTGGAAGATGATCATCAATGTCATCAAAGCTTTCTTCAGAGGCTTCTTGTGATTCTTCTTGTGCAGCCTCTGATGTTCTTCGTGCCTTGGTAGTTGATTCTACCGTTTGTGGAATGATTGGTACGAGTGGTGGTGGAGTTTGTTCCTCTGAGGATGTATAGTCTTTGTCCTCGATCTCTTCTGTAATTGGTTCTTCTGTGGTTTGTGCAGCTTTTGTGGTCGTTTTTCTTGATGTTTCATCTTCTGCACTTTCTTCTGCTTCGGCAATTGCATCTGTGGTATTTATAGAAGAAGATGAAGCATTATTTGGACCAGTTAGAGTCATACCTGTAGGATTTTGTCCGACAGAGGATGGTTCTTCAGAAACTCTGATGTTTCCGACAGAAGGATCAATGTCATTTTGGAACATCTCCAAAAATAGAAGATTCAAATCTTCTTTCGTTCTTGAGATGTCAGAGAATTTCCCTTTAATTCCGAGTTCTGAACTTATTTGCTCAGAAGTCATTTGGAATGAATCATCAAAAGAAACATTGATGCTTTCTACAATCTTGTGAGACTTTGTAAGGAATGTTCTGTAGGCTTTGGAAGTGGCAGAGTATCCAATGAATTTGCCTTCATCTGCTTTTACATCAAACTTTCCTCTTGAATCTCTGTCGTTTAAGACGAAGCATTTGCATCCGAATACATGGAAAAATTTGATGTTGGGCCGTCGTTTGTTAAGCAATTCGTAAGGCGTCTTTAGGTGTCTTTTCACAATGGTTGATCGATTTTGAGTATAACACGCAGTAGAAATTGCTTCTGCCCAAAAGTTCATTGATAATCCGCATGCTGACATCATAGTTCTTGCGGCTTCCACAAGTGTTCGATTCTTTCTTTCGACAACACTGTTCTGTTGTGGAGTGCGAGCTGCAGAGAAGTTCTGTGAAATTCCTTCTGTTGAAAGATAAGTTTCAATGACACAGTTTTTGAATTCTGTGCCGTTGCCACTTCTTAACTTCTGTATTTTGCAGTCATAAAGAACTTGGATTCTTTTCATTAGATTTATCAATATAATTGGAACATCTGATTTCTTTCTGATAAATTCAACCCATGTGAAACGTGAATACTCATCAACTAAGACAAGTATATATTTCTTGCCACCTAGGCTCTGTATTGCAATGGGACCGCAGAGGTCGACATGAAGCATGTACAGAGGCCTGGTGCAAGACACATCTGTTTTGCCTTTGTGGGAAGCTCTTTTGAGTTTTCCCATCTCACAGGCAGAACATGAATGATCCTTGTTGAATTTAACATTTGGCAAACCTTTAACTAGATCAAGTTTGACCAGTTTTTCCAATGTGTGAAAATTCAAGTGACAGAACCTGTTGTGCCATAACCAGGCTTCTTCACTTTTGCAGGCAACAAGGCAAACTTTTTCCTTGTTCTTTGAGTTGAAGTTCATTAGATATAGATCACCTATTCTTTCAGCTCGCAGAAGTTCCATACTTGTTTCTTCACTTTGTAGAGAGCAGAAAGTTCTTTTGAACAACACATTGAATCCTGTATCACAAAGTTGACTTACACTGAGTAGGTTGTGCTTAAGGCCATCCACATATGCAACTTTGTATACAGAAACGTCTTCTTTCCTTATGACTCCATAGCCTTTTATGTGTCCTTTCTTGTTGTCTCCAAAAGTCACAGATCCACCATCTTGTGTTTCTTTGTACGTGGATAGTGCACTTCTGTCACCAGTCATGTGCCTTGAGCATCCGGAGTCTAGATACCAGATTGGCACATACTTCTTCTGCAGGACAATCACAGAGATTTAGGTACCCATATCCATATGGGTCCAATATTGTTAGAGTTTTTTAAGTTTGCCTTGGCATTCTTGAAATACATTTTGTTCTCTGCAGAAGAGTCAGATTGTTTCTTTGTGGGATTTGACTTTTGAATTGTCGTAGAGAGTAAACAGACTTGATTTGAAAAATGATTATTAAGTTTAGACACAAGATCAAAGCAATGACAGTATTGAATATGAGATGTAATTTGCTTGAACTTTTCATTGAACTTTTTAAACTCAGCCACAGAGGCATTAAATTATTTCTTTACATTAGATTTCCTATTACTAGAAGATCTATGAATACTCGAATGTTGTTTGCAAAAGCTCTGTTTAGGACATGCCTTCTGTGGGTTGCTTATGTGGTGAACTTCTTTCATCACTGTCACAGAAGAAAAAGATTTATTAACCTTGGGTTTTGAAAATCTAGAACTTATAGGATCAATAGAGGTCTTATGTAACATTTTAAGCTCAGCAGAGGTTTTGATATGTAGATTCAAATTTAGAAAATCTTGGCAGATTGGAATCTCTGAGAGTTTCTCTTTTGGAGAAATAGTTCTGTGAGGAACTTCAGAGGAGAATTTGACATCCTCTGTGTCACAGTGAATTATCCCTGATTTGAAATCAGTCTCTGAGTTGTCAGAGGATGAATCGTCCTCGTATACAGAGGTTGAGTCAATTCTTTCAATAGAGGCTGGATTTTCTGAGTATGTATTGTACGAGCTTTCTTCCTCTGTAGAATAGTTTTCATAGATTGCAGAGGTTTCTAAGAAGATTTCTTCAGTGAGAGTTTTATCTATAGAAGATGTACAGAAATTTTCTAAAACGCTTGATTTCCATATTTCCAAAATTTCTTTTTCAATTAAATTTTTAAAGTTTTCTTCTGAAAAAATGGGTTTAAACTCAGGAGCTTCTGCTGATAATTTCTTTTCAACGTTTATCAAACAGACAAAAGCAACCTGTGTTTGGGTCTCTGGTTTACCAAACTTGAAGATACCAATCTGATCTTGTGTTTTCAGATATTTCTTTGGTTTGATACCTCTATTGACAGAGGTTGAAGATGATGAGTCTGTGTTTTCAAACCACACCTTAATCATCTTCTTATGTTTCTTCAAGTAAGGATCCACGGAGATTTTCGCCCGTTTTCTTACAGAGATTAGATTTGGAAAATCTGGTTTGTTTGTTTTTCCAATCACAAATAACGAGGACAGAGGTTTGTTTCTTTTGCCTTCAACACCTAGGGTGATATCAACATACCCTATACCTCGTCTCCCTATTTGTGAGTTTATTTTTTCATAAACTTTCTGTGCATCTTTATAGTTTTTAAGCAAAACTTCTCTTCTGAGTAAATCTTGCCATAATACCTCTCTTTCTCTTTGAAAGTATTCTTTAAGAGCTCTTATGTCAGTAGTTTTGCTCCTTGAAACTGAAAGTTCTTTTGTTTTATCTTTTAAAGTATTGGTTAATTCAGAAATTTGTTTTTTTAAAGGATCTAGAGTTTTGTTCCAATTCTTTTCTATTCTCTCTTTTTCCTCAAAAATCTTTGCTTTTTCTTGAGTGAGAAGCCGTACTTCTCTCTCATTGAAAGTGAGTCTTTTCTGAATACTTTGATTTATCTCTTTCAGTTCAATTAATTCAATGTTAATTCTAAGTGTATTATCATCTACAGAGGTAATACAATAGTTGGAATTTGAAGTAGATACCTCAGAGTCAGTGCAGGAGTCGACTTCTGCCATGCCACAGAAGAGGGCATTGGTGGTATGTTCATCGTCAGACGTAGAGTCTGACTGGAAGTCTTCTGTGTTCTCCTCAGAATGTCCTTTTGCCATTAAGGATTTTTGAGCATAATATTCGGCTTTCTTTTTGTAGAAAGCAGAGTCCCTCTGTGGACGATTTGATCTGCTTCTGCATTCATTCGCAAAATGGCCTGGTTTTCCGCAGTTAAAACACCCTTGAGGATTGTTTCCGGTTCGATCATTGGACTTCTGTAGGTCTCCGCCTTTCTCTGATCTACATTCATTTGCATAGTGACCAGGTTTGCCGCACTTGTAGCATTCTTGCTGTGTGTAGCTTACTGAGTCATCTGACTTCTGTCGGTCATTCCCTCTGTAATTTCTATCGCTTGACCTCTGTCGGCCACTTGATTCTTCTCTTCTTCTGTCATCTCTTCTGTTGTCTCTTCTGTCATCCTGGTTGTCTCTATCATATCTTTCATTTCCGGAACCTCTTATGTTTCCTCTGAACTCTTTTGTCAATAGAGCTAAAGATTTAGCTAGTGACGCAACAGTTATTTCCTTTTCTGCTTGCTCTTCTTCTTCACTGTCAATTATCACCATCTTCTTCTTCTCCTTCTTCTTCTCCTCTGGGGCTTTATCATTTCTTGGTCTCTGTGCATCCTCTTTAGTTTTACTAACCAATGCATACGGTGCAATGGTTAGTGTTTTAGCCTGTGCTATCTGAGGTTCTTGTGCGGCTAATGTTCCGTAAAGATCAGAGAGAGTCCAGGTGTCTAGATCCTGATTTGTCTGTAGGGACATAGACAGCTGGAGCCATTCTTCATTTAGACTTTTTAAAAACATGACATTGTTTTCTTCAGAAGTTCTGTCAATGCCTGATTTTCTGCACTTGTTGATTAGAGAGTTGAATCTGTCGTATGTTGTTTGCAGAGATTCTGTTGCAGAGGCTCTGAATGCATGATATTCATTGATGTACTGTGCTCTTCGGTTTTTTTGTGTTTTAGCACCTCCTTCCAACTGTCTTTCCAGTTCTTTCCACAGATCATGCGCTGTTTCACATGAATCCAAGGATTGAAAGAGTTCGTTGGGTATTGCCATAATTAATGTCCTCTTGGTTTTCTGAGCAACTTCATCTTCTGCTTTATCTTCGGTTGACCACTCCCCTTTTGGCTTTGGTTTTTGATGTTCGGGGATTTCGGCAGATTCAGCAGTAGCAGGTACACGAGGTACTACTGTCATGGGAATAGGAGGAGGATTGTACAGATATTGTACTTGATTTTTTTCAGTGCCCTCGAAAAATGGACCATTCTTATTTTTCACTGAGGATACTCATCTCGAAGGAGAGTAGGAGGTTTAGTGAGAGAACCAGTAGTAAAGAAATTATTTGTATTTGTCATTTTTGAAGATTTTTAGAAAGAAAGTATGACTAAAGAGTTACTTCGATGAACTTGAAGATTTTCTGGGTTTAAGCAGTTTCCAGACACAATTTTAAGTCTCAATAATATCTATCACGAATCTTGATAAGTGGATCACTTGATATTGAAAATCAAGGAAGGCTCTGATACCAATTGTTGGTTCCCAGATACACTTACTCAAGATTAACAATCTATTAGTAGAGTTTAGAGTTTGATGCGGAAGCGTATTAAACTAACAGATATGTTTGATAGATATTAGAACACACATATATAAAGAAAACAGTAAAGAATGAAAAGGATTTCTTGAACAGTTACTGTTATTCAATATATGATAACAACACGAAGAACAGATTAAGAACTTGGTGTGTGTGAGAATATAACACTCAGATATTTGACAATAAAGTTTGAGAGTATTAGTGATTCCTCGTGTATTCGTCCGTTAGGAAGATCTCAACATGAGACTTCCTTTTATACTACTCTTAGAAGACTATGAAGTAAGTCACTGTTCCTTTTACGACATGAATAGTAAACTGGATGATGTGAACAGTGGACTGGATGGTGTGAGCAGTTGTTTGAGCCATGCGCATTTAATGGAGCAGATGTACTTTTTGGTAAATGCATTAAATGGCGCAGACGTCTATTTTGTACCTTGCCCTATTGAGTCCACTCAGAGCTTGACACGTGTTTTGACAGTACTTTTCCATGCAAGTTGATGAACGTATCCAGTAATATCTTCCAAGTCTTCATTGAGGACCACAGAGGCTCTGTAATGAATTACAGAGGTTCTGCGGTCTGGTCCTCTGTGGAGCAGTCTTCGCCAGATTACGAGTCTTTGGTCTTCTTTGTGCGTATGACAGAGCTTCTGTAGGAAGCCTCTGCTGCTTCTGTAGCTTCTTGACCTTGATTTCTCGGTAATGTCGACAGAGCCTCTCTAAGAGGCTTTCTTCACTTAGCCTATTTTTCACTACTTCTAAATACTTCTATGATTAGGAAGATTGAAGCTAACAATAACCTATCTTGAGATAAGAGATTTGAACTTGTCCAGAGTTAGCAAGTTACTTCAAATGAAGTGAGTTCATCTCTTTATATACTGCATGCATTTAATGCAAGTCAGTATATACTTTACACGTGTCATCATCTGGTTGGTTGCATGTCATTGACCTTGGTTGACAACCTTAGCAGCCGTATGGATGAATAGTGTAGTATCAGAGTGGTTGTACGATTTCAGATATTCGGAGGTTCTTTTCTGACAATTCGTACGGAGTCGTGCAAGGGTGGTTGAGACAAAAATAATTTGTACAGAGGACTTCATGATCAGCTTTCGTTGATTCAGCGATTATCATTTACTATTCAGCAGATGATAAAGTTCAGCGATAGCTGAAGTCTTGTACTTGATACTTCACGTTGAGTGGACAAATCTGAGTCTTCGCTGATCCGCATCAATTCATTAGGAGACTTGTCGCTGGTTCTTGAGCTTGATCTTCTACTTCAGCGTAGAACCTTTGTTGACGTGAAACTTGTCTTCAGGGATCATAAGTAAACAACTAACTTATCAGCGATCATCATAATGACTGAACAGACTCAGAGCATTAATGATGAACAGTGTTCGCTGAATGTTTAATTTAAAAAGCGAGAGTTCCTATCAGCGGTACTGGAAGATCTTAGTACTTATCAGCGATAGTGAAACTCTGATACATATTGTTTACTTACAATTTTCACTAAGTATTTAAGAGAGGGTCATTATCAAATCACTGAGGGTTTGGATCAACATCCAATTTCTGAGCCCGACAGCCACATTACTGATTGGTTCACATTATTTGGTGACCATCATTGAAACAGGCAACTAGCCCATGCCAACTCTTGCATTTAACCCCACCAGCTACTCATTTCTTTCTTAATAAAGGAATGTTTCAATTTACTTGGGGACGCAGCATATAATCTATCTGATCTTCACTCGGAAGGTCTAGATATTGAAAAAGAAGGAAGTTTGCCCCACCTTCTCTCTTCATTCATGCACATCGAGTCCGTGGAAAACTTGTTGTTGTCTCAACAGTTTACACAATTTGAGCCTATAATTTTCAAGCATAAGTTGCTTCAATCATTTCTACACTTGCACATACACACAAGGAATATGTTTTCTTGTCATAACGTTCATAGAAATTTCCTTTGTGGTTTTTCGATAATTGAATGGAAGCCCTGGAGGAGTGAACATCAAAAAGCTCTTTTCCAAAGTGCATTCATTGTACTAAGTGGCTCCGTGCAACTTACAGGCATTATAACTGATTCATTCGTTGTTTCAGGGTTACCACTTTATTTTGTCTGAATTTGAAAAGATTCGGATAAATATTTTTGGAATTGACGGATATTCAGATCAGAAGGAGGAGATTGTTATTGGTATTCAAAGACTGCTGAAATTGAAAAGAGAATTTTGATGATCATGATGCTCACAATCATCAAAAAGGGGGAGATGATATGAAAGTTTCAATTTCAAGATAAATAGAATTTTTGTTAAAGTCAAGAAGCTCGAGATAAAGTGTCAAGATGTTTCAAGATGATTCGACAAAGATTCAAAATTCAAAGATGTCCATTGTTGAAGAAGTGAAGATACACAGTTCAAGATATTCAAAGCACGTTAAAGCTCAAAACCCCATTAAAGCTTAAAAGCCATTTCATGTTCATAGACCGAAGATATATTTCAAATCTCAAAGATGCAAAGATCCATGCTACAATGATTCAAAGACCAGTGATACGAAGATTCAAAAAGATGAAGATTCTATTTGAAGACTTTGACCAACACCACAAAGATTTGAAGATTGTGTTTCAATAATTTGATGACTATTTGAATTTGAAGATCCAGTTGAAGACTAAAGCAGTCAGATTGGATTTCTGAAGACAACGCCTACTTGAAGATTCTTCAGAGTTATTTTTCGAATATTGTTCTTCCTTCAAAGCGAAGAGGGAGATTGTTCAAAATGCTTAAAGTGTTGAAGATTTGAAGATCACAAAGAGCTGAAGACTATCGTCATCAATTTTTTAAATCTTGAATCCATAGGGGGAGATTGTTAGTGCATAAAATGTATTCAAGATTTAATATGCATTTGTATTAATTGTAAAGAGTCAAATGTATTTGTCAAAGTCAAAGTAAGGGCTTTAAAGGTCAAAGTCAAAGTAACTAAAGGTGATAGTCAATGTGTATAAATAGGATTTGTAAAGAGGAAGTCATAAAGGAGTCTCATTCTAGCAATTCATACGTGAGAGAGAAATAGGAAGTGTGTAGTGAGATGGATGACTTCTAGAGAGAAAAGTTAGAGAGAGAAAGTGGATCTCATTCTCATCTTTGTATTCTTTCTCTATTCTAATGAAGATCTCTTGAATTCTTGATTGTTACTTGATTAGATTAGGGATTACAGAGATCATGTGATGAATGGTGATATAGAACTTTACTTTATCCCAACTGATTATCAGTTAGCTGATCTGTTCAGTAAGCCTCTTGATGAGACAAGATTCAACTTTCTCATTAGCGAGCTTGGAATGCTGAACTTTGAAGAGTAAAATCTTCAGCGGTTCACATTTGATCAGCGATAGGATAAAATCAACTTGTATAACCCATTCTATCATTTTCTCTCTGAATAAACTTGATTCGCTGATATCAAGGTATGTTTTTCTCTCGCTGACAATCACATGTAAATGCAAGATTTCAAGACAAATTGCATCGCTGAATATCTCTTCCTTAATCAGCGATACTTTGAAATTTCTAAAACCAACACTGGTATTTCTATTCAGTGCTTCATGTTTTCAAAAGTGTCCCTGAGCTTTCAAAACCTCATAAACATCCTAAAATATGAAAGGACATCAGTGACGTCATCGCAACGGATAAGCCCTGGCACGTTCTTTTTCTGACACACGTTTGCACGTTTCGTTTACCAGCCAATCAAATGCAAACACGTGTCCGTGTCATGATGAAAAACTTTCCCGCTCTAGTTTTTCTCTCTCTCTCTAATCTCACTATATAAACACTTTTTGGGTTTATATTTTTCTCTTTACGCGAAAAACTTCTCCTCCAAGCAAGAAAAAGATTTACTGTTGCATTTTGAGCTCTCAAAATTTCCTGAAATTGTTCATCTTCTTCTTCTTCAACGAACCAGGTTAATATTTCTTTTATTTACCTGTTTCTTAAAACTTGTTAATGATCTTCTCATTGTTTTTACAAGATCAAACAAAAGAACTTTTTCAAAAATGAAATCATTTCTTTCATGGTTTTATGAACACAACCTTTCATGGTTGTTCTTCAAGTTTAATCGCAAATATCTTAAACTTGTTCTTCATACGTTTTTCCAGAATCCTAATCCTCAAAGGAAACTGGAAAACAAGACTTTTTATTGGGTTTGCATTTCTTTTTCAAAAGCAAGAAAACCCTAATCTTCATTAAGACATTTTTGTCTGAATGAAATGGACAAAATTCGAACCATCTTATTGGAAAATCTTTCCACATTAAGATTATTCTTATTTGTTATATCTTTGGTTGAACTGATAATACAACAATGGCATCTACTGATATTCCTACTGCTGAGAACACTGCTGCTGCTGAGGAAATGGAAATCACCAAGGCTCCTCAGGTCAAGTTCACGCTTGAGGAACTCGATTGGACAAAAACAAACAATCTCTATGCGTTTTTCGAGTTTCCTCCTCGAAAGCAAGTCACACATCTGAATGACGCTGTGAATTTCCTCAAAACCTGTTGCCTCTCTACAGCCCTGACCATAACACCTCCTTCTCATCAACTACTACTATCTCAGTTCTGGTATTCTTCCAGACACACTCAGCTCACATCGACCAAAGACCACACGAAGAAAATCGATTGCATCCTCTGTGACACTGATTTTGGCACCATAAAAATCACCCTTGCCATTATCCGAAAAGCACTAAGCCTTCCCATCGCCACAAAAGAAAAACCCTTTGTTTCTCTACCTGACCACAAGAAACATGCTGATAAGGAAGCCATCACTGCATTCTTTGATGCAATGGGTTATGTATGGGAAACTATGAGGGACAAGAAGCCTGAGAAGAAGCTGACCCTCATCAAGAAATCCAAAATACCCAGCGAGATGAACTTCATCTTCGCACACTTGATAAGCTGCATGACTGCAATGACCGGCTCCTCTGATCAAGCCGCTCAACCTCAGCAAGCAATGGGCTATGCATTGCTGAATGGTCTTCATGTTGACTGGGCCTCGATAATCTACGATGATCTTGTGCTCAGAGTAGACTCTGCCGCTGACTGACCATCATGGGTTCCATATCCTAGATTCATCAGCGCCGTCTTCCTCAAAGGACTTGGGGACAACTACCCAAAAGTAAGATACCTGAAACTCTCTCAGGTTAGCCCTAAGGTACTCGACTTCAAGCCAATGACAAACGAGGTACGTCTCTCTACTCTCTTATCTATTCTCAATCCTCCTTCTTCTACTTCTGCAGCTCATTCAGTGGAAATACCCACTGCTGATACCCCAGCTGCAACCTCCACTCCTTCTAGAAAAAGAAAACAATCTACTACCCAACTTGGTTCCAAAAGGACTAAGAAAACCATGGAGCAACCCCCCCCCCCCAGCAATCTCTTGCTGAAGACTCCTCAGCTCATCTTGAAGAGCTGATGGAAAGTTCAGTGGTACGCTCTGCCACAACTGAACAAGCCACCCCTTCCATCCCAGCTTCAGCGTCTCTAAACACTGAAGTTATAAACTTGGAATCGACCCAACCTCCTTCAGTCTCTCATAGGACTGATGAAGTGATTCTCAGTGGATCCAACACTGAATCAGCTCCACATCAAACCTTCTCAACCTTCGCTTCTCTCTCTACTCCATTGGACTCTAATCCAGTTTTCACCACGATCACTGGAGCACCCGTCATTCTTCCAGAAGCTAAAGCTGATACTTTTCAAGGAATGATGGATGCAGGACCTGCAGGAATGTCCATGCATACACGCACTCTAGCTGACGACATGGAACTTTTTTCAGGACATAGAAGTTTTGACGACTTCACCAACCCTCCTGCAGGTATACACCAACCCATATACACTGTAACTAAACCCGAAACTTCTGAGCTTTCCTTTGTTCATAAGTACTTATCTGTTACAGGTCCTAATTTGGGAGACATCAACGCCTCTCTGAAGAACCTGGATACAAAGCTGACAGGTCTCACCACTACTCTCTCAGACAACTCTTCAGCTGTAACAAACGCTGGAGAGAATCTCAATAAGCTGACAAAAGTGGTTGAACAGAATGCCTCCAAAGCTGATTTGGAGAAGGTTGATAGTACTCTTGGTGATTTTGCCAAAGTTCTTGCTAACATCTACACCGAATACACCTCTCTCAAAACAACAGTTCAAACCATGTCCAGCGAGGTCATAACGCTGAAAACATCGGTTGGAAATCTTCAGGGAGAGGTGTCCGCTGTAAAGACTGACGTGAGTTTAGTAAAGACTGACGTAAGTTCAGTGAAGACGATGGTACAGCAGATCCTGAATCACATGACCGCCCCTGCCCCTGCACCTTTGCATTTTACTTCGGCGGATCGAGCTGAACTTCTCAAGATTAATCCTGCTATAACTGGCCTAGAAGCCAGATTAGGGGAGATTGAAAATTATGTCGGATTCCCTGGCCAAGAAGACAGGGAACCAACACCATCTGTTGAGTCATCGCATTCCTCCCCCACTCATCATGAGGAAGGGGGGGAGAAGAACTCTGAAGACCTTCCCCATGATGAATCTATCGAGGGGGAGAAGAACTCTGAAGACCTTCCCCATGATGAATCTATCGAGGGGGAGAAGAATGAAGACCTTCCCCTAACTGAAGAGGGGGAGAAGACAAATGAAGAAACAACTGCTGGACCTCAGGGAGATGAAAACCCTGAGGGAACTGAGAAGCTTACCTCTGTATCTGAGGGGGAGAAACTCGAAGAAGCTGCTGAAGAATCTGAATCTGAAGCTGAAGATGAAGAAGTCGTCGACATCTCTGACGATGAACCATCATCCAGTGATAAGGGTGATGATGACTATGATGATGATGATAACTCCTTTATCGTCAAGCCTGTTCAGAAGACTACAGCTCTTAAAGGGATTTCGATAAACGAACCTTCAGGGGAGCGGACCAAGACAAAGCCTTCGGCGTCTGAAGCTGACAAGGGCAAAGGAAAAGGTGTCGCTGAAGACGATGAAAATCTGATGATCTTGCTTCAAAAGCCAGTTCGTCAGGTACACTACATCTTACTTCCTTACACTGCATCCCTCCTCTATCTATACACATTATCAGCTCTACTTTCCACAAAAAGCCTATACACTTAAACCCATTTATTTTCTCTGTTCTACCCAAGTATTTATTCGTAAGATCGCTGTGTTTCAGCTTGTCCTCTCCCCTGCTTGAGGATTCTGAAGTACAACCAACTGCTGCTGAAGAAATAATTCCAGTCTTGGATTTAATCACCGAGACTAATGAACCTGAAGAACAGACGCTCTCTCATACAATCAGACCTTCCTTGGTTCCTCAAAAACCAAGTGAAGAGGATCAGAGAAGAAGAGAAGAGATGATTAAGAAGCTTGAGGCTCAGCGAATCGTCTTGCCTAGTGCTAAAGTTGCTACTCCAAAATTCAAAATCTCAAGGCAAGAATACGCTGATCACCTCAGGGCTGAACGTTTACTCGCTGATAAAAAGGAAGCTGAAGAAAAAGACAAGGCTCTCGCCATCCAGCTCGTCCAAGAATCTGTCGAAGACCCCAAGCTGAAACGAATTCCCATTCAAGTCCAACGTCAGCTATGGGAAGACGCCAAGAAGATCGTTGAAGAAAAGAGAATTGTGTCTCAATCTACTTTAAACTGGTGCAAAGAAAAGGTACACTTCAGATATCGACCTGCTAGAATCAACAAGGTACATATCACTGGAAAATCAACCCTCAGAGTTTTAATCGCTGAAATCGAGATATTCAGAGAGAACGGACAGTACGAAAAATTCTATGCTGAAGCCATCACGAAGTACGGTCTCTCTGAATGGTTGGAGATCAGATTAGCCATCCAGAAGTCTCAATCTAAGTACAAGGATGATGTCGAAAAGCTGATAAATCAACAGATCGAATTAGTATCTTCTTGTGTGGATATTCCTCCTCCCCCTCCTCTCGCAAATCAGAAAAGAAGAGCCTCTGCAAAGAAAAGTCTAAACCTTCAGACTCAGGTCCTCCTATATAGAACGTAACAGGTATTGGTTTTTCTCGTGCTGAAGTTCTTGGTCCAGAACCTGACCTTTCCGCACTTGACACATCTCTTACTCCTGGTGAGACTTTCATCCCTGGAAAAGTCATAAGCAAACCCTATGGGATATTCTTTATTGACTATGGTGGACGACAACGTTTTCAACGTATCTCTGAGCTTCCCATCACTCCCATCGAACAGCTGAAAGATGTCATCTACTGGTGTGATTTAAAACGCGACATTCAGGCACGACATCTTAAACCCTTGATTTTTGAAGAAGCTCTGAACAAAAAGAATCAAGGAGTAACGGTTCCTGACTGGATGATTCCCACATCAAAGACCCTTGATGAACTTCTCATTAAGGAAGAACCTCTATAAGCTGATAAGATCGCCTTATTCTTCTATTTTATCAGTTATTCTTTTGTACTTGTAATTTATTTCGCTTGTACTTATAATTTTTCCACTTCCCTTTGTAATCTGATACGAAGTTTAAAGAAAAATTTCAGCGAAGGTACTTTACTCCATCAGTACAGAAAAGATCCCAGAAAACAGTAAAATGGACAAATATTTTATGAGTTCTTTTTATCCTTATGTTTTCATTAAATAGCAATTTTCTCTGTTGCTATGTCATAATCAAATAGGGGGAGATTGTTGATCTAAACCCTCAGTGATTTGATAATGACCCTCTCTTAAACACTTAGTGAAAATTGTAAGTAAACAATATGTATCATTGTTTCACTATCGCTGATAAGTACTAAGACTTTACAGTACCACTGATAGGAACTCTCGTTCTTTAGATTAAACATTCAGCGAACACTGTTCACCATAATTCTCTGAGCCTGTTCAGTCCTTATGGTGATCGCTGATAAGTTAGTTGTTTACTTATGATCGCTGAAGACAAGTTTCACGTCAACATAGGTTCTACGCTGAAGTCGAAGATCAAGCTCAAGAACCAGCGACAAGTCTCCTAATTAACTGATGCGGATCAGCGAAGACTCAGATTTGTCCACTCAACGTGAAGTATCAAGTACAAGACTTCAGCTATCGCTGAACTTTGTCATTCACTGATATAGAATGATAAAACTCTGATTCAACGAAAGCTGATCATGAAGTCCTCCGTACAAAGTACTTTTGTCTTAACCACCCTTGCACGACTCCGTACGATATGTCAGAAAAGAACCTCCTTATTGTCTGAAATCGTACAACAACTCTGATTCTACACTGTGCACCATGCGGCTACAAAGATTGTCTACTAAAGTCAGAATCAAACAACCAATCAGCTGCTGCCACGTGTAAAGTATAAACTACCATGCATTAAATGCATGCAGTATATAAGAAGGACTCTAGCTTCATTCTTGAAGTACTTGCTAACTCTGGTCAAGTCATCTTCTTATCTTCAGATAGGTTATTATTATTAATTTCCTTCTCTTTCTTAGTGCAAGAAAACTTAGTGTTCCAACTTGTTTAGATTTAGGTTTATCCTTAATCTTGTTCCGCAACAAGCTATAAATTGTTAATGATTTATCAATAAACAATTTATAAAGTAAAAACGTGTGTTTGTATTCAACCCCCCCCCCCCCCCCCCCCCGTCTACAAACTTGTATAGCCCTTCGGGACCAACAAAGTGTTTGGTTGGCAGGAAATGGAATGTAATCTGTCAAAGGGTCATCATCAAATCACTGAATGGTTTGAATCAACAACTTGTTTTACAACGTCAACTAAACCTATAACTTTTCACCAATAAACCTCTTAGATCTGAGAATACTTCAGATGCCTTACTCCTTAGATTACCCTCGAATACCTGCCGCAAAGAAAGAAATGCGGCTGAGCCAAACGCTCAGTGCACATATACAATAGATAACAAACGAATAAACGAACCCAATACCGGATATGATAATAATCTGAATTTTGAACACAAAACTCTAATTCCCGAGTGTTTATGAAAGCTCGATCGAGTAAACCACATTCCCATCTAATTTCAACACAACATATCGATATACAACTTTCATTTTTATCTAAATTTGAAAAGATTCGGATAAACATTTTTGGAATTGACGGATAAACAGATCAAACGAAGGAGATTGTTTCTGGTAAATTCAAAGAGAATGCTGAAATTGAATTGAGTTTTGATGATCATGATGCTCACAATCATCAAAAAGGGGGAGAAATATCAAACAGAAGAAAAGGGGAAGATAGCTTAGATATTTCAATTTCCGAGAGTTAAAGTTGATATTTGCCAAAGTCAAAGATAGACAACTCAAGATGTTTCGAGATGATTCGAGAAAGTTCAAAGATTGTTACTGTTCAAGAGATAAGGATACACAGTTCAAGATATTCAAAGCTACAAAGTTTCAAAGCTCAATCAAGAATGTTTTCAGAGCCAATTAAAACCTCAAAGACAGTTAATGATCCAAGACTGAAGAAATTTACCAAATGTCAAAGCTGCAAAGATCAGTGATTCAAAGATAGAAAGATTTTGTTTTGGAAGACTTTGATCAACCATACAAAGATTTGAAGTTCATGTTTATACTTGATGACTAGTTTAAAGAGACGGATAAAGTTTAAAGATGTCAAAGTTGATTCTTGAAGATAAATCTTATCTGAAGATTCGTCAAAGAGTTTAAAGTGGTGAAAATCTGAAGATCAAAAGAGCTGAATACTGCCGTCAAAAATTTTTAAATCTTGAATCCATAGGGGAAGAATGTTAGTACCAAAATGTATTCAAGATTTATATACATTTGTAATAGTCAAAGTTGTAAGTCAAAGGTCTTGTAATAAGTGTAATTGGTCAAAGTCAAGGGTATTGGCTAAAAAAGGTCAAATGTATAAATACCTTTGTATAAGGGATTGTGAGGGTAAGTCATTAGGGACATTAGAGAATAGCATACGTGAGTGTGTGTGAAATGAGGGATGACTCTAGTGAGAGAGTCTAGAGAGAGAAACTAGATCTACAATCCTATTTTGTATTTCTCTCATCTAATCAAATTCTTCATTGTGTTAAATCATTGTTATCTAAAATTCTCAATTGGTATCAAATCCTAGCAGATCTGAATTTGTGCTTAATTCATAGATTTTCATCAATTTTTGAAGAAAATTGAAGAGTTTTTGGTTTTTGAGATTTTATTGAAAATGTTCAAAAATTTGGAAATCGTTTGAGTTTTGGATTGATTCAAGTTCATAGATCGATTTTACTTGTTGATTGGAACAGTTTGCAATTTACAAAATTACTTTTCATCAACAAATCAATTGTTTTTGAAAATTAAAGTGTTAACAGTGTTCATAGTTTTGTTCATCGAAGGTTTTAAAGAAAAGTAATCGGTCTTCATTTTGTTGTGTAATTTGATCGTGTTTGCTTCTACAGATATGTTTGTTTTCTGTTTATTATCAGATTGCAACTCTCAGTTTTGAATTTCATCCCGAAATCAGTGTGTTGCATAATCTGGAAGTTTACAGCTTGTTCATCGAAGGTGTCAACGAAGATGGTGATCGATATTGAAGATTAAGTGTGATTAATTGTTTCTGACTTCACAAATCATTTTCTTGGTTGATTTTGATCATTTTACAGCCTCTAGAATCAGATTTTCAGTAATATATCTTGGATTTTGGAGTAGATCTAGGTCGACGATGTTCTTCGAGAAGGTGATATTCGATTTTGGATTTTTAATGTGCTTTTGATCGTTTTTGTTCCCCAGATCGATTTGTCTCTTGATTTCGATCACATAACTTCATTTAGAATCGAAAACCAACAACTAAATCAAGGTTTTTGAGCTGCTGCAAGTTTCGTTCGCCGGAAAAACGTAACGTCGGATTCTGGAAAGTTGGTCGGAGTTCTTTGTCATCGCATGACGTTTATGCGATAAAAAGTTCAAGTTTCTCTCACGTTTTTGTCGCATGTTCGTTTTTATCGCATGATTTGTGTGACAAATCTTATCGCGTGAGTGGTCTGTGATCAAGTTTATCGCACGTCAACTTTATCGCTGGAAAACCGAAGTATCTCGCCAGAGTTGCTTTACGTTCGGCAAGGGTTCAAATATTGCTGCATGATCGTGATTTATTCGTTGAATTTGATTGGATTTCCATTAAGGAACACATAGAAACAAAAATCATTGGTTTTGGTCGTGATTTGAAGAAGAAAATTGGAGCAGAAAACAACAGATCGTGATTGGAAGTGATGATGAACGGTGATTTAATGGCATTCCGTTAACCGCGTTAAATCTGTTACATTTTGGTCTTTTTCCCGTTAAGTCCCGTCAGAGTTCAGTTAGGGTCGTTAGTTTTCTATCATTTTGAGTCCTTTTTCTGTTAACTGGTCGTTAGGTTTGTTAGAGTCATTTTACTAACAGTCCGTTAGTGGTTCCGTTAGTTTTCATTACAATTTTAGTCTTTCCGTTAGGATTTTGTCATTTTGAGTTCTTGCAGTTTGTGTTTTGACTTCTATCAAGTTTAGTCCCTGGAGTTTTAGTTTTAGTTTCTGTCAGTTTTAGTCCCTTGAGTTTTAAGTTTCTGTTTGTGTCAATTTCAGTCCCTTGAGTTTATAAGTTTTAGATTTTTTCATTTGTAGTCCCTTGAGTTTTAAGTTCTGTTTGTGTCATTTTCAGTCCCCTTAGTTTTTAAATTTAGGAATTTGTCATTTTTAGTCCTTGTTTTTGTCAAGTTTGAGTGTTTTACATTTTTAGTCCTTGTTTTTCGTTTTAGTTTCGTAAGTTACCATTTTTAGTTCTTGTTCTTCGTTATTTTCCATTTTTGACGATTTTGTCAATTTTTGCCTGCATTTAACCATAACTGATATATTTTTCTCATATTTTGCAGGTTTGTCGATTAAAAGTCCAGTTTTCCGCATTAATTTATCGGAATTAAATTTTGGAAAACAAATTTACAATTTCATTTTCAAATTTTATTTTTGAAAATTTTTTCTGACTTTAATCGTGTTTTTCTGATTGTTCAAGCGCACAAATTCTACTTCTTACGAAGTATCTGTTAACGATCTTTTATTTCAACAATTCATGTAACAATGTCTCTAAAGGAGGAAAATGCTACTCTCAAGGACAAAATGTCAACTCCCGAAGGAAAAGTTAATCACAAAATTCTGAATCCTTTACTATCAATGAATTTATGATTCAACAGGAATTCATGCAATCCAAGTTAGATGATTTAACTGTGAAACTAAATAAAGCTCATAAAACAATAGATTTTCAAAAGCAAAGCATAAATGAACATAGTGAGCTAAGTGAAGGCTTGAAAAAGAGTAGAGCCGAATTTGATGAAACTCAAGCCTGTTTTCGAAGAAGAATGGATGATTTATCAAAGAAACTTGAAAGTTCAGAAGCAAAGAAGGATGAATTTGAAAAACTTTTGCATGCTTACAAAGATATAAATACTGAACTTACCGAAAAAGCAAAAGGTTTGGAAGAAAAGTTATACAAAATATGCCAGACTGAACAGACGATTCATCTTAACAAGCTAAAAAACTTTAGATACTATAATGCAAAATGGGGTTTGGGATATGACAATCCTCATTATTTGAAGACTACATTATCCAAATATCCAACTTTTTATAAGTTTCAATGACTTAAACTTCCATCAGAGGATCCTAAATATAAAATCAAATGGCTTAAAATGGATGGTGAAGATTATGAAGCTGAAGAGGAAGTAAAAAGAAAAATGATTGTTAAGATGCAACTTCCTTTCGTTTACGACATGGAAAATATGAAGGCATTAGTTTGGAATTGGAAACAAACTTTGTCTAATGACTATTTCCAAAGCTATGATGTTGAGAAACCAAAGGAAAATGAAACAAAACCTGCTTTTGAAGGAAAAACCTATTTTCCACTTTTGGTTCTTGAACAGAAGCTTGTTGATCTTGAAAGCAAGACTGAAGACATCCTAAATGATGACAAGATCGCTTTCGAAATCGAAAAGGAAGTCATGCTATCTGTTCTTTTAAACAGTGAAAGAGAAAAGTCTGAAAAGAAATTTTCTGAATTTTCAAAAAAGAGTTTTGAAGAAAAGAAAGATACTGAGCTAAAATGCTTAAAACTTTCACAACAAGTTTCTGATTTTGAAAATGTACTATTTCTTGAGAAAGATAAGCTTGAGAAAGAAAGAGCGGAGTGACATCGAAAGAAAATCCTTTGAGACAAAGAATGCCGAGCTTTCTTTAAAAATATCTAATTTGGAAAAGGTGTTGGAGAAAGAAAGAAAAGAGTTTGATGAAAAGAAGAATTTGTTTGAGAAAGAAAGGAAAAGTTTTGAGAAAAAGAATGTTGGAATTTTTACTGAAATATCAAATAAAAGTAAGAGTTTGGAAAAGGATTTTGAGACTGTAAGAAAATATTTTGAGGCTGAAATTGTTAAGATAACAAGGAAGTTATCTACTTTGGCAACAAAAGCTATGAAAGAGCAGAAGATCAAGTCTGGTCTACAGAAGAAATTTTGTTAGGTCATTGGCCAGCATCTTCCTAAATCGAAACGTGGCGCTGGCTGCTACGCTATAAGGGAATAAGTTGCGCCTTCACCACCAGCAATTGCTTTTGGCGTAGTGGTAAGCGCTTGGTCCTGACAAGTGGTATCAGAGCTAATCAACAAACAAATTCGTTCAAGATTGTTATCGCGAAGATCGATTGATCAATTTCTTGAAGATTTCTTGATTCATTCAAAAATCGATTCCGCTGCTAGGGCTAGTTCTTGAATTCTTGGCAATTCTTGAATTACCTGTTACATTTCGATCAAGAAACTCGAATTTGTCTTTCTGTTTAATTTTCTTACAATCATGTCTTCTAAAGAGTATCTAGCCATGGGATCTGAAACCAAACCGCCTGTTCTTATACCAGAAGAGTATCAGCAATGGAAAATCCGTATGATCCAATTCCTAGACAACATTGATGAAAATCTTATGATCTCTATTCGAGAAGGTCCAATTGAAGTGTACATCGATGTTGCTGCAACTCCTGCTACAGAGACAACTCCAGAAATTCCAGCGACCAGGGTGAAAAAGAGTTATTCCCAATACACAGCTGAACAGAAGAATAGGCATGCTATTGACAAAAGAGCAATTACTTTGATGACTTTGGTTGTCCCAAATGAGGTTCTTAACAGGATTGACAGTGGATCATCAGCTAAAGAAATGTGGGACGAATTGGAAAGGCAGATGCTAGGAACTGTGAGATCTATTCAGGCAAAGTTAAATCAAAGCATAAATGTTTATGAAAGGTTCAAAGCAAAAGAGTCAGAAAGTTTGACACAGACATACAGTAAATTTTGCACTATTCTAAATGACTTGAGAAGAAATGGACTGAAGAAAACGAAGTCAGAAATAAATTACAAATTTCTGAACAGTCTAAATTCAGAATGGTCATCATTTGCCATAAGTCTGCAAATGAACAAGGATATGTGTGAAGAAGACTTAAATGATCTGTTCTGTGTTCTTAATCAACATGAAGATTCTGTCAAGTTAGTTGTGGAAGAGAAGAAAAATGTTGCTGATCAGTTAGCATTCTTATCAAAGTCCAAAGCAATCAAAGCACCCAAAAAGACTGCATATCTATCAGAGATACCTAATCTGGAAGAATCTGACAAGGAAGAAGGATCAGAAGATGATGAAGATATCAAGATAATGGCTGAGAAACTAGCTTTGTTGACAAATACTTTCAACAAAAGGTATGGGAAGGGTAGATTTCAAGGAAATTATAAGAGAGTTGGGAGTTCAGATAATAAGAAGAAAGAAGACAGAGAAGAAAATAAGTTTGAAAAGAGAGTAGAGAGAAGTGAAGAAAACAAAGAAGAGAAGGATGAGAGAAAAGAAAAGAATCTGTGTTTCAAATGTGGAAAATCTGGCCACTATGCTAAGGATTGCAGAGTTAAAATTGTGAAAGACTATGAGTACTACACCAAGAAGGCTCAGCTTGCAAAGAAGAGAGATGATAAAATTGCTTTGTTGGCTGAACAGGAGAATTGGTTGTACTACACTTCTGATGAAGATGATCATATCAACTTTCCACAAATGCAGAGCTATATGGCAAAAATGAGGAATGAGGATGATTCTGATTTTGAAGATGTTGATTCTGAGTCATCTGCTGAGGTACATTCTTCACTTGAATTAGAGTTAATGACACAGATTGGTGAAATGAAAACTGAATTTGCTAATCTAAGAAAACAGATAAAAGGAGAAAGAAATTTGGTTAACAAATTCAGAATTGAAAAAGAAGTAATAAAAGAACAATATGAAGAATCTGAGGCTGAGAAACAGAAAGTTAAAGATGAAAATTCTGAATTGATGAAAAGGCTTTCTGAACTAAAAGTTGAGTTTTCAAAAATAAAGGATGAAAAAGGTGATTTACAAATAAAATTTGATATGTTATTTGAAGAAAGAAAGAATTTATACACCAAAATTAAAGAATTAGAAGATCTGAATTTGAAAAGGGGTCAGACTCAGCAAACACTAAATCTTTTATTAAGCAATGTTAAAGATACAAGATTTTACAACCCAAAGAAGGGATTGGGATTGGAAGAAAATGTCACTTTAAAAAGAGCTCCAATCAATTTGTATGAAAAACTTCAAGTTTCTAAGCCAAAAATCCCAGAAATTGTTGAAGTTTTCATAAGACCTGCTAGTTCTATAACAAGTTCTGACAATTTGCAAAGACCAAACTCTAAAAAGCCAGATGAGAAAATTTCTGAGTCTAAAACAGAAAAGTCAGTTGGTTCAGAAGAAAAGGTTAAGAAAGAAGTTTCTAAACAAACAGATGAGAAGCCAAGATACAATGATACTAAATTCAAGTATGATTCTTTAAATGTCAGCTACAAAAATAAACAACCAAGTTTTTCATATCATGACATTGAGAGCATATTTGACACAAGTAAAAATTCTGAAACAGTCAATCAGAAGTCTGAAATTTCTAGTCAGGATTCTGAACTTTGTAGTCAGAACTCTGAATCTAAAGATCAGACATCTAAGTCTGTAAATCAGAACTCTGACTTAGGTAGTCAGAAGTCTGATTCAACTGGATTTTCAGAAACAAAATCAGATGAATTTTTGCAACTTGAAAAGAGATTTAATCTTGTGAGTCAAGAACTTGAGGACTTAAGGAAAGCTTATGATGAACTTGAAAATGATTTCTGTGAGGTGGATATTAAACTTGAAGAAGCTTTGAAAGAAAAGAATATTTTTATTCAGAAAATAACAGAGCTTGAAAAACTGAAGACTGAGTATGATCTTTTTAAAATTAATGCTTCAAGAGAAAATGATAAATTCTTTAATGAATCAAGTACATATGAAAAAGGTGAATCATCTAATTCTTCTAACAAAAAGAACTTGACTTTTTCAGAAAAAGAAGAAAGCAAAAGGAAAGATGATCTTGCAAAGTTGAATGATCTGAAAAGGGATCTTGAGAAGCTTAGAATGAAATCTACTTCTGAACTCAAAGCTAGAAATTCTTGTAATAAGGGCAATTGTACTCTGAACAGTATCAATAAAAATGAAATGACTTATGTTTCAGATTTATTGTCACTTGCAAAGAAAAATCTTGTTTGTGTTAGATGTAAAAATGATTCATTCCAATATTCTCATAAATGTCAAGTCAAAATAACTTCTGTTTCATACATAAGAAAAGATATTCAGAAAGTTTCTGTTCCTCAAAATACAGAAAAGAAGAAAATTTCTGTTCCTCAGACTCAGAAGAAAGAAAAGATAAAAGAAAAGAAAGTTGAAAATATAGCAAAACCAAAAGTTACAACTCTCAAAAAGAATTTGAACAAGCTTGTAAGCAGAAAATGTTCTAACTTCATAAAAGTTCAAGGAAAATGGTGTTTGAAGAAAGATTTTGAGTGGAGAGTAAAAGGTACTAATGTTAAATCCAATGACAAAGCTAACAAAGATGGACCCGTTCCAAAATGGGTACCTAAACCTAACTGATCCTTTTGCAGGGCTGTCATGTGTGGTTTTTAGATTCAGGAGCTTCAAGACACATGACAGGTCAGAAGTCTTTTCTATCAAACTTCACAGAATAGGCTGGAGGAGCAGTAAACTTTGGAAATAACAGCAAAGGACAAGTCAAAGGTTATGGGGATTTAACTAAAGGGGATCTGACTATCCAAAAGGTTTTCTATGTTGAAGGATTACAGCATAATCTTTTCAGCATAAGTCAGTTTTTAGACAGTCTTTGTCAAATTAAGTTTCAAATAACAGGTTGCATGATTTTAACTGAAAATGATGTTAAAGTCTTCTGGGCCAAAAGACATATGGACTTATTTGTAGTTAATTTTTCAAAATTGAAAACATTAAATATAGTTTGTCTTTTATCAAAATCAACTGCAAATGAATGCTGGCTTTGGCACAGAAGATGTTCTCATCTGAATTTCAAAGATCTTAATAATCTCGTTGCAAAACATCTGGTTAAAGGCTTACCAAAGCTTAAATTTGAAAAAGAATCATTATGCTCAGCTTGTGAAATGGGCAAGATGAAAAAGAGTTCTCACAAATTAAAAATGGACTCATCTTGCAAAGCACCATTAGAAATGATTCATACTGATCTTTGTGGTCTAATTTCAGTTCAATCTATGGGAGGAAAGAAATATATGCTTGTGATTGTTGATGAATTCTCCAGATACACATGGGTTGAGTTCCTAAGAGCTAAGTCAGAAGCTGCTACTACATTGATAAATTTTATCAAAAGGATTCAAGTTCTCTTACAACTTCCAGTTCAGAAATTCAGAAGTGATAATGGAACAGAGTTCAGAAATGAGACTCTTCAGAATTTTTTAGAAAGTTCTGGGATTTCTCACAATTTTTCTGCTGTCAGAACTCCTCAACAAAATTGTGTTGTTGAAAGGAAGAATAGAACTCTAGTTGAAGCTGCGAGAACAATGCTGGCTTATGCAAATCTTCCTACTTTCCTATGGGCTGAAGCAATTGCAACTGCTTGTTTTACACAGAATAGAACTTTAATCAATAAGAGATTAAATAAGACTGCTTATGAACTGATAAATAAAAGAAAACCATTAATCAAATTCTTTCATGTTTTTGGTTGCAGGTGCTATGTTCTTAGAGACAGAGAAAATCTTGCCAAATTCGATAAAAAGGCAGATGAAGGATACTTTGTGGGTTATTCTTTAACTTCCAAAGCATTCAGAATCTACAATAGAAGAACCAAGAAGATGATGGAGAGCATAAATGTAACTTTTGATGATGCCAGAATGCGGACTTCTGAACAAGACAGTTCAGAACTCATGCTGAACAAGACAAAAATGACTTCTGATACAAATTCTAATCCTATTTGTTCAGAACTCAATTTACTGTTTAAAGATGCTTTTAGTGAACTAATTTCTGATTCTTATGCAGAATATGAAAACCCAAAGATGGTCAAAGAGATGAAAAATAAGACTCCAGAAATAGTTCAATCAACTGTAATTTCTGACAAAGGTCCATCAGAGGAATGTCCAAATCTAATAAATACAAGTGGTGAAAATTCTGAACCTTGTAATCAGAATTCTGATTCTTGTACTCAGAACTCTGAACAAGTCACTCAGAATTCTGACTTCATTAATCAGAACCCAAACTTGGATATAACTCCTATTCTTACATTTGAACAAGGGGACAGTTCAGAATTACAAGCAATCATTGATGAGAATGATGCAAACAACAATTATTCAGAGATTGATGTACTCCCTAGTGCAAATAAATGGACTAAAAATCATCATATTCATCAAGTAATAGGTGATCCTTCAGCAGGAGTAAAAACCAGATCAGCTACAGCAAATGAAGCAATGTTTGCTGGTTTCTTGAGTGTGATTGAACCAAAGAAAGCTAATGAAGCCCTAGAGGATCCAGACTGGATTTCAGCAATGCAAGAGGAATTGCTTCAATTTGAAAGAAATAAAGTTTGGAGACTCATTCCAAAGCCTGAAGGTAAATCTATTATTGGAACTAAATGGGTGTTCAGAAACAAAAAGGATGAATCAGGTTTTGTCATCAGAAACAAGGCAAGATTGGTTGCTAAGGGATACTGTCAACAAGAGGGAATTGATTATGATGAGACATTTGCACCAGTGGCAAGAATAGAGGCAATCAGAATATTTTTGGCCTATGCTGCACATAAAAACTTCAAGGTGTATCAAATGGATGTCAAATCAGCCTTTCTAAATGGCAAACTTAATGAAGAGGTGTATGTCCATCAACCTGAAGGTTTTGTTGATCCAGAATTCCCTGATCATGTTTATATTTTAGACAAAGCTTTATATGGTCTAAAACAAGCACCACGAGCCTGGTATGACACTCTTACTAAACACTTGTTAGGTTCAGGATTCAAGAAAGGTAAGATTGACACAACTTTGTTTTTAAAGAAACAGGGTGATGATTTGATTCTGATTCAGATTTATGTTGATGACATAATATTTGGTTCTACCAGTCCAGAATTATGTGATAATTTTTCAAAAATCATGTCATCTGAATTTGAAATGAGCATGATGGGTGAGCTGAATTTTTTCCTTGGTCTTCAAGTCAAACAATTACCAAAAGGTATTTTTATAAATCAAGGAAAACATGTCAGAGATATTCTGAAAAAGTTCAAAATGTCTGATTGTGCTTCTATGAGAACACCTATGGCAACTAACATAAAGTTAGATGCTGATCTCAAAGGTGTTTCAGCAGATATCAAACTCTATAGAGGCATGATTGGGTCATTACTTTATTTGACTGCAAGTAGACCAGATATCATGTTTTCTACCTGTTTCTGTGCTAGATTTCAATCTAACCCGAAAGAATCACATATGTTGGCTGTCAAAAGGATTTTAAGATATCTCAAAGGAACACCTGATCTAGGTTTATGGTATCCAAAAGAAACTGACTTCAAATTGACTGCTTTCACTGATGCTGATCATGCAGGAAATAGGTTGGACAGAAAGAGTACATCTGGTGCTTGTCACTTTTTGGGAGATAAAATAGTGAGTTGGGCATCAAAGAAGCAGAATTGTGTGTCCACTTCAACTGCTGAAGCAGAGTATGTTGCTGCTGCTGCTTCATGCTCTCAAACATTGTGGATGAGAACACAACTCATGGACTATGGATATCAGCTTAACAAGATTCCCATCTATTGTGACTCAGAAAGTGCAATTGCCATTACTCAGAACCCTGTTCAACATTCGAAGACTAAACATATAGATGTGAGGTATCATTTTATAAAGGACTATGTGGAAAAAGGAACTATAGAGATGCACTTTGTGCATACAAAGTATCAATTGGCTGACTTGTTCACAAAGCCTCTTGATCACAAAAGGTTTTCTTTTCTCATATGTAAAATAGGAATGCTTAATCTGCCTAATTGAAAATATTTTTTTCTTTCTTAAAAATGCTAAATTTTTCTAAGTAAAATTGTCTGAGTAATGTACTCAGAACTCTGAGTCTTAAGAATCAGAATTTCTGAGTACTAAGATCAGAACTTCTGAGTCTTGAGTTCAGAACTTCTGAGTCTTGAGGTCAGAACTTCTGAGTCTTGAGATCAGAACTTCTGAATCTTACGGTCATAGATTCTGAGTCAATACATCAGCAATCTAGCTTTCAAAAATTTATTTTTGAGAAATAAAAATACTTCAACTGTGTGGATTATGCTTCTTCTATTATCTTTTCATCTCATCTTTATGTATCATTAATAGTCAAATGCATGCTCAAGTCAAGGGGGAGCATCAAAATTCCTTTGGAAATCATTTTGTGATGCTTAAAAGATTTGCTTTCATTTTCTATCTCTGATTATTCTAAGAAGAACAAGCTTTTCATGATAAATTTTGTTGTTATTCAAACTATATCTGAATTAAAAAAAATTTCATATTCAGATATAAGATTTTAAATGATTTTTTAATTCATCATAATATGAACAGAATTTTGATGATAAAAAGTGTTTCTATCTGTTCAAACCTCTTCTGAATAATCAAAATGTTTTATATTTGTCAGAAGTTGATTTTAAATGACATTTTGGTTACAAGGTAAAATTCTTCTGAGAAGAACAATCAGATATCTGATAAAGAAAAGTCAAAACATCTGAGCGTGTTATTCAGATCTTTGATTTGAGTCAAAATTCTATCCACTAACACGTGTCATCTTCATATTTGTTTGATTATGCCACGCATTTCATTTAAATCCTCTGTGTCATTTCAAATGTGTTGACTCCGTTATAACATTGATTTCGCTTTTCCGTTAAACCTTTCAACTTCGCGGATTTTAAATAGGTCTTAAAATCCCTATTTCAAATCTTTTCAAATTCCAGAGCGAAAAGTGAGATACGAATCAAATCCAGAGTTCTTTGAATTTGTTTTCTTCTTAAATCATGTTTGGAATACGAAGGAGTGGTCAAAATTCGCTACACTCTACAAAATCGATAATGGATTCATCTGATTCGGATAATGATGAAGTACAGAATAGAGCTGTAGAGGAAGAAGCAATAAGAAATGATGGAGAAGATGAACAAATGGATGAATCTGAAGGAAATGCGGATGAGGTAAACGTTAATATTGAACATGAACCGAGCGCTGCAGGTTCTATTATGTCAGATAGACCTATTTTAGTGGAAAGAATTGTTCCTGAGAATGAATGGCTGAAATTATCTGAAAATAACTGTGTTATATTATTTGAGGAAAGTCGGTTTAAGCCTGAACACAGAATTATCATGGAGTTATTCAAACACCATCCGTACAGAAAATGGTTTACACGAAGTAAAAATGTGCCTGTTCAGTACATACAACAATGGTGGAAACATCTTAGGTTAGAAGATAATAAGTTTGTGTCTGAAATTGGAGGAGTGACATTTGCCTTATCTATCTCTGCACTAAGAGAAATGCTGAATTTACCAGAGAAAGATGATGTACAAAGAAGGACAGATTTTGAGGACTCACCCTTAACAGAGGAATTAATAGCAGAGTTTATGAAGTTAGGATACAATGAAGGATTGAGGACACTTAGTTTGTTCAGAAGAAACAAATTACCACCTATTTGGGCTTGCTTCTTTCATGTGGTAAATAAATGTGTGTCAGGGAAGAATAGTTCTGCTGATCAAGGTTCTAAACAAATTCTTCAGATCTTTCAGGGTTTAGTGAAGAATAGGCATTATGACTATACTTTAATACTTTGGGAAGACATGAAGAATACATTTGAGAAGAATCAGAAAGCAATTCAGAAGAAAACAAAGGATGCTCCACTGACATACATTCCTTATATAAGGTACTGGCAAATTGTTATTTGGTATGCCATGCAGGAAAACAGAACAATCTCAAGAAGAACTAATGAAGAGCATGGTCCTACGTTTTATTTGGGTAAGATGACCTCAGTAACAAGACTTGAAAACTATCCCAATCATAAACTATTGTCAAAATCACTTAGGAACTATATTCCAAGGGAGAGTGAGATTTTAAAAGCTTATTGCACCTTTATGGGAATTGAATTACCTCAAATCCCTACCCAAGAGGACCAACCTGAGAAGAGAGGTGAAGGGTCTAGTCGAATTAGAGAGGGGGAGGATGTTCAGATGGGTGAACATTCTGAGAGACTTGAGGGGGAAAATTCTGAGAGCTTGGTTAGATTTGATGAGGAAAAACAGAATGAGAGTGGTGAGGATGAGAGATTGTCAACAGAGGTTCAAACAGAAAAAGATGCCTCTGAACCAGCTAATCTTGACCAGGTAACCACAAATGCTATTGGTTCACATCTCTTGGTGTCCAATGTTGAAACAAACACCATGGACCTAGTGGTGGATCATGAACAACCCATCCATATCCACTCAGAAGCATTTCAACATGCTACTGTTTCACACAAATCCGGGGAACCATCCCAAACTCATTTGGAGGGAGGTGATAAATCCCAATCTATTTTTCAACACATTGAGTCTGAATATCACAGTCCTATTCATATTGAGCCTGAAATTCCTTCTGACACTTGCACAAATCAGGAATTTTGTATTCCTGAAACAACATTCATAGACATACCTAATGTTGGGTGTCGAGGATTGGATGGAAGTCCTGGTGAGGTGAACATTACAAAAGCCTCATTCAAACGTGCATCTGTTGTACAAGATGACTGTGTGTTATCTACAGGCCATGAGCCCTCTGGGCACATGAAAACAGGGCCATTTGTTGGTTCAGGTTCACTGTTAGAAACTTCTGAATTTGAAAAGATTCAGAAACAAAACAAGGAGATGGGGGAAAAAGTAGAAAATTTGGAGAAGAAGGTGGAGGATTTGAATGACGAGGTGTCAGATTTGAAAGTTGTGTTGGAAAAAAAGTTGATTTCTGTTGAAACCAAAGTAGATGATGTAAAGAAATCCTTGGATTCTCACAAAAAGGAGATCATGGATATAATGTCTGGTTTTCAAAAAGATATGTTAAAACAAATGCAAGGGATGCAGGAATCTATACTGAAAGAACTGAGTGTATCATTAGCTTCTACTTCAACGCCTCTTGATCTTGTTCCTATTGCAGAAACTGAACCTGAAGGTACTTCTAATCAGAACTTGAAGAGAAAGTTTGATGATAATGAGCCTCATGATCATCAAAAGGGGGAGAAAAGACAAAGGTTAAGTTCTGATGATGATATTGGCATAGAAGATTTTGAGATGGCAGATATGCAATTAGCTAGTACAAAAAGTTCAGAAGATCAGACACATGAAAATTTAAAGGCAATAACTCAGATAGTTCAGATTGATAGCTCAGATACAGAGGAAATGGAGTTGGAAAGTACAGATGGTGGTGATTCAGATAAAACAGAGGAATTGAACTTAGACATAGAGATGGAAGGAAACTCAGATGAAACTGAAGCTATTGAGGAATCTGTATTGAGATCAGAAAAGACAGTGGAAAGTAAAGTGGTCAACATGTGTACAGATATTGTGGTGTATAACAAAGAAAATATGACGGATTCTGAATTAGAAGAAAGGAGATTAAGTGAAGAGTTGATCAGAAGGATGCATAATAATTTAGTCAGAGCTTTGAATGTTCAAAAAGTTCAGCAAGGAATAAAAATGGTAAGACCTATTGATCTAATGGGAGAAGAAGACAGAACTGTGAATTATACTCAGGATTTTGAAGATGATTTTAGATTTAACTTTTGTGATGAGTTAAATACAGAAGAAGAGTATGTGAAAGTGAAATACTACTTTATGCCTTCTGAGTATGTATTCAGAAAACCAATTGAGATCCCAAAGATTAACTTGCAAAGACTAGAAGAACCTGTATGTGATTTCATCCTAGAGTTAAGTGATGTGCCATTAGCCAGACAATTTCATGATGATATTTTTCCTGAGGAAATATATGATAATCTTTACTACACAGAAGGAGAGTATGAGCTTTTGCAAAGTAATATTGATGGTTTTATGGATGACAGAGCTCAGATGATCTACTCAGAAGCTTCTAACAGATTCAGAGTTCCTGACTCAAAACTGCATATTCAGAAAAGAATTGAGAAAGTTCTGATGTTTCAACAAGATGAATTCAATGGTTTAATGTTTGTTAGAATGGAAGTACTGAAAGAAAGAAATACAAAGGTTTCCATGTCTATTTTTGATTTTCACAGATTGACTCTTGATGATCAGATCTTTCTAGTCAAGTTCTTTGCCAGCATTGAAGAAGCCTTGATGGAAATTGAATGCAGAAGACTTCTGGGTATCTATGTCAGAAATATATACTTGTATGACTTCCAATTAGATATTGAAGAAAGAAAAGAAAAGTGTAATCTGAGTTCTCCCACAAAGAAAACATAAGTTGGTTTGCATTTGAAGGGATTTGTGAATGAAGGAATGGAGACAGAAGGGTTCACATATACAGTTCACGAAAGGCTTGAAATGTTCAGATTAAAAGAGTTGGTGAAGTACAGTGATGCAACTCTGAATTGGTGTAACAACCCTTATCCCATATACACAACATATCACCCAAATTGACACAAATAGATATAACAAACAAACTTCACTTTACATGTACGGTCCAATAGTCTTTTACAAATAGAAAGAACAACACTTGAAATACAATCCTTGTGCTATTTGCATCCATAACATTTAACATTCCATTACAACTACTAAATAAGTCAAAAGCTTCGTCTTATAGTCTTCCTTACTAGCCATCCATCTCATACTCTACTTACTTGCCCTTACTTGATCCGCCACCTGGAATACATATTTTTAAAACAAAATGAGGGTTAGACCTGTAGGTCTAAGTGAGAAACCCCTGTTAGTTTAAAAACCATTTATACAAACTTCAATCATATAAATCACGCCACATAGTTACATATATCCAATTTAAACTTATACATCATATACCTTTCCTTCTCATTTCTTCCTGGCCATATTAGTGGTAGCAAGCCAACTAATAAAATACAACGCTGTACAACATCTACAGCCAAACAACGCTATACAGGTTCTATAGCCAATCACACCGGTCTTAAACCCGGTCAACGTATTATAACACATTTATAATACACATGTAAATATAATACCTCACTATATTATAATTCACATATAAACACATAGTCGTCAACTATTTCATTCCCAATCCACACATATACGTATTCCAGTTTAAAAACATTGGAATTAAAACTCACCTGAGTATTTATCAACACTCTTCCAAATCCTTTCTCAAAATAGATCAGCTTTCACTCCAAATTCACAGAATCTGTAATAATCAGATACAATATCTCTTTACCACATTGAACACATAAGACTCTTTAGCAGGCTGAGAATCCTAATTAACTTATCAAACTCTTATTCTCAAATGTTCCCCTACGACAACTTAACACGGGGGTTCCGCTACCCGATTAGCGGATGGGGTCAAGGGGCAACGCCCTTGCGGACACTCAAAAGTATTCAAAAATCTGAAAGAGAGAGTTTTCCGGACAAAACCACTAATCCGGACAAAAACTCTAACTCAAAATACACCAGAAAACTATAACCGGACACTCAAAAGTATTCAAAATCTCAAAATTGGCCAAACAGCAAAAGTGTCCGGATACCATAAGTTACCCGGACAACCCTACTTTTCCGGACAACATGACTTTTTCCGGACAAAAGGACTTTTCCGGACAAAACCACTAATCCGGACAAAATAAGAAAAAGGGAACTTACCCGGATAAAAGACGCGTCCGGACACCTTCATAAAATCATCCGGACACCACCAACAAAACCATACGGGCACATTCAAACCGTGTCCGGACACCTCTGTCGGTTTGTCCATTTTCGACCCAGAAAATCGTAGATTCAATACCAGATACATTTCTAGCTATTCTACTCCGATAGAAACATTCCACAAGCAATTACAGACATAAATTACAAAGGAACATACCTTAAATCCTTTCCAAGTACACCAATTGATGCCCTAACCCTTCTTTTCCTCTTTTCCTCTTTTACTCTCAAAACACACACACACACACTGAATTGTTTGCTGAATTTATGAAATATCCTAACACCTAATCAGATATTTATGACCATAATTACTACTTCAGCCCCTACCCTTTTTATTACTAAACAATATACCCCTAAACTTATAATTTCACCCAAATTCACCCTAAACATTTATAGTAAAGTTAATTAAATTTAACGAAACTAACGAACTTACCCGGGGTATTACATCATCTCCCCCTTAAAAGAATTCCGTCCCGGAATTTAGTTAAGTGAACAGATGAGGGTACTTGGTTCTCATTCCTGACTCCGACTCCCACGTCGCATCCTGACCTCTGTGATGTCTCCACTGAACTTTCACTTGTCTGATCTCTTTACCACTTCGTAAGACTTTGACTTTGCTGTCTAAGATGATTTCCGGTTCCTCCACATAATTCAACTTCTCATCTACTTGTATATCTGGTAGGGAGATGGCTTGATCTGGTGCAATTAAACACTTTCGAAGATTCGATACATGAAACGCATTGTGAACTCTGCTTAATTCTGGGGGAAGATCTAATCTGTATGCCACTTCACCGATCCTTTCCGTTATTTCAAACGGTCCAATATACCGCGGACTAAGCTTTCCTTGTTTTCCAAAACGTATAACTCCTTTCCATGGCGAGACCTTCAACATTACAAAATCTCCGACTTGGAACTCTAAAGGTTTCCGGCGTCGATCTGCATAGTTTTTCTGCCTGTCTTGAGCTGGTTTCAATCTATCCTGAATCTGTGTAATCTTATCCGCTGTTAACTGTACTATTTCTGGACCTGCTAACTGTTTCTCCCCCACTTCATTCCAACACAGAGGCGTTCGACATTTCCTACCATACAGTACTTCAAACGGTGCCGCTTGTATGCTGGAATGATAACTGTTGTTGTAAGCGAATTCGATTAACGGCAAATGCTTATCCCACGATCCCCCAAAATCAACAATACATGCCCGGAGCATATCTTCTAAGGTCTGAATTGTTCGTTCGCTCTGCCCATCTGTTTGAGGATGATATGTCGTACTTAACTTTATCTGAGTCCCCATTTCCCTTTGAAAACTTCTCCAAAATCTTGAAGTAAAACGACTATCACGATCGGAAATGATCGAGATTGGAACTCCATGTCGAGTTACTACTTCATCAATGTACAACTTAGCTAATCGCTCCAACGAATCGGTTTCCTTAATCGGTAGGAAGTGTGCAGACTTTGTCAACCTGTCGACGATCACCCAAATTGAATCGAATCCCTTCGGAGTTCTTGGTAGCTTTGTGATAAAGTCTGTGGTAATCTGCTCCCACTTCCACATAGGTATTTCTAGCCGTTGCAGTTGACCAAATGGCTTTTGATGTTCGATCTTTACCTTCTTACAAGTATCACACCTTTCTACATACTGAGCAATCCCTCTTTTTATCCCCGGCCACCAATAGAATTGCTTTAGGTCCTTATACATCTTGTTTGTACCTGCGTGAATAGAGAAACGGGATTGATGAGCTTCTTGTAAAACACGATCACGCAACCTACCCAATCGAGGTACCCATACTCTGTTTCCCAGACACAATAACCCCCGATCATCTTTTACTAGTAATGCTGACATCCCTGCTAACCTTTCTGATTTTAGATGTTCATCATGATAAGCCTCCGCTTGACACTTCTGCAATTCATCAAATAAGTTGGGTAGGAGTTCAGTTCGTAGCGAAATAACTTTTATTGTTCCACTCCTTTCTTGACGACTGAGCGCATCTGCCACTACATTCGCCTTTCCCGGGTGATAAAGGATTTCACAGTCGTAATCATTCAACAATTCCAACCATCTCCTTTGTCTCATATTTAGTTCCTTCTGTTCAAAGAGGTGTTGAAGACTCTTGTGATCAGTATAAATCTGACATTTGGAACCATACAGATAATGTCTCCAAATCTTCAACGCGAAAACAACTGCTGCAAGCTCCATATCATGCGTAGGATACTGTCTTTCATGATCCTTTAATTGACGAGAAGCATAAGCAATAACCTTTCCCTGCTGCATAAGTACACATCCCAATCCCAGTTTTGACGCATCACTATAAACAACAAAATCTTCCGAACCTCCAGGTAGTGATAGAATCGGTGCGCTGCATAGCTTCTCTTTCAATATCCGGAAGGCCTCGTCTTGTTCTGCTTTCCATTCAAACTTTAGGTTCTTCCGGGTCAGCTTAGTCAATGGCGTTGCGATTCGAGATAAGTCTTTTATGAATTTCCGATAGTAACCGGCTAAACCCAGAAAACTGCGTACCTCTGTTGCTGTCTTAGGCTGTTCCCATTTTTCAACTGCTTCCACTTTCAATGGATCGACTTGTATACCGCTCTCTGAAACCACGTGCCCCAGAAATTGTACTTTCCGTAACCAGAACTCACATTTTGAAAATTTTGCATACAACCTTTCCTTCTTCAGCAGCTCTAGAATCAAACGAAGATGTTGCGCGTGCTCTTCCTTGGATCGAGAATAGATAAGAATATCATCGATAAAAACAATTACAAATTTATCGAGATACGGCTTACATACCCGATTCATCAAATCCATAAAGGCAGCTGGAGCGTTCGTCAATCCAAATGGCATTACTAAAAACTCATGATGACCATACCTCGTTCGAAAAGCAGTCTTTAACACGTCTTCTTCTTTAACCTTCAACTGATGATAACCGGACCTTAGATCAATTTTGGAGAAATAGCAAGCTCTAACTAACTGATCAAAGAGGTCATCTATTCGGGGTAGCGGATACCTGTTCTTTATCGTGCGCTTATTCAATTCTCGATAATCAATACACATTCTCATCGACCCATCTTTCTTTTTCACAAATAACACTGGTGCTCCCCACGGTGAAGAACTAGGTCTGATGAAGCCCTTATCGGATAGGTCTTGCAGTTGTGCCATCATCTCTTTCATCTCTGGAGGTGCTAAACGGTACGGTGCACGAGCTACAGGAGTGGCTCTAGGAACTAGGTCTATACCGAACTCGACTTGTCTAACTGGCGGAAGACTGTTCAAGTCTTCAGGGAATACTTCAGGGAATTCACTAACGATAGGAATATCTTCCATCCTAATCTTTTCCGGCTTAACATCTATCACGTAAGCCAAGTAACTCTGACAACCCTTATTCACACACTTACGTGCCTTTACTAGTGATATGAGACAGGACTGACGATTCCTACGATCACCATAAATCACTACCGATCCTCTCTCAGGCAATACAACATTTATTATCTTCTTGTCACACACTATATTAGCCTGATTCTCAGCCAACCAGTCCATTCCCACTACTACGTCAAACTCTATCAAAGTTATAGGAAACAATTGTATAGGCACTCCACACCCCTCTATATTAATCACACAACCATCAAATACTTCACTAACCGATACTTGGTTGTCATTTGCAGTATCTACTAATAGAGAATGATCTAACACTTTAGGTTTCAAACACAAACAAGCAGCAAATGCAGGAGACACAAACGGTCGGTTTGCACCGGAATCAAATAACACCTTAGCACGTGTAGAGTTTATCAAAAATGTACCTGTGACCACATCTGGAGTTTCCTCCGCTTCCTTCTCAGTCATCTGAAATGCGCGACCTCTGGTTACTGGCGGTTCCAGTCTTGGCACTACTGGTTTAACATTTGATGGCCTGCCTGATGACCCACCTTGCTGTATCCTCCCCCGCGGACAGTTTGACTGGAGATGATCCGGAGAATTGCATAAGAAACATAACCTTGTTACCTTACAATCCTTGATGACGTGTCCGGTCTTCCCACACTTATAACATGCTCGCAAATCACCTTGGCAGTTTCCTTGATGGACACGGTTGCACTTCGGACATGGTCTTTCCGCTGGTCGAAACGGCGGACGGTTATCATACCTCTGAAATCGGGACCTCTTCGGATCATATTGTGGTCCTTCCCACTTTCTCTTTCCGATACTCTTATCTCCCGTATCTCTTCTCATATCTCGTTCAACATTTTCCGCTGCATCAACTGCAGCTGAAAAGGTATCGGGTCCCTTTGCAGTCACTAGCCTTCTAATCTCTGAGTTCAGCCCAAAGATAAATCTTTCTGTCTTCATCGCCTCCGTAGCCACATAATATTCTGCAAATCGAGACTTTTCTAAAAAGCTAGCAGTATAATCTCGAACAGATAAGTTTCCTTGTTGTAAATTCATAAATTCCCCTTCCAGTTGTTTGACGGCTGCTTGGGGACAAAATGCGTTCCTGTAGGCTATCACAAATTCTTCCCAAGAGAGGGTAGAATAAACATCGGATCCTTTTGAATGAATAAACGATTCCCACCAATACAACGCATCTCCTTTCAACATGGCTGCTCCGTACAATACTCTATCTTCGTCCGCACACTTACTTGTTTTAAAAATGGCTTCAATTTCCTTCATCCACCTCATTGCTTTCACCGGATCCCGATCCCCTGAGAATGTAGGAGGCTTGCAGCTAAGAAACATTTTGTAATCACATTTTCTCATTACCGGTAAGACCGTTGGGGTAATTGGCATCTCCTCTTCAAGAGTAGGGTCTGGTCTTTCTGTTTCAGTATTATGAGCTTGGTTGAGCATAGCTTGAATATTGTCTTGTAATCTCCCCATTTCTGTCATTAAATCAGCTCTGGTAATGAAATCCGTACTATTTTGTTGTGTTCTACCTCCGGTTCTACCTCCAGCTCCACCTCTAAGTCTACCTCCAGTTCTGCCCCCTGTTCTGCCTCCCCTGTCCCCTGTTCCTACTGGCGGATTAGTTCTGTTTGGATTTCTTCCTCCTCCTCGATTCGAATTTCTTGTACCACTTGCCATTCTGTAGATTTAAACAAGATTAATATACACATAAGCACATACCCCATATAACAAGGTATTCCAGTTCAAACATGTACCTGTAAGATCACAATTACACTGGCCAGGTATAATATGAAATTACCTTACATGATGTTCCTTCTACCTTTTATACTTCATCATCCCAAGGTTCTATAATGATAGGGACATCCTACTTCACATGCAGTTTAAGTCTAGGTACAGATACAAATACCTAAATCCCTTAAACTAAGGCTCTGATACCATTTGTAACAACCCTTATCCCATATACACAACATATCACCCAAATTGACACAAATAGATATAACAAACAAACTTCACTTTACATGTACGGTCTAGTAGTCTTTTACAAATAGAAAGAACAACACTTGAAATACAATCCTTGTGCTATTTGCATCCATAACATTTAACATTCCATTACAACTACTAAATAAGTCAAAAGCTTCGTCTTATAGTCTTCCTTACTAGCCATTCATCTCATACTCTACTTACTTGCCCTTACTTGATCCGCCACCTGGAATACATATTTTTAAAACAAAATGAGGGTTAGACCTGTAGGTCTAAGTGAGAAACCCCTGTTAGTTTAAAAACCATTTATACAAACTTCAATCATATAAATCACGCCACATAGTTACATATATCCAATTTAAACTCATACATCATATACCTTTCCTTCTCATTTCTTCCTGGCCATATTAGTGGTAGCAAGCCAACTAATAAAATACAACGCTGTACAACATCTACAGCCAAACAACGCTATACAGGTTCTATAGCCAATAACACCGGTCTTAAACCCGGTCAACGTATTATAACACATTTATAATACACATGTAAATATAATACCTCACTATATTATAATTCACATATAAACACATAGTCGTCAACTATTTCATTCCCAATCCACACATATACGTATTCCAGTTTAAAAACATTTGAATTAAAACTCACCTGAGTATTTATCAACACTCTTCCAAATCCTTTCTCAAAATAGATCAGCTTTCACTCCAAATTCACAGAATCTGTAATAATCAGATACAATATCTCTTTACCACATTGAACACATAAGACTCTTTAGCAGGCTGAGAATCCTAATTAACTTATCAAACTCTTATTCTCAAATGTTCCCCTACGACAACTTAACACGGGGGTTCCGCTACCCGGTTAGCAGATGGGGTCAAGGGGCAACGCCCTTGCGGACACTCAAAAGTATTCAAAAATCTGAAAGAGAGAGTTTTCCGGACAAAACCACTAATCCGGACAAAAACTCTAACTCAAAATACACCAGAAAACTATAACCGGACACTCAAAAGTATTCAAAATCTCAAAATTGGCCAAACAGCAAAAGTGTCCGGATACCATAAGTTACCCGGACAACCCTACTTTTCCGGACAACATGACTTTTTCCGGACAAAAGGACTTTTCCGGACAAAACCACTAATCCGGACAAAATAAGAAAAAAGGGAACTTACCCGGATAAAAGACGCGTCCGGACACCTTCATAAAATCATCCGGACACCACCAACAAAACCATCCGGGCACATTCAAACCGTGTCCGGACACCTCTGTCGTTTTGTCCATTTTCGACCCAGAAAATCGTAGATTCAATACCAGATGCATTTCTAGCTATTCTACTCCGATAGAAACATTCCACAAGCAATTACAGACATAAATTACAAAGGAACATACCTTAAATCCTTTCCAAGTACACCAATTGATGCCCTAACCCTTCTTTTCCTCTTTTCCTCTTTTACTCTCAAAACACACACACACACACTGAATTGTTTGCTGAATTTATGAAATATCCTAACACCTAATCAGATATTTATGACCATAATTACTACTTCAGCCCCTACCCTTTTTATTACTAAACAATATACCCCTAAACTTATAATTTCACCCAAATTCACCCTAAACATTTATAGTAAAGTTAATTAAATTTAACGAAACTAACGAACTTACCCGGGGTATTACATCATCTCCCCCTTAAAAGAATTCTGTCCCGGTATTTAGTTAAATGAACAGATGAGGGTACTTGGTTCTCATTCCTGACTCCGACTCCCACGTCGCATCCTGACCTCTGTGATGTCTCCACTGAACTTTCACTTGTTTGATCTCTTTACCGCTTCGTAAGACTTTGACTTTGCTGTCTAAGATGATTTCCGGTTCCTCCACATAATTCAACATCTCATCTACTTGTATATCTGGTAGGGAGATGGCTTGATCTGGTGCAATTAAACACTTTCGAAGATTCGATACATGAAACGCATTGTGAACTCTGCTTAATTCTGGGGGAAGATCTAATCTGTATGCCACTTCACCGATCCTTTCCGTTATTTCAAACGGTCCAATATACCGCGGACTAAGCTTTCCTTGTTTTCCAAAACGTATAACTCCTTTCCATGGAGAGACCTTCAACATTACAAAATCTCCGACTTGGAACTCTAAAGGTTTCCGGCGTCGATCTGCATAGTTTTTCTGCCTGTCTTGAGCTGTTTTCAATCTATCCCGAATCTGTGTAATCTTATCCGCTGTTAACTGTACTATTTCTGGACCTGCTAACTGTTTCTGCCCCACTTCATTCCAACACAGAGGCGTTCGACATTTCCTACCATACAGTACTCCAAACGGTGCCGCTTGTATGCTGGAATGATAACTGTTGTTGTAAGCGAATTCGCTTAACGGCAAATGCTTATCCCACGATCCCCCAAAATCAACAATACATGCCCGGAGCATATCTTCTAAGGTCTGAATTGTTCGTTCGCTCTGCCCATCTGTTTGAGGATGATATGCCGTACTTAACTTTATCTGAGTCCCCATTTCCCTTTGAAAACTTCTCCAAAATCTTGAAGTAAAACGACTATCATGATCAGAAATGATCGAGATTGGAACTCCATGTCGAGTTACTACTTCATCAATGTACAACATAGCTAATCGCTCCAACGAATCGGTTTCCTTAATCGGTAGGAAGTGTGCAGACTTTGACAACCTGTCGACGATCACCCAAATTGAATCGAATCCCTTCGGAGTTCTTGGTAGCTTTGTGATAAAGTCTGTGGTAATCTGCTCCCACTTCCACATAGGTATTTCTAGCCGTTGCAGTTGACCAAATGGCTTTTGATGTTCGATCTTTACCTTCTTACAAGTATCACACCTTTCTACATACTGAGCAATCCCTCTTTTTATCCCCGGCCACCAATAGAATTGCTTTAGGTCCTTATACATCTTGTTTGTACCTGGGTGAATAGAGAAACGGGATTGATGAGCTTCTTGTAAAACACGATCACGCAACCCACCCAATCGAGGTACCCATACTCTGTTTCCCAGACACAATAACCCCCGATCATCTTTTACTAGTAATGCTGACATCCCTGCTAACCTTTCTGATTTTAGATGTTCATCATGATAAGCCTCCGCTTGACACTTCTGCAATTCATCAAATAAGTTGGGTAGGAGTTCAGTTCGTAGCGAAATAACTTTTATTGTTCCACTCCTTTCTTGACGACTGAGCGCATCTGCCACTACATTCGCCTTTCCCGGGTGATAAAGGATTTCACAGTCGTAATCATTCAGCAATTCCAACCATCTCCTTTGTCTCATATTTAGTTCCTTCTGTTCAAAGAGGTGTTGAAGACTCTTGTGATCAGTATAAATCTGACATTTGGAACCATACAGATAATGTCTCCAAATCTTCAACGCGAAAACAACTGCTGCAAGCTCCATATCATGCGTAGGATACTGTCTTTCATGATCCTTTAATTGACGAGAAGCATAAGCAATAACCTTTCCCCGCTGCATAAGTACACATCCCAATCCCAGTTTTGACGCATCACTATAAACAACAAAATCTTCCGAACCTCCAGGTAGTGATAGAATCGGTGCGCTGCATAGCTTCTCTTTCAATATCCGGAAGGCCTCGTCTTGTTCTGCTTTCCATTCAAACTTTAGGTTCTTCCGGGTCAGCTTAGTCAATGGCGTTGCGATTCGAGATAAGTCTTTTATGAATTTCCGATAGTAACCGGCTAAACCCAGAAAACTGCGTACCTCTGTTGCTGTCTTAGGCTGTTCCCATTTTTCAACTGCTTCCACTTTCAATGGATCGACTTGTATACCGCTCTCTGAAACCACGTGCCCCAGAAATTGTACTTTCCGTAACCAGAACTCACATTTTGAAAATTTTGCATACAACCTTTCCTTCTTCAGCAGCTCTAGAATCAAACGAAGATGTTACGCGTGCTCTTCCTTGGATCGAGAATAGATAAGAATATCATCGATAAAAACAATTACAAATTTATCGAGATACGGCTTACATACCCGATTCATCAAATCCATAAAGGCAGCTGGAGCGTTCGTCAATCCAAATGGCATTACTAAAAACTCATGATGACCATACCTCGTTCGAAAAGCAGTCTTTAACACGTCTTCTTCTTTAACCTTCAACTGATGATAACCGGACCTTAGATCAATTTTGGAGAAATAGCAAGCTCCAACTAACTGATCAAAGAGGTCATCTATTCGGGGTAGCGGATACCTGTTCTTTATCGTGCGCTTATTCAATTCTCGATAATCAATACACATTCTCATCGACCCATCTTTCTTTTTCACAAATAACACTGGTGCTCCCCACGGTGAAGAACTAGGTCTGATGAAGCTCTTATCGGATAGGTCTTGCAGTTGTGCCATCATCTCTTTCATCTCTGGAAGTGCTAAACGGTACGGTGCACGAGCTACAGGAGTGGCTCCAGGAACTAGGTCTATACCGAACTCGACTTGTCTAACTGGCGGAAGACTGTTCAAGTCTTCAGGGAATACTTCAGGGAATTCACTAACGATAGGAATATCTTCCATCCTAATCTTTTCCGGATTAACATCTATCACGTAAGCCAAGTAACTCTGACAACCCTTATTCACACACTTACGTGCCTTTACTAGTGATATGAGACAGGACTGACGATTCCTACGATCACCATAAATCACTACCGATCCTCTCTCAGGCAATACAACATTTATTATCTTCTTGTCACACACTATATTAGCCTGATTCTCAGCCAACCAGTCCATTCCCACTACTACGTCAAACTCTATCAAAGTTATAGGAAACAATTGTATAGGCACTCCACACCCCTCTATATTAATCACACAACCATCAAATACTTCACTAACCGACACTTGGTTGTCATTTGCAGTATCTACTAATAGAGAATGATCTAACACTTTAGGTTTCAAACACAAACAAGCAGCAAATGCAGGAGACACAAACGATCGGTTTGCACCGGAATCAAATAACACCTTAGCACGTGTAGAGTTTATCAAAAATGTACCTGTGACCACATCTGGAGTTTCCTCCGCTTCCTTCTCAGTCATCTGAAATGCGCGACCTCTGGTTACTGGCGGTTCCAGTCTTGGCACTACTGGTTTAACATTTGATGGCCTGCCTGATGACCCACCTTGCTGTATCCTCCCCCGCGGACAGTTTGACTGGAGATGATCCGGAGAATTGCATAAGAAACATAACCTTGTTACCTTACAATCCTTGATGACGTGTCCGGTCTTCCCACACTTATAACATGCTCGCAAATCACCTTGGCAGTTTCCTTGATGGACACGGTTGCACTTCGGACATGGTCTTTCCGCTGGTCGAAACGGCGGACGGTTATCATACCTCTGAAATCGGGACCTCTTCGGATCATATTGTGGTCCTTCCCACTTTCTCTTTCCGATACTCTTATCTCCCGTATCACTTCTCATATCTCGTTCAACATTTTCCGCTGCATCAACTGCAGCTGAAAAGGTATCGGGTCCCTTTGCAGTCACTAGCCTTCTAATCTCTGAGTTCAGCCCAAAGATAAATCTTTCTGTCTTCATCGCCTCCGTAGCCACATAATATTCTGCAAATCGAGACTTTTCTAAAAAGCTAGCAGTATAATCTCGAACAGATAAGTTTCCTTGTTGTAAATTCATAAATTCCCCTTCCAGTTGTTTGACGGCTGCTTGGGGACAAAATGCGTTCCTGTAGGCTATCACAAATTCTTCCCAAGAGAGGGTAGAATAAACATCGGATCCTTTTGAATGAATAAACGATTCCCACCAATACAACGCATCTCCTTTCAACATGGCTGCTCCGTACAATACTCTATCTTCGTCCGCACACTTACTTGTTTTAAAAATGGCTTCAATTTCCTTCATCCACCTCATTGCTTTCACCGGATCCCGATCCCCTGAGAATGTAGGAGGCTTGCAGCTAAGAAACATTTTGTAATCACATTTTCTCATTACTGGTAAGACCGTTGGGGTAATTGGCATCTCCTCTTCAAGAGTAGGGTCTGGTCTTTCTGTTTCAGTATTATGAGCTTGGTTGAGCATAGCTTGAATATTGTCTTGTAATCTCCCCATTTATGTCATTAAATCAGCTCTGGTAATGAAATTCGTACTATTTTGTTGTGTTCTACCTCCGGTTCTACCTCCAGCTCCACCTCTAAGTCTACCTCCAGTTCTGCCCCCTGTTCTGCCTCCCCTGTCCCCTGTTCCTACTGGCGGATTAGTTCTGTTTGGATTTCTTCCTCCTCCTCGATTCGAATTTCTTGTACCACTTGCCATTCTGTAGATTTAAACAAGATTAATATACACATAAGCACATACCCCATATAACAAGGTATTCCAGTTCAAACATGTACCTGTAAGATCACAATTACACTGGCCAGGTGTAATATGAAATTACCTTACATGATGTTCCTTCTACCTTTTATACTTCATCATCCCAAGGTTCTATAATGATAGGGACATCCTACTTCACATGCAGTTTAAGTCTAGGTACAGATACAAATACCTAAATCCCTTAAACTAAGGCTCTGATACCATTTGTAACAACCCTTATCCCATATACACAACATATCACCCAAATTGACACAAATAGATATAACAAACAAACTTCACTTTACATGTACGGTCCAGTAGTCTTTTACAAATAGAAAGAACAACACTTGAAATACAATCCTTGTGCTATTTGCATCCATAACATTTAACATTCCATTACAACTACTAAATAAGTCAAAAGCTTCGTCTTATAGTCTTCCTTACTAGCCATCCATCTCATACTCTACTTACTTGCCCTTACTTGATCCGCCACCTGGAATACATATTTTTAAAACAAAATGAGGGTTAGACCTGTAGGTCTAAGTGAGAAACCCCTGTTAGTTTAAAAACCATTTATACAAACTTCAATCATATAAATCACGCCACATAGTTACATATATCCAATTTAAACTCATACATCATATACCTTTCCTTCTCATTTCTTCCTGGCCATATTAGTGGTAGCAAGCCAACTAATAAAATACAACGCTGTACAACATCTACAGCCAAACAACGCTATACAGGTTCTATAGCCAATCACACCGGTCTTAAACTCGGTCAACGTATTATAACACATTTATAATACACATGTAAATATAATACCTCACTATATTATAATTCACATATAAACACATAGTCGTCAACTATTTCATTCCCAATCCACACATATACGTATTCCAGTTTAAAAACATTTTAATTAAAACTCACCTGAGTATTTATCAACACTCTTCCAAATCCTTTCTCAAAATAGATCAGCTTTCACTCCAAATTCACAGAATCTGTAATAATCAGATACAATATCTCTTTACCACATTGAACACATAAGACTCTTTAGCAGGCTGAGAATCCTAATTAACTTATCAAACTCTTATTCTCAAATGTTCCCCTACGACAACTTAACACGGGGGTTCCGCTACCCGGTTAGCGGATGGGGTCAAGGGGCAACGCCCTTGCGGACACTCAAAAGTATTCAAAAATCTGAAAGAGAGAGTTTTCCGGACAAAACCACTAATCCGGACAAAAACTCTAACTCAAAATACACCAGAAAACTATAACCGGACACTCAAAAGTATTCAAAATCTCAAAATTGGCCAAACAGCAAAAGTGTCCGGATACCATAAGTTACCCGGACAACCCTACTTTTCCGGACAACATGACTTTTTCCGGACAAAAGGACTTTTCCGGACAAAACCACTAATCCGGACAAAATAAGAAAAAGGGAACTTACCCGGATAAAATACGCGTCCGGACACCTTCATAAAATCATCTGGACACCACCAACAAAACCATCCGGGCACATTCAAACCGTGTCCGGACACCTCTGTCGGTTTGTCCATTTTCGACCCAGAAAATCGTAGATTCAATACCAGATGCATTTCTAGCTATTCTACTCCGATAGAAACATTCCACAAGCAATTACAGACATAAATTACAAAGGAACATACCTTAAATCCTTTCCAAGTACACCAATTGATGCCCTAACCCTTCTTTTCCTCTTTTCCTCTTTTACTCTCAAAACACACACACACACACTGAATTGTTTGCTGAATTTATGAAATATCCTAACACCTAATCAGATATTTATGACCATAATTACTACTTCAGCCCCTACCCTTTTTATTACTAAACAATATACCCCTAAACTTATAATTTCACCCAAATTCACCCTAAACATTTATAGTAAAGTTAATTAAATTTAACGAAACTAACGAACTTACCCGGGGTATTACATCATCTCCCCCTTAAAAGAATTCCGTCCCGGAATTTAGTTAAGTGAACGGATGAGGGTACTTGGTTCTCATTCCTGAATCCGACTCCCACGTCGCATCCTGACCTCTGTGATGTCTCCACTGAACTTTCACTTGTCTGATCTCTTTACCGCTTCCTAAGACTTTGACTTTGCTGTCTAAGATGATTTCCGGTTCCTCCACATAATTCAACTTCTCATCTACTTGTATATCTGGTAGGGAGATGGCTTGATCTGGTGCAATTAAACACTTTCGAAGATTCGATACATGAAACGCATTGTGAACTCTGCTTAATTCTGGGGGAAGATCTAATCTGTATGCCACTTCACCGATCCTTTCCGTTATTTCAAACGGTCCAATATACCGCGGACTAAGCTTTCCTTGTTTTCCAAAACGTATAACTCCTTTCCATGGCGAGACCTTCAACATTACAAAATCTCCGACTTGGAACTCTAAAGGTTTCCGGCGTCGATCTGCATAGTTTTTCTGCCTGTCTTGAGCTGTTTTCAATCTATCCCGAATCTGTGTAATCTTATCCGCTGTTAACTGTACTATTTCTGGACCTGCTAACTGTTTCTCCCCCACTTCATTCCAACACAGAGGCGTTCGACATTTCCTACCATACAGTACTTCAAACGGTGCCGCTTGTATGCTGGAATGATAACTGTTGTTGTAAGCGAATTCGATTAACGGCAAATGCTTATCCCACGATCCCCCAAAATCAACAATACATGCCCGAAGCATATCTTCTAAGGTCTGAATTGTTCGTTCGCTCTGCCCATCTGTTTGAGGATGATATGCCGTACTTAACTTTATCTGAGTCCCCATTTCCCTTTGAAAACTTCTCCAAAATCTTGAAGTAAAACGACTATCACGATCAGAAATGATCGAGATTGGAACTCCATGTCGAGTTACTACTTCATCAATGTACAACTTAGCTAATCGCTCCAACGAATCGGTTTCCTTAATCGGTAGGAAGTGTGCAGACTTTGTCAACCTGTCGACGATCACCCAAATTGAATCGAATCCCTTCGGAGTTCTTGGTAGCTTTGTGATAAAGTCGGTGGTAATCTGCTCCCACTTCCACATAGGTATTTCTAGCCGTTGCAGTTGACCAAATGGCTTTTGATGTTCGATCTTTACCTTCTTACAAGTATCACACCTTTCTACATACTGAGCAATCCCTCTTTTTATCCCCGGCCACCAATAGAATTGCTTTAGGTCCTTATACATCTTGTTTGTACCTGGGTGAATAGAGAAACGGGATTGATGAGCTTCTTGTAAAACACGATCACGCAACCCACCCAATCGAGGTACCCATACTCTGTTTCCCAAACACAATAACCCCCGATCATCTTTTACTAGTAATGCTGACATCCCTGCTAACCTTTCTGATTTTAGATGTTCATCATGATAAGCCTCCGCTTGACACTTCTGCAATTCATCAAATAAGTTGGGTAGGAGTTCAGTTCGTAGCGAAATAACTTTTATTGTTCCACTCCTTTCTTGACGACTGAGCGCATCTGCCACTACATTCGCCTTTCCCGGGTGATAAAGGATTTCACAGTCGTAATCATTCAGCAATTCCAACCATCTCCTTTGTCTCATATTTAGTTCCTTCTGATCAAAGAGGTGTTGAAGACTCTTGTGATCAGTATAAATCTGACATTTGGAACCATACAGATAATGTCTCCAAATCTTCAACGCGAAAACAACTGCTGCAAGCTCCATATCATGCGTAGGATACTGTCTTTCATGATCCTTTAATTGACGAGAAGCATAAGCAATAACCTTTCCCCGCTGCATAAGTACACATCCCAATCCCAGTTTTGACGCATCACTATAAACAACAAAATCTTCCGAACCTCCAGGTAGTGATAGAATCGGTGCGCTGCATAGCTTCTCTTTCAATATCCGGAAGGCCTCGTCTTGTTCTGCTTTCCATTCAAACTTTAGGTTCTTCCGGGTCAGCTTAGTCAATGGCGTTGCGATTCGAGATAAGTCTTTTATGAATTTCCGATAGTAACCGGCTAAACCCAGAAAACTGCGTACCTCTGTTGCTGTCTTAGGCTGTTCCCATTTTTCAACTGCTTCCACTTTCAATGGATCGACTTGTATACCGCTCTCTGAAACCACGTGCCCCAGAAATTGTACTTTCCGTAACCAGAACTCACATTTTGAAAATTTTGCATACAACCTTTCCTTCTTCAGCAGCTCTAGAATCAAACGAAGATGTTGCGCGTGCTCTTCCTTGGATCGAGAATAGATAAGAATATCATCGATAAAAACAATTACAAATTTATCGAGATACGGCTTACATACCCGATTCATCAAATCCATAAAGGCAGCTGGAGCGTTCGTCAATCCAAATGGCATTACTAAAAACTCATGATGACCATACCTCGTTCGAAAAGCAGTCTTTAACACGTCTTCTTCTTTAACCTTCAACTGATGATAACCGGACCTTAGATCAATTTTGGAGAAATAGCAAGCTCCAACTAACTGATCAAAGAGGTCATCTATTCGGGGTAGCGGATACCTGTTCTTTATCGTGCGCTTATTCAATTCTCGATAATCAATACACATTCTCATCGACCCATCTTTCTTTTTCACAAATAACACTGGTGCTCCCCACGGTGAAGAACTAGGTCTTATGAAGCCCTTATCGGATAGGTCTTGCAGTTGTGCCATCATCTCTTTCATCTCTGGAGGTGCTAAACGGTACGGTGCACGAGCTACAGGAGTGGCTCCAGGAACTAGGTCTATACCGAACTCGACTTGTCTAACTGGCGGAAGACTGTTTAAGTCTTCAGGGAATACTTCAGGGAATTCACTAACGATAGGAATATCTTCCATCCTAATCTTTTCCGGCTTAACATCTATCACGTAAGCCAAGTAACTCTGACAACCCTTATTCACACACTTACGTGCCTTTACTAGTGATATGAGACAGGACTGACGATTCCTACGATCACCATAAATCACTACCGATCCTCTCTCAGGCAATACAACATTTATTATCTTCTTGTCACACACTATATTAGCCTGATTCTCAGCCAACCAGTCCATTCCCACTACTACGTCAAAATCTATCAAAGTTATAGGAAACAATTGTATAGGCACTCCACACCCCTCTATATTAATCACACAACCATCAAATACTTCACTAACCGACACTTGGTTGTCATTTGCAGTATCTACTAATAGAGAATGATCTAACACTTTAGGTTTCAAACACAAACAAGCAGCAAATGCAGGAGACACAAACGATCGGTTTGCACCGGAATCAAATAACACCTTAGCACGTGTAGAGTTTATCAAAAATGTACCTGTGACCACATCTGGAGTTTCCTCCGCTTCCTTCTTAGTCATCTGAAATGCGAAACCTCTGGTTACTGGCGGTTCCAGTCTTGGCACTACTGGTTTAACATTTGATGGCCTGCCTGATGACCCACCTTGCTGTATCCTCCCCCGCGGACAGTTTGACTGGAGATGATCCGGAGAATTGCATAAGAAACATAACCTTGTTACCTTACAATCCTTGATGACGTGTCCGGTCTTCCCACACTTATAACATGCTCGCAAATCACCTTGGCAGTTTCCTTGATGGACACGGTTGCACTTCGGACATGGTCTTTCCGCTGGTCGAAACGGCGGACGGTTATCATACCTCTGAAATCGGGACCTCTTCGGATCATATTGTGGTCCTTCCCACTTTCTCTTTCCGATACTCTTATTTCCCGTATCTCTTCTCATATCTCGTTCAACATTTTCCGCTGCATCAACTGCAGCTGAAAAGTTATCGGGTCCCTTTGCAGTCACTAGCCTTCTAATCTCTGAGTTCAGCCCAAAGATAAATCTTTCTGTCTTCATCGCCTCCGTAGCCACATAATATTCTTCAAATCGAGACTTTTCTAAAAAGCTAGCAGTATAATCTCGAACAGATAAGTTTCCTTGTTGTAAATTCATAAATTCCCCTTCCAGTTGTTTGATGGCTGCTTGGGGACAAAATGCGTTCCTGTAGGCTATCACAAATTCTTCCCAAGAGAGGGTAGAATAAACATTGGATCCTTTTGAATGAATAAACGATTCCCACCAATACAACGCATCTCCTTTCAACATGGCTGCTCCGTACAATACTCTATCTTCGTCCGCACACTTACTTGTTTTAAAAATGGCTTCAATTTCCTTCATCCACCTCATTGCTTTCACCGGATCCCGATCCCCTGAGAATGTAGGAGGCTTGCAGCTAAGAAACATTTTGTAATCACATTTTCTCATTACCGGTAAGACCGTTGGGGTAATTGGCATCTCCTCTTCAAGAGTAGGGTCTGGTCTTTCTGTTTCAGTATTATGAGCTTGGTTGAGCATAGCTTGAATATTGTCTTGTAATCTCCCCATTTCTGTCATTAAATCAGCTCTGGTAATGAAATCCGTACTATTTTGTTGTGTTCTACCTCCGGTTCTACCTCCAGCTCCACCTCTAAGTCTACCTCCAGTTCTGCCCCCTGTTCTGCCTCCCCTGTCCCCTGTTCCTACTGGCGGATTAGTTCTGTTTGGATTTCTTCCTCCTCCTCGATTCGAATTTCTGGTACCACTTGTCATTCTGTAGATTTAAACAAGATTAATATACACATAAGCACATACCCCATATAACAAGGTATTCCAGTTCAAACATGTACCTGTAAGATCACAATTACACTGGCCAGGTGTAATATGAAATTACCTTACATGATGTTCCTTCTACCTTTTATACTTCATCATCCCAAGGTTCTATAATGATAGGGACATCCTACTTCACATGCAGTTTAAGTCTAGGTACAGATACAAATACCTAAATCCCTTAAACTAAGGCTCTGATACCATTTGTAACAACCCTTATCCCATATACACAACATATCACCCAAATTGACACAAATAGATATAACAAACAAACTTCACTTTACATGTACGGTCCAGTAGTCTTTTACAAATAGAAAGAACAACACTTGAAATACAATCCTTGTGCTATTTGCATCCATAACATTTAACATTCCATTACAACTACTAAATAAGTCAAAAGCTTTGTCTTATAGTCTTCCTTACTAGCCATCCATCTCATACTCTACTTACTTGCCCTTACTTGATCCGCCACCTGGAATACATATTTTTAAAACAAAATGAGGGTTAGACCTGTAGGTCTAAGTGAGAAACCCCTGTTAGTTTAAAAACCATTTATACAAACTTCAATCATATAAATCACGCCACATAGTTACATATATCCAATTTAAACTCATACATCATATACCTTTCCTTCTCATTTCTTCCTGGCCATATTAGTGGTAGCAAGCCAACTAATAAAATACAACGCTGTACAACATCTACAGCCAAACAACGCTATACAGGTTCTATAGCCAATCACACCGGTCTTAAACCCGGTCAACGTATTATAACACATTTATAATACACATGTAAATATAATACCTCACTATATTATAATTCACATATAAACACATAGTCGTCAACTATTTCATTCCCAATCCACACATATACGTATTCCAGTTTAAAAACATTTGAATTAAAACTCACCTGAGTATTTATCAACACTCTTCCAAATCCTTTCTCAAAATAGATCAGCTTTCACTCCAAATTCACAGAATCTGTAATAATCAGATACAATATCTCTTTACCACATTGAACACATAAGACTCTTTAGCAGGCTGAGAATCCTAATTAACTTATCAAACTCTTATTCTCAAATGTTCCCCTACGACAACTTAACACGAGGGTTCCGCTACCCGGTTAGCGGATGGGGTCAAGGGGCAACGCCCTTGCGGACACTCAAAAGTATTCAAAAATCTGAAAGAGAGAGTTTTCCGGACAAAACCACTAATCCAGACAAAAACTCTAACTCAAAATACACCAGAAAACTATAACCGGACACTCAAAAGTATTCAAAATCTCAAAATTGTCCAAACAGCAAAAGTGTTCGGATACCATAAGTTACCCGGACAACCCTACTTTTCCGGACAACATGACTTTTTCCGGATAAAAGGACTTTTCCAGACAAAACCACTAATCCGGACAAAATAAGAAAAAGGGAACTTACCCGGATAAAAGACGCGTCCGGACACCTTCATAAAATCATCTGGACACCACCAACAAAACCATCCGGGCACATTCAAACCGTGTCCGGACACCTCTGTCGGTTTGTCCATTTTCGACCCAGAAAATCGTAGATTCAATACCAGATGCATTTCTAGCTATTCTACTCCGATAGAAACATTCCACAAGCAATTACAGACATAAATTACAAAGGAACATACCTTAAATCCTTTCCAAGTACACCAATTGATGCCCTAACCCTTCTTTTCCTCTTTTCCTCTTTTACTCTCAAAACACACACACACACACTGAATTGTTTGCTGAATTTATGAAATATCCTAACACCTAATCAGATATTTATGACCATAATTACTACTTCAGCCCCTACCCTTTTTATTACTAAACAATATACCCCTAAACTTATAATTTCACCCAAATTCACCCTAAACATTTATAGTAAAGTTAATTAAATTTAACGAAACTAACGAACTTACCCGGGGTATTACAATTGGTTATTGATTAAAATGGAAATAAGTGTGGAAACTGAAAGAGAGAGTTTAAAGAAAAGATGTATGAACTCTGTGAAAAGGAGGTTGGATCTTAGAAGAAAAATCAGAAACTGTAGTAAATGGTTGCTATCTGAGGTGAATCCCAAAAAGATTCTACATAATGATTTTGTGTTTCCTGCTGAGTATGAAGTGAATGAAATTCTGTCAGATGAAGTTGAAGAAGTGCAGAACACAACATCTCAGAATGTGCAGATAACTAGTTTTGATCAAGCTGAACAGTCTGAACCCAAAGAAGATGAAATATCCATTGATCTAAATGGATACTTTCTTGAATTTGATTTGCCTGAGTTCTTCAAACCAAAAGAAGTACAATTCTTGGATATGTATTATGATAGACCTAAGGAGACTCAGATCTGGTTGGCTGAAAAATCAAGATGTCTTGGCAAAACAAAGCAAGCCGTTTACTCAGATTTTTTAATTACTGGAATCAGAGAATTGAGGGTTAAGAAATTCAGAAAGATGGAGTACTTATCTTTTGAAGCTCTGAGAGAAGATGGCAAGGTTTATTACTTTACTGATGCAGATTTTGAGAAACTATCAGTGGTTGACTTCTACAGATTACACAGCTTTCTATGCTTCAAAGAGTCGAGCAAAGACAGAAATGAAAGGAAGGCAAGAAGTGTGGTAATTGAGGCCATGTTCTACATCTTAAGGTGGCACTGTTATACAGATTTTCAAATAGCTCTGTACTTACAAAAGTCATGTGTTTATCTGGCAAATCCCAACACAAATCATGAACAGAAAAAGGTGTTAAAGACTGGAAGTGTTCACAAATATCCAGATTTGGGAGTATTTTTGAAAAACAAAAGTGGAAAGATCTTCTTCAGAGCAAAGGAAACTGCAAAATACTGTTCTGGAACTTTAAGAATCATAAAGCATAATTTGAAGAAAAAGATGCTGAAAGTGAAGGAAGCAAACATGACTCAAGAAGTAATCAATCAGCGAGTTGAAATTATTCAAGAAATCATTGACAAAATTGATAAGAGGCTTAATCTGAGAAATGTGCTACTTCAGAAAATTGTTCCTGCTCTGAAAGAACTGGATGATGCAAAGTTTAAGTTTATTTGACAAAAAGGGGGAGATTGTTAGATCTGAAGTTTTGTCAATAAACCAAGTGTTGAAGATCTGATAAGAAGACTCAGATGTTCTGAGTAGAGAAGTCAGAGGTCTGACTGTGAAAGCTCAGAAGTATTGATAAGAGAAATCAGAAGTCTGGGAAGAGAAGTCAGATGTCTGAGTTAAGGAGTCATAAGATCTGAGAAGCGTTATCAGAAGAATGTTCTGAAGTTCTGAACTACCTGTTCAGAACTTATGACGAGATACTTTACTTAGTATTTTATAAACTAATTAGGACACGTGTTATGTTCTTATTAGTCTTTCTTATTTGTACTGTAGCTTTAAGATGTCCATTGCAGTATAAATAGTAGTTAGCTCTACGTTGCTAACTGATTGATTTTTCCCGTATAACTTTGTATTCATTCTTTGTAATCTTTGAGATTCTCTCTCTCTTAGATCTGTAATTCTGTTCATCATTGAATACAATTGGGCTTGATCTTACAAATTCTCAATTACTGCTTTCTACATTGATTGTAAGATAAGATCCTGAACTTACAATATTGTTAGATCTGAAGTTTTGTCAATAAACCAAGTGTTGAAGATCTGATAAGAAGACTCAGATGTTCTGAGTAGAGAAGTCAGAGGTCTGACTGTGAAAGCTCAGAAGTATTGATAAGAGAAATCAGAAGTCTGGGAAGAGAAGTCAGATGTCTGAGTTAAGGAGTCAGAAGATCTGAGAAGCGTTATCAGAAGAATGTTCAGAAGTTCTGAACTACCTGTTCAGAACTTATGACAAGATACTTTACTTAGTATTTTATAAACTAATTAGGACACGTGTTATGTTCTTATTAGTCTTTCTTATTTGTACTGTAGCTTTAAGATGTCCATTGCAGTATAAATAGTAGTTAGCTCTACGTTGCTAACTGATTGATTTTTCCCGTATAACTTTGTATTCATTCTTTGTAATCTTTGAGATTCTCTCTCTCTTAGATCTGTAATTCTGTTCATCATTGAATACAATTGGGCTTGATCTTACAAATTCTCAGTTACTGCTTTCTACATTGATTGTAAGATAAGATCCTGAACTTTCAATATTGTTAGATCTGAAGTTTTGTCAATAAACCAAGTGTTGAAGATCTGATAAGAAGACTCAGATGTTCTGAGTAGAGAAGTCAGAGGTCTGACTGTGAAAGCTCAGAAGTATTGATAAGAGAAATCAGAAGTCTGGGAAGAGAAGTCAGATGTCTGAGTTAAGGAGTCAGAAGATCTGAGAAGCGTTATCAGAAGAATGTTCAGAAGTTCTGAACTACCTGTTCAGAACTTATGACGAGATACTTTACTTAGTATTTTATAAACTAATTAGGACACGTGTTATGTTCTTATTAGTCTTTCTTATTTGTACTGTAGCTTTAAGATGTCCATTGCAGTATAAATAGTAGTTAGCTCTACGTTGCTAACTGATTGATTTTTCCCGTATAACTTTGTATTCATTCTTTGTAATCTTTGAGATTCTCTCTCTCTTAGATCTGTAATTCTGTTCATCATTGAATACAATTGGGCTTGATCATACAAATTCTCAATTACTGCTTTCTACATTGATTGTAAGATAAGATCCTGAATTTACAATTGGTATCAGAGCAGGTCACGGGTTCGAATCCCATGGAGTGCATTTAAAAATGCCAAAGGCATGCTGTGCAGCCATTGACTTCTAGCGAAGCCTTTGTTAGTGCTGGCAGATGCTGGGGGGGGGGGGGATTGTTAGGTCATTGGCCAGCATCTTCCTAAATCGAAACGTGGCGCTGGCTGCTACGCTATAAGGGAATAAGTTGCGCCTTCACCACCAGCAATTGCTTTTGGCGTAGTGGTAAGCGCTTGGTCCTGACAAATTTGATTTGACTGTTCGAGAAAGAAAGGTTTTGTCCGACAAAGTTCAGATACTGGAAGCAATTAACTTCAATGTTGAATTATCTGAACAACTTAGGGCCGATACTATTATCCAGTCACCGTATGATGATTCAACTGATTCGGAATGTTCGTTCAAGACTGCTTCTGGTTCATTTCATGAACATATTTCTTCGACAAAGTCCGTCAAATCAAGCAATCCTTCAAAAGATCAGATGCGTCTTTCTAATCTTTTCTACAACCATGCTGCTACAGGTTCAGATACTCCTATCTTTAAGCCTGTTAAGATGGTTTGGAAGGTAAAAGGATCTACTCCTGAAAAAGATGCCCCAAAATCATTTGTTCCCAAACCAACAGTTAAAGAGAACATCGCTCCTAAAGGTAACTCTTTTGTTAAACATAATCTTGTTTATTCTGCAAATCATTTGATTCGGTTAGCACAAAAGCAAATTTGTTGTTCTTACTGTGGAAATCATGATTTTATTGTAACGACCCAGTTTCCAAAAATAACCTCGATTTCAAAAAGATCAACCAATAATCAATCCGAAAATAATCGGATAATACAATCTTCCCAAAATCATCTCAAATACAATGAAGGAAAGAAATACTTCTGTTAGGACCGAAAATGTCCTAATTATGTGAAAGTTTTGTAAAGGGCTTATGTTTGTAATGGGCTTGGGCTTTGTACTTAGTGGGCCTTGGGCTTGACTATATAATGTACATTAGAGCTCATTTGTAGAGTGTGGCACAATGTAGAGAGCTTACTTGTGAGAGAGAGAGAGAGAGAGTGTGTGTGTGTCATCTTCCATGTATTACAAAGCTTAAATCTAATATGAGGATGACTTCAATATCTCGATCTCTCTCAATATACTTGAATTGTTGTTGATTTCTGGGATCACAACTTCTAACCGCAATAATAAATTCTAACCAAAGATTTAGATCCTTACCGATATATGATCACCCAACTAATAATAGAATATAAACAACCCGATCAATACTAGCGAACCGGTAATTGAATCCACTCTCAACTGCTTTCTTCCCAAGCTAGCAATCTCAATACAAAATTCACCTGAAATGCATATTTTTTTAAACAAAATGAGGGTTAGACCATACGGTCTAGTGAGTAAATCCCTGTCAGAGAAAAATCCAATAAACCATTTAACATGAAAATCTTTAAATCAGATAATCACTCTGTATGCCCACAAGCACTACATCCCTTCCAAGGCAACTAAACGCAACAGTCGCTATTCAAAATAACGCACACCCCGATAAGACCGAAGTCAATATCAATGGTGGCTCACTACACGAAACATATTCGTTAGCATAAACACGCACACTACGATAAGACCGCAATCAATATCGACAGTGGCTCACCACACGAAACATATTCGTGGGACAAATATATATATATATATATATATATATACATACCCCCCTGCGCGGACCATTGCAGTCTCACACGCACACGAGCTTCTGTTGTGAAAGTCCCTTTACCCACAAATCAATAACTACATTATATGCGACAATTATAAATCACATATAAAAATTAAAGTAACCATAGTTATCCATCGTAAACCAACTGTATCAATAAGATACAATAATTAAACGATAAACATTTATAATTTAATGCATTTCAGTTCGTAAACGGTTAAAAGAAAACTCAACTCGATGGAATAAGATTGTCTTCCACTCACACATGATCACTGATAAGTGTGTATTTATATACACTTTTATACCCATTTAGGACTTTAGTTTACCTTATTTTACATCTTTCCCAATTAGATATTGAGTCTTTATTACACCTTTTCTTTAGAATGGAGCTAGGATTTAGTTTATGGAATAATCCTATCTTTTTGGTGAACGTTTGCTGATTTCTATGTTGCTACAGCAGGGGATGCTACAGCAGTGATATTGGCAGCCATGGCTCAATCAAGTTGGACGATTTTATTTTGTTGAAGGAAGATCTCAGGCATCTTTTAGTACACTCTTGGGCAGAAGTCAACCCTGAAGATACCTCTGAAGATGCCCCTGAAGATGCTCCTGTAGATGCTTCCTATGATAGACTTTTGTTACTTTTACTTTATTGTACTAAGATGCTTGGTTATTACCCATTGGGTATAACCACTTTTGTACTTATTAAGCATCTTTTGATTCCTTGTTTTCTAGTATAAATAGTTTAGCTTATCTTTCATTTGAACTCAGCTTCTACTGGAACAAAGTTTGTCCTAAGCTTTGTTACCAAGTACTTTAAATTTCAATTGCAATCTTTTAGTTACAAGTCATTACGTTTCTGTCTGTTGCTATAGCAACCTTTACAGCTTTCTTTACTTTCTGCACTTACATTACGTCATTTACATACATGTCATTTACTTTTAAGCATTTACATTCCATTATGGTAGGCTAAACACCATAGTGTGGGTGTAAGTGAAGGTTGGCAGATTAAGCCAAGTGTCTTTGGACATTTGTTTGCATTGATTTTTTACTTTACTATTCATAATCAACATGAATACTTCATCCAGTAGTCTTTGACAAATTGACAAGTGTTATTCTATTTGGATGAGTTGGCCTCAAAATGGAGACAACGCAAGTGTTTATGTTGGGTGTGTTATAGAGACTATAAAGAGTTGCTTCAATCCCTTGGGTTGAGAAACTATATGGAAAGAAAGGTAAGATCCGACTAGTAGGTTCTTGCTGCACTTAGCAAGTTCCCACCCTACGTAAAAAGTCTAATATGAACTTCCCTTGGAAGGCCATTCAATTCAGTAGTATTGCAGGAGTCTTTGCTGCAGCACTCTTGTGCTTGCTATAGCAATGCCCTGAGCACTTTGTTAGCCCAAATCCATCCTGTTCTTGCACCCATACTATCTTTAATTTCTTGTTATTATCTTTTAGTACTTTGCTTTCTGTTACTAAAAATCTTGTTACCAAAATCCTGCTTTGAGAATCAACTTGTTGTTACTCTTCTTGCTTTGAAAGCCCCTGAGGTACGATATCTGGTATTACTTACCATTATTACTTGTTTTTGGACGACACTAGTAGAACATGTATACTTGCATGGTTTGCTAGTTGTTGTAGCCTTTTTGGGGTTACATTTAATCCACACCAAGTTTTTGGCGCCGTTGCCGGGGACTTTTGCCAAAGAAAGTTACTTTAAGTTGTTTGAAAAGTTGATTTTTACAATCTGTGTTTTTGTGGTTTATGCCAAGACTACCTCACGGGGCTGTGTTTGATCTTGATCTTGATATTGTGTAATAACCAGGTATTTTTTTTATCTAAATTAAAATCGAAATTTTATAAATCTTTATTATAGTATTTGAGGAATTAGAAGTTAAAGGGGTAAGTTTTGCCAAATAAGAAGAGTTAGGGTTTATTTAGTATTTTTGAAAATATCTCATTGCCATCACCGCCTTATTCACTTCTGTTTGAGGAGGTGTCCTCTTCTTAGACTTAATTAACAATTTAGAAGTAAAAGTGTGTATGTGTGAGTTATTTTCGGCAGAGAGAGAGAGAGAAATGAATTTAAGGAGAAACTAGAAGAAGTGAAAGCTACTGATTTGCTGCTGGGTTTTGTTACATCGACTGAAGAATCAAAGGTAAGAATCTATACAAATTTCCCTCTTTTATGAGAATTAGGTTTCTTTTGAACTTTGAAGTGGGTTTAGGAAATTTTAGATGAATTGGTGAATTTTAGTTACAATTTAGGATGTTAAATGGAGTTTAGAACGATTCTGTGCAATCTGGGTATAAGTTGGATTTCCTGAAAATGAACTGAACTTTTCTGAAAAAGACGATGAACAGTGTTCTTGCGAAAAGTAGGAATTCGCAAGCCTTGGTTGCGAAAAGTCCACTTTTCGCAAGCAGCTAAAGCGCATAGTTAAGTTTTCGTATATGTTGGTTACGAAAAGTAGGGAACTCGCAATCGTGGTTTGCGAGAAGTGAGGTTTTCGCATCTGTTGGTTGCGAAAAGTAGGGAACTCGCAACCGTGGTTTGCGAGAAGTGAGGTTTTCGCATCTGTTGGTTGCGAAAAGTGAGGAACTCGCAACTGTAGGTTGCGAAAAGTAAACTTTTCGTAATAGTGGGTTGCGAAAAGTTGGGTTTTCGTGTTTATGTGTTAAAGAGTATGTATACTTTAATTTGTTTCAGATACTAAGGATCTGGGTTAAAAGATAATCTAATTTGAGGAAAGTTTGAAGGACCTTTGCTTAAAAGATCAGGTGAGTTTTATTTTAAAGAGTATTTTTACTGGAATACAATATGTGAATAATGAATTGTGATAAGTGTATGAATATGTCATACGTGAGTGATTATAATGGGATATTATAATTACGTGAGTATTATATGAAAATATAATACGTGGCCGGGCTTTGGACCGGTGTGATAAATTGGCTCGCAACCAATTGATATTGGCCATTGGTGGAGGGATAAGGTGGGATGAGACTGGTATGATGCATAAATGTTAATTGATATTAACTTACGTGTGATGTATGTGTAATTATATAAAGTGTGTTTTATATAAATAAATTTTAATAAATTACAAATGACAGGGATTTACTCACTAGACCCTTAGGTCTAACCCTCATTTTCTGTTTTAAAAATTATGTATTCCAGGTGGTGATTCCAGTAAGAACAAGTAAATAGAATACTTGTTGGCTAGCTTTGGAGAAGATTATCATCATGATGCTACGGATGCTTTATTAGTTATAATTTTTGTTATTACCATGTAATTCAAAGTGGATCAAGTTGTAATGAATTTTTATGTTCAGACTTTAGACGGGTCCAAATGTGAAAGGATGAAGTACTTTGTTGTAAACATGTTATGGAATATATGTTATATGTATGTTTTGTTTTACGGGATGTTACAGATGGTATCAGAGCCCTAGTTTAAGGGATTTAGGTATTAGTATCTGTACCTAGACTTAAACTGCATGTGAAGTAGGATGTCCCTATTATTTTTAGAACCTGGGGATGCTAAGTATAAAAGGTGGAAGGAACATCATGTAAGGTAATTTCAAATTACACCAGGCCAGTGTAATTATGATTTTACAGGTGCATGTTTGAACTGGAATACCTTGTTATATAGGGTATGTGCTTATGTGTATATTAACTTTGTTTGAATCTACAGAATGGCAAGTGGCACTAGACAAAGGAATCAAAGAGGAGGAAGGAATTCGGGTGGAGGGAATCCACCAATAGGAACAGGGGGAAAAGGAGGAGATCTTGGTAGAGGCAGTACCGGAAGGGGAACTGGGGGCCGAACTGGAGGAAGAACACAACCACAGGGCACAAAGTTTGTTACACGGGACGATTTGATGGCAGAAATGGGAAGGTTACAAGATAACATACAAGCTATGTTTGAACATAATCGCCACAATGAAACTGAAAGATCAAATCCGGAACACGAAGTTGAAATACCACTTACCTCTACTATCTTACCGATGATGAAAAGGTGTGACTATAAAATGTTTCTTAGTTGTAAGCCCCCTACATACTCAGGAGACCGAGATCCAGTAAAGGCGATGAGGTGGCTGAAAGAAATAGAGGCCATCTTCAAGACGTGTAAGTGTGCTGAAGAAGACAAAGTGCTTTATGGAGCTGCGATGCTGAAAGGGGATGCTCTGTATTGGTGGGAGGCTCATATAGAATCAAGAGGAACGAATGTTTACACTACTTTTGCATGGGAGGAATTTGTGTTAGCTTTCACAACGCACTTCTGCCCACAAGCTGCTGTCAGACAGTTAGAAGAAGAATTCATGAATCTACAACAAGGAAATCTGTCGGTTAGAGATTATACTGCACGATTTTTGGAGAAGTCTCGTTTTGCAGGATATTATGTTGCTACAGAAAAGATGAAAATGGAGAGGTTTATTTATGGGTTAAATTCAGAAGTTCGAAGATTGGTGACTGCAACAAGGCCAGATACTTTTACAGCTGCGGTGGATGCTGCCGAGAATGTGGAAAGAGATAATAAAAGGGATGCCGGTGATAAGAGCTTGGGGAAAAGGAAATGGGAAGGACCGCCACAGGATCCAAAGAGGTCTAGATTCCAGAGGTTTGATAACCGTCCATCGTTCCGACCAGCGGAAAGACCATGTCTGAGATGTAATCGCTACCATCAGGGAAATTGTCAAGTGGAATCGCGGGTTTGTTTTAAGTGTGGGAAAACCGGTCATGTTGTTAAAGATTGTCGATCAACGCGGTTTTGCTTTTTGTGCAACTCTCCGGATCACCTCCAATCTGATTGTCCGCGAGGTAGAATACAATCAGGGGGTACATCGGGGAAACCAGCCATTACTAGACCGGTGGTTCCAAGAATAGAGCCGCCCAGAACGAGGGGTCGTACATTTCAAATGACAGCGAAAGAGGCGGAGGAAACTCCAGATGTGGTCACAGGTACATTTTTCATAAACTCCACGCGTGCTAAAGTGTTATTTGATTCTGGTGCAAACCGATCTTTTGTGTCTCCATCTTTTGCTGCTCACATGCATTTAGAGCCTAAAATGTTAAAACATGCCTTATTAGTAGATACTGCAAATGATAAGCAAGTGGCAGTTAAAGAGATTTATGATTGTTGTATGATAGACATAGAGGGGTGTGGAGTACCGATACAACTGTTCCCAATAGCCTTGATTGAATTTGATGTGGTAGTAGGAATGGATTGGCTAGCTGAGAATCAGGCCAACATAGTTTGTGATAAGAAAGTAATCCATGACGTTTTACCCGATAAGAGATTAGTAGTAATTTATGGAGATCGAAAGAATCATCAGTCCAGTCTTATATCTATGGTAAAAGCCCGTAAATGTGTTAATAAGGGTTGCTCTAGCTATCTAGCCTATGTGATAGATAGTAGGCCTGAAAAGTGTAAGCTGGAAGATATTTCCATTGTTAGTGAATACCCAGAGGTTTTTCCTGAAGACTTGAATAGTCTTCCTCATTTTAGGCAAGTAGAATTTGGAATAGACCTGGTACCTGGAGCCAATCCCATCGCTCGTGCGCCGTACAGACTAGCACCTCCAGAAATGAAAGAAATGATGGCACAACTTCAAGATTTATCTGATAAGGGCTTCATCAGACCCAGCTCTTCGTCGTGGGGTGCACCAGTTTTATTTGTGAAGAAGAAAGACGGTTCAATGAGAATGTGTATTGATTATCGGGAGCTGAACAAGCGCACGATCAAGAACAAGTATCCACTTCCAAGAATCGACGACCTTTTTGATCAATTAGTTGGAGCTTGTTACTTCTCAAAGATTGATCTCAGATCTGGCTACCATCAGTTAAAGGTGAAGGAGGAGGATGTTTTAAAGACTTCTTTTCGCACAAGATACGGCCACTACGAATTTTTGGTAATGCCTTTCGGATTGACGAACGCTCCAGCCGCTTTCATGGATCTAATGAATCGGGTATGTAAGCCTTATCTCGATAAATTTGTCATTGTGTTTATCGATGATATACTTATTTATTCCCGATCCAAAGAGGATCATGCGCGACATCTTCGTTTGATTTTGGAGTTGTTGAAGAAAGAAAACTTGTACGCTAAGTTCTCTAAATGTGAATTTTGGTTGCGGGAAATTCAGTTTTTGGGGCATGTAGTTTCAGAGAAGGGTATACAAGTTGATCCAGCAAAAGTGGAAGCAATTGAAAATTGGGAACCGCCGAAGACGGCAACCGAAGTACGTAGTTTTCTGGGTTTAGCTGGATATTACCGGAAATTTATAAAAGACTTTTCTCGAATCGCGACACCATTAACCAAGCTGACTCGAAAGAATTTAAAGTTTGAATGGAAGGCAGAACAGGACGAGGCATTCAGAATATTGAAGGAGAAACTCTGCAGCGCGCCGATATTAGCATTGCCAGAAGGTTCAGATGATTTTGTGGTCTACAGTGATGCTTCTAAGCTGGGTTTGGGTTGTGTACTTATGCAACGTGGAAAGGTGATTGCTTATGCTTCTCGTCAACTGAAGGATCATGTAAGACAATATCCTACTCATGATATGGAACTAGCAGCAGTTGTTTTTGCCTTGAAGATTTGGAGACATTATCTTTATGGTTCTAAATGTCAAATTTTCACTGACCATAAGAGTCTCCAACATCTTTTTGATCAGAAGGAACTGAATATGAGGCAAAGAAGGTGGCTGGAATTGGTAAATGATTATGATTGTGAAATCCTTTATCACCCCGGGAAGGCGAACGTGGTGGCAGATGCGCTAAGTCGTCAAGAAAGGAGTGGAACGATAAAAGCAATATCTCTTCGAGCTGAACTGCTTCCAAATATTTTTGGCGAATTATTGAAATGCCAAATAGATGCTTATCAAGAAGAAAGTTTGAAATCTGAACGGTTGGTTGGGATATCAGCATTGCTTGGGAAAGATGGCCGTGGTTTGTTGTGTATGGGAAACAGAATTTGGGTACCTCGTTTGGGTGGATTACGGGATCGTGTACTACAGGAAGCTCATCAATCTCGATTTTCGATTCATCAGGGTACAAATAAAACGTATAGAGATTTGAAACAATTCTATTGGTGGCCGGGAATAAAGAGAAGTGTTGTTAAGTATGTGGAAGATTGTACTACCTGCAAGAAAGTGAAGATTGAACATCAGAAACCATTTGGTCAGTTACAACGACTAGATATACCAATGTGGAAATGGGATCAGATCACTACTGATTTCATTACCAAGTTGCCAAGAACTTCAAAGGGATTCGATTCTATTTGGGTGATTGTGGATAGGTTGACAAAGTCTGCTCATTTCTTGCCGATAAAAGAAACTGATTCTTTGGAACGTTTAGCTAAATTGTATATTAATGAAATAGTAACTCGACATGGAGTTCCAATCTCGATTATTTCCGATCGAGATAGTCGATTTACTTCTAGATTTTGGAAAAGTTTTCAAAAAGAGATGGGAACGCAAATAAAGTTGAGTTCAGCATATCATCCTCAGACTGACGGACAGAGTGAAAGAACAATTCAGACTTTAGAAGATATGCTCCGGGCTTGTATAGTTGATTTTGGGGGATCGTGGGATAAACATTTGCCTTTGATAGAATTCGCCTACAACAACAGTTATCATTCTAGCATCCAAGCGGCACCGTTTGAAGTATTGTATGGTAGAAAATGCAGAACGCCTCTATGTTGGAATGAAGTGGGGGAGAAACAATTAGCGGGGCCAGAAATAGTACAGTTAACAGCGGATAAGATTACTCAGATTCGGGATAGATTGAGAACAGCTCAAGACAGACAGAAAAGCTATGCTGATCGACGTCGGAAACCGTTAGAGTTTCAGGTTGGGGATTTTGTAATGTTGAAAGTATCGCCCTGGAAAGGAGTCATACGTTTTGGGAAGCAAGGTAAACTCAGTCCGAGGTATATTGGTCCGTTTGCAATTACTGAAAGGATTGGGGAAGTGGCTTACCGATTAGATTTACCTTCAGAATTAAGCAGGATTCACAACGCGTTCCATGTATCGAATTTTAGGAAATGTTTGGTGACATCAGACCAGGCAGTCTCTCTACCAGATATCCAGGTTGATGAAAAGCTGAACTATGTGGAGGAACCGGAAGCTATAGTTGATCACAAAGTCAAAGTATTGAGGAACAAAGAAATCAGACAGGTAAAGGTTCAGTGGAAACATCATCGAGGTCAGGATGCGACATGGGAATCAGAGTCGGAGATGAGAGCCAAATAACCTCATCTGTTCTCTTAACTGAATTCCGGGACGGAATTCTTTTAAGGGGGAGATGTTGTAATAACCAGGTATTTTTTTTATCTAAATTAAAATCGAAATTTTATAAATCTTTATTATAGTATTTGAGGAATTAGAAGTTAAAGGGGTAAGTTTTGCCAAATAAGAAGAGTTAGGGTTTATTTAGTATTTTTGAAAATATCTCATTGCCATCACCGCCTTATTCACTTCTGTTTGAGGAGGTGTCCTCTTCTTAGACTTAATTAACAATTTAGAAGTAAAAGTGTGTATGTGTGAGTTATTTTCGGCAGAGAGAGAGAGAGAAAGGAATTTAAGGAGAAACTAGAAGAAGTGAAAGCTACTGATTTGCTGCTGGGTTTTGTTACATCGACTGAAGAATCAAAGGTAAGAATCTATACAAATTTCCCTCTTTTATGAGAATTAGGTTTCTTTTGAACTTTGAAGTGGGTTTAGGTAATTTTAGATGAATTGGTGAATTTTAGTTACAATTTAGGATGTTAAATGGAGTTTAGAACGATTCTGTGCAATCTGGGTAAAAGTTGGATTTCCTGAAAATGAACTGAACTTTTCTGAAAAAGACGATGAACAGTGTTCTTGCGAAAAGTAGGAATTCGCAAGCCTTGGTTGCGAAAAGTCCACTTTTCGCAAGCAGCTAAAGCGCATAGTTAAGTTTTCGTATATGTTGGTTACGAAAAGTAGGGAACTCGCAACCGTGGTTTGCGAGAAGTGAGGTTTTCGCATCTGTTGGTTGCGAAAAGTAGGGAACTCGCAACCGTGGTTTGCGAGAAGTGAGGTTTTCGCATCTGTTGGTTGCGAAAAGTGAGGAACTCGCAACTGTAGGTTGCGAAAAGTAAACTTTTCGTAATAGTGGGTTGCGAAAAGTTGGGTTTTCCTGTTTATGTGTTAAAGAGTATGTATACTTTAATTTGTTTCAGATACTAAGGATCTGGGTTAAAAGATAATCTAATTTGAGGAAAGTTTGAAGGACCTTTGCTTAAAAGATCAGGTGAGTTTTATTTTAAAGAGTATTTTTACTGGAATACAATATGTGAATAATGAATTGTGATAAGTGTATGAATATGTCATACGTTAGTGATTATAATGGAATATTATAATTACGTGAGTATTATATGAAAATATAATACGTGGCCGGGCTTTGGACCGGTGTGATAAATTGGCTCGCAACCAATTGATATTGGCCATTGGTGGAGGGATAAGGTGGGATGAGACAGGTATGATGCATAAATGTTAATTGATATTAACTTACGTGTGATGTATGTGTAATTATATAAAGTGTGTTTTATATAAATAAATTTTAATAAATTACAAATGACAGGGATTTACTCACTAGACCCTTAGGTCTAACCCTCATTTTCTGTTTTAAAAATTATGTATTCCAGGTGGTGATTCTAGTAAGAACAAGTAAATAGAATACTTGTTGGCTAGCTTTGGAGAAGATTATCATCATGATGCTACGGATGCTTTATTAGTTATAATTTTTGTTATTACCATGTAATTCAAAGTGGATCAAGTTGTAATGAATTTTTATGTTCAGACTTTAGACGGGTCCAAATGTGAAAGGATGAAGTACTTTGTTGTAAACATGTTATGGAATATATGTTATATGTATGTTTTGTTTTACGGGATGTTACATATTGAGAGAACATTCAGAAGGAGAAGAAGGATACAAAGAGCTTTGCTTCAAGATCCTCCTGCTCCTGCTGAAATGGCAGCACCAGAACCCAACCCTGAGGAGGAAGTCATTAGGATTGCTAACTCAAGAAATGGTGGCATCATGGACTATGCTATTCCTATGCTTGCCCAGCTGCACACAGGAATACGTAGGCCCCATGTTGAGGGTGACCAATCTGAGCTTAAGCCTATTATGTTTCACATGTTACAAACAAATGGTCAATTTGCTGGACTCCTTACTGAGGATCCACATTTGCACCTAAAGAATTTTATGGAGCTCACTGACTCTTTTCACCTTAGTAGAGTATATGTTGAAGCCTTAAGGCTGAAGTTATTTCCATGGTCTTTAAGGGATAGAGCCAAAGCTTGGTACAATTCTTTAGCTCCTGATTCAATCACAACTTGGAATGAAATGGCTGAAAAGTTTTTAAGAAAATTCTTTCCCCCAACCAGGAATGCCCAATTTATAAATGAAATTTGTCAATTTAAACAATTGAATGGAGAGGCAGTTCCTGAGGCTTGGGAAAGGTACAAAGAGTTATTAAGGAAATGCCCACATCATGGCATTCCATACTGCATACAACTAGAGACCCTTTACAATGGTCTTGATATGTCAGCTAAGCAAATGCTTGATGCTACTGCAGGTGGAGCCTTTATCTCTAGTACCTGCACTGATGGTTACAATATTTTAGAAAAAAATGGCAACAATAGTGATCAGTGGATAGATCCCAGAGCAATTGTACTCAGACTAACTGTGGGAACCCCTGGAACAGATCCTATTACCGCTTTAACTGCTTAGTTAACAGCCATGAACACCATGTTGCAAAACATGAATGCTCCAGCCGCTAATACTGTTGCTGCAGCAACTGTTTCAGAGTTCCTACCAGTTCAATGTGTGTACTGTGGTGAAGGTCATACTTTTGACCAATGCAGCCTAAATGTTGAATATGTGAACTACATCCACAACATACCTAATCAGTTTGGTAGCACTTACAACGCAAGTTGGAAAAACCATCCCAATTTTTCTTGGCACAGCCCATGTTTGAATCCACCAGTTGTGAAAGATCAGAAGCAGAATTTTCAACCAAACCAACAAGGTCAGTATCAACAAGGTCCATCTACCTCCCAAAAGCCTCCTAACCAGCAAGGTGAACAACCAGCTTCCTTTGAAGTTGTGCTGAAAGGTTTTATAAACCATACAACTTCAGCCATGAATCACCAAAATGCTACCATCAAGAATTTGGAGACTCAAATAGGACAAATGGCCATAGAGTTAAGACATAGACCAAATGGAACACTGCCTAGTGATACTGAAGTCCCTAGGAACGTGGTCAAAGAACAAGTGAAAGCCATTATTTTAAGGAGTGGAAAGGACTTAGTTAACAGTGGTCTAAATGAACCAAAGACTGTTATACAGCCCATCACTGAGAAGAGTGCCATAGCAACATCACATGTTGCTGTAGCAACTCCCACTGTTGTTCTTGAACCAGTGGTGATTGAAGAAGCTGTGACTGTACCACCTAAGTCTGACTATCCATTACTCTTTCCAAGTGAAGTAAACCCCAATACAAGCAAGAAAGATGTTGCCACAGATCTAACACCATCAGATCCTGTTGTTGCAACACCTGACAAACCAATAGAAGTAAAAACCCCCACTGTCCAATCCATACCAAATCCTAAGAAGGCAGTGATTGCTCCTGTTCCACCTTACATTCCTTACCCACAGAGGTTGAGGAATCAACAGGAGGAATGTCAGTTTAAGAAGTTTCTGGATGTATTCAAGCAATTGCACATTAACATCCCATTAGTAGAAGCTATTGAAAATATGCCTAGCTATGCCAAATTTTTGAAAGATATCTTGAGTAAGAAAAAGAAACTCACTGAATATGAAACTGTTGCCCTTACAGAAGGATGTAGTTCCCTTGTTTCCAATAAACTTCCCCCTAAAATGAAAGACCCTGGGAGTTTTGTAATTCCCTGTTCAATAGGTGGGAAACATGTAGGAAATGCTATGTGTGACCTTGGTGCTAGCATAAACCTTATGCCCTTATCCATTTTAAAAAATCTAGGGATAGGAGGGGCTAGACCAACCACTGTGACTCTACAGTTGGCAGACAGAACCATAGCATATCCTAAGGGCAAGATAGAGGATGTTTTAGTACAAGTAGATAAGTTCATCTTCCCAGCTGATTTCATAATCCTTGACTTTGAAGCAGATAAGGATACACCTTTACTCTTAGGAAGGCCTTTCCTTGCCACTGGTAGAACCATCATACATGTCCAAAAGGGAGAGTTGACCATGAGAGTGAACGACCAAAATGTTACTTTCAATGTTTTCAATTCCATGAAACATCCTGATGAAGTAGAGACATGTTCTATTCTAAGCACCATTGAATCAATGTGTCATGAGGGAGCCTTAGAAGAAATTCTAGGAACCAAAAGTGAGCAGTTGGAAGAACTTGAGGATAGTGACAGTGAGGAGGATAGTAATTTGAACAGTAGTGAGTTGCTGCTGCATGCTGCATCATTTGAGCTTTTGGAAGAAGAGACCACACACAAAACCCCTTTACCATCAATAGAAGCACCACCAGATTTGGAGCTGAAGCAATTACCTGCCCACCTTAAGTATGCATTCTTGGGGGAGGACAGTAAGCTACATGTGATCATCTCAGCTTTTTTGGAAGCTGAGCAAGAGAAGCAACTAGTTGAAATGCTTCAATCTCACACCAAAGCCATAGGTTGGACCATCTCTAACCTTAAAGGTATAAGTCCATCCATTTGTCAACCCAAGATCATCTTAGAAGACAAGGACTTTACCTCTGTAGAACCTCAAAGGAGATTGAACCCTGTAATGAAAGAAGTGGTCAAGAAAGAAATCCTAAAGTGGCTTGATGCTGGAATCATTTACCCTATAGCAAGTAGCAATTGGGTAAGTCCTGTCCAGTGTGTTCCAAAGAAGGGGGGTGTCACTGTGGTAGAAAATGAAAAGAGTGAGCTAATCCCAACCAGAATAGTGTCAGGGTGGAGGATTTGTATGGACTATAGGAAGCTTAACAAAGCAACCCACAAAGACCATTTCCCTCTGCCATTCAAAGACCAAATGTTGGATAGACTAGCTGGAAAAGAATACTATTGCTTTTTAGATGGCTATTCAAGTTATAACCAGATTGCTATAGCACCTGAGGACCAAGAGAAAACAACTTTCACTTGCCCTTATGGTACTTTTGCCTTTAGGAGGATGCCTTTTGGATTGTGCAATGCACCAGCCACATTTTAGAGATGCATGTTGTCCATTTTCTCTTATATGTTGGAAACCTCTATGGAGATTTTCATGGATGACTTTTCTGTCTATGGATCTTCCTATGAGGATTGTTTGAAAAACTTAGAACAAAGCCTTAAGAGATGTGAGGAGACTGATCTAGTGCTAAATTGGGAAAAATGTCATTTCATGGTAAAAGAAGGCATTGTTTTGGGTCATGTAATTTCAAAAAGGGGAATAGAGGTAGACAAGGCCAAACTTGAAGTCCTTAAGAGTCTACCTGAGCCCACAAATGTTAAAAGTATAAGAAGTTTTCTTGGACATGCTGGATTTTATAGGAGGTTTATAAAAGATTTTTCAAAAAATTCCAAACCCCTCTATTTATTACTTCAGCATGACCAACCATTTGATTTCAACAAGGAGTGTAAATCTGCTTTCAACACTTTGAAGAAAGCACTAATTTCAGCCCCTATTGTTGTTACTCCTGATTGGACAAAACCATTTGAACTTATGTGTGATGCAAGTGATTGGGCAGTTGGTGCTGTTTTAGGCCAAGTTAATGACAAGATTTTCCACCCAGTCTACTATTCCAGTAAAACTTTAAATGAAGCCCAAATAAACTACACAACCACTGAGAAAGAACTTTTGGCTGTGGTTTTTGCATTTGAAAAGTTTAGATCATACTTAATGGGTACTAAGGTCATTGTTTACACTGACCATGCATCCATCAAGTAATTGATTTCCAAAAAAGATGCCAAGCCAAGGTTAATAAGGTGGGTTCTTTTGCTTCAAGTGTTTGAGATTGAAATAGTAGATAGAAAAGGGGTGAACAATCAAGTTGCGGATCACTTATCCAGGTTAGAAAAAGGAGAATCAAGCACTGGTGAAATTAATGAAAAGTTCCCTGATGAGCAGCTCTTGATGCTGCAGCATCATACAGCCCCTTGGTTTGCAGACACTGCAAATTTCTTGGCTGTTGGGATCATTCCACCAGATTTAAACAAAGGCCAAAAGAAGAAACTAATTTATGATGCAAAGAACTATCTTTGGGATGACCCCTTTCTGTTTAAAGTGGGGGCTGACCAGATTCTAAGGAGGTGCATACCTCATCAGGATGTGCCTGCAATGCTGCAGCATTGTCATGCTGCTGCATATGGTGGCCACTTTGGTGCCAAAGAACTGCAGCCAAGGTTCTTCAATCTGGTTTTTTCTGGCCAACACTCTTCCAAAATGCTGATAATTTTGTTAAGAGGTGCAATGAGTGTCAAAGGGTTGGATCCATCTCCAAAAGACATGAAATGCCCCTCAATGGCATTCTTGAAGTAGAAATCTTTGATGTATGGGGTATTGACTTCATGGGTCCATTTCCCATGTCTGGAAACAATCAATACATATTGGTGGCTGTGGATTATGTATCCAAATGGGTAGAAGCCACAACTTGTCACTCCAATGATGCCAAGACTGTAGTTAAGTTTTTGCGTAAGCACATATTCACAAGATTTGGTACCCCTAGAGCCATGATCAGTGATGAGGGTACCCACTTTGTGAATAACATGATGAAAGGAGTTCTGGAAAAGTATAACATAAACCATAGGGTAGCAACAGCCTATCACCCTCAAACTAATGGTTTAGCAGAACTTTCCAACAGAGAGATTAAAAGCATTCTAGAGAAAGTGGTAAAGCCAACAAGGAAGGATTGGTCCTTCAAGCTTGATGATGCTTTATGGGCTTATAGGACTACCTATAAGACACCCATTGGAATGTCCCCATATAAGTTAGTTTTTGGGAAAGCATGCCATCTACCACTTGAACTAGAACACAAAGCCTTTTGGGCTTTGAAAGAGCTGAATTTGTGTCTTAATGCTGCAGGTGAAAGAAGGAAGCTACAGATTAATGAGCTTGAAGAATTGAGGGATCACTCTTATGAAAATGCTAAAATTTACAAAGATAAAACCAAAAAATGGCATGATAAGAGGTTCTCACAAAGAGAAATTGTAGCTGGCCAAAAAGTTTTACTCTTTAACTCTAGATTGAAACTTTTTCCAGGAAAACTAAGATCCAAGTGGACAGGGCCATTTGATGTTCATAAAGTCCATCCTTATGGAGTGGCTGAACTCATTGACCCCAACAATGGATCCATTTTCAAAGTGAATGGTCAAAGAGTAAAGTCCTATCATGAAGCTGCAGCAACCGACTCCATTGGTACCACATCTGTGGTACAACTCTCTCAATCCTAGATGTGATCTCAGAGGCTTGAAAAAGCCTATCCTTGTTGTAAATATGTAAATAAAGTGGTTTAGTTTTTGTTTTTGTTTTAAAACATGAAGTTTTGAAAGTTTGAAAAATTGCTGGAAAAGGTTCAGTGCTGCAACAACATTCATGTTGCTATAGCATTCTGACCCTAAAACCCCAACAGTCTTTTCAGCCGAAAAAGTGTACTTCTTTTCTGCAAAGATGCTCTGCAAGCTATGCAAATAGTAGAAAGCTATCAAAAGTTTTGAGTTCCAATAAAACTCTTGAGTATCTGGTTTAAATAACTAGCGGCCCTAGTTAGTTTTGAACTACACTGCACTATTCACCACCCATTCGGTTTCTTTTCAACTAATCCCCCACGATCTCCCCTTAACCTCTTTAAAATATTGTGTGATATTTTACAACTTGCAACCTAAACAGTATTTTATAGGGGACTTAAGTTCTTATTATGGGAATATTGAAAGTTCAGGCTAAGAAAGTTTTGAGGCCACCAAGTGATCATGAAAGAAGACGAAGCGCCAGAAAATAGAGCATAAAAATGGATTCAAGCAAGAAGCTTGTCGATGAATCAAAAGCCAAGGAGAAATCGCCATCACCTTCTCCAAGCATTCCACCATTGAAGAAGCAGAAAACAGGGGAAGAAGAAACTGGTAAGCAAACCGAAACTCACACCTCTTCTAACTCTGTTTCGTCTACTTCTGCTAGCCATAAAACCCTCACAATCGATATCAACAAGGAACCCCAATCTCCCCTCATTGAAAACCCACAAATACTGTTGTTGGGTGGTCGATTTCCACTCACTCCTAGCCCTCCACATACAAAAGACCCATCTCAGCCCACTCCGAAAACAAAAAACCCATTTGCTGAAGATGCGGCTGAAATAGCCCGTATTTTAGGAGAGCCCCCATACAAAATCATAAATCCTACTGAGCCTAAGCCATCATCCACCAAAGCAACCTCTGTGCATAGTGAGATTTCCATACCTGAAACAAATCAAGAAGTGATCATGTCTGAACAATCACAGCCTCGAGAAAAGGAGACTGTGATTATTACCAAGGAGGAAGAAGTGGTTAAGAAGAAGGTCTTGGCTGAGAAGAAAGGGAAGGGGAAGAGTACTGAGGTTGTGGAGGAAGCAGAGAGCACAGAATAGGAGAGCTCTGAGTTTGATGATAGCAGTGATGAGGATGTTGCTGTGAGCAAAGAAGAGATTGATGCAGCAACAACAGAAAATGAAGATGTTCCTTTAGCTGAATGGATGAAGACTCCCAAGAAGGGGAGTGTAAAGAGAAAGAAGGTACCCATTTCACCATCACCAAACCAGAACAGGACCAGAAGAGAAAACACTTCTTTTGGTACTTTCAGTTGCAAATTGGCATATGAGCAGTTTGGTATGCTTGCTGCCAAAGAAGCTTTAGCAGACAAGGGGTTTCGTCCAGAAGCTTTAAGAGACAAACCTTTCATCACCAACACCATAAGAAAAATGGGATGGGAGTTGTTCTGTGCAGTTCCAGGAGCATACAACCTCTCCCTCATCAGGGAATTCTATGCAGAGGTTGCAACATCCACAAGCCATACTGTGAAGGTAAGGGGAACTGATGTGTCTTATGATGCTCACACTATTGATAACATGTATGGTATAGTGTCCCCTACAGCAAACGATTACAGGAAATTGACTGAGAAAGCCACAGAAGAAGAAGCCAGGAAGGTGTTGAGCACCATTGCTCAACCTGGTGCTTCCTGGAAGAACAGGTTGTTCAGAACAATGCATAGCAAGGACCTCTTGCCCGAGGTCAGCGTCTGGTTCTATTTTCTGAGATACACACTTCAGCCCACAACCCATGATACAAGCCTAATCTTTGAAAGAATGATACTACTATACTGTATCATGGGTGGTAAAAGATTCAGTGTGGGGGAAGCTGTGTGTAAAAGCATCAAGTCCTGTGTAGAAAAGGCAAAGGGAGACCTTTGGCATCCATCCCTAATCAACTCCTTACTCCTTAGAGACAAAGTGAAATCCTTTCCCACAGATGAAATTGTCTCAGGAAAAGCTGTAATAGAAGCCCAGACAATGAAGAGAGTGATGAGGAATGCGGAGAAAGCAATGAGGCAGAATGCCATTGCTGCATCATCACCCATGGATGCTGCAGCAACTACTGCAACATCACTCCTGGATGCTGCAGCAACTGCTGCAGGTAGTTCCAAACAATCACAACAACCAAAACCCCAATCAGTCCCAATAGAAGAGCAACTGGAAACCAAATCATTTGTGTACCTAGCAACCCAAATTGCAAACAACCAGAAAACTCTCTTGACCAAACTAAAAGAGAGGGACCTGATGTGGATGACCCTTTTGGCCAAACAGAAGACAGATATGGAGGCCAAGATTGTTGAGAGTGAGAAGAAACTGCTGGCCTGTTTGAAAGAATAGGATAAGGCTGCACAACATGACAGAAGACTCACTGCTTTGCACAGGCACTACCAGATGGTAAGAGAGGGGGTAATGGAAAGCAAATGGGCAATGGAGAATCCAGAGGAGTACACGAGCATTGGTCTATATCCAGAAGAGCTGCAGATGGAGGCAGAAAAGTTCATCCCCAGTGCTGCAGCAAAACCTACTCCCAAAGAGTAGGCAGGTCCATTTCTATACCTTAGCTCCATTAGTAGTTTTTAATTTTCTGATTTTTAGTTTTTAGAGTCTGGGAATTTGTCAAGTATTTCAGTTTTGAGTCTTATGAGATTGGCACCATCACAAACCACATCCCATGGTAATTTTGTTGATATACATCCCTTGTCAGTCCTCAAAACTATAACCATGCTCATCTACCTGGGAAGCAACTAGACATCCTTGTGCTTTTAGAAAATGACTTACGCCATCCTTTCACATACACAAGCCACTTATACCCTTTGCACCCTTAAGCCAAAACGATTACTGTCTCAATGAGGACATTGACAATTGCAAGTGTGGGGGAGGGGTATACTAATTCATGAGCTCAAAAGACAGCCATAGGGCAGAAAATTGCTCCAAAAAAATATATCAAAGAATGAATCAATAGTGTCCAAAGTCAAAAGCAAATAAAACAGAAAAAATATGAACATATACACTGTTTGGGCATTACAAATAAAGACTTGTAAGTTGAAAGAGTACCATGTGCTACAAATCCAAATCACCCAAAATGTCCTAAAGATTCTGGAAGTACAAGGCCTTAATGTCTAACAATAGGAAATGAGTCATTGGCTTATGGGATTGAGTGAATGATGATGGATGAACACAGAATTATGCTAGGCTATGGTCCTGTTTTGGTTTCCAAATCTCATAATCTGTTTATTTTTCATTTTCACCCTTTAAATTATTTTCAATTTCTCATTTGAGTCATTTTTAGTTGTCATCTTGGTTGCTTGGGATAAGCAACAGTTCAAGTGTAGGGGTGTGATAAGTGTGTATTTATATACACTTTTATACCCATTTAGGACTTTAGTTTACCTTATTTTACATCTTTCCCAATTAGATATTGAGTCTTTATTACACATTTTCTTTAGAATGGAGCTAGGATGTAGTTTATGGAATAATCCTATCTTTTTGCTGAACTTTTGTTGATTTCTATGTTGCTACAGCAGGGGATGCTACAACAGTGATATTGGCAGCCATGGCTCAATCAAGTTGGACGATTTTATTTTGTTGAAGGAAGATCTCAGGCATCTTTTAGTACACTCTTGGGCAGAAGTCAACCCTGAAGATACCTCTGAAAATGACCCTGAAGATGCTCCTATAGATGCTTCCTATGATAGACTTTTGTTACTTTTACTTTATTGTACTAAGATGCTTGGTTATTACCCATTGGGTATAACCACTTTTGTACTTCTTAAGCATCATTTGATTCCTTGTTTTCTAGTATAAATAGTTTAGCTTGTCTTTCATTTGAACTCAACTTCTACTGGAACAAAGTTTGTCCTAAGCTTTGTTACCAAGTACTTTAAATTTCAATTGCAATCTTTTAGTTACAAGTCATTACATTTCTGTCTGTTGCTATAGCAACCTTTGCAGCTTTCTTTACTTTTTGCACTTACATTACGTCATTTACATACATGTCATTTACTTTTAAGAATTTACATTCCATTATGGTAGGCTAAACACCATAGTGTGGGTGTAAGTGAAGGTTGGCAGATTAAGCCAAGTGTCTTTGGACATTTGTTTGCATTGATTTTATGCTTTACTATTCATAAACAACATGAATACTTCATCCAGTAGTCTTTGACAAATTGACAAGTGTTATTCTATTTGGATGAGTTGGCCTCAAAATGGAGACAACGCAAGTGTTTATGTTGGGTGTGTTATAGAGACTATAAAGAGTTGCTTCAATCCCTTGGGTTGAGAAACTATATGGAAAGAAAGGTAAGATCCGACTAGTAGGTTCTTGCTGCACTTACCAAGTGCCCACCCTAAGTAAAAAGTCTAATCTGAACTTCCCTTGGAAGGCCATTCAATTCAGTAGTATTGCAGGAGCTTTGCTGCAGCACGCTTTGTAAGTTTAGGATCCACTCTTACAATCAATATATCAATGTACAGAATAGTAATTGAGAAGTAATATGATCGAACCAACTTGTATTCAATGAAGAACAGATTTACAGATCTTAGAGAGAGAGTATCTCAAAGATTACAAAAGATGAATACAAATATATGCGGGAAAAGTCAGTTAGCGTAAAGATGCTAACCACTATATATACTGTAACAGAAATACTAAAGCTACAGTACATATATGAAAGACTAATAGGAACAATACACGTGTCCTAATTAGTTAACTAAAAACAAAGTAAAGCATCTAGTTATAAGTTCTGAACATGTTGTTCAGAACTTCTGAACATTATTCTGATTAAACTTCTCAGAACTTCTGACTCTTCTTCTCAGACTTCTATACTTGTCCAACTTTCAGAGCAATACTTCTGAGCCTTCTTACTCAGAACTATGACTCTTCACTTCAGAACTTCTGAGCCTTCTTAGTCAGAATTCAACACTTAGTTTATTGACAAAACTCAGATCTAACAATCTCCCCCTTTTTGTCAAATAAACTTATACTTTGCATCATCCAATTCTTTTAAGGCAGGAACAATCTTCTGTAAAAGCACATTTCTTTGAGTAAGCCTCTTGTCAATTTTAACAATGATTTCTTGAATGGTTTCAACCTACTGAGTGATCACTTCTTGAGTCATGTTAGCTTGTTTCACCTTCAACATATTTTTCTCCAAATTGCGCTTAATGATCCTTAAAGTTCCAGAACTATACTTTACAGTTTCCTTTGCTCTGAAGAAGATCTTTTCACTTTTATTCTTCAGAAAGACTCCCAAATCTGGATGCTTGGATACACTTCCAGTTTTCAAGACATTTTTCTAATCATGGTCTGTGTTGGGATTTGAAAGATAAACACATGGCCTTTGTAGATACAGAGCTATTTGAAAATCTGTATAAAAATGCTATCTTAAGATATAGAACATAGCTTCAATCACCACAATCCTTGCCTTTCTTTCATTCTTGTCTTTACTTGAATCTTTGAAGCACAAAAGACTATGTAACCTGTAGAAATCAACTACTGATAACTTTTCAAAGTCTGCATCAGTAAAATAGTACACTTTTCCATCCTCTCTTAAAACTTCAAAGGACAAGTACTCTTGCTTTCTGAATTGCTTAGCCTTAAGTTCTCTGATCCCTATGATTAAAAAATCGGAATACACAGCTTGCTTTGGTTTTCCAAGACACCTTGACTTCTCTGCCAACCAGATCTGAGTCTCTTTTGGTCTGTCATGATATACACTCAGAATATCTATTTCTTTAGGCTTGAAAAACTTGGGTAAATCAAATTCAAGAAAATATCCATTCAAATCAACAGATCTTTCATCTTCTTTTGGTTCAGATTGTTCAGGTTGATCAATACTTGTTATTTGAACATTCTGAGGAGTTGTGTCTTGAACTTCTCCAACTTCATCTGAAAAGATTTCATTTACTTCATATTCAGCGGGAAATACAAAGTCACTGTGCAACATCTTTTTAGGATTAACTTCTAATAACAACCATTCACCACAGTTTCTGATCTTACTTTTGAGATTCAATCTTCTTTCCACAGATTTCACACATCTTTTCTTTAGATTTTCTCTTTCAGTATTAGAATTTCCTTTCATTTCTTTTAGTAACCAACTCAAAGTTGCATTGCTATACTTCACCAATTCCTTTAATTTGAATAGTTCAAGTCTTTCTTGAACTCTATATGCAAAGCCTTCAGTTTCCATTCCTTCATTTATAAACCCCTTCATATTTACACCAATCCCTGGAATCTTTACTGGACAACTCAAGTTGCATTTCTCTTTTCTTCCTTCAATAGCCAACTGAAAGTCATACATATACATATTCCTGACATAAATGCCTAGAAGTCTTCTGCATTCAATCTCTATCCAGGTCTCTTCAGTACTGGCAAAGAATTTAACTAGGAAGATCTGATCATCAAGAGTTAATCTGTAAAAATCAAAGCTGGACATGGAAACTTTTACATTTCTTTCTTTCAGTACTTCCAATCTTACATACTTCAGACCATCAAACTCTTCTGTTTGAAACATCAACACTTTCTCGATCCTTTTCTGAATATGCAATCTTGAATCAGGAATTCTGAATCTGTTTGAAGCTTCTGCATAAGTCATCTGAGATCTCCCATCCATGAAACCATCAATATTGCTCTCTAAAACCGCATAATCTCCTTCTGTGTGATAGAGATCCTCATATGTTTCCTCTGGAAAGATATCATCATGAAACTGTCTAGCAAGTGGTACATCACTCATTTCCATAACAAAGTCACATAAAGGCTCCTCTAAAATTGGCAAGTCAATCTTAGGAATTTCAATTGGCTTTCTGAATAAGTATTCTGAAGGCATAAAGTATTCTTCAACTCTATCATATTCTTCTGATTTGTCACCAATATCATCAATATAGTTAAACTGAAACTCCTCTTGAAATTTCTGAGAATAGCCAACAGTACTATCTTCTTCTTCCATCAGATCAATAGGCCTTACTGTTTTCACAACTTTTTGAACATTTAGAGCTCTGACTAATTCACTGTGCATCCTTCTGATCAAGACTTCATTCAGTCTCCTTTCTTCTAACTCAGAGTTCAACAAGCCAATTCTGACATAGGGAACAATGTCTGTACAAATGTTTTCAACAACTGAACTCTCAATTGTTTCCTCTGACCTCAAAACAGGTTCCTCAATGGCTTCAGTTTCATCAGAATTTACTTCCATCTCTGTATCTAAGTTCAATTCTTCTGTTTTATCAAAGTCACCACCATCTATACATTCAACTTCCATTTCCTCTGTATCTGAACTTTCAATTTGAACTATCTGAGTATCCACTTTCTGAACATTTTCATCTGTCTGAACTTATGTGCACTTTGTATTGACCAATTGCATATCTGCTATTTCAAAATCTTCTATACCAATATCATTATCAGAACTAAACCTTTGTTTTTTCTCCCCCTTTTGATGATAGTGAAAGTCAGTATCATCAAACTTCCTTTTGGAGTTCTGACCTGAAACACTTTCAGGTTCAGCTTCTGCTAGTGGAACAATTTCAAGTGGCTTTGAAGTTGAAGCCAAAGAAGTGCTCAGTGCTTTAAATACAGATTCTTGCATACTCTGCATTTGTTTAAACAAATCCTTCTAAAATTCAGACATAATATCCTTGATCTCCTTTTTATGAGATTCCAATGATACCTTCACATCATCCATTTTAGTCTCAACAGATGTTATCCTTCCCTCCAACATATTTTTCAACTCCTTCACCTCATCATTCAGTTCATCCACCTTTTTCTACAATTTTTCAACTTTATCCCCCATCACCTTGTTTTGATTCTGAATCTTTACAAATTCAGAAGAGTCTAATTGTGAACCTGAACCAACAAATGGTCCAGTTTTCATGTGCCCAGAGGGTTCATAGCATGTAGATAACACTAAGTCATCTTGTACAACAGATGCACATTTTAATGAGGCTTTTGAAATGTTCACCTCACTAGGTCTTCCATCCAATCCTTGACATCCAAAATTAGGTATGTCTATGAATGTTTTGTCAGGAATACGAAATTCTTGATTTGTGCAAGTGTTAGAAGGAATTTCAGGCTCAAATTAGATAGGACTGTGAGATCCAGACTCAATGTGATGAATAACATGTTGGGATTTATCACCTCCCTCCAAATGAGTTTGGGATGGTTCCCCTGATTTATGTGAAACAGTAGCATGTTGAAATGCTTCTGAGTGGGTATGGATGGGTTGTTCAAGTTCCACCACTAGGTCCATGGTGTTTGTTTCAATATTGGACACCAAGAATTGTGAACCAATAGCACATGTGGTTACCTGGTTAAGATTAGCTAGTGCAGAGGCATCTCTTTCTGTTTGAACCTCTGGTGACAATCTCTCATTCTCACCACCCTCATTCTGTTTTTCCTCACATATTCTAACTGAGCTCTCAGAATTTTTCCCCTCATTTCTCTCAGAATGTTCACCCACTTGAACATCCTCCCCCTCTCTAACTTGACTAGACCCCTCACCTCTCTTCTCAGGTTGGTCCTCTTGGGTAGGGATTTGAGGTTCTTCAATTCCCATAGACGTGCAATATGCTTTTAAAATCTCACTCTCCCTTGGTATGTAATTCCTAAGTGATCTTGGCAAAATTTTATGATTAGGATAATGTTGGATTTTAGTAACTGAAGACATCTTACCCAAGTAGAAAATAGGACCATGATGTTCATTTGATCTTCTAGGAATGGTTCTGTTCTCTTGCATTGCATACCAAATCACAATTTGCCAATACCTTATGTAAGGTATGTATGACAGAGGTGTATCCTTTGTTTTCTTTTGAATAGCCTTCTGATTTTTCTCAAAAGTGTTCTTCATGTCTTCCCAAAGTATAGAGTGTAGTCATAATGCCTATTCCTCACTAAACCCTGAAAAAATTGAAGAATCTGTTTTGAAGCTTGATCTGCAGAACTATTCTTCCCTGACAAACACTTATTCACCACATGAAAGAAACATGCCCAAATTGGTGGCAATTTGTTCCTTCTGAACAAACTAAGAGTCCTTAATCCTTCATTGTACCCTAACTTCATAAACTCTGCAATTAATTCTTCTGTTAAAGGTGAGTCTTCAAAATCTGACCTTCTTTTCACATCATCTTTTTCTGGAAGATTCAGCATTTCTCTCAGTGCAGAGATTGATAAAGCAAATGTTACTCCTCCAATTTCAGATATAAACTTGTTTCCTTCTAACCTAAGATATTTCCACCATTGTTGAATATACTGAACAGGGACTGTTTTGCACCTTGTAAACCATTTCCTGTAAGGATGATATTTGAATAATTCCATTATGATTCTGTGTTCAGGCTTAAATCTACTCTCCTCAAATAGTAAGACACAATTATTCTCTGACAATTTCAACCATTCTCCTTCAGGGACAACTCTTTCTTCTAAATTTGGTCTATTTGACATTATCGACCCTGCAGCACTCTGTTCATGTTCAACATTCATGTTTTCCTCATCTGCATTTCCTTCCGATTCAGCCATTTGTTCATCTCCTGCATTTATTTCATCATTTCTTATTGCTTCTTCTTCAACAACCCTATTTTGCACTTCATCATTATCCGAATCGGATGAATCCATTAAAGACTTAGCATAATGCAGAGATATTTGACTACTTCTTCGAAAACCAGACATGATTAAGAAGAAAACACACTCAAAGAACTCTGGATTGATTCGTATCTCACTTTTCGCTCTGAAATTTGAAAGAATTTGAAAGATGGATTTTAAGATCTATTTAAAATCCGCGAAGTTGAACAGTTTGACGGAAAAACGAGGTTAAAGTTATAACGGAGTCAACACATTTGAAATGCCACAGAGGATTTAAATGAAATGCGTGACATAATCAACCAAATACGAAGCTGACACGTGTTATTGGATAGAATATTGACACAAGTCAAAGATCTGAATAACACGCTCAGAAGATTGACTTTCCTTTATCAGGGATCTGATTATTCTACTCAGAGTTCTGAATCCATGATTCAGAAGAATTTTTCCTTGTAACCAAAATTTATTTAAAATCAACTTCTGATAAATGTAAAACCTTTAATTATTCAGAAGAGGTTTGAACAGATATAAAAACATTTTATCATCAGAATTCTGTTCAAATAATGATGATTTGAGATATTTGAAAAAAAATCATTTAAAATCTTATATCTGAATATGAATTTTTTTGAAATTCAGACATAGTTTGAACAAGTTATCAAAAACTTTTATCATTAAAAGCTTGTTTTTCTTAGAATGATCAGAGATAAGAAATGAAAACAAACCTTTTAAGCATCGTGAAATGATTTCCAACAAATATTAATGCTCCCCCTTGACTTTAGCATGTACTTAAACATATATGAGACATAAAGATGAGATAGAAAAATAATAGAAAGAAAATAATCCACAAAATTGAAGTACTTGTATTTTTCAGAAATGAATTCTTGAAAGTTAGATTTCTGACGTATTGACTCAAAAGTTCTGAACTCAAGACTCAGAAGTTCTGAACTCAAGAGTCAGAATTCTGAATACAATAGTCAGAGTTCTGAGTACACTACTCAGAAAATCTTACTTAGAAAAATTTTATCATTTCAAAAAAAAACAAATATAATCAATTAGTTAGATTAAGCATTCCTATTTTACATATGAGAAAAGAGAACCTTTTGTGATCAAGAGGCTTTGTGAACAAGTCAGCCAATTGATACTTTGTATGCATAAAGTGCATCTCTATAGTTCCCTGTTCCACATAGTCCTTTATAAAATGATACCTCACATCTATGTGTTTAGTTTTTGAATGTTGAACAGGATTATGAGTAATGGCAATTGCACTTTCTGAATCACAGTAGACGGGAATTTTGTTGAGCTGATACCCATAATCCATGAGTTGTGTTCTCATCCACAAAGTTTGAGAGCATGAAGCAGCAACAGCAACATACTCTGCCCCAGCAGTTGATGTGGACACACAATTCTGCTTCTTTGATGCCCAACTCACTATCTTATCCCCCAAAAAGTGACAAGCACCAGAAGTACTTTTTCTGTCCAACCTACTTCCTGCATGATCAGCATCAGAGAAAGCATTCAATTTAAAATCAGTTTCTTTTGGATACCGTAAACCTAGATCAGGTGACCCTTTGAGATATCTTATAATCCTTTTGACAGCCAACATATGTGATTCTTTTGGGTTAGACTGAAATCTAGTACAGAAACAAGTAGAAAACATGATATCTGGCCTACTTGCAGTCAGATAAAGTAAAGATCCAATCATGCCTCTATAGAGTTTGTTATCTACTGAAACTCCTTTGAGATCAGCATCTAACTTTATGTTTGTTGCCATAGGTGTTCTCATGGAAGCACAATCAGACATCTTGAACTTTTTCAGAATGTCTCTGACATATTTTCCTTGATTTATAAAAATACCATTTGGTAATTGTTTGACTTGAAGACCAAGGAAAAAATTCAGTTCACCCATCATGCTCATTTCAAATTTAGATTTCATGATTTTAGAAAAACCATCACATAATTCTGCACTAGTAGAGCCAAATATTATGTCATCAACATAAATCTGAATAAGAATTAAATCCTCACCCTGTTTCTTTAAAAACAAAGTTGTGTCAATCTTACCTTTCTTGAACCCTGAAACTAACAAGTGTTGAGTAAGAGTGTCATACCAGGCTCTTGGTGCTTGTTTTAGACCATATAAAGCTTTATCTAAAATATAAACATGGTCAGGAAATTCTGGATCAACAAAACCTTCAGGTTGATGAACATACACCTCTTCATTAAGTATACCATTCAGAAAGGCTGATTTGACATCCATCTGATATACCTTGAAATTCTTGTGTGCAGCATATGCCAAAACTATTCTGATTGCCTCTATTCTTGCCACTGGTGCAAATGTCTCATCATAATCAATTCCTTCTTGTTGACAGTATCCCTTAGCAACCAATCTTGCCTTGTTTCTGATAACAACACCTGACTCATCCTTTTTGTTTCTGAACACCCATTTAGTTCCAATGATAGATTTACCTTCAGGCTTTGGAATGAGTCTCCAGACTTTGTTTCTTTCAAATTGGAGTAATTCCTCTTGCATTGCTGAAATCCAATCTGGATCCTCTAGGGCTTCATTAGCTTTCTTAGGTTCAAATACACTTAAGAAACCATCAAACATTGCTTCATTTGCTGTAGCTGATCTGGTTTTTACTCCTGCTGATGGATCACCTATCACTTGATGAATAGGATGATCTTTAGTCCACTTGTGTGAACTAGGAAGCACATCAATCTCTGAAAAATTGTTGTTTGTATCATTCTCATCAATGATAGCTTGTAATTATGAACTGCCCCCTTGTTCTGATATATGTATAGGTGTTGCATCCAAGTTTGGATTCAAAGCAATGAAGTCAGAATTCTGAGTGACTTGTTCAGAGTTCTGAATATAAGGTTCAGAATTCTGAGTACAAGTTTCAGAATTTTCATCACTTGTATTTATCAAATTTGGACATTCCTCAGATGGACCTTTATCAGAAATTACAGTTGATTGAGCTACTTCTGGAGTTCTTCTTTTCATCTCTTTGACCATCTTTGGGTTTTCAAATTCTACATACGAATCAGAAATTAGTTCTAGAAAAGCATCCTTAAACAGTAAATTGAGTTCTGAACAAATAGGATTAGAATTTGTATCAGAAGTCATTTTTGTCTTGTTGAGCATGAGTTCTGAACTGTCTTGTTCAGAAGTCTTGCTCTGATACCAATTGTACAGAACAATAATTGAGAAGTAATATGATCGAACCAACTTGTATTCAATGAAGAACGGATTTACAGGTCTTAGAGAGAGAGTATCTCAAAGATTACAAAAGATGAATACAAATATATGCGGGAAAAGTCAGTTAGCGTAAAGATGCTAACCACTATATATACTGTAACAGAAATACTAAAGCTACAATACATATATGAAAGACTAATAGGAACAATACACGTGTCCTAATTAGTTAACTAAATACAAAGTAAAGCATCTAGTTATAAGTTCTGAACATGTTGTTCAGAACTTCTGAACATTATTCTGATTAAACTTCTCAGAACTTCTGACTCTTCTTCTCAGACTTCTATACTTGGCCAACTTTCAGAGCAATACTTCTGAGCCTTCTTACTCAGAACTATGACTCTTCACTTCAGAACTTTTGAGCCTTCTTAGTCAGAATTCAACACTTAGTTTATTGACAAAACTCAGATCTAACACGCTTGTGCTTGCTATAGCAATGCCCTGAGCACTTTGTTAGCCCAAATCCAACCTGATCTTGCACCCATACTATCTTTAATTTCTTGTTATTATCTTTCAGTACTTTGCTTTCTGTTACTAAAAATCTTGTTACCAAAATCCTGCTTTGAGAATCAACTTGTTGTTACTCTTCTTGCTTTGAAAGTCCCTGAGGTACGATATCTGGTATTACTTACCATTATTACTTGTTTTTGGACGACACTAGTAGAACATGTATACTTGCATGGTTTGCTAGTTGTTGTAGCCTTTTTGGGGTTACATTTAATCCACACCAATCACCCCACAAACTTGAACTTCACAATCGAACCACAAAATCTTAGAAAAATTATGGAAATCAGTCAAAACCTTAAAGAAAATCAAAGCTTTCTTCTTCTTGCAACGATTTCTCTCGAAGCTAATAATCACACACCTCCTTTGAACCGCCTTTGGAGAATGGCTAAGACCAGGTGGTGATTACTATATATGTCTCCATATTTGCACAAGAGAATCTCCTATTATACAATTATAACCAAAAAGACCCTCAATTTAATAACAATAATTAAAACTATCCCCTAAACTTATTTAACTTAGTCATAAAACACTTCTTAGCCTTATAATAAAACATAGAGTCGAAACGTAATTTACCCGGGTTATCACAATATCTCCCCCTTAAAGGAATTTCGTCCCGGAATTCAGTCATACAACTAATGAGGTTAACTAATTAACAAAATTGATTTCAAAATCTTACAACACATTACTATGTTTACGGAACCCCCAACAAAGTTTCACATAACCAACCGCTTTTATTCTCCGAATATAAGTTTTGTTCCACCTAGAACAATCTTTCAAATCGAACAAATAATAACGGATTACCATGCTTTTGCTGCGCAACTCTGATTAAACTCACGAAACCCCCGATTTTCTTAATAATATATAATTCAATCACTAATCAACGAATTAAAATCATCTTATTTTCTATCGTTAACTTACTTAATACCCCAAACTCGGAGATTTAAAACATACGTCAAACATGAACCCCCGATTAAAATATAACACCACATTTTCTAGGTCACCCAAAAATTTCTTACTTTAATAATAACCACTTATTTCAAAACCAACTTCAGCTTTCTCACGTTAACATAATATACCGACGGTCACTCAGTATTACTTAATCAAACTTTTCACCAAGATCAAACCCTAAAACCACATTAACATTAACATTAATTTAAAAATAAAATCGTATCACGACATAATTAAATATTTCACTTATCCCAAGGGTATCACACCCATAACTCATACCAACATCCATATTAAAATATCAACACAAATCCTTAACATAACGGTAACCCGCTATCATATCAATGACTTATACATAAGACTTAGCATAAAGAAATGATAAACACAAAGCCTTAAACATCTAATTCACTTAAGCCATTCCACTACATAATCTCATCACAATAATCATCACATCACATAACCGACAAGGTCACCGATTAATGACAATACTAATATAAAGCCAATCACGACTTAAAACATCTAATACTTACTCCTCTTATACCACTTTTCTATTCTAAGAAAAACTCACAAACATTAAACACTTATAACATTATTGACAAAATCAAGATATATTTCCTCTCAGCTTAAGTCTAGGCTATCAACAACCTAGTTCACTTAAACTAAGGCTCTGATACCATCTGTAACGACCCGGTTTCCAAAAATAACCTCGATTTCAAAAAGATCAACCAATAATCAATCATAAAATAATCGGATAATACAATCATCCCAGAATCATCTCAAATACAACGAATGAAAGAAATACTTCTAACCGCAATAATAAATTCTAACCAAAGATTTAGATCCTTACCGATATATGACCACCCAACTAATAATATAATATAAACAACCCGATCAATACTAGCGAACCGGTAATTGAATTCACTCTCAACTGCCTTCTTCCCAAGCTAGTAATCTCAATATAAAATTCACAAGAAATGCATATTTTTTAAACAAAATGAGGGTTAGACCATACGGTCCAGTGAGTAAATCCATGTCGGAGAAAAATCCAATAAATCATTTAACATGAAAATCTTTAAATCATATAATCACTGTGTATGCCCGCAAGCACTACATCCCTCCCAAGGCAACTAAACGCAACAGTCGCTATTCAAAATAACGCACACCCCGATAAGACCGAAGTCAATATCAACGGTGGCTCACTACACGAAGCATATTCGTTAGCATAAACACGCACACTCCGATAAGACCGCAATCAATATCGGCAGTGGCTCACCACACGAAACATATTCGTGGGCCAAAAATATATATATACATACCCCCCTGCGCGGACCATTACAGTCTCACACGCACACGAGCTTCTGTTGTAAAAGTCCCTTTACCCTCAAATCAATAATTACATTATATGCGACAATTATAAATCACATCTAAAAATTAAAGTAACCATAGTTATCCATCGTAAACCAACTGTATCAATAAGATACAATAATTAAACGATAAACATTTATAATTTAATGCATTTCAGTTCGTAAACGGTTAAAAGAAAACTCACCTCGATGGAATAAGATTGTCTTTCACTCACACGTGATCACCCCACAAACTTGAACTTCACAACCGAACCACAAAATCTTAGAAAAATTATGGAAATTAGTCAAAACCTTAAAGAAAATCAAAGCTTTCTTCTTCTTGCAACGATTTCTCTCGAAGCTAATAATCACACACCTCCTTTGAACCGCCTTTGGAGAATGGCTAAGACCAGGTGGCGGTTACTATATATGTGTCCATATTTGCACAAGAGAATCTCCTATTATACAATTATAACCAAAAAGACCCTCAATTTAATAACAATAATTAAAACTATCCCCTAAACTTATTTAACTTAGTCATAAAACACTTCTTAGCCTTATAATAAAACATAGAGTCGAAACGTAATTTACCCGGGTTATCACATTTATTAAGAAAAAAAATGTTCAATTTTGGTACGATACTTACCATATTTCTTCAAAAAGAACTGCACATAACAAGCCAGGACCCAAGTTCCGTTGGGTACCAAAATCTACTTAATCTGTTTTGCAGGTTCATCATGTGTGGTGCTGATTGCCAAAACTATACAAACAAATGACTAGAAAACAGAAGAGAAATGTGCAACTTTGAAGAAAAGTACCTATGCTGAAATATATGCATAATTTCAGGGGGAGAAATTCTAACCTTTTGATATATTTTGTGCTTATTGATAAATCTTTCTATATACTTATTTATTGGGAGAGCATACATAATAATGGCTTCTAAACACCTCAGTTTAGAACCCGTACTTCAAAAAGCAATATTGACTTCTGATTACTTCAGATCAGGACTCGTTCTTCAATGATTTTTGACTTCTAAACACATCAGTTTAGAACTCATATTTCAAAGTTTTAGACTTTGATTGTTACATGTGCTGATTTTATTCAATTAAGATTTCTTTGCAGATTTTGAGGGGGAGCTTATCTGATTTTTAACCAGTCTATCATGATTTGAGGGGGAGCTTAAACATGTGACTGTAAGTATCTTCTAAAGTTAATCTGAGATTGTTTGAAAGAAGAACTGTTAGCTCCAACTTCTATGTAAGGAAGTATTGAAAAATAGGCTAAGTGTAAAACAGCGACAGAGCCTCTGCCAAGACAACGAACAAGAATTCGACAGAAGTTGTTCTCAGAGGACAAGACCACAGAGCCTCTGTCACCCTTGACAGAGCCTCTGTGGTATGAAGACTGAAAACTTGGAAGATAATCTGAAGATCAAAACGAAGACAATCGTGCCTCTCACGTTTTCTGTTGTACGAAGATTCTGAAGATCGTTCGTACAAGGCGTGCCCTGCCAACTCCACGTGTCAACCTCTGATGGGTTGCAGCCTTGGCAGAAGACGGTGCACTACAGTAACGTTATACCTGTTACAGTCCCACGATCGTGTCTTTGTACCCTTAGTACTTCTTGTCTCCCCATTGTCCCCTGAAGAACAGTGTAAATAGAAGGCTCATGTTGAGCTCTGCAATCAACTTTTGCACAACACACACACACACCTGTTAGAGCAGAATTCATATTATACCTTCGGTGTTCTTGGTGTTCTTATTTAATCAATATAAAGTGAATCTTTGAGTTAATCTCGTGTTTATTTATACTTTGTTCGTTTGACTCCGTGTGTTTTTCTACCTAAGAATATCTCTTTAGTTCGTTAAAACGCTTCCGCACTCTTATTTGTTTGAACTAATAGATATTAATATCATTGTTGAGTAAAATCGGGATCAACAATTGGTATCAGAGCCTTCCTTGATTTTCTATATCAAGAGATCCTCTCTGACAATGATTTTTGGTAGAAACTTGGATTGATTTTAACATGTTCTTCGTTTATTTCAAACAGCCTCTGTTTTTCTGCCATTCTCGACCAGTTCGACTTTGGTAAACTTACAGAACCTGTTTCTACGGTTAAAACTCTCCATTTTAGTGCAGTTGTTAGTGAATAAAATGTATTCAAGATTTATTGTATATTTGTACAATTGTAAAGAGTCAAATGTCTTTTAAAAAGTCAAAGTAAGGGTGATGGAAGTCAAAGTCAAAGTAACTAAAGTTGAAAGTCAAAGATGTATAAATAGGGAGTTTGTAATAGAATTAGATAGAAGTTTTAGAGGAAGTCTCATACGTGTAAATTGAGAGAGTATTGTATTGTGAGAGGGATGACTTCCTAGAGAGAGAGTCTAGAGAGAGAAAGTGGATCTCAATCCAATCTTTGTATTCTTTCTCTATTCTATGAAGAAGATCATGATTCTTACATTGTTACTTTATTAGATCTGGGATCACAAGTGGTATCAGAGCTAGATCAGTCCGAATTATGCACAAATCAGTCACAATTTGAAGAATTTTTTGTCAATTTTTGAAGAAATTGATGAGTTCTTGAGTTTTTGAGATTTTTCTTGAAAAATCTTCAAAAATTGGAATTCATTTGTGTTTTTGATTGATTCAAGTTCACAAACTGATATCATTTTGTTGTTTGAAACATTTTAAATCAAAAGATTTGCTTTTAAACAACAAAATCGTGATTTAATTTTTTTTTAGGTTTTATTGTTCATCAAAAGGATTTACTGTTCATCGTGTACTGTTCGTTGATGTTCATGCTGTTTGGTGATGGATCTTGTTGGTTTAATGTGTTTTGATCATTTTGTTGTTCACAGATCTGTCCGTATATGTTATTAAAGCGATTTCCAACTTTCAGATTTGATAAACAACAACAAATCATCAAGTTTTTGTAACAGATCTTGGTCTCGACGGCAAGATCAGATGTTCATCGAAGTTGTTTGGAAAATGTGAATCGATCTCTTTGTTGGTTGAGATTTGGTTGATGAATTCATCACAGATCGTTTCGGTTTGTAATTTTGATCATCCTACATCATTTAGAATCAAAAACAGCAGCTAAATCACTATTTTTGAACTGTTGCTTGAGTTCGCCGGAAAACTCATATCTTCGCCGGATTCTGGGAATTTTGACCGGAAAATCATAACTGTCGGACGATCATAATTCATAACTCTCGTACACGCTTTATCCGACTTCTTCAAAACTGTCGGACGCAATTGAATTCATAACTGTCGGACACCTTTGATCATCATAACTGTCGGACATAACTTGATATTTCTAGTCGGACGATCATAACTCTCGTACAAGCTTTATAAGAATTGTTCATCACTGTCGGACAATACTTATGATCATAACTCTCGTACAACACTGGGTTCAAAACTCTCGGACAACATTGATGTTCATAACTGTCGCATGAATCATAACTGTTGGACAAAACGAAATTCTCACCGGAGTTTATCACTTGAGTTTTACACGTCTACAATGGATGCATGATCGATTGTTCTTCATATAAATCGATTGCATTTCGATTGAGGGTCATTTAGAAAGAAATTTTATTGTTTTTGGTTGAGAATTGAAAAAGATATCATATCTCTAAATCATCAGATCGTGATTTTTCGTTGCGAAGATGATGAATAGTTAAGTTTAGGTTAAGTCAAAGGAGGTTTGGCCCTATAGTTGTGTGCGTGGCAGAGGAAACGAATTCCTCTGCTAGGATGTCAGGTGTGATTTGGGGCAATAAATTACGAACTATGGGTGAGTCTTTTCGAGAGGACTCCCCAGGAATGGTTTCCCCGGTTAAATTAGGCACAGAGGTTGAAAGAGTAACCTCTGGCTGGCTGGGTGGGATTGGGATCGAGCTGTGCTGCTCTTTTTCAATGATACCCTCTGTCGCTTGACCGGCGGTATCAGAAATGTGGGTTGCACTGGGAGGGGGTTGGGGATGTGTGCCTTCTACTTCTGCGGCATCTTTTTCTGCAGAACCCTCTGCTGTTTCTACCCTAACCTCTTCCTCTATTGTTAAGTCTATGTTTCCCTCTTCTTCTGAGGTTTCCTCTATAGGCGCTACTGTTTCTGCTTCTGCTCTTAAGGAATCATATACGAAATTAGATCCTATTAGTTTTCGTACGTGAGGGTGCATGGTTTGTGTACCTTGAGCTGCAGAAATAACTTCTGTTTTGCGCAGAGCCTCTGTAGACTGATCCAATGGTTCTGCGACCCATCCTGATGGATCTAAGGTGTGAGCAATGTCGGGATTGTTGAGGAAGGCATTGAAATCTCCCTGTTGATCTGCATATATTATTAGGGAGGGTGGTTGCAGAGGCATAGTCTGATCTTCTTCTTGTTCGACTTCCTCTGTTATGACCTGCAGAGGTGAAGTTGGTTTCTTCTTCTTTGTCTTCCTCTTCTTTGGCTTTGGGGCTCCCTCTTTTGTTGGTTTGGATTTTCGTTTCCTTTGTTTTGGTGGGGAGGGAGATGCAGAAGATCTTGTCTCTGTAGCATGTGGTGGAGAAGAGGTTTGAGCTGTAGAGGTTGTAGTTTCCTCTGTGGGTTTTCTTTTCTTGCTCTTCTTTTTCGATATTGCTGCAGAGGTTTTTCTTTTGGGAGAAGAAGGGTAAATGCTCTCTCTTTGGGCTTTGAAACGGTCTTGTACTGAATAATGTTTCTCTAAAGCTCTAGCCCATTCTTCTTCTGTCATCCTCTCCACTATATCTACACCTAAGGGGGCTCCTAGACGCGGGGGTGTCACAGGACTTGGTTCTGGAGTCCTGTGGACGCGTATATAGTCTAATTTCCTATCTTCATCGGTTGCATATGACAGAAGGTTCTTTGACAGAGGTCTGCAGTGTGGGTAGTTGTCTTCATGCTCTGTAGGAACGTTTTTGTTCATGGGATAGAGTTTTACCGTTGGCCCTTCCATTGGCCATTTCTGCAGAAGAAGCAGAGGCTCGAGTAAAACTCCCATTATCCTTTGGTATTGCAGAGGTGGCAGATATCCTGGTGTATGTTGTTTGGCTTTTTGGGTTGCAATCTTTCTGTCGATCGTATTTATCATCTCCTGCATCATGATGGTAGCATAATCGAGTGGAAGATCATAATAGATCCCATACATGATAGTCAGGATCTGGTGTGAGCTTTGGTCAGGGCTACCGTTTTTTCATGTGAGGCAACAATTTAAGATGGAGAAGAGGGTATTCCATAGAGGTGGTAGTCTGCCTTTGCGGAAATCATTGCGTTTCCTTAGGGTTGTGTTATACCCTAACATTTCTACGAATCGACAGAGCTCCTCGTCTGTAGGAACCTCAACATATTTCTTTATTCCAAGAAGACCTCTGGTTGGCAGGTTGAACTCCAGCGAGAACATGGTTCTGTTGAACATGAGTTCTAGGTACTCAGACTTGTCTGGCTTTGAAATATAGCCCTTTATCAGAGAATCATCTGAATCAAATCGGTAACTTTGCCAAAATTGATTCAGATATCGTGCAGGGATTTTGGTTGGGGTTTTGGAAAGGAGAGGGTATATGATATGATTTGCCATGATATTTAGGAGAAGAGCATGGGCTTCGCCGAAGGCTGTTGGTGAGGGTACTAGGTAGCAGTTGTTGGATTTTAAAGGAAGAACATCCTCAAAATGTTCTTTGTTCAGAAAATGTTGAAGGTTGGTGGTTGGTGCAAAGTTTGCAGAGTCGCCGGAGTTTTCTGTTTCAGCATTTACGGCGATGTTAGGGTTTTGGGAGTGCTCTGAATGCACTGGGGAGTGTTGAGGAGAGTTCGCTGGAGAGTTTTGAATAGCGTGGGAACTGGAAGCCATTTTTGCAAAGTAAAATGAAGATTTGAATATAGTTGCAGGTTCGTCGGAGAAGAGGGTAAGTAAAGTTTTGTGAGGTAAGGTAACTTGGGTTTTATACTGAGTTTGTGGCCGTAGAATCTGAAAGGGTTAATATTTTGAGGTAAATAATATTTGGGGTCCGCACTTGAGTGGTTACGGCGGGTTCAACTTTCCATAGGAACGTGTTGCATGTAGGTCCAATGAAAAGATGACACGTCCTCTGTGTCAGTTATGACGATACGTCGTGGGCGGCCTTATTAAATGCTAGGCGCGTGGGCCTCTTTACCTCCACATGATTCTCACTCGTAGAAAAGTTACCGTTACTGTTACAGAAATGCCTAAAGTAAAAACTGACAGAGGCTATGTGATTTGAGAATCTTATTTTTCTTGCCTCTGTAGGTTGTACCTTCACAAAGAATGGTTGAAAAATCCATGGAGAGGATCGATAAATTATTTGTACAGAAACTCCCTTACAGAGGTTTTTGGACCTCTGTCAGAGCCAGCAGAGGCTCCGAGACAAGAAATTTCTCATATTAAATAATTTATAAACATTTTTGATCATCCAAGTTTTTGATTGTTTTTAACAATGTTTTTAGGACCTGTTTGAAAGCTGGTGTCCTAGAAAATTGTTTTTGAAAAAGGTTTTGTGCAGGAAAAAGTCTTTTAAAACATGTGATGGTCTACAGAAGTTCTTTCTTGTGGAGAGAACTCTGTAACCGATGACTTCTTTTGGAGTGTTTGTATGCGATGATTGACAGAGTTTCCAAGAATTATTGATTTAAGATCAGAGCTTCTGCCTGCAGAACCTCTATTGGACTCAGCAGAGGCTCTGTGACCTTAAATTTCTAATAATGGAAAACTTAATATTCTTTTTGATCAAATTTTGTTTGGAATGTGTTTAATAATGTTTCTAGAACATATTTAGAAATTTGTGTCCTAGAAAATTATTTTCAAAAAGAATTTGTTCGAGATACTAACCTTTTTGTTCTTCTTTGTCCGGCAATGTTCTTTTCTTCTGTTTGTTCTCATCTCTTCCTCTGCTCCCCTTTGACTTATAAATCTCTGTAGATTAAGCAAGGTCTCCTTTTGATCCCCCTTGATCTAATCAACCTCTGTAGATCAAGATTGTCTTCCTCTGCTCCCCCTTGACCTATGCTTGGTTCAAATAATCAGAAGTAAATGTATATAACATAGGTCGTGTATCAGAGGTTCTGTAAGAATCGTCAGATGTTCTGAGGAGACTTACAGAATCTCGTGTTGCTTTCAGAATTGAGATTTTATTATTTACATAGAAAAGAAAATCTATTTACAAAAAAAGTTAATAATTTACAAAGTAATTTGTACAACAATTTAAAATTAAAGATAAGATACTTACAGAGATTAGGTCATATTTATCATTCCTAATTTACCCACCAAATAAAGGAATCTTTTCTCATCAAGTGCATTGGTGAATAAATCAGCAAGCTGAAATTCTGTTGGTACAAAATGTATTTCGATGGTTTGATTTTCAACATGAAACTTCAGAAAGTGATACCTGATGTCTATGTGTTTTGTCTTTGAATGCTGTACTGGATTTGTAGAGATGGAAATTGCACTTTTGGAATCACAGAAGATGGGGATTTTGCAGATGATGTGACCAAAGTCTTTCAGCTGAGTTTTCATCCACAGAACTTGAGAGCAACAGCTAGCAGCAGCAACGTATTCAGCTTCTGTCGTAGATGTTGAGACACAATTCTGTTTCTTTGAAGTCCAGCTTACTAATTTCCCACCTAGGAATTGACAACTCCCAGAGGTACTCTTTCTGTCGAGTTTACATCCTCCATAATCTGAATCTGTGTATGCCTTTAGTCCAAAACCAGAGTTTTGTGGATACCAGAGGCCAAGATTTTTGGTCCCTCTGAGATATCTAAAGATTCTCTTTATAGCAATATAATGTGACTTTTTAGGATTAGCTTGATATCTTGCACAGAGACATGTGGCATGCATTATGTCAGGTCTACTGGCCGTTAAGTATAATAAGGACCCAATCATTCCTCTGTAAAGCGTGCACTCGACAGAGATGCCATTTGGATCTGAAAAAAGTTTATTTCCAGTGGCCATTGGGGTTTTCATGACAGATGCATCAGAAAGGCTGTATTTTTCAAGTATGTCAGAAACATATTTTGATTGGTTTATGAAAATTCCTTCTGATGTTTGTTTGACTTGAAGTCCGAGGAAAAAGGTTAATTCTCCCATCATACTCATTTCAAACTCACTCTGCATGAGTTTTTCAAAATCTTTACATTTTTGTGCATTTGTAGACCCAAAAATAATATCATCTACATATATTTGTACAAGAATAAGCTCATTTCCTTCTCTTTTAAAGAACATAGTTGTATCAGTGGTACCTCTGTTGTAGTCGTTATTGAGAAGAAAAGTAGAAAGTCTCTCGTACCATGCTCTTGGAGCCTGTTTCAGTCCATATAGAGCTTTGTCGAGGTAATAGACATACCTTGGGTATTTTGAGCTATCAAATCCTGGTGGTTGCTGAACGTATACTTCTTCTTGAATTTCACCATTGAGAAAGGAAGATTTTACATCCATTTGATATACTTTAAAACCTTTGTGGGCTGCGAAGGCTAAGAAAATTCTTTTTGCTTCGAGCCGTGCAACAGGGGCAAAAGTTTCATCGTAATCGATGCCCTCTTCTTGGTGATATCCCTTGGCCACCAGTCTTGCTTTATTTCGAATGATCACTCCATCTTCATCCTTTTTGTTTCTGAAGACCCATTTAGTCCATATGGCCTATTTCCCTTGTGGCAGAGGTACTAGAGTCCAGACTTTGTTTCGCTCAAACTGCAGAAGCTCTTCTTGCATAGCATCCACCCAGTTTGGGTCGTCTAGGGCCTCAGAAATCTTTTTCAGTTCGATCACACTAATAAAATTGGTAAAGAAACGAAAATTTGCAGATGCTGATCTTGTTTTTACCTTATCAGTGGGATTACCGATGATTTGTGTTTGATGATGGCTTTTTTCCATTGAGTTGTTCGTGGAAGATGATCATTTGAGTCATCAAGTTGAACTTCTGTAGTTGAAGTGGTTGATGGTTCAGCTTCTGTAGGAATGGGTATTAAAGTTGGGATTTCCTTCTCTGTAGGTATTGTGGTTTCATCTTCACTTCCCTCTGGTGTTTCTTCTTGTGTTGCTTCCTCTGTTGGATTTGTTAGTATTTGGATAACCTCTTTTGCAGAATCTTTTGTTGTTGTATCTTCTGTTAGATTTTCAGTACCTATAGTAGTTGTAGAAGAGGACGAGGGATTAAATGGATCAGACAGAGAGATACTTACTTCGTTTTTAGAAGGGGATTCTGCAGAGGTGCTTTTTATTCCAGTAGAGGGATCAACATCGTTGTTGAACATCTCTTGAAATAGAAGACCTAAATCTTCATTTGTTTTTGAGATACCAGAGGTTTCCTTGTTTAGCCCGAGTTCTGAACTGAGTTGTTCAGAAGTCTTTTGGAATGAGTCATCAAAGGATACATTGATGCTTTCTACTATCGTGCATGACTTTAGAAGGTAAACTCTGTAGGCTTTGGAAGCGGCAGAATATCCGATGAATTTGCCTTGGTCAACCTTTTCTTCAAACTTTCCTCTTGAGTCTCTGTCGTTTAAGACAAAGCATTTGCATCCAAACACATGGAGAAACTTGATGTTTGGTCGTCGTTTGTTGATCAATTCATAAGGAGTTTTGATGTGTCTTTTCACGATCGTTGAACGATTTTGGGTATAGCAAGCAGTTGAAATTGCTTCTGCCCAAAAGGTCATTGGTAATCCACATGCAGAAAGCATGGTTCTTGCAGCCTCCACTAGCGTGCGGTTCTTTCGTTCGACCACGCCATTCTGTTGTGGGGTGCGAGCGGCAGAGAAGTTCTGGGATATTCCTTCTTCTGTGAGATAGGCTTCAATGACAGATTTTTTGAATTCTGTGCCATTGTCACTTCGTAACTTCATAATTCTGCACTCATAAAGAACTTGGATTCTTTTCATTAGATTAATCAAGATGCATGGAACATCTGATTTCTTTTTGACAAATTCAACCCATGTAAATCGTGAAAACTCATCAATTAAGACAAGTATATATTTCTTGCCACCTAGGCTCTGTATAGCGATTGGACCGCAGAGGTCAACGTGAGGCATGTACAGAGGTCTAGGACAAGATACATCAGTTTTGCCTCTGTGGGAAGCTCTTTTGAGTTTTCCCATTTCACAGGCAGAACATAAATGATCCTTATTGAATTTAACATTTGGTAAACCTTTGACCAGATCAAGTTTTACCAGTTTATCTAGAGTATGAAAGTTTAAGTGACAGAACCTGTTGTGCCATAGCCAGACTTCTTCACTTTTGCTTGCAACAAGACAAATGTTGTCCTTGTTTTTGGCATTGAAGTTCATTAGATACAGATCACCTTTTCTTTTGGCTCGCAGAAGTTCTATTCCGGTGTCTTCACTTAGTAGAGAGCAGAATGTTCTCTTGAATAGTACATCGAATCCCGTATCACAAAGTTGGCTTACACTGAGTAGGTTGGGTTTAATGCCATCAACATATGCAACTTTGTGTACTGTGATATTCTCTTTCTTTATGACTCCATAGCCTTTGATATAACCCTTTTGGTTATCTCCAAAAGTCACTGATCCACCATCTTGTTTTTCTTGGAATGTGGATAGAAGACTTCTGTTGCCAGTCATGTGCCTTGAGCATCCGGAGTCTAGATACCATATTGGCACAAACTGCTTCTGCAAAACAATCACAGAGATTTAGGTACCCATATCCACATGGGTCCAGTTTCGTCAGAATTTTTCAAGTTTGCCTTGGCATTCTTGAAATACATTTTATTTTTTGTTGAAGAATCAGTTTGTTTCTCTTTTATATTTGATTTAACTGCAGAGAGAAAACAATTTGAACTACATAAATGATTATTTAACTTGAACATTAGATCAAAGCAATGACAGTATTGAACATCAGAAGTGATTTGCTTGAAATTTTCATTGAAAGCTTTAAAGTGGGCCACAGAGGCATTACATTCTATTCTAGCATATGGCTTTCTATTACAAGAAGATTTATGTAGATTAGATTGTTGGCAAAAATCTTTGTTTGTAGCAGCCTTCTGTGAGTCCCTTCTGTGGTGAACTTCTGTTGATTTCATTGTCACAGATGAAAAAGATTTGTTAAGTTTTGTCCATTTACCCTTTTGTTGCCATGTTGGTTTCTCTTTTATTTTTAAGGGTTTTAAAAATTTTGAATCTTTTAGATTTTGAGAGGACATTGACTTCTTTTGTTTCAACTTTTCAAACTCAATAGAGGTTTTGGCTTGTATGCACATATCCATAAAGTCTGGACAGATAGGAATTCCAATGATTTTCTCTTTTGGAGAAACAGTTCTGTTAAGAACTTCAGAGGTTTGTTTAATAACCTTTGTGTCATAAGGAATCTTTTCTATTTTGTCAGTCTCTGAGTCGTCAGATGATGAATCGTCCTCATATACAGAGGTTGAGTCATCAATATTTCTTTCGACAGAGGCTGGACTTTCCGAGCATGTGTCATACTTGTTTTCTTTATCTGAAAAATTATTTTCTAAATCAACAGAGGTGTCTGATAAAATCTCTTCAGAGAGTTTTTGATCTACAGAAGGTGTACATAGATTTTTCAAAATATCTATTTTCCCAATTTCCATTTTATCTTTTTCAATTATATTTCTTATTTTTTCTTCTGAAAAGATTGGTTTGAAATCAAGTGCTTCTGCAGATAATTTCTTTTCAGAATCTATTGTGCAGACAAAAGCAACTTGAGTTTGAGTCTCTGGTTTACCAAACTTGAAGATTCCTATCTGATTTTGAGTTTTCAGATATCTCTTTGGTTTGGATTCTCTTTTGACAGAGGTTGAAGGTGATAAGTCTGTGTTTTCAAACGACACATTTATCATCTTCATGGGTTTCCTTAAGTGAGGTTCACCAGAGACTTTTACTCTCTTACTTACAGAGATTAAGTTTGAAAAATTAGGTTTGTTGACTTTTCCTACTGTAAATATAGATGACAGAGGTTTATTCTTTTTGTTTTCTGTACTTTGATTAATATCACTGTACCCAATACCTCGTCTTCCTATTTGAGTATTTATTTTCTCATACACCTTTTGAGCATCACGATAATTTTTAATTAACACGTCTCTTCTGAGTAGATCTTGCCAAAGGACTTCTCTTTCCTTTTGAAAATATTCCTTAAGAGCTAAAATGTTAAGTCTGTCGCTCTCAGAATCTGAAAGTTCTTTTATTTTGGATTTTAAAGATGTATTTAATTCAAAAAATTTCTCTTTTAAAGGAAATAGATTCTTGTTCCAGTGTGCTTCTAATTCTTCCTTTTCTTTGAAAATCTTTGCTTTTTCTTCAGTGAGAAGTCTAGCTTCTCTTTCATAAAAAGTGAGCTTTTTCTGAATATCATCACAAGTCTTTTTCAGTTCAACATTTTCAGTTTTAATTATAAGCAAATCAACTTCTGTAGTACTAGAGGTGGAGTTTGAAGTAGATACCTCAGTGTCAGAGTCGGAGCTGATTTCTGCCATACCACAGAACAAGGCATTGTTGGTATATTCTTCATCAGAGGTTGTATCTGACTCCCAATCTTCCTTGTTCACCACTTTGTTCGCCATTAGTGACTTTTGAGCATAATACTCAGCTTTCTTTTTGTAAAAATTTGAGTCCTTCTGTGGGCGATTTGACCTGCTTCTGCATTCATTGGCAAAGTGGCATGGCTTCCCACAGTTGTAGCAACCTTGGTTCTGGGAAGTATTACCGGCACGATCGTCGGACTTCTGTCGGTCACCACCTTTTTCCGATCTGCATTCATTTGCATAATGACCAGGCTTACCACACTTGTAGCATTCTTGTGGTGTGTAGCTTACCTTGTCATCTGACCTATGTCGGTCATTTCCTCTGTTGAATCTATCACTTGACCTCTGTTGATCGTTACTTCTGTCGTCTGACCTCTGTCGGTCAGCTGATTCTTCTCTTCTTCCTTGATCCCTTCTATTCCAATCTTCTCTTCTCTCTATTATCTCTGCCATATCTATAATTACCAGAATTCTTTTGGTTTCCTCTGAATTCTCTTGTCAATAGAGCTAAGGATGTAGCTATTGATGCCAGAGTAATTTCTCCTTCTTCATCTTCGCTGTCAACCACTACCATCTTTTTCTTTTTCTCCTTCTTTTCCTCTGTAGTTCTTTCTTTCCTCGGCCTCTCTGTATCTTCTGTAGTTTTGCCAACCAAAGCAAGAGGTGAAGTGGTTAGTGTCTTTGCTTGTGCGATTTGACGCTCTTGACCAGCTAATGTTCCGTAGAGGTCTGAAAGAGTCCAGGAATCTAAATCTTGATTGGTTTGTAAAGACATAGATAGCTGGAGCCATTCTTCGTTCAGACTTTTGAGAAACATGACATTATTCTCTTCAGAAGTTTTGTGGATGCCGAACTTTTTGCAGTTATTGATCAAAGAGTTGAACCTGTCGTATGTTGTCTGCAGAGATTCATTTGTCAAGGCTTTAAAAGCGTAATATTCGTTTATGTATTGAGCCCTTCGGTTTTTCTGAGTTTTAGCTCCCCTTTCAAGTTGTTTTTCCAGTTCTTTCCAAATATCATACGAAGATTCGCATGCATCTAAAGACTGGAAGAGATCGTTGGGGATTGCCATAATCAGAATTCTTTTTCTTTTCTGCGCGAGTTCATCTTTTACCTTGTCTTGATCTGACCAACCATCCCTGGTTTTAGGTTTTTGAAGCTCAGGGATTTCAGGAGTGTCAGTTGTAGCTGGTACACGAGGTACTATTAACATAGGAACATGAGGAGAATTATAAAGGTATTGTACGAGCTCTTTATCAGTACCCTCAAAGAAATGGATCATTCTTATTTTCCACTGAGGATACTCATTTCTTAGAAGAGAAGGTGGTTTGGTTAATGAACCAGCTGTGAAGAAGTTTTGTGTACTTGTCATTTTAAGAGTAGGAAGTTTCAGTATAAAGATATGACACGAAAAAGTACGAAAGAATAATCTGGAAATATTTTCTGGGTTTGGAAGCTCTTAACAGTGCATTTTTATGGAGTTTTAACTGAAGAAACAGTTTCTCTAGATTTACCAAATATAGAATAAATCGAAAATGGCTAAAAAGTAGAATATGTTTGAAGGAATGAATAACAGGTTAAAATCAGACCATGTTTCTACCAATAATCTTGTTTAAACGAGGATCGCTTGATATTGAAAACCAAGCTTTGCTCTGATACCAATTGTTGGTTCCCGTATTTGATTAACAAAGATTATCTTATCTATTAGTTCAAATAAGATGTGTTGCGGAAGCGTATTTGAAGAACTAACAGATATGTTTGTATAGAAACAATACCAAATATCAAATAAACAGTATATGAAGAACAGATGAATATCTCAAAGTTTACTGTATTTGATGAAGAACACTAACAATAGATTTGACGTTAATTGTGCGTGTGTGTGTTTTTCTGATATTTAACTGGTAAGGAAGAACTCAACATGAGTCTTCCTTTTATACTACTACAAAAGAACTATTCTAGACAAAAGGACTATTGCTACAGGAAAGAAGGGATGGCATGAACAGTTGGAAACCTGCATGCATTAAATGCGCTAATATAAACTTGCAAGGATTCCTATCAGAGTTTGACACGTGTTTGTTGTCGGACCATGCCTTGTATAAGTTGATGAACGGACCCTGGAATAGTAACAAGATATTTCTGTAACAGTGGTAAGATATTTCTGCAACAGTGGCAAGATATTATAAATATCTTCCAAGTCTTCAATCTGAACCGCAGAGGCTCTGTCAAGGGTGACAGAGGTTCTGCGGCTCGGTCCTTGGTGAGCATTCTTCTGTTGATCCTTCTTTGGTCCTTTGTGAGTAGTCTTCTGTAGTTTCTTCTTGGGACTTGGTGTTCCTTGAATGATCTTGTTTGCTTCGGCAGAGCTTCTATGGAACACCGCAGAGTTTCTGTGGAACTTCTTTCATACTTGGCCTATTTTTCAATACTTCTAATATTATGAATATTTGGAGCTAACACTTACACACCGGTTCAGCTTCTTATTGAATTTGTTATTACCATGTCTCAAAATGAAACATTTTTCGATGGTAATACTCCTGTTTGAATTTTTCTAATTTTGATTGAGCATCATATTCATTTCAGCGTAAGAGCTTAAGCGTTTCATTCAAAGATTGTTTATATTTGTTCATATAAAAAAAATTCAATTCTTTGATACCCTAAACTTTACATGATTATCCTTCATGAATATATTTCATTTTTGATCTGATTGATACATTGTCAGATTCTCAAACAAGTCTTTCGAATTCATTTCATTTTTTCAATATTCTTGTTTTGAGAAATCTTCAAAGTTCAAATGCTCAAATATTTCATCATAATTCTTGAGGAGCATACATTCTGATGGCAATGTTAATCAAGTGCCGAGATTTATACTTGTTCAAGCTAAACTGTTGAACAACATCTTTCTAGGACAAATTTCATGGGATCATTGTGTGAGCTATTAGAACTTCTATGGATCCACGTTAACCAGTGTTTCCTACCCAATAAGTTATCCTTGAGTGATTGAGGGGTGAGGGGTCGAAATCAAAGAGTGGGGGAGATTACTCATACGGTTGAGTATCTCATTGTGCTGAGGTAAAATGAAAATGAGAGTTTGGTTAGAAGTGAGCAGATTAAAAACAGAAAGAGGGTGAGAGAACAGAGTTAAAAGAATAAGAGAACTCTGCATCAACCACTTTCTGAGTCGGGCAGCCATATTACTGATTGGTTCACATTCTTTGGTGACCATCATTGAAACAGGCAACTAGCCCATGCCAACTCTTGCTTTAACCCCACCAGCTGCTCATTTCTTTCTTAACAAAGAAATGTTTCAATTTTCTTGGGGACGCAGCATATTATCTATCTAATCTTCACTCATAAGGTTTAGATATTGAAAAAGAAGGAAGTTTGCCCCACCTTCGCTCTTCATTCATGCACATTGTTGCTGTCTCAACAGTTTACACAATTTGAGCCTAATTTTCAAGCATAAGTTGCTTCAATCATTTCTACACTTGCACGTACACACAAGGAATATGTTTTCTTGTCATAACGTTCATAGAAATTCCTTTGTGGGTTTTCGATGATTGAATGGAAGCCCTAGAGGAGTGAACATCAAAAAGCTCCTTTCCAAAGTACATTCGTTGTACTAAGTGGCTCCGTGCAACTTACATGCATTTTAACTAATTCATTAGTTGTTTCAGGGTTACCACTTTCATTTTGTCTGAATTTGAAAAGATTCGGATAAATATTTTTGGAATTGACGGATATTCAGATCAGAAGGAGGAGATTGTTATTGGTATTCAAAGACTGTTGAAATTGAAAAGGATTTTGATGATCATGATGCTCACAATCATCAAAAAGGGGGAGAAGATTTGAGAGTTTCAATTTCAAGATAAAGTGAAGTTTTTGTTAAAGTCAAGAAGCTCGAGTTAAAAAGTTCAAGATGTTTCGAGATGATTCGATAAAGATTCAAAGTTCAAAGAATGTTATTGTTGAAGAAGTGAAGATACACAATTCAAGGTACTCAAAGCTACAAAGATTCAAGTTCATTCAAGAATGTTTTCAAAGCTCAAAACCCCGTTAAAGCTCAAAAGCCATTTCATGTTCAAAGATTGAGGATATGTGTCAAATCTCAAAGATGCAAAGATCCGTGCTACAATGATTCAAAGATTCGTGTTACAAAGATTGGTAATGCGAAGATTCAAAAAGATGAAGTTTTTGTTTGAAGACTTTGACCAACACCACAAAGATTTGAAGTTTGCGTTTCAAGACTTTGATGACTAATTGATTTTGAAGAATCTCGTTGAAGATTAAAGCAATCAAATTGGATTTCTGAAGACAATGCTTATTTGAAGATTCTTCATAATTATCTTTCGAAGATTGATCTTCCTTCAAAGCGAAGAGGAAGATTGTTCAAAGAGCTAAAGTGTTGAAGATCTGAACATACAAAGAGCTGAATACTATCGTCATCAATTTTTGAAATCTTGAATCCATAGGGGGAGATTGTTAGTGCATAAAATGTATTCAAGATTTATTGTATATTTGTACAATTGTAAAGAGTCAAATGTCTTCTAAAAAGTCAAAGTAAGGGTGATGGAAGTCAAAGTCAAAGTAACTAAAGTTGAAAGTCAAAGATGTATAAATAGGGAGTTTGTAATAGAATTAGATAGAAGTCTTAGAGGAAGTCTCATACGTGTAAATTGAGAGAGTATTGTATTGTGAGAGGGATGACTTCCTAGAGAGGGAGAGTCTAGAGAGAGAAAGTAGATCTCAATCCAATCTTTGTATTCTATCTCTATTCTATGAAGAAGATCATGATTCTTACATTGTTACTTGATTAGATCTGGGATCACAACAGTGGTCAAGGTTTTTAAGCTTATAAGCTCTTTTCGAAAAATTTGACCCATCATCTGAAAGTTTTCAGTTCATACTCTGTTTTCTGGTATTTTTCTCTTTACCCAAAATGGCGAACACCAACAACTTCTTCACTGCTGGTTCCTTAACAAAACCACCCACTCTACTCAGAGATGAGTACCCTCAGTGGAAGATACGAATGATTCACTTCTTCGAGGGTACTGACAAATAACTCGTTCACTATATCCACAATCCTCCTTTCGTTCCCATTGTCACAGTACCACGTGTACCTGCCACAAATGATACTCCAGAGGTTGTTGAGTACGAGAAACCAAAGACAAAGGATAAGTGGTCCAATACTGACTGGGAGAAGTATGAAATCGCTCAGAAGACCAAGCGATTTCTGATAATGGCCATACCTAATGACCTCTTCCAATCCCTAGATGCGTGTGAATCTGCATACGATCTATGAAAGGAACTGGAGAAACAATTGGAGGGAGGGGCCAAGACTCAGAAGAACCGCAGAGCCCAATGCATCAACGAATACTACGCATTCAAAGCTCTGCCGACAGAGGCTCTGCAGTCAACGTACGACAGGTTTAACTCTCTGATAAACAAGTGCAAGAAGTTTGGGATCCACAGAACTTCTGAGGAAAACAACGTCATGTTCCTAAAGAGCCTCAACGAAGAATGGCTCCAGCTGTCTATGTCTCTACAAACTAATCAGGACTTAGACACCTAGACTCTGTCAGATCTCTATGGAACTTTGGCAGCCCAAGAACCACAAATCGCCCAGGAAAAAGCCCAAACCGCTGGGCCCCTTGCACTTGTTGGTAAGGCTATAGAAGCCAAAGAAAAGCCGAAGAAGGAGAAGGATGTGGAGGAAAAGAAGGAGAAGAAAAAGAAGGTGTTGGTCGTTGATAGTGAAGAGGAGGAATTAGTGGAAGAAGAGGAGGCAACGATGGCCTCGATAGCTAAATCTTTAGCTTTGTTGACGAAAGAGTTTGGAAGAGGAGGATACAGGAAGAAGACGGGTTATGAACGTGATGGGAGGGATGATAGAGGAGAGAAATACGAGCCAAGAAACCAAGGAAGAGATGGTTCGAACGACCAACAGAGGTCGAATGACAGAGTTGACAGAGGTGGTGACCAACAGAGGTCAGGCGACAGAGCTGGCAATGCCTCCCAGAACCAGGGATGCTTAAATTGTGGCAAGCCAGGCCACTATGCTGCTGACTGCAGGAGCAAACCGAACCACCCTCAGAGGGATTCTGCTTTCTATAAAAAGAAGGCAAAATATTGTGCTCAGAAATCGCTCATGGTAGAGCAAGAGAACTGGTTGTCAGACGAATCCTCTGACGAAGGCGATAAGAAGAACGCCTTGTTCTGTGGAATGGCAGAGGTCAGCTCCTCCGAATCTGATAGTGAGGTATCCACTTCTGTCTCTAACTCAAATGAACGCGAAGCAAATTTTCTTAAACTAACTGTTGAATACACTGAACTTAAAAAGACTTGTGAAAGTATTCAAAAGAAACTTGCATTCTTTGAGAGAGAAACCAGACTTCTCATTCAAGAAAAGGCAAAAATATTTCAAGAAAAATAAGAGATTGAAACAAATTGGCACAAACATCTAAATCCTTTGAAAGAAAATATTTTCGAACTCAACTCTGCCTTAAAAGCTAAATCTAAAGAACTTATGAATGTTGACAGCGACAAAATGAATATTCTTGCTCTTAAACACTATTTTCAAAAGGAAAGAGAAGTCCTTCATCAAGACCTACTCATAAGAGACATTTTAATTAAAAAATACCAAGATGCACAGATGGTATATGAAAAGGTGAATACTCAAATAGGGAGACGGGGAATTGGCTTCTGTGATATAGATCCTTATACTGGAAACAAAAGAGACAAGTCCCTATCCTCTCTATTTTGTATTGGAAACACAAGAAAAGCCGGTTTTCCTAATTTACTCTCTGTAAGCAAAAGGCAGAAAACGTCTGGGGAACTGCACAAGAGGAAACCTCTGAAGATGATAAATGTGTGGTATCAAAACACATATTTATCACCCTCAGCCTCTGTCAAAAGAGCCTCCAAACCCAAAAGATATCTGAAAACTCAAGATCAGATAGGAATCTTCAAGTTTGGTGACCCAGAGACTCAGACCCAGGTTGCCTTTGTCTGCACAATAGACTTTGCAAAGACTCTATCGGCAGAGGCACCTGAATTTTTGCCCGCTTCTTCAGAAGAAAAACTGACACATATTTCTGAAAAGGAATTATTGGAAATCGGTAAAAACAATTTTTATGAAAACCCCTGTACTTCCTATGATATTCAAAATCTCTCTGAGGAAACCGTCATGAATACTTCTGTTAACTTAGAAGATATTCCTGAAAGAAAGGAAAAAAGCGAGTATGGCACTTGCTCAGAAAATCCAGCCTCTGTCGACAGAGATCTTAGTAACTCAACCTCTGTATATGAGGACGACTCATCCTCTAACGACTCTGAGACTGATTCAGTTGAATCGGAAATAGTTCCTTGTGAATCAGAGGGATTTAAACTTCCCTCTGGAATTCTTAACAGAACCATACCTCCTAAGGAAAAAATCACAAGTGTTCCTATTTGCCCGGATTTTTTGGACCTGTGCATACAAGCCAAAACCTCTCTTGAGCTTGGGAAAATCAAACTTGAAAAAGAAAAATCCTCTCTATGTTCAAAAGAACCTAAACCTTTTAGGCCTTTTCAAGAAAAACTAACATGGCAACAACAGGGTAAGTGGGTTAAAAATAACAAGTCTTTTACTTTTGTGACAGTGAAACCTGCAGAAGTTCACCACAAAAAAACGGGTCCACAGAAGGCTACTCTCCATAGAGATTTTTTCAAAAAGGCAATCTAGTCTACATAGGTCTTCTTGTAATAGGAAGGCAGATGCTAGAATAGACTGTAATAATAAAGCTTATATACCCTGTTTCAGTGTTTTTAATGAAAATTTCAAGCAAATTTCTTCGCACACTCATTATTGTCATTGTTTTGAACTTATGCATCAATTGAACCAACACTTCTCTAACCCATACTGTTTCCTCTCTTTACCCAAAAAGAATGCAAAATCTAAGGGAAAGAAGAAACAAGCTGGTTCTTCAATAGAAGTTAAAACCAAACCCAAGGATGCCAAGGCAACCTTGAAGACCTCTGACAAAGCTGGACCCATTTGGATATGGGTACCTAAAAATCTCTGATTGTTTTACAGAAGCAGTATGTGTCGATCTGGTATCTAGACTCCGGGTGCTCGCGGCACATGACCGGCGACAGAGGTCTACTATCCTCTTACAAAGATAAACTAGATGGAGGATCTGTAACCTTTTGCGACAACAAGAAGGGATATATTAAAGGCTATGGAGTCGTCAAAAAGGAAAACATATCAGTTTGCAAAGTTGCATATGTGGATGGCCTTAAGTACAATCTACCAAGTGTAAGCCAACTTTGTGATACAGGTTTCGACGTTATGTTCAAACGAACTTTCTACTCTCTGCAAGGAGAAGATACAGGGGTGGAACTTCTGCGGGCTGAACGAAAAGGTGATCTGTACCTTATGAACTTTAGTGTCAAAAACAAGAAAGACAAGCTCTGCCTTGTTGCCTGTAAAAACGAAGAAGCCTGGTTATGGCATAACAGGTTTTGCCATTTGAACTTTCATACTCTTGATAAGCTTGTCAAACTTGATCTTGTAAAAGGTCTGCCAAATGTTAAATTTAGCAAAGATCACTTGTGCTCAGCCTGTGAAATGGGTAAGCTCAAAAGAGCTTCCCACAAAGGAAAGACTGATGTATCTTGTCCTAGGCCTCTGCATATGCTTCATGTTGACCTCTGCGGTCCAATCGCTACACAGAGCCTAGGAGGCAAGAAATACATACTAGTGTTGATTGATGAATACTCGAGATATACGTGGGTAGAATTTGTCAGAAAGAAAGCAGATGTTCCTAACATTATGAAAAACCTAATGAAAAGAATCCAGGTTCTATATGAGTACAGGATTCTAAAGTTAAGAAGCGACAATGGCACAGAATTCAAAAAATTTGTCATTGAAGCTTACCTTACAAAAGAAGGGATTTCTTAGAACTTCTCTGCTACACTCACCCCACAACAGAACGGAGTGGTTGAACGAAAGAACCGCACGCTTGTGAAGGCTGCAAGAACTATGTTGACAGCATCTGGATTGCCAATTTCTTTCTAGGCAGAAGCTATATCAACCGCGTGTTATACCCAAAATCGATCAACAATAGTCAAAAGGCACATCAAGACACCTTATCAATTGATCAATCAAAGGCGACCAAACATCAAGTTCTTCCATGTATTTGGATGCAAGTGTTTTGTCCTGAATGACAGAGAAGCTAGAGGAAAGTTCGATGTGAAGGCAGACGAAGGCAAGTTCATTGGATACTCTGCCACCTCAAAAGCCTACAGAGTTTATCTTCTGCGATCACGATCCATTGTGGAAAGTATAAATGTCTCTTTTGCCTACAAAGTTTATCTTCTTTTCAAAATACTTCTGAACAGGCCAGTTCAGAACTCGATCTGAAAAAGGAATCCTCTGGCATCTCAAAGACAAGAGATGCAAATCTAAATCTGTTATTTGAAGAGATGTTCCACGACGATATTGATCCCTCTGCCGGAGCCACCAGAGACTCTAGAGAAACATCTTCTGCCAACCAGACTGAGTCAGGTATTTCTCTAACTGGTCCATTAAATACTTCATCCTCTTCTGTAAATCGTGCAGATGCAAGTGCTGAGGGGGAGCCAACAGAAGATGATACAAGCAAATATAATACCACAGAGGCACTGGAAATACCATCTCCAGCTACTACAGAGGAAGCAATACTAGAGGAAAACGAGGATTCTGTCTCTATTGCCTCAGAGGAATCAATTCCAACTCTTATCTCAATACCTCCACAAGCTGAAGAACCAAGTTCAAGCACAGAAGTACCTTCCACTACAAAGGTTGCACCAAAACCACAATGTGCAACCACAAAGGTTCAACTAGATGATGCTAATGACCATCTTCCAAGAACGACGAAGTGGACGAAGAGCCATCCTCAGAGCCTAATTATTGGCGATCCTTTTGAAAAAGTCAAGACAAGATCAGCCACCGCTAACTTTTGTTTCTTTACAAATTTTATCAGTATGATCGAGCCAAAACGTGTATTTGAATCCCTAGATGATCCAAACTGGGTAGATGCAATACAAGAAGAGCTTCTATAGTTTGAGAGAAACAAGGTATGGACCCTAGTTCCTTTGCCAAGAGGGAAACAAGCAATAGGGACGAAATGGGTCTTCAGAAACAAGAAGGATGAGGATGGGGTGTTCATTAGAAATATAGCGAGATTGGTGGCCAAGGGATATTGCCAAGCAGAAGGCATTGATTACGATGAGACTTTTGCCCCTGTCGCACGGCTCGAAGCAATAAGAATCTTCTTAGCCTTCGCAGCCCGCAGAGGTTTCAAAGTTTTTCAAATGGATGTAAATCCTGCCTTTCTGAATGGTCAAATCCAAGAAGAATTATACGTCCAGCAGCCACCAGGGTTTGAAAGTGCCAAGTACCCAAACTACGTTTACTATCTTGACAAAGCTCTGTATGGACTGAAACAGGCTCCAAGAGCATGGTACGAATGACTTTCAACCTTTCTTCTCGATAATGATTTCGACAGAGGTACAACCTATACTACTATGTTTTATAAAAGAAAATGTGATAAGATTCTGCATGTACAGATCTATGTGGACGACATTATCTTTGGTACTACAAATGCACAACAATGCACAGATTTTGAAAAACTCATGCAGAGTGAGTTTGAAATGAGTATGATGGGAGAATTAAACTTCTTCCTAGGACTCCAAGTCAAACAATCATCAGAGGGAATTTTCATAAATCAAGCTAAATATGTCTCTGACATTCTTTCAAAATTCAGGCTCTCTGATGCCTCTGTAATAAAGACCCCCATGTCCACTGGAAATAAGTTACACTCAGATCCAGATGGTAAATCTGTAGAGTGCAAACTCTACAGAGGCATGATTGGGTCCCTTTTATACAAAATGTCGACCAATAGACTTGAAAGCTTTATAATTTCAAATACACTTTATTGGATGACTTATGAATTGAAAATGAATTTAAATGGCACGAGTGTGGTAAACCATTGACATAACTTCGTTATACAAACTCTTCAAAAAATTTAAACCAAAAACATGTGGCGAATAAAATCCGAAAGACTAAGAATTTAACACTCACAACATATCGAAATCGAGTCGTATTATTTTCAGCACTTTACACGTTTGAATCTCCAATATTTTCTCATACTTAAAGGAGGTTTTAGAAAGTATATATATAAACAAAGGGTTTAAACAAATGTCTTGTGATTCCAAAGAATCAAGAATGAACTGAATCGGGTTTAAAATAGATTTTAAACGAATTTTCGAAAAACATCGCGCTGTTCTCATCTAAAACGAAACCAGTTTCGGAAAACCTAAATTTTAGACACTCTAGCATAAAATCCACAGTTTGCTCGTGTGACAGTAAATCGTGGTAGACATCTCCAGCTTTTCAGAAACATATTGTATGGCTTAATCCGATAAACGAGCGATTTATTATGATATTTACAAGTAACACGAATTTTTCAGAAACAAATTAGCATATCATATATAGAATTCGTTGTTTCTAAATATTCGGATCACGATTTATTACATGTTAAAACCGAAAGAAGACACACTCGAGAATACACACGAACAAACGATCAACTAAATCGATACCATCGAATAGAACGACTCGAAAGAAAAATACATTATTGATACCAAATCGAATAGAACTACTCGAAAGACAAAACAGTTATTGATACCAAATCGAATAGAATGACTCGAAAGAAAAACAAAGAGACCATACACGTATTCAACGAATCAAACAAACACATTTCGAAGAGAATTCGTACACATATATAATGGATCAAATAAACATAAACGAGGGGCACTTAAAAAATCCGTACACATGTGAAACGACTTAAAAACACAAATTAATGAGGGGAAGTAAGGAATCCGTACCTTAACCAATGATATATCACCGAATCCAAAGTCCTATAAATCACGATCAAAACTCTCAACATAAATCCGACTTGCAAACCTAAAAATTGTTGCTTGGAATTTCAAAGAAATTAACTTAACTCTCGAACTTATTTTTTTTTCTTTTGCTTCCATAAGCGATTTGTGATATCAATAAGAATGGAATCAAAATCCTATTTTTTTTTTTGTTTAACCCTAAGTAGACTATCATTTTCCGTCAAATATTAGGAGTTATCCAAATCCAAATCCTAATTTAAATTTTATTTTGGCCCATTACATATTTAGCCCCTCTAGTTTCACAAGATTTCTAAACATGAACCAATATATTTACTATTGATTACAGGATTTACACCTACGGCCGCAAGTAGATGTCATATCCATGTGCGCGAGAAACAGATTCAAGGTACATGGTTCACCAAACTCCCAAAGATCTCAAGGATCCAAGGTACAATTTACCCTACTATGCAACCCGACTCCACATAAGCATACAATCATGAAAGCAAGGCAAATCATGAATATGCGGTAAAATGCCTCAAAATTATAAAATAACATGGCTCATTTTAATGTACGTATCAAAACCCTGTTACCATAATCAGTTATTGAAAACGTGTTCAAATTGATTTTTTCACATAAAAGGACATAAGGGAACTCACCTGGTTGTCAAGATTAGATACGCACACACTTCACTTCCAACCGTACCGAGCACCTAAGATTCACCAAACAGATCATCATTAGATTACCTATTCGGACAACACTACAATTCAGATACCCACTTATCTGGATAACAACACAATCCGGATACACTCCTTATCCGAATAACAAATACAATCTGGACATACCTTATCCGGATAACCAAATGATTCAGACATACCGCTTATCCGGAAACCCATCTAAATCCGGGTAATCCTATCTGGATACCACGTCCAAAAAGTCATCGAAATCCGGGTGTTCTTAGTCCGGATCCGACAATATCCGGATACACGCACAGTAAACCCCAAATATCCTATTAATCGATTAGAAACAACAATTTTGTCTTAAACGCATATTAACACTAATTTGGGTTAACATTCCAACCCTAAACAACCATTTAATCAACCTATCCATCCATTAATCAATCTTTGATGCAAAATCCATAGGTTTTTTCATTATAAGAACACAGACTAATATTTCATGTATTTTTCTCTTTCTCAAATCAACAATACAAGACATTAAGGAGTTGTTAGGGGATTAATAACTTACTTGAAATCGATATCTCCCAAGCAATCCTTTACCAATTTCTTTCAAACCTTCAATACTCTCTTCTTCTCTTCTTGATGGCAGTCGCACAAATGATTCAGTGATATGAAAAATAAAGATTTCTCCCCTTTTTATACCTTTCCCAATTTACAACCAAGTCCCCCAAGTTTCTTATCTTTAGTTTTCATCACAACTTACCCAAAAGTTTACAATTCAAGACACGGTTATTACAATATATATGACAAGGATTGATAATGTTGGCGAATGAAAAGTCTTTCCCCTTAATTTGCTAGAGTAAAAATGATTACCCACTTTTAAGGAATCTCTCGTTGCATTATACTGAACCAAACATGACTATTAATTCTCATTCTTAATCCCCAATGCTCACCCACTAATACTCCCAACCAAGCACTACATGAATTAAAAAGTGATCTACAGTTAACCCTTGTATAATGACATATTATGAAACTCACTCAATTTACTCAAAGTATACACTCTCTTAAGTTAAGATACTAGAAAGCTCTCATAGAAACAAATTGGGATGGTTAAAGCTTCGTCTCTTGAAAGATGTTAAAACTCTTCATTGTGAACTCTTCGACGGTATTTATGCCTTTGAGTTGAGGAAGGCATTGTCACTTTATTGATTGCTCAACTAGCGGTGACAGTAAATCATCCTTGGAGGATTTTCCTTCCACCTTTTGAAGTTGTTAGAATTGCTCTTTTCCATAATATGTTTAATACGCCCATAATTCATTTAATTCAAGTCATGATGCATTAAGTATTCCTAGTCAAATATTAATTTGGGTTTAGGTTGAATTAATATGCTACGACTAGTATATGCAGAGATTCGTATAGAGATACATAATTCACATATAGGTAAGAGATGGTGAAACGTCCGAAAACCATGACAAATTTAAACCTTAAATTTTATCAGAGTTAACAAAATATCATCCAAACTTTTATACATAAATGGAGAATTAGCTATGAGGGTTCACATATATTCAATTTGAACTTATCAAAAACAACCTGCTAATCTAATTCTAACATTAAGATCAGATTATACTAGTTGTTTAGACCATTCACCAAAATATCCTCGTTGGGCTAACTTCTCCATTCATCACCAAAAGTTGAATACCAGAAATCACTCGTCCCTCTTCCTGTTACTTCCCCAAGCTTGTACCTGGTAAGAAAATTTAATTTGAAATGATTAGGCTTACGCGTAGTGAGAACATCCATTTTCAAATTAAAACTTATAAGCTTTGAAAACCAAATGTAAGCAAAGCGTATAAACAAACCTGGTTTGCCACCATTCTTACCGTACACATACTCATCTTGCGATGACGGGAACATGCCTGATTCCATGAATATGACTAACGTTCAGTAAGTCATATCATCACGTTCGAGAGCCTACTATGAATCATCACAGATTCGAGATCATAGCTCATGTTCAAGAAATTACAATTTACTTTATGCCTATTTCTTGGAGTGGAAGTAGAGATTACAATTTACTTTATGCCTATCTCTTACCTTCCCATAGAAATCAGGAATTACAATTTACTTTATGCCTATTCCAAGATTTCTCCTCACAATACGAAATGGGAATTACAATTTACTTTAGGCCTATTCCTCATTTCACGTCAACGGGAATTACAATTTACTTTATTCCTGTTCCACGTTTCACATCACCTTATGAAATGGGAATTACAATTTACTTTATGCCTATTCCTCATTTCAGGTCAACGGGAATTACAATTTATTTTATGCCTATTCCACGTTTCACATCATGGCAGTGCCTATGGATCCATTACACTTACTAGCATACGTGCATATTTACTCGAATGCACAAAACATTTCATATCATATTCTCAAGGCTAAGAACCCCAAATAATATATCATACCCTTATTCTCAATTGTCCCTCTTCGGCGACTTAGCATAGGGGTTCAAGAGGCAACGCCCTTGTGGGGTCTGGGGGCAGCACCCCTAGAAAATTTTAGAAAAACTTAACCAGATAACACATCCAGACACTATATCCGGAACTATCCGGAAAACTCATACATACCCAAAACATCAGAAGTGACCGAACATTAGAGGTTATCGGACACCACAAAGTATCCGGGCATCATAACTTACAGGACATCAGAAGTATCCGGATAACAATACTATTCGGTCAAGTCGTCCGGAATCCATACCCAGAAACCATCGGAATCCAGAAACACATACAATCCGGATGGCGTCCGGAAACCAAAGTAATTCGGATACCATACGGTAACTATTTATCCGGAAACTATTTGCTTACCGGACGATTTCACTCTTAATACTTTTACCGGACACTGTCGATATGAAAATTACCGAACACTACAAACTTACCCGGATTCCTTCGACCTGCCCAGCAAAATCTAACCCAGATCAAAATCTGTTCCATCCAAACTTATTTTGCAAGTACCCATTCATCCCCAATACAGTTAATACTAACATCCTACTGCTTAATTTAATGAAAACATTGCGTTTAAGAAACATGAACTCACATGGGTTAAGAAATTGAACAGAAGCTGAAATTTAATTTAACCCAGTACTTCGAATCAACTCTTCTTCAACGATTCAAACCTGAATATATTGTTAGTGTTCAATTTATGTTGTATTCAAGTTGAGGGACTAATTGTGTAACTTCTAGATCTAAGTATAAATAGCTTAGATCTCTTTACATTTCAAGTACAACACTTATCATTTCAATATCATTCTCTGTGAAAACTCTCTCTACATGTGTAATTCATATCTTTGGAATTAATAAGAGATGAATGGATTGAATCATAGTTCTTGATCATATTACTTGTATCTTGGGATCATAAGTGGTATCAGAGCAAGCAGATTCAGCGATTTGGTGAAGAAAATTTGAAGAAATTTGGGCATTTTTGGATATTTTAGGAGTTAATCTCATTATGTGAATTTAGATGTGTTTTGGCTGAAGAATTCGTCTCATATTTGTTCGAATTGGTGATCTGAATCAATTCGTGCAAAGAAAATGGATTAGATTACGTGTTTTGGAAGATTTCAGTGAAATTTTGAAAGTTTTTCGAAGTTTACTGTGACAGATCGAAAATGGTGTTTCTGATGTTTTCTTGGTGATTCTTCCTGAACAAAAAGTGTTCAGATTCTCTGTACAAACCTACCTACGAAGTTTCAGACCATTTGGTAGTGATTTGATCGATTTAGAAGACTTAGAAAATTTTTGGTTCTCGACATTCAAAACTGTCGTACGAAAGTGTGTTCATATATTCATAACTGTCGCACAATACTAGCATTCATAACTGTCGCACAACGTTTGACCGACTTCATATTTTAGTCGGATAAGACGCGTCCGATAGTTACTGTTCATTGGACTTAGTCGCACAAGGCGTGTTCGACAGTTACTGTTCATAAGCTCAAGTCGTACAAGTATCATACGACAGTTGGTCCAAGTCGTACAGTCTTTTGTTCGATAGTTACTGTTTACACTTCTAGTCGTACTGATAAATCCCAGATCTCTAGCAATAAGATATGAATGTAGTGAGAGAGAATCTAGAGAGCAAATATGTCATCCATGTATTGATCTCAAAGGATTACAAAAGGTTTCTAAAAGATTACAAAAGCTTCCTAACAAATGAACTAGACAAGCCTATTTATACCCATGACATACAAGGTATAAAGGCATTCACAATACTGTATAGACTCATACAGTACGTTGACTTTACAGTAAATCTTGAATACAACAATGCTCTAACACGTACACAGTCTGTCCGACTACTACTGTTCACACTCTTCCTGACAGTTGTCCGATTATACTCTGCCCGACAGTTGACAGTCTTCACATTTTGCTTATCTGTTTAAAGATCAAACAAGTAATTTTTCAAGATGATGAGAAATGATATCATGAATTCCTTGGGAACTGATTCGAGACCTCCAATTTTAATTGAAAGAGAATATGAGTAGTGGAAGGAAAGATTTGAGGATTTTCTAGAGCGACAACAAAATGGGTTGAATTTGTTGGATTCGCTAAGAAATGGTCCGATGCAACCTGTGTATACAACTGTTCAAGCTCCGAATACACAAAACGCAGCTTCTAAATTGATTCCTATATCTGAGTATTCTGTTGAACAAAAGGCTAGATTTGATGCTGATAAAAAGGCTAGATCTTATCTAATCATAGGGATACCAAATGAAGTTTTCAACAAGATTGATAGTTTTAAAGATAATGCAAAAAGCATGTGGGATCAGTTGGAGAAAATGTTGCAAGGGTCTCAGATCGGCAATCAAATGAAAACCCCTTTGTGCATAAACAGGTTTGAAGAGTTTAGAGCTAAGGAGGATGAGACACTTTATCAGACTTATGACAGATTCATAATTTTACTCAATGATCTTAGCAAGAACAAGATCAAAAAGGATTTAATAGAGATAAATGTCAAGTTTCTTAGCATCTTACAACCAGAGTGGAAGAGTGTTTCTAGGAAAATGAAACAAAATCCTAGACTCTCTACCATGCCATTACACGAACTTTATGAGACCATGCAACAAGATGAAGAGGAGATAGAAGAGAAGAAAGAGAAAAAGAAGAAGAAGAAGAAGAAGAAAGAGATATCTCCAGAACCAATTGCACTTCAAGCTGAGATGCAAACAAGCAGATTTATGTCTAATGATTCGGGGATGTTTGACACGGGTTACAAGGGTAATGTTTCTGATGATGGTGCTGAATTAGAGCAAGCGATGATATTATTGACTAGGCACTTTCAGAAAAGGTTCTACAAAAATCCTTCTTCAAACAACCTAAGATACACTTCTGGTTCAAGAAAGATTGAGAATAATAGTTATGAGAGGAAACCTTTTGGAGAACAAAGGTTTGAGAATGTGGATAAGAGATCAGAGAAAACTGAGGGAAAGAAAGTGTTTGAGAATACGGAGAAAAGGTTTGAAGAAAAGAAGTTAGTTGAGGCTCAAAAGTGTTATAACTGTGGAACTCCCGGTCACTATGATAGGGATTGCCGAAAGAAAGTTTTCAAGAATTCTGATTACTACAACCAGAAGTTGCTATTGGCTAAACAGAAGGAAGACGGAATAGCACTTCTGGTTGAAGAAGAAGAATGGCTTGACCAGTCAGATGATGAGGCAGAAAAGGAAGAACATGCCAACATGTGTCAAGCAGAATTTAATTCTGATGATGAGGATAATTCAGACACTACAACACAGGTAAATTCTTTTCCCTTACCTGAACCGGTAGATCATGAAGTAACTACTTTACGTAGTGAATTGTCTGATTTATGTGATAAATTAGCATTTTTAGAAAATAAAAATGCTAGTTTATTACGTGAAATCAAAAACATGGTACCAGGTGTTCAAGCATTAAGAGATAATCTTGAACAAGAAAGGAAGAAAAATAATGACTTAAAGCAAAAGATTGATGATGTTGAAATTGAGAAATAAGAAAAATGTTCAGAAATAAATACTCTCAAGGTTCAACATAATCAATTTGAAACAGAAAAGACATTCCTTGATTCTTAATTATCTGAATTAAACAAACAAATCAAAGATTTAGAAACAAGGAATAATGAAAGTGAATTTTCTTTGACAAATCTTTCAACTCAAAATACAGAGTTTTTAAACAAAATTGAAGGTTTGGAAAAGAAGTTGTATTTGAGAAGCCAAACTGACCAAACCATTCATTTGAACAAGCCAATACTTGTAAGTTCTGTCAATAAGTACTGGGGACTTGGTTACGAAAACCCGAAACATTTGGCCAAAGCTATCTTTACATTACTAACATTGTATGATTTCAAATGTTTAAGATATGCACGATATTGGCCCAAGTTTGAAATTCCTTGGACAGGTGAAAAGGAAACTTTAGAAGAGGAATCGATAAAAAGATCATCAACAACTCATATACAACTTCCATTTTGTTATACTCGAGAGACGGAGAAGATTCTAAACAATCCAAATGGAACACTTTCAAACACTTATTTTAATATCTATGCTACAAGCCAAACACCGAACAAGTCTTTGAAGCTAAAAGATATGTTCCACCGTTGGTTCTAGAAGGGAGGATTTCTGAACTTGAAATCTCCATTCTAGAACAACGAATAAAATTTGAATTTGAAAAAGACCTCCTTTCAACTGTTTATTCAAACAGCTTTAAGGAACTTTTTTCTAGTTTCAAAGATGAGGTGGAAAAGGAGACTGTTATTATTGAAAAATCTTTGATCAAAAAGTTTTATGTTTCATCAAAGAGCATTTTTTATGCTAAACAAAAGGTTGATAAAAAATGTCTCCAAATTTCTAAGAAAGTGGCGGATCTTGAGAATATTCTTCTCTCTGAGCATACTCAATTGGAAAGTGAGAAAGTCAACTTTATAAATCAAATCAAATTATTTGAAGAAAAGTTGACTGAATTTTCAAAGACAAAAACTGATTTAGAGATTGTCCTAGAAAATGAAAGAAAGGAATTTGCACTGAAAACTGGTTTAATCTTGAAGAAAGCAACTTTCTTAAAGAACAAAATTGTAAACTTTCTCGAAAAGTGAAGACATTGGAAAACTCTTTGAAAGAAGAAAACATTAATACAATGTCTGATCTTGAAGATACTTTTAATCTTGAAAGAGCACAGTTTGAATTTGAGAAAGTCAGTTTTGAAAAGGAAAAACAATCTTATGAAATGAAAATAATTGAGCTTTGTCAAGATGTGAACGAGTTAGAAAAGGAATTGGCAAAAGAACGAAGAGAATATGCTTTCAAAACATGGTCTACACCTGTTACTAAAAAGGATTTTGAAATTCACAATGTCGATTCTGATTCTGATTGTGACTTTGTGCCTAATGATCATATTTTGGAAACCAAGTCAAAGCCAAAGGAAACTGACAAAGGAAAAGTGTGTTCATTTGATTTCTCAAAGAAGCTTCAGGACCATACAGATTTTATTTTTACAGAAGAAATACCTTCAAGTATTTTTTGTAAAGGTGAGTGTTCAAACACTAAGAAATCATCTTTAGAGAAAAGGAAGAAGAGTAAAAAGTCAAAGAAAACTCAAGTTCAAAGTTCTAAAGGTTCTAATTCTAAATCTTCTGTTGTTTCAGATAATCTTGTGAATCGGAAGGAGAAAGTGCAAGAATGGCGAGTAAAGCAAACAACGTCTGAATCGACCAAACAGAATGTTAAAAACAGTAGTTTTACAAAGAATAAATAATTTGGTGCGAGTAACAAACAATCTTTTGTAAAATCTTACAAGAGTTACTCTAAAAACCAGTTGTTGAGTTTTAAAAATGGTGAATGTTTTTGTTCTGTTTGTGGTTATGACAGTGTGTTTGCTATGCCTGGCTCTTGTTGTTGGGACAATTCTTATTTTGTTCCAAATATTACTAGAAAGTCAAATTTGCGGAAAAAGAAGAAGTCACCAAATTCTAAAACAATGACTTCGAAAACTAACCAAAAAGGACCCAGTTTTAAGTGGGTACCTAAAAATGTTTAAATCTGGTTGATGCAGAAAAATAAGTTATGGTACTTAGATTCGGGATGTTCGAAGCATATGACAGGTCAAAGACACATGTTATCTAATTTTGTTGAAAAAGATCTTGGTCGGGTGAGATTTGGAAATAATCAAGTTGCTTCAATCAAGGGTTTTGGAGACATCGTTCAAGATAATCTCACAATAAAGAAAGTCAACTATGTTGAAGGACTGGAACACAACTTATTCAGTATAGGACAGTTTTGTGATAAAGATTTGAAGGTGAATTTTAAAAAGACAAGATGTTGTGTCAAGACTGAGGAGGGAACAGAACTTCTTGTTGGCACTTGAAAGCCGAATCTTTACACAATCAATTTGTCTAATGTTAAGCCGACCAGTGAAGTGTGTCTCCTATCGAAGGCTTCGGAACAATAAAGTTGGTTATGGCCCCGATGGTTATCGCATCTGAATTTCCGATATATTCAGAAGCTGGTTTTAGGGGAATTAGTTTAGGGGCTTCCAACTTTGAAATTTAATGCTGAAAATCTATGTGATGCGTGTGAGAAAGGGAAGATGAAGAGGGTTCCTCATAAGCCTAAACCTGAACCAACAACAAAGAACATACTTGAACTTTTGCATGTGGATTTGTACGGTCCAATGAAAACCGAAAGCATAAGTGGGAGGAAGTATGCCTTGGTAATAGTTGATGATTCAAGGTACACATGGGTTAAGTTTCTTCGTTCGAAAGATGAAACTTCGGAACTTCTTATTAGTGTTATCAAGTCAGCTTAGAACAACTTGCAACAAGCGTGGCATACCATTCAGTTTGTACCAAGAACAGAGACAAACAACTTCTTTACTCTGAAAGTTGATCACTTTGATGCCAGAATTACTTTGAAAAGGTTGCAGATTGTTCTAGATCTTCCGTATTCTCCTAGTTTTGAATAAATGTTATCTAAAGAGGATGTGTGCCGGGATATAATGCTCATGGGATACAATGAACCAGTTCTTGGAGTTCTAACACGTGCATCAAAATTTAAGAGGAACTATCTACCGCCGATCTATTACACTCTTTTCAGTGTTGTTAATAGATGCATGATGTCGAAACACACGAGTGTTGACACTGCCACTATTTCAGTTCTTCGGATGTTCCATGCAATTGTACTCGACCGCAAGATTGACTTTGTTGTGCTTATATGGAATGATCTGATAGAGGTGGTCACCGACAAGTCAAAGCCATTAAAAGCCATATCGTTTGTACCATTTCAGCGATATCTTCAGATCATTATTACTTACATTATGGAGGCCAACCAAGAGATACCGAGACATGATGGAGCTATCCTTGGTTGTAATACCCCGAGTAAGTTCGTTAATTAAATTCTCTTTCCGTTAATCTTGGTTAACTTTAAAATAGGATGTTTAGGATAAGTTTGGGTTAAATTATAAGTTAAAGGTGTTTTGGGTCATTAGTGAATAGTTCAAGGACTAGGATTGTAGATTAAGTTAATATTATCCCTTAGACTATCTAGATATTTTCATAATTCAGCAAATATCTGTGTGTGTGTGTGTGTGTGTGTGTTTGTGTGTGTGTGTGTGTGTGTGTGTGTGTTTTGAGACCAAAAGAAGAAGAAGACAAAGAATAGGGTTAAGACTTCATTTGGATCCATTGGAAGTGAATTGAGGTATGTTTCTTTTACATTTTATGTTGGTAATTGCTAATAGATAGTTTTTATCGGAGTAGAATAGTCGATTTCATGTCTGGTAATAATTTCTGTCGAATCTGGGTAAAAATGGGGTAAACCGACAGAGGTTTCCAGACACATTATGGTGGTGTCCGGTAGTCTCTTTTGATAGTGTCCGGAAGTTGTTCTTATGGTGTCAGGACGAATCAACTACCTGGTAAGTTCCTCTTTTCCATGGTTTCCGGATGATATTAGTTATCGGATGGTGTCCGGATTTCTTTGGTTTCCGGGTATCGTCCGGATTGGTTATGTCGTCTGGAAAGTGGTGTTGTCCGGTTTGTTTAGATTGTCCGGAAAGTTATGCTGTCCGGATTGTTTGAGTTATCCGGATAGTCTTGTGGTGTCCGGAAACTTTAGCTGTTTGGTCACTTTTGGGATTTCAGATACTTTTGGGTATCCGATGGCTTTGTGTTTTGTCGACTATTGGATAGGATATGAAAGAGGACTGGATATAAGTTCGGGTTTGGGGGAAACATATGAGGATGAGAGTTAGGTAGATTTATCTAGAATTTTTAGCCTAATAGTAAGTATTATGTGTTCCATTTGGTAAAGGGATATTTTGTATCTAATTGTTTCAGATTCTGGGAATTTGGAGTGAAAGCTGAATCTGTTGGGAAAAGCTTGAAAAAGTTTTAATAAGCAATCAGGTGAGTTTTACTTTAAAAATATTTTCAAACTTGAATACATATATGTGGATTGAGTATGTGATAAGTAGTGTGATTATGTGCATATGTATGAAGTATGGTATATTGAAGTGTATATTATATTTATACGAGTATTACACTACACGAGAGCACGTTGGTCGGGCTAAGGACCGGTGGAGTTGGCTGTACTGAGGGACAACGGTGTTGGCTGTAGTTTTAGTACAGCGGAGTAAATTTATTAGTTGGCTCGCAACCATCTAATATGGCCATGGAAATGAGACAGGAAAGTACACGATGCATGAGTTATACTTGGTATTTATATTTGAAATGATGTATATGGTGTTTGTACAAATGGTTTTAAACTAACAGGGATTTTCTCACTTAGACCACTAGGTCTAACCCTCATTTTGTTTTAAAAATATGTATTCCAGGTCGTGGATCAAGTAAGAGCAAATGAGAAGGGTAATCCGTGCTTAGCTTGTGGAAGATGTATGTTTTGAAGACCATGATGTATTTTGTAGTTATAACTCCGTCATTAGTTATAATGTAAATTAATTAGCAAAACGTTTGTAATGGAATCCGTAATATAGGTGTAAAGACTAAGGGACCGAAGTTGTTATGTGATGTATCTTTTGATTATGTAACGATGTTATGCAATATATGTTATTTGTTGTATGTTTGGGAACCGGGTCGTTACAGATGGTATCAGAGCCCTAGTTTAAGGGATTTAGGTATTCGAATCTATACCTAGACTTTAACTGCATGTGAAGTAGGATGTCCCTATTATGTTAGAACCTTGGGATGCTAAATATAAAAGGTAGAAGGAACATCATGTAAGGTAATTTCAAATTACATTTGGCCAGTGTAATCATGAACTTACAGGTACATGTTTGAACTGGAAAACCTTATTATATGGGGTATGTGCTTATGTGTATATTAACCTTGTTGAAATCTACAGAATGGCAAGTGGTACTCGACGTACAAATAGGGAGGAAGAAGGAAACCCTAGTAGAACTAATCCAACAGTCGAGACAAGGGGAAGAGGGGGAGAAAGAGGCAGGGGCAGAACTGGAGGCAGAGTTCAGCCGCGGGGTAATGAATTTGTTACAAGAAACGATTTGACGGCTGAAATGGGAAGACTGCAAGCAAGTATACAGGCTATGTTCGACCGAACTCGTAATACTGAAACTGAAATACCAAATCCTAATCTGGAAGACGAGATGCCCATTACACCTACTGTCATACCGGTGCCAAGGAAGTGTGATTATAAAATGTTTCTAAGCTGCAAACCTCCAACCTACTCAGGAGAGAGGGATCCGGTGAAGGCTATGAGGTGGCTAAAAGAGATAGAAGCTATCTTCAAAACCACTAAATGTGCTGACGAAGATAGAGTTCTATATGGAACTGCAATGCTGAAGGCGGATGCATTATACTGGTGGGAAGCTCTCATTACCTCTAGAGGATCTGATGTGTATTCTACTTTCTCCTGGGACGAATTCACTACAGCTTTTAAGAGACAGTTTTGTCCACAAGCAGCAGTTAGACAACTGGAGGAAGAATTCATGAACCTACAACAAGGGAGTTTATCGGTTAGGGATTATACAGCTCGTTTCCTGGAGAAGTCTCGTTTCACAGAGTACTATGTTGCCACGGAGGCACTGAAGATGGAAAGGTTTATCTTCGGGTTAAAGTCAGAAATCCGAAGTCTTGTGATTGCAAAGGGACCGGAAACCTTCTCAGCCGCAGTAGATGCCGTGGAAAATGTGGAACGGGATAGAGGAAGAGATGCTGGTGATAAGAGTACTGGGAAAAGAAAATGGGAAGGACCACAGTATGATCCAAAGAAGTCTAGATTTCAGAGATTTGATAGTCGTACACCTTTCAGACCAGCTGAAAGACCTTGTCCAAAGTGCAATCGTATTCATCAAGGAAATTGTCAAGTTGATCCTCGAGTTTGTTACAGGTGTGGAAAGACTGGCCATATTGCTAAAGACTGTCGGGTAACTCGATTTTGTTTCACATGCAATTCTCCTGATCACATTTAGTCTGATTGTCCACGGGGGAGATTATAGCAGGGTGGTACGTCAGTGAGACCAACGGGTGTTAGACCGGTAGTACCAAGACCAGAGTTACCAAGAGCTAGGGGTCGTGCCTTTCAGATGACAGCACAAGAAGCGGAGGAAACTCCTGATGTGGTTACAGGTACATTCTTAATAAACTCTACACGTGCTAAGGTGTTATTTGACTCCGGTGTAAACCGATCGTTTGTGTCTCCTTCCTTTGCTGCTTTTATGCATTTAAAGCCTAAAGTGTTAGACCATGCTTTATTGGTAGATACTGCAAATGATAATCAAGTATCGGTTAAAGAGGTATTTGATAGTTGTGTGATAAATATAGATGGGTGTGGAGTACCTATCCAGTTATTTCCTATAGCTTTGATCGAGTTTGATGTGGTAGTGGGAATGGATTGGTTAGCCGAAAATCAGGCTAGTATACTTTGTGATAAGAAGTTGATTAATGTTGTCTTACCTGAGAAGGGACCAGTAGTGATTTATGGTGACCGTAGAAATCATCAGTCTTGCCTTATCTCTATGATGAAAGCTCGTAAGTGTGTTATTAAAGGTTGTCCGAGTTACTTAGCTTATGTGATAGATACTAAGCTAGAAAAGAATAAGTTGGAAGATATTCCTGTTGTTAGTGAATTTCCAGAAGTTTTCCCAGAAGATTTGAATAGTCTTCCGCCCGTTAGACAAGTAGAGTTTGGCATAGATCTGATTCCTGGAGCCGCTCCTGTTGCCTGTGCACCGTATCGTTTGGCACCTCCAGAGATGAAAGAAATGATGACGCAACTGCAAGATCTATCCGATAAGGGCTTCATCAGACCTAGTTCTTCACCGTGGGGTGCACCGGTTCTGTTTGTGAAAAAGAAGGATGGTTCGATGAGGATGTGCATTGATTATCGGGAACTGAATAAGCGCACGATCAAGAACAAATATCCGCTCCCCAGAATTGATGACCTCTTCGATCAATTAGTTGGAGCTTGTTATTTCTCCAAGATTGATCTAAGATCTGGTTATCATCAACTGAAGGTTAAAGAAGAAGACGTTCTGAAAACTGCATTCCGCACAAGGTATGGCCACTACGAATTCTTAGTGATGCCCTTCGGTCTGACGAATGCCCCAGCTGCTTTTATGGATTTAATGAATCGGGTATGTAAGCCATATCTCGATAAATTTGTTATTGTGTTTATCGATGATATCCTTATTTACTCCCGATCCAAAGAAGAGCACGCACGACATCTTCGTTTGATTCTGGAGTTGTTGAAGAAGGAATAGTTGTATGCTAAATTTTCTAAATGTGAATTCTGGCTACGGGAAGTTCAATTTCTTGGGCATGTAGTTTCCGAGAAAGGCATTCAAGTTGATCCGATGAAAGTAGAAGCAATTGAAAAGTGGGAACCGCCAAAAACGCCAACGGAAGTACGAAGTTTTCTGGGTTTATCCGGCTACTATCGAAAGTTTATACAAGACTTCTCTCGTATCGCTACGCCTTTGACCAAGCTGACCCGAAAGAATATAAAGTTCGACTGGAAAGCAGAACAGTATGTAGGATTCTGAATATTGAAAGAGAAACTCTGTAGCGCGCCGATACTGTCACTACCTGAACGTTCCAACGACTTCGTTGTTTACAGTGATGCTTCCAAACTAGGATTGGGATGTGTACTAATGCAGTGTGGGAAAGTTATAGCTTATGCTTCTCGTCAACTGAAGGATCATGAACGGCAATATCCTACACACGACATGGAACTTGTAGCAGTTGTTTTCGCGCTAAAGATTTGGAGACATTATTTATACGGTTCTAAGTGTCAAATTTATACCGATCATACGAGTCTCCATCATCTTTTCGATCAGCGGGAATTGAATATAAGGCAAAGAAGATGGTTAGAACTGGTGAATGACTACGACTGTGAAATTCTTTATCATCCGAGAAAGGCGAATGTGGTAGCTGATGCACTGAGTCGTCAAGTGTAACGACCCGGTTTCCCAAACATGCTTCAATTAACATACATTGCATAACTTCATTACATTCATAATAAAAGATACATAATAAACCACAAACGGTCCCTTCGGTCTCGAAACTACAAAATACATTAAGCTTCCTAATCAACGCCCATCAAAAGCTCCTTACACTTAATCCTTTCCTTTGCCGATCCTTAACCTGTAAAACATATTTTTGAAAACAAAATGAGGGTTAGGCCAAACGGGTCTAGTGAGTTAATCCCGATCCTTTCCAAAATCATTATAAAACCTTTTATGTAAATCCTTTGTATCAAAATAGTTTAGATAAACCTTTGGTAATTCTTTCGTAAAATATAAACAAACCACACGTATTTAAATACCAATCCAGACTCGTGCATCGTGTACATCTCATTCACCTTATTCCTCCACAAATGGCCATATTAGTTGGTAGCAAGCCAACTAATAAATCAACAACCGGTCCGCTCACCGGAACCCGGCTACCTGTCGGTCCGCATACCGGAACCCGACTACTCACCGGTCCGCACACCGGAACCCGGCTACACACCGGTCCGCACACCGGAACCCGGCTACACACCGGTCCGCACACCGGAACCCGGCACAAGGGCACTCGTGTAGTGCAAAGCTTATATAAATACAATATATATCTCATTACATCATATTGTCATTTATATACACATAATCATATTCCTACCACATAATCATCTCATATATATATATACACATACTCACATACATATATAAACACATATATGTATTCCAGTTGAAAACGTTTTAAAGCAAAACTCACCTCGATCGCATATCCATAAACACTTCCAAGCTTTTCTCCAAAAGATTCAGTCTATCAATCCCAATCCACAGAGTCTGCAAATAGATTTAATACAAATATCCCCTTACTAACTGATCACATAAAACATACTAGAAGACCAAGTACTCTAGATAACTCAAATCCTCAAAAGTGACCAAAACAGCTAAAGTATCCGGACAACCCAAACAACCCGGACAAAACCACCTTTTCCGGACAACACGACTTTTCCGGACAACCTCAGTAATCCGGACAGCAAGACTAATCCGGACAACACGACTTATCCGAACAACACAAGGAATCCGGATGCCATCCGGTCTCTAAATTATCCGGAAACCACAATCAAATCGTCCGGACTCTATCAACAACTTACCCGGACACCACCCAAGAATATACCCGGACACTACTAACAAAAACCATCCGGACACCTTCATACTGTGTCCGGACACCTCTGTCGGTTTCATCAAATTCGACCCAGAATCCGTCTAAAGTTTATAACAGTTCGATTCTGCTAATTCTAAACCGATAGAAACAATCTACTAACCATTAAGAACATAAAACATAACAGAAACATACCTTAATTTTTACTTCCAAGTATTCAAATTTGAAGCCCTAACTCTTTCTTCCTTTTTCCTTCTTTTGCTCTCCAAGACACACACACTTCACACACTTCACACACTGCACATCTGATTTATTTTTGAAATATCTTAATTGCTTTTAGATAATATCTACCAAAATTTACCCTTTTAACCCTATTCTATTCTTTAATGACCACAACCCCCTTTTAACTTATAAATCTACCTAACTTACCTAAAATAGAAACTTTTAGGTTAAATAATTTAACGGAATAATATTTTTAACTAACGGACTTACCCAGGGTATTACATCAAGAAAGGAGTGGAACAATAAAAGCCATTGCACTACGAGCTGAACTCCTACCTAACATCTTTGACGAATTGAATAAGTGTCAAGTAGAAGCTTTTCAAGAGGAAAACTTGAAACCAGAACGGTTAGTAGGAATATCAACAACACTTATAACAGATGATCGTGGGTTACTGTGTCTGGGAAACAGAATTTGGGTGCCTCGTTTGGGTGGTTTACGTGATCGGGTACTACAAGAAGCTCATCAATCTCGTTTCTCTATTCATCCAGGTACGAATAAGATGTATAAGGATCTACGACAATTTAACTGGTGGCCGGGAATGAAAAGAAGTATCGCCCATCATGTGGAAGGTTGTACCACTTGTAAGAAAGTAAAGATTGAACATCAAAAGCCTTTTGGTCAGTTACAACGTTTGGAAATACCAATGTGGAAATGGGATCAGATTACTACAGATTTCATCACGAAGTTACCAAGAACTCCGAAAGGGTTTGACGCTATTTAGGTAATCGTTGACAGGTTGACAAAGTCTGCTCACTTCCTACCGATAAAAGAAACCTATCCGTTAGAAAGACTAGTCAAATTGTACATCGATGAAATAGTAACTCGACATGGAGTTCCAATCTCGATTATCTCTGATCGTGATAGTCGTTTTACTTCAAGATTTTGGAGAAGTTTTCAAAAAGAAATGGGAACCCAGATAAAACTAAGTACAGCGTATCATCCTCAAACTGACAATCAGAGTGAACGAACGATTCAGACTTTGGAAGATATGTTACGGGCCTGTATTGTTGATTTGGGGGATCGTGGGATAAGCATTTTCCGTTGATTGAATTTGCCTACAATAACAGTTATCATTCCAGCATACAAGCGGCACCATTCGAAGTTCTGTATGGTAGAAAATGTCGAACTCCTCTGTGTTGGAACGAAGTGGGAGAGAAACAATTAGCAGGGCCAGATATAGTTCAATTGACCGCGGATAAGATTACTCAGATTCGGGAAGGATTGAAAGTAGCTCAAGACAGACAGAAAAGCTACGCTGACCAACGCCGAAAACCGTTAGAATTTCAAGTTGGAGATTTCGTAATGTTAAAAGTCTCGCCTTGGAAAGGAGTCATTCGATTTGGGAAGCAAGGTAAACTGAGCCCAAGGTACATTGGACCGTTTGCAATCACAGAAAGGATCGGTGAAGTAGCTTACAGATTAGATCTTCCGTCAGAATTAAGCAAGATTCACAACGCTTTTCACGTTTCAATTTTTCGAAAGTGTTTGGTTACACCAGATCAGGCAGTTTCTCTACCAGATATACAAGTTGATGAAAAGCTGAATTACGTGGAGGAACCTGAAGCCATTGTAGACAGTAAAGCCAAAGTCTTACGGAATGGTAAGGAGATCAGACAAGTAAAACTACAGTCGCGACATCACAAAGGGCAGGATGCTACTTGGGAATCAAAATCAGAGATGAGAACTAAGTACCCATACCTTTTTGCCTAACCGAATTTCGGGACGGAATTCTTTTAAGGGGAGATGATGTAATACCCCGGGTAAGTTCGTTAATTAAATTCTCTTTCCGTTAATCTTGGTTAACTTTAAAATAGGATGTTTAGGGTAAGTTTGGGTTAAATTATAAGTTAAAGGTGTTTTGGGTCATTAGTGAATAGTTCAAGGACTACGATTGTAGATTAAGTTAATATTATCCCTTAGATTATCCAGATATTTTCATAATTCAACAAATATCAGTGTGTGTGTGTGTGTGTGTGTGTGTGTGTGTGTGTGTGTGTGTGTGTGTGTGTGTGTGTGTGTGTGTGTGTGTGTGTGTGTGTGTGTGTTTTGAGACCAAAAGAAGAAGAAGATAAAGAATAGGGTTAAGGCTTCATTTGGATCCATTGGAAGTGAATTGAGGTATGTTTCCTTTACATTTTATGTTGGTAATTGCTAATAGATAGTTTCTATCGGAGTAGAATAGTCGATTTCATGTCTGGTAATAATTTCTGTCGAATCTGGGTAAAAATGGGGTAAACCGACAGAGGTTTCTGGACAAATTACGGTGGTGTCCGGTAGTCTCTTTTGATAGTGTTCGGAAGTTGTTCTTATGGTGTCCGGAAGAATCAACTACCCGGTAAGTTCTTCTTTTCCATGGTTTCCGGATGATATTAGTTACCGGATGGTGTCCGGATTTCTTTGGTTTACGGGTATCATCCGGATTGGTTATGTCGTCTGAAAAGTGGTGTTGTACGGTTTGTTTAGATTGTCCGGAAAGTTATGCTGTCCGGATTATTTGAGTTGTCCGGATAGTCTTGTGGTGTCCGGAAACTTTAGCTGTTTGGTCACTTTTGGGATTTCAGATACTTTTGGGTATCCGATGGCTTTGTGTTTTGTCGACTATTGGATAGGATATAAAAGAGGACTGGATATAAGTTCGGGTTTGGGGGAAACATCTGAGGATGAGAGTTAGGTAGATTTATCTAGAATTTTTAGCCTAATAGTAAGTATTATGTGTTCCATTTGGTAAAGGGATATTTTGTATCTAATTGTTTCAGATTCTGTGAATTTGGAGTGAAAGCTGAATCTGTTGGGAAAAGCTTGAAAAAGTTTTAATAAGCAATCAGGTGAGTTTTACTTTAAAAATGTTTTCAAACTGGAATACATATATGTGGATTGAGTATGTGATAAGTAGTGTGATTATGTGCATATGTATGAAGTATGATATATTGAAGTGTATATTATATTTATACGAGTATTACACTACACGAGAGCACGTTGGCCGGGCTTAGGACCGGTGGAGTTGGCTGTACAGAGGGACAGCGATGTTGGCTGTAGTTTTAGTACAACTGAGTAAATTTATTAGTTGGCTCGCAACCATCTAATATGGCCATGGAAATGAGACAGGAAAGTACACGATGCATGAGTTATACTTGGTATTTATATTTGAAATGATGTATATGGTGTTTGTACAAATGGTTTTAAACTAACAGGGATTTTCTCACTTAGACCACTAGGTCTAACCCTCATTTTGTTTTAAAAATATGTATTCCAGGTCGTGGATCAAGTAAGAGCAAATGAGAAGGGTAATCTGTGCTTAGCTTGTGGAAGATGTATGCTTTGAAGACCATGATGTATTTTGTAGTTATAACTCCGTCATTAGTTATAATGTAAATTAATTAGCAAAAAGTTTGTAATGGAATCCGTAATATAGTTGTAAAGACTAGGGGACCGAAGTTGTTATGTGATGTATATTTTGATTATGTAACGATGTTATGCAATATATGTTATTTGTTGTATGTTTGGGAACCGGGTCGTTACATTGGTCCAACCAATTACATGAAGTATCTCCGAATTCCTAAAGGTCTACTTTTTCCAAATATAATGATTTTACCTGAAGCACTTCTCGCGTACGCTGACCAAGAATCACCATTCTTGAGTGAGTATAGAGAAGAGAATGCACTTATGGCCCGGCAAGAGCCGGTAGGGCCTACCCAAAGTGCCAACCAACTAGGTGAGAGTGGTGAGGGTCCAGTAGCTAGTGAGAGAGTTCAAGATACTGGGGTATCTGAACAGGGTGTGTTGAGAGGTAAAAATGATGTAAGGGGAAAAGGAGATGGGGGTGCTCTTGGTCAGGCGTCCCGGATTTTTGAAGACGATGAAGAGATTCTTGGTTCAGGAGATAGTGAGGAAGAATCAGATGATATTGATGCTAATATTGATGATCCAACAAATCTTGTTTATACTGCTAGTTCAAGTTCTGATGATGATAATGCGTATGATGAACGAGAAGATGGTAGTTCAGACGATGATGATAACAATGATGATCAAAACATGGATAATGAAGTTCTGTTACTGATTCTGGTGCTCGAGGAGATATAAGGGGAAATGAGGGAGCTTTAGTCGAAACAGAAAATGAAGTGAGGATGTGTGAAATGGAAAGAAAAAAATATGGTGAGAGTGAGAAAGAATCTGGAAAAGTTTTAACTACAGATTCTCCCCACACCGTGTCTAGCCGGGTAGCCACATCTACTGTCAGTGAGCGTCCGTCACCACAAGACATTGAAGAAGCCGTAGTGGACCCAGCTACGCAACGCACAACCTCCTTAAGCCACTCATCAACTTCTCAACAAGTTGGTGTTTCATTTTCACATAGGGGATTAGCACATACTCTATCGGCGACACACTCGATGTCCGCTGGTATTGAAACATGATGGCAACTGCCCCGGCCACCACCTTCATTTGATCACACATCGAGTCTAAAACATTTTGGTTATACTTCATTTCCTAGGACACCAAGGCCATTTGTCACATCATCAATGGTGACACACAACGTTGGAGTTCTTCGTGATCCAATCGGAACGCCCCGAGTGCAGCCGCCATTCGTTTGTACTGTGCGAGGATCGGGCGGAAGTCTTGTCAATGTTAACACTATGCCATCATTGAACACAGACCATTCAGTCTCTATGGCTGCAATGTCAACCAGTAACCTAAGTGATCTGGATGTTAGTTCCTGTGCTCCGAATTTACGTGCTCTGATGGGTCCTCCTCCCTATAACTATGTATCTGTGAAACTACTCGAGGTTTCCATTCAGTCTCTCAACAACAGTCACAAAGCTCAAATAGCATAATTGAAGGATGTTATTGTGAATTTATCTGCCGATGTTCAAAAGCTGCTCAAAGGGAAAGCTGTAGTCGAATCATCTTCCACACCATCTGAATCTCAACCTGAAATTCAACCAGAATCTCAGCCTAACCCGAAGAACAAGGAGATACCAATACTCAAGAAGAAATATGTTAAGTCTAAAATATGTCTTCAAGATTTAATGATAAAGTCAAAATCAAAGTCAATGTATTATGTGTTTGTGAAAGTCAAACTTAGCTTAATGTCTTGTATAGATCTTAGGTATAAATAGCTTTGTTTAGACTAATCTTGTAACAATTCCATAACACACTTAGTGCATAATTCACATCTTGTAACAGTGTGCTTAATAGAATACGAGATCTACTTTCTCTCTCTACTCTCTCTCTAGATCTTGTGTGAATTCTTGGTTGATTGATCATATTGGGACACACAAAGTAGACATGCTTGGTTTACTTAGACGCCAAACCGAACAGCAAGCCACTGTACCGAATGAACTCAAAACCCTACAACAATCCATATCCAACCTAACCGAAGCTATATCTTTCGGCTTCACAACCTTTTCAAACCGAATCAAAGTTGTGGAAGAGAATTGTGGTATTCAAGCCCAAACCACCAAACGTAGACATGATGATCAAGATCCCGATCATGATCACCATGAAGGGGAGAGAAGTATAAGGCAAAGAGTTGGTGAAGCGAGTGGTTCGGGTATTCAAACGGAAAATGTGGAAGTTATGGAAAATGTTGCTACTGGTACTGGTGTTAATGAAACTGTTCAGGAAAGTGGTGCGAATTTGGGAATCCTGGATGATGTCAGTCCTACGGTTGAAAAGCCTGATGGATGTGATAACAGGACATTTGAGGAAAGAATGGTAGATGATTTTATTCAAGATGTTATAAATGTTGATTCTGAAGATGACCCTGAAGTAACGGTTGTAAATATCAAAGAAGAATTGGATGATATCTTTGATGGGGTAAATGTGCAACCAGGTTCAGATTCAGAAAATGAAAACGAGAATGCATCTCAAGTGCCAGATCCAGTGATAGAAGTACCTATGATTCCTGACTTGCCTGAAGGAAAAATAAAAGATCCAGTGTCTGAGGCTGAATGAGAAATCTTCAAATGTTGGTTGATCGAGAGGCTTTGATTGAAAGAAGAGGACACAAAATCGGTATTATTACTCCATTTCAAGAAGATATCCGGAGTGATTTATTCGTGAAAGTCATTCAGCCGATTGATAAGGTAAAACTGTATTCCATTGATAAGCTTTCCAAACCCCACCAGATTGAGTATCTACACATGATGGGAAACAAAGATCATGAACTTGAATCTGTGAGAACAAATAAAGAAATAGTGAAGATCAACAAGATAGAATCTGAAAAGATTCTAAATGTCTTCTATCCGATATTCTATGTGTTCAGAACTGATGGAAAGGAATGGAACTTCAGTGAAGCCGACTTCAAATCATTAACATGTGAAGACTTCTTCCGATTATATGATATTCTTGCACGGATGCCAAACAAGGATATTACCTACTCTGAAGCCTATCAAGCAGTCAAAAGATTCATGAAGAACTTGGTCAAACTGGCGTATCTAACAGATTTTCAAATGGCGTTGGAAGGAAATCAGATTAGAGTGAATACTAGAAGACCAAACAGAAACTTGCCAGATATACAAGGTATTCCACTCTATACCGTGTTAGAAAAACCAGAGTTTGGTGTTGTTTATTTCAATGGTCAAAAGAAAAAGAAGTTCCTCAGATTCATTGAAGTGAACAAGTACTGTGATGGCACACTCAAAATGATCAAGATAAGGTTGGATGAAAGAATCAGACGGATGAACAGAAGTTGGTAACTTTGAAAGAAAAAGAGAAAGTAATGATCAACAAAGCACTGAAAGCAACTGAAGATAGACTGGAGTACAGGCATGCACTCAGGAGAATTGAGATCATATATGGAATCAGGAAAAGGTACATTCCACCGGAGCTGCTCAGAAGATGAAGTTTATATGACTCACTTGAATACAAAGGGGGAGAATGTTAGTGTTCAATTTATGTTGTATTCAAGTTGAGGGATTAATTGTGTAACTTCTAGATCTAAGTATAAATAGCTTAGATCTCTTTACATTTCAAGTACAACACTTATCATTTCAATATCATTCTCTGTGAAAACTCTCTCTACATGTGTAATTCATATCTTTGGAATTAATGAGAAATGAATGGATTGAATCATAGTTCTTGATCATATTACTTGTATCTTGGGATCACACAATCCCATACTCTCGTATATCTCAAACTCGACTTCCTTCCTATCCATATTTTATATGGTGTTTTTAGGAACAAGCTTGGAAGAGACTCGATTGAGTATGTAGATGATTGTCTTTAGTGCCTCGGTCCATAAAAAATCTGGGAGGCTTGTATTAGCCAACATACTTCGCACCATCTCCATTAATGTACTATTTCTCCTTTCGGCAACATGATCATGTTGCGGAGTACCAGACATGGTGCATTGATTGATTATCCCATTACTTTTACAAAATTCATAAAAGGATCAGGGACTTTGACGTAAATCCGTATGTGGGCCCTAATATTCACCTCCTCTATCCAACCTTTATTTTTTGGTCAATTTGATTCTCAACTTCGGCCTTAAAGGTCTTAATATTTCTAATGCGTTAGATTTTTAATGGACAATTTCTTAATCCTTCAAAAGACTCGTCCGATTGCATTAACCATTTACAATTCCCTCTCTCCCCCTTTATATATGAGTATAAAGGTGCTAATACATATCTTGTAGGTACTGCAGGAAAGATAGTGGAGCAATCTTTTAAAGATCTCTAATCTTTCAAAAGGTTTCTTTAGCTTTACTTAATATATATTTTCTGACAAGTCACCACTTGTCAATCAGATACCTCTTGTCAAATAAGATCTGATTTTATCACTTATTAATTGGACAATATATAATATAAGCATTTCAATTCTTTCTTCCCCTTATTCAGGTATACATTTAATGTGTATGACCCATTGAGACATTATCACGTTGGCAATAATTATAAATGTCATTTATAATTATATAAGAAGAGCGGTCATCTAGAAATATATAACCGTTACCCAATGATAAAGTTTGACGATTCAGCTAATCAACAAACTATGTGATCATCATTAGTGTATACATTTATCCTCATTTGTCCAGATATCCAAATCGAACACGAAACATGGATGTGTCATCCTTGTTATGTCTGATCCTTAGTTTCTTGATTCTGGAATATACTAACTATACATATATCAGTATCATATACTCATTATCAGTATCCTATACTAATCATCTAAACATGCATGCACTTTCAGTACCATTCAATCAAGGGCCCCAGGGATGTCACTCTCGACATACAAGATGAACAAATCCTATCTTGATCCATACCTGTACTACTAAGTGATACGTGATATACCCAACAATTGTTCTGTCACCCAGTTATGGACTGATTATGATCAGTTATCAAAGTACATTACTCACAAAAAGCAAACTCCATGATCTCAAGTCAAAGGACCAACTGTACAATGACCACATGAGAAATGTCTATGACACTCATATGATATCCAATGAAACGTTCTCATAGGGAGTCCAAGATCCCATCTGTAACACCTCAAAAATTCCATAAATATTTATATATTTATTTGGTAAAATATTTAAGATAATGGGATAATTTTATTTTAAACATTTTGTCAAAAGGATCAAAAACAAGAATTACTAAAGTTTTAATTCAATTGTGAAATGGTGAAATATTGAAGGGTCAGTTTTGTCAATTGTTGATAGTGGATCTTGTATAAAAAGGAAGAGTCGGCTGAATTGAGGGAAATATCTCAATTTGGGTTTCTTGAAAGTTGTCTTTAGTTGCATATAACAACAGTTATCATTCCAATATTGGAAGAGCACCTTTCGAAGCCTTGTATGGACGGAAATGTACAACTCTAGTATGTTGGTTAGAAGCTAGAGAAAAACAATTTGTTGATCCTGAAATTGTACAACAAAAAGTAAAAGAGATTCGAAAGCACAAGAAGGCGGCTCAAGATCGACAAAAGAGTTATGCCGATCCAAAAAGAAGGCCGAAAGAATCCCAAGTTGGGGAGCGTGTGATGCTTAAGGTATCCACGTGGAAGGTGTGATAAGGTTTGGAAAACGTGGGAAGCTGAGTCCTCGTTTTCTTGGACCTTTCACTATAACTAAGAGAGTTGGACTCCAACCTTATCAGTTGGATCTTCCACCTGAATTGAAAGGAATTCATAATACCTTCCATGTCTGTTATCTTCGGAAATGTTTGGCCGAAGAAAAAAATGTTATACCACTTTCTGAAGTGAGAGTGGATGAGAGGAGTCGTTGTGTGGAAGAACCGGAGGCAATTCTAGACAGGACGAGTAAAAAGTTAAGACATAAGGATGTGATTATGGTGAAAGTACAATGGAAACATCACAGAGGTGCTAACGTGATGTGGGAAGCTGAAGACGATATGAAGAATAGATATCCTCATCTATTTACCTAACTTTGATTTCGGGGACGAAATCATTTTCAAGTTGGGGAGATTTGTAACACCTCGAAAATTCCATAAATATTTATATATTTATTTGGTAAAATGTTTAAGATAATGGGATAATTTTATTTTAAACATTTTGTCAAAAGGATAAAAAACAAGAATTACTAAAGTTGTAATTCAATTGTGAAATGGTGAAATATTGATGGGTCAGTTTTGCCAATTGTTGATGGTG